>JBBGZY010000175.1:600000-1200000 GCA_037952925.1 Lithobates clamitans | reverse complement strand
TGCTCAGCATAGAAACACACTGAAAACTGAGCAGGTGCAGAGTTGCTACGACAGCTGCAAAATCCTTAGATGAATTGAGGACATGAACAGAAGGTAGAGATAGAGAGCATCAGGATCAGCCAGGTATTTTGCAGAATACAGAAAACAAATCTCAAAGGGGTTGATTTACTAAAAGTGGAGAGTGCAAAATCTGGTGCAGCTCTGTGTAGAAACCAATCAGCTACCACTTTTTTTGTTAAAGCTTAATTAAACAAGATGAAGTAAGAAACTGATTGGCTACCATGCACAGCTGCACTAGATTTTGCACTCTTCAGTTTTTGTAAATCAACCCCAAAGTGACTGAGCTTATTATACACCATTTATTGATAGTTTTTTCTATGTGGGTTTAGTGACAAGGATATGGCAAAAAGTCATTGCTTTGACCTTACTTAAGCTTGAGCTACACTCAATGCTGTATCCTAGCCTAGGCCGACATTGCAGGGGGGCAGCGCGGACAGAGTCTCCGCCGGCTTGCGCTACACTGTTATGCCCCGTACACACGGTCGGACATTGATCGGACATTCCGACAACCAAATTCTAGGATTTTTTCCGACGGATGTTGGCTCAAACCTGTCTTGCATACACACGGTCACACAAGGTTGTCGGAAAATCCGATCGTTCTGAGCGCGGTGACGTAAAACACGTACGTTGGGACTATAAATGGGGCAGAAGCCATTAGCTTTCGTCTCTTAATTTATTCTGAGCATGCGTGGCACTTTGTGCGTCGGATTTATGTACACACGATCGGAATTTCCGACAACGGATTTTGTTGTCGGAAAATTTTATAGCAAGCTCTCAAACTTTGTGTGATGGAGCCCACATTTCCGACAACAAGGTCCTATCACACATTTTCCGTCTGAAAATCCGACCGTGTGTACGGGGCATTAGTGTAGCTCCAGTCTTATGGTGCAGACTGGGCTGAGAGGCAAATTAGTCCAGCGCCCCCATAAAGCGGCCGCAAGGCTTCCGTTATGCAGGCGGCCGGTATTCCGCAACTGTGGGGGGGGCGCCACTTCAAATTTTGACTGTCCTATCATCCTGGACCACAAACCTTCCTCACTGTGCTATGTGTTTTCTGCTGCACCATTGGCATGGTTATATCTTCTTAGTCCTCTCCATAAAATTATCAGAAATTTGTGCTTAAAGTAGAACTATAGGCAACATTTTTTTTTTTCATTTTGGATAGAATAAGGGACGGTTATAGCCCCTGTCAGTTTATTTTTTTGCCATCCCTGTCCCATTGCAGAGATTTCTCTTCATTTCCTGCCCCATAGCCAAACAGGAAGTGAGAGGAAATCTATGCAAATTAAGGGAATCCATTGCCCCCCTAGGCCCTCAGAACTAGTGACCCCACTCGAAAATTTCAGGGCGGGTCTTAAACAGCAAGGAGTGTGGCCTTGTCATGAAGGGGTGGGTCATATTTAAATTATGGGGTGCACGAGTTTAGTCAGGCCTAGGGCAGCACAAAACCTAAATACACTACTAGCTACACTACAGGATGATGGGCCTCCTTCAATAGGAGGAGGAGAGAAACTGAGAAACCTAAAAAGCTGAGAACTCCTTCCTGTGACAATACAATACATGAAATTTGCATGCATGTATATATGTACTTGGTCTTGGTCATAATATATTGTATATAATACAGTTGTTTATAAAAATGTGGGAGTTTTTAGCCTCCTGGCTATTTTGTCACCCCACGTGGTGCACTTAGCTCTTTGATTTACTCTGTTCCTCTCTGAGATCTTGGTCTGGTTCAGGAGGAATCTGGCTGAACGGAGACTATTGCTATTTGTGGGCAACAGCCACTTGTTTCTAATCAGTCTTCTTCCTTAGGAATGCCTGATCTGATCCTTCAGGGACCCTTTTTCTGCTCAAACAGGCTCTCCCTCTGTCAGTTATTGCATATTCAAATTGACAGATACAGCTTCTGTCTTCGTGTGTGTGTGTTTTTCCATCCTATCTATTCTGATCCTACGGGAATAAAACAGCAGTAATAGTTTTAAAAAACTTTACGCATGTCAACCTTGGCCGAGTATACAGATCAACAGCATACCACTACTGCTTCTTACTGTACAGCCCTGGTAGGAACAATACTTTGAATGAAGCAGGAAATTACGGAGGGGGGAAAGAAGCAAATCACATGAGCAAATGCCTAGTTTTTTAGGTGAGCAGCATTTTTTCCAAGAAAGTTAGCTGTTTTGGACTTTACTCTAAATTATGTTGAGCTAGATTATGCTGTTGACCAGGAGAATGATCCTGCATGTCAGGACATCATCATTTACACTGGCCTAGATCAGTATGGTCACTAAACATAGCCATATAACTTAATGCATCATCATTGCTTTTTAAAAACTACCTTATGAGACAAGTTGTTTGAAATCACAAGGAGATGATATACTGGGATCTGAACCAGTGCCTCCAGCAAAATTCCTCCTATGACACAGAAACTTGGGACTGATCACATAAAGCGGGCCACTGAATTAAATAGATTTGACCAATGCTTCTGGGATTCTGTCCAATGTAGAATATTGCAACTCTAGATAACAAGATCCTAATATGCTAAAAAATGGGTAAAATTATGTAGAAATAATGGCTTAATCTTAGCGCATAATTAACTGCTTTCCAGGCATGAGACAAATCAGCTTTACAGCTTGCTAAACACAGATCAACGTTAAAAAAAGTAAAAATTAAGGAGAAAATTTGATTCATAATATAAAAAAAGAGACTGGCCTATAAAAACCCAGGTCCTTTATCTTGCTCTTTGTTTACCGTAATCTTTAACAGCCAAGCCAAGAATACAGGCATACAGTATATTAGTCTGGAGACAGCAAGCGCATGTTCAAGTCTTGATGTAGATGGAGAGAGCTCTCCCAGCGAACAAAATTGCATTAGCATATCAAAGCTATAAGACTGAAATCCAGCAGAGAGTAACTGGGAGGGGTGTAACCCCTTCAATGCCAAGGGGGACAAGAACAGAATATGGTCGCACAGGCACTGAAGTGGGAGTCTGGGGAATGCCTCCCTGCCTTTGAAATCAAATATTAATACTGGGGTGGAGATTTTTTACATCAAAAGCTGTCAGTCAGCATGGCAAGCCTGTGTTTTTATCTACGGAGCATACAATGCGGGTGCAGGGAAAGAGTGATTACTGTAATTGTAAGCAGAGTTACTTTTGACATTTCGCTCCATGATTTGGGTATTTAATGGCACACGCCAGTCAAACGTGAAAATTGAGAAATTTGCCATGTAAATGCACAGCTATGAACTGAGAGGCTCTAATTTTCACCTTGGTATTCATCTGTAGCAGCTAGCTGACCTGTCTTCTAAATCCTGATGGTTGATAATGTCTTTGGTTTCTATATGGCCTTGACAACACAGGCCTATGTGTTTCCTGGTTCTCATCTCCAGCCCCTAGAATTCTCATAGAAGAAGACTGCACAGCACAGAATCAGGTGATCAAAGGCTCCAGTGCTGCCCAGAAAAGCTGTGAAAAAAATACTGTATTGGCTAATATATATATAAAAAAATTGACAGAGTTGACTTTATGAATTCAGCACTGACGTCTTGGGAGTAGCATTGCACAAGGCACATTGTGGCAAAGATTTGTGTGGTCTTAGGAGCCCTAGAAATGGATATAATTTCAAGGGTCATTTAGATTCCCATTTTTTGGAATCCAACCACACAAGAACCGACATAAAGAAAAGTTAGTTTTATAGAATATAATGTCTGGAAATAGCAAATCAATGTTTAAATGACCTACTCCCTTTGTCCATGCATGTTGCCTCCTCTCATCAACTGTGATGGCCATGACCATCATCTCTGAACATGACAATTCCATCCTGGCAGACCACAGCCTCGGACCTATGCATCCCTCCGAACTTCCCTTCCCTCTTTGTGCCTTCTCCATTGCCCCATCAATTCATTTTGACAGTGCTAACAGAATCACCATCATGACCGTTTCTCTCATCACAACCCTGAAGCTGATGCCTTACCAACCTCTCTTTTCTCTCCTTCTATACCTGCCCTGTCAACCTGTCTGTATGTAGCCTCTTTCCTTTACCAGTACCCTCAGGTCTCCCCCTAATCTTTTATAGTGATAGAGCACAACCCTAGGGCCAGGTTACTTTTGTCAATTTTATTACATTTTAAAGGTGGGTTGTAGCACATTTACATGCCTCCTCATTATTTTATTAGGAATCGCAGTGGATGAAAATGTGCAGAAAAACAGACGTCTCATTTTTCAAACCACAGCTCAAGGAACGCCAGAGATCTGAACAGCTTCTCTTAATAACATTGCTTCTTGTAACATATGCATTATTTTGCTTTACAAGGCACACATTCAAAGGTATGAACAGGGCTTAGCGCTCACACACCACCCTTTCCCGCTTGGCTCAATTCACAGAAATACCCAGGCACAGTTACATGTTAGCAAGTGCATTGTTTTTTTTCAAGAGGCATTCAAGACAAATTACAGATTTTTCGTGATATTTCCTATGCAAAATGCACATTTCTAGATGTTCTACACTTTCTGAGTTAAAGTCACTTTAAAGTAGAACTCCAATCAACACTTTTTTTTCCTTTGGGGTTTGGAAAAAATTGGGTTTTTACAGCTGTCTGTATTTTCTCAGATTTCTTCTCAGGTGCTACCTACCATCTTAGCTTCTAGGGAATTCCTATGGAGAATCCCTAAGTGAGCCACTAACATCATCACCAATCTACAGTGGAATCTTTCTAGAGGAAAACACAGAATGCACTCCAGATGTGAGACTGACGGCTCTACTTACAGGTATAGCAATACCCTAGGAAAGAATATGATAGGCAATCTCCCCAAGAGGTAGATTGGCAACAACAAACATCTGACAGGGGATCTTCATTTTCATTAAATCCAAAGGTAAAAAGAAACTTTTGGCTGGAGTTTCACCTGAATTTTTCTCGTGGATGTTTCAACTCAGGTGTGATTAGTATGAAAAGCTCTGGGGCGCTGCTCTGTATGCAGCAATGGTACATGCAAGTCTTTCTGACATATATATACAGAGAGAGAGAAAGAGAGAGAAAATCATCCAAAAATAAATCATATATGAATGATGTATGGTTTTCATTATAATAGAAAGTTTCTCCTTAAGAAATCTTTTCATTTTCTGCACAGCTAGTCCTTGGTTCTATCAATGTTATCATTCTGTATAGCAGCTATTGCCTTAGCTTGAAGTGATTTCTCTTTGTGGTTACTCCCACACCTTTTGGCTCATTCCAGGCACACACAACACCATTGCTTGCCCAGTGCCAGGAGCATGAACCTGGTTAAGATTTGCTCTATGAACTTAGCTCACATAGTAGATAACCGAAATTTAAAGCAGTCATGTACTTACTATACCTCATAATCTTTTAACCTCAATTCTGTATTAAGGAGAAAGAGCAGCATTCAGATTTTCAGCTTGGTTTGGAATTTCTACTGTTGTGCAAGGTAGGATTGAAATATAAACACAAGTTCACTAACTCCCTCAACATTCCCTCTTTATTTCTCCCTTACTGACTTCCTTTCTCCCTTTCTCCCATCCTTCCTCCATATATTATTCCATCTTCCCTCCTTTGTCCCTTACATCTTTTCCTTCCATCCTTCTTCTCCTTTCCCTGTTAAATTCCTTTTATCCTCCTTCCTTCTCCCTTTCTCTCTGTCCTCCTTCTCTTCTTCTTCTTCCCTTCTTTCCTTATACCCCCACCCTCCTCATCCTTCTATCCTCTTTCCCTTCTTCTCCCCTTTTTCTTTCCATTCCTCCAGCGTCGTTCCTCCCTTAATTCCTTTTTTGTTTTCCCATTCCTTCCATCCTTCCTTCTTTGCTTTCATCCTCTTCTGACCTCTTTCTTCCATCATCTTTGCTTCCTTAACCCTTTCATAGTCTTTCCCCTTCCTTCCAACGGTCTTCCTTCTTCCCTTGATTTCCTTGCTTTGTTTCTAATACTGCCTCCCTTTTTTCCTTTTTTTTACCCGCTTCTTCCTTCCCTTTTCCCTCCCTGCTATCCTTCTTGTCCTCCTTTCTTCATCCCTCCCTTTTTTCTTTGCTTCTTTCCTTCCCTTCCATCAATGATGCAAGTGTTGGCATTGCGATGATCATGGGCCCCATATGACTGTCTGTTCTGCTGTACATACAGCCAGTATACTCTTATGTGGGTTCACATATAACCAGTTTGTCTTCATCTTCAGAATGGTGCCATGTGACCTAGCACTTGGCAGCTGTGACTTACGGAATATTTTCCAACAAGAATCTTACAAACAAGATCTTTAAATGCAAGCTGGGAGCTCGCCACAATTTTCCTTGAACTTATGTGCTGTCGAAGCTCTTTGCGCAGAAGTTTATAGTGATAAATACATTCTCAAAGGGGAACACCAGATACCGCCACAGTGTGATAGCCTTGATATATGGATGTTGACGCTGAATGATTTCTTCATTTAAGGCTTGTGCTATGTTGCAATACCTTGAAATAAATCAATAACTCAAGTCTGTGACACATATATCACAGCCACAGGATCTCAGAATCTCCGATTATTTCTCAGCATTGACTACAGAGTGTGTATAAGTAGCCACCATGTTTCAGCTGACTTGCACAAGCATACTGACTGAAAGAGTTAAAACGGAACTTCAGGCAAACATAAAATAAAAGAAACATTCCAGTAAAACATAAAAATTAGGCATATTCAAACACAAAAACACACATGTAATATATTGCGGCTTATCATTTTTAAACATATTGGCTTCATTGGTTTTCATTATTCAGGCTAAGAACATTTTTGCAAACTACCAAAAGTATCTGTTGATCTTGCCAGAAATGCAGTCCTTGTCACTTCCTGTGAGCTCAAACGCAAAGTACAAAGAACTTTATGTAGCACCCCTGGAAGCATGGTGGCATTCCCCAGAAAAAGGGCGGGCTGACATCTCACTTCAGGGTGTAGATTAATTAGGTAATAGTGGGTTGTGAACAGATGGGCACCAGTCATTTTACTGTAATAACAAAAATGTGTTTATTGACTCTCACTCAAAACCCCAGAGAGTTCAGAACCCCCTATTACTGTCCTGCAAACTCAATAGCAAAAAAAGAAGAGACACTAGTACAAAAAAGAGCCCTTAAGCTGATTCCAGCAGTCTGCACCTTCTTAAAAAGCAGCCGTCTTCATTACCAACCAAATCTTTCCAGTAGCAGCAGCAGTAGTCTCAATGTTCCCACCTTGTTGTTTTTTCAGGCTCTCCACAAGTTCCTTGCTTAGGATTTTATATGGCCTCTTGTACTTTATCTCAGGAATTATCTGTTACTCTCTAGTCCTCAGTCCCAGAGCACAGAGCCTCAAGCATCAGGACTTACTAGACAGGCAGACATCTTCTGCTCCAAGCACATGTACAGGCCTCAGGCCTGCACCTCACACACCCACCCGAGGCCAGAGCCTGGGGGGGGGGGAATGAGATCACTTGGCCCTCCTCAAATATGCATCCTCTCCCCCAGCATGCACCAGTGACCTTTAGAGCCCTTTCACACTAGAGGTGTTTTTCAGGCGCTTTAGCACTAAAAATAGCGCCTGTAAAGTGCCTGAAAAAAGCCTCAGCTGCAATCCCAGTGTGATAGCCCGAGTGCTTTCACACTGTGGAGCTGCACTGGCAGGACATCAAAAAAAGTCCTGAAAGCAGCTCCTTTGCAGCACTGTAGAAGCGCTGAATACACCGCTCCTAAAGCCCCCCTCCCCATTAAAATCAAAGGGCAGCGCCACTGAACTGCCGGCAAAGCGCCGCTTTACCCAGTGTTTTACCGTCGATGCCCAGGCACTGGCAGTTTAAAAGTGCCCTAAATGTCCTGCTGGTTGGCTAGGGAATGTATGAATACTCCTAAGTCAGTTTTACTGTAGCTTCTCATACTAATACCAGATGTACTAGTGACACTTACTGGCAGAAGGGGGAAATCACAGCGCCACTGAATTTAGGGAAAAACCAAATGAACAAGTAAACTAAAAAACAGCTAGGTTGTCTACCACACAGCAAAACTAAACTTGACTCATAGCCCCTGCTTAGGACAGGGTGGCTACGCAAATTTTTACTGCATGAACTACTAGTACCATCATTCCTCTATATAATAGAGGTGAAGAAAAGTTGACATGTTTGAAGTCCAGTCTCTGCGACAACCGTGGTGCTCCCATAGAAGGATAGTGGAGAAAAACATGTAAACATGAATTGTGACAGGAGGTATGTTATTTGCAGGATTACCAGATGTAAATATATATATTTTAAAAAAAGCCTGAAAAAAAAAATCTAGAAGCTGCAATATTTTACATTTTTGTTTTTGTTTTGATACACTTTAAATTGTATTTTAACCTTTGCAGCCAAATTTGAGAAAACCCAGCTACATGTTTGTTAACTGTTCCTATTCACACAGCAGACTTTTAACTTCCTAGTTTTTTTGGGTTTTTTTTTGGAGAAAAATTGTCTGTAGGACACTATAGGCAGCTTGTATTGTTCAGAATAACTTGCTGAACAATACATCTAGGGACACATTAGGGGCAATTTGTTTAAGTGCAATAACATGCAATGCGGGTTATTTACGAAAGGCAAATCCACTTTGCACTACAAGTGCAAACTACAAGTGCAAAGTGCACTTGAAATTGCACTGCAAGTGCACTTGGAAGTGCAGTCGCTGTAAATGTGAGGGGTAGATCTGAAATGAGGGGAAGCACTGCTGATTATAGTATCCAATCACGTGCAAGCTAAAATGCTGTTTTTTATTTTCCTTGCATGTCCCCCTCGGATCTACAGCGACTGCACTTCCAAGTGCACTTTCAGTGCAATTTCAAGTGCACTTTGCACTTGTAGTTTGCCCTTGTAGTGCAAAGTGTATTTGCCTTTAGTAAATAACCCCCAATGTATTACCCAAGACTTGATAACTTTAACAGTGTTCACATCTAACTTACAACTGATAATGAAGTCCATCAGCATAGTACATACAGAGTTAATTATTGTAAATACTGTAGCAGCAGAATTTAACAAACAGGTACTTACAAGTTACCCTTTTAGTTTGGGCAGCCAGCTGTGACTTTCTGATGTCCTACAGCTGGCTTCTCACTGCCCATGCATGAGGCAGTGCCCTTAGTCTCTTATGCAGTCTCCTGGGATGTGTGATGTCCCAGCAGGCTGCATCATCCTCACCAAGGAAAGGATTGAGGAAGTGGGAGTAGGTACCAGTCAAAAAAGCACCCATTCTAAAAAGCTACAAATTAGGTAGAGGCTGAGGAGGAAGAATATAAGCAGCATTTTGCTTTTGGGTGAAAGTCCATTTTTTTTCTTGTGTGATAAGTCCACCAATATCCATATTTCAGAATGATCCTTAATCTTAAGAAAAAAAGTAAGATTGTTCCCTTGATATAAACACCTCCATCTTTCATTCCCACAGAGGGAGATTGCACTGCTCAGAATCATCTGACAAGAGACTGCAGTTCCAGCCAGAAGGCACGTGTGGGGGCTCGCTTGTGCTGAATATCTCTCCTGAGACTGCAAAACACCAAGTAATTTACAAAATGCTACAGGCAACACTAAAGCATTGTGAAATTACCCTCCTAATGATTACAAGTTTTCATTCTACAGAAAAGAATTTATAATGCTATGGCCTTGCTATATTCTAGCATATTAGAAAAATTGTGTCTTCTTTAGGCACATGAAGGTCATAAATGACAAAATTCAATCAGGTGGAATTCCATCGAGCCTCCATGTGACAAATGTTGGTGCGAGCAATATATTCATGTAGTACGTTAAACTAGAACACGCACTGTGTGTGTGGAGGTGCACTGAGAGAGGAGTGTACAGTGCCTTGCAAAAGTATTCACCTCCCTTGGCATTTTTCGTGTTTTGTTGCCTCACAACCTGGAATTAACATGGATTGTTTGAGGATTTGCCTTATTTAATTTACAGAACATGCCCACAACTTTGAAGATGTTTTTTTATTATTTTGAAGCAAACAACAAATAGGAAAAATTAACAGAAAAAGTCAATGTGCATAACTATTTACCCCCCTAAAGTCAATACTTTGTAGAGCAACCTTTTGTGGCTATCACAGCTCCAAGTCGCTTTGGATAAGTCTCTATGAGCTTGCCACATCTTACCACTGGGATTTTTGCCCATTCCTCCTTGCAAAACTGCTCCAGCTCCTTCAAGTTGGATGGTTTGCGCTTGTAAACAGCAATCTTTAAGTCTGACCACAGATTTTCTATTGGATTGAGGTCTGGGCTTTGACTAGGCCATTCCAACACATTTACATGTTTCCCCTTAAAACCACTCAAGTGTTGCTTTACCATTGTGTTTGGGGTCATTGTCCTGCTGGAAGGTGAACCTCTGTCCTAGCCTCAATTCACACACAGAGTGGTACAGGTTTTGCTCAAGAATATCCCTGTATTTAGCACCATCCATCTTTCCCTCAACTCCGACCAGTTTCCCAGTCCCGACTGCTGAAAAACATTCCCACAGCATGATGCTGCCACCACCATGTTTCACTGTGGGAATGGTATTCTTTGGGTGACGTGATGTGTTGGGTTTGTGCCAGACATAGCCTTTTCTTTGATGGCCAAAAAGTTCAATTTTAGTCTCATCAGACCAGAGCACCTTCCTCCATACATTTTGGGAGTCTCCCACATGCCTTTTCGCAAACTCAAAACGTGCCATGTTGTTTTTTGCTGAAAGCGATGGCTTTCTTCTGGCCACTCTGCCATTAAGCCCAACTCTATGGAGCCTACCGCTTATTTTCGTCCTATGTACAGATACTCCAGGCTCTGCTGTGGAACTCTGCAGCTCCTCCAGGGTTACCTTAGGTCTATGTGCTGCCTCTCTGATAAATGTCCTCCTTGCCCGGTCCGTGAGTTTTGGTGTGCGGCCGCCTCTTGGCAGGTTTGCTGTTGTGCCATGTTCTTTCTATTTGGTTATGATAGATTTGATGGTTCTCCTAGGGATCATCAAATTTTTTTATAACCTAACCCTGACTTGTACTTCTCAACAACATTGTCCCTTACTTGTTTGGAGCGTTCCTTGGTCTTCATGGCAGTGTTTGGTTAGTGGAGCCTCTTGCTTAGGTGTTGCTGCCTCTGGGGCCTTTCAAAAAGGTGTGTATATGTAATGACAGATCATGTGACACTTAGATTGCACATCATTTCACTAATTATGTGACTTCTAAAGGTAATTGGTGGCACCAGAGCTTTTTATGGGCTTCATAACAAAGGGGGTGAATACATACGCACATGCCAATTATAATTTTTTTATTTCTGAAAAATAATTTTATGTATATATTTTTCTAATTTTACTTCACCAACTTAGACTTTTGTGTTTTGATCCATCACATATAATTCAGATTAAAAATACTAAAGGCTGTAATGTAACAAAATAGGCAAAAAGCCAAGGGGGGGGGGTGAATACTTTTGCAAGGCACTGTACATACAGACATCCTTCTGTGCAATTGTACTTACTCCTGCCGCTGCACCTGCCACTGGTAGTTTTGTATTTGGTGGGGCAGAGTCTGATGGGGAAATCGCAGGCACTATTTCCCCATTAGGTCCACTTCCCTTGTGACTGACAGAAGGCAGTGGGTGGATCATTAGCCAATAGAAAGCTTGCTATTGGCTATAAAATCTGCCTAATGCATCCTATCATTTACAAGGTGAGAGAAGACCTGATGGGGAACTAGTGTCTCAGCTTCCCCACCAGGCTCTGCCTACTGAAGCACTGGCTGCTAGGCAGCTGTCAGCTGTGAGTAAGGGCAGATAATTCATATAGCATTTACCTGGCATCCATCTGCCCTTAGCTCAGGCATGCAGGCAGGGGGGTGTGCTTACCTGTAAAAAATCCTCCTCCCCTCCCTGAAGACTCATGGGATGTATGAAATCATTTGCCTAGGCTTAGAAACCAGGAAGTAAAGTAAATATGATATACCCTCCAATCTATTTACTAATGCTAGCAACATAAGGATTACAAATAGTTGATTGAGAGAGTGAAATTCCACTTTAAACTCTGAAATTCCGCTGAGGTTGTATGAACGGTCCTAATGCAAACAGACCTGATCATCAGCGTTTGCTCTGCTAAGCATGCCTCTCCTTAGCCACAAAGGTATTGTGTTCAAACAATACACAGGGTAAATAAGCTCTGTGTTAGTTGACTGTAACAGATAAATGGAACTGCAACAACACACAGGGATCTTTTCTTATTCTTCTATCAGCTTCTGCACCTTCTCAGGAATATGAATCGCTTTCTGGGAACTATGAAATATATATTTTGCATGCCACATGTAATCACACGGACGCACTATAATTAGCCTGAAAACTCTTTCATGTTTTACCTAAAGCCTTTTATTAAAAGAATATTTCAAAGCAGAACTGAGAAATGGTAGCTTCCCTTACATTATATTACATTACGTACACGTGTTTTTTTTTTACTATTACAACCTGTATAAGAACTTGTTTCGATGGGCAATGGTAGCTTGCTTACCCTTGTATTTCATTCATGTTTGATATCAGGTTGAAATCCTTCTGAGATCGGAATTCACTGACAGGTGCATTTGACCCCCTTCCAAGGTTCATAAATCTGCTTCAAGCTGTCCTTGCATACCCATTGGCTAGTATTGTGAAATACAGTGCATATGGAAAGTATTCACAGCGCTTCACTTTTTGCACATTTTGTTATGTTACAGCCTTATTCCAAAATGAATTAAATTAATTCTTTTCCTAAAAATTCTACAAACAATACCCCATAATCACAACATGAAATACATTTATTTGAAATCTTTGCAAAGTTATTAAAAATAATAAAACAAAAAAAATCCCATGTACATAAGTATTCACAGCCTTTTCTCAATACTTTGTTGAAGCACCTTTGGCACCAATTATAGCCTCAAGTCTTTCTGAGTATGGTGCTACAAGCTTGGTACATCTATTTTTGGGCAGTTTCTACCATTCTTCTTTGCAGGACCTCTCAAGCTCCATCAGATTGGATGGGGAGCGTCGGTGCACAGCCATTTTCAGATCTCTCCAGACATGTTCAATCGAGTTCAAGTCTGGGCTCTGGCTGGGTCACGGATATTCACAGAGTTGTCCCATAGGCACTCCTTTGTTATCATGGCTGTGTCCTTAGGGTCGTTTCTCTGTTGGAAGGTGAACCTTCGCCCCAGTGTGAGGTCCAGAAGATGTCTCTGTACATTGCTTCATTTATCTTTCCCTCGATCCTGACTAGTCTCCCAGTTCCTGCCGCTGAAAAACTTCCCACAGCATAATACTGCCAACACCATGCTTCACTGTAGGGATGGTATTGGCCAGGTAATGAGCGGTGCCTGGTTTCCTTGAGAAATGTTTTCACTGGAAAGGGTTGGGACTTTGAGTGAGGCATGGGACTGTGCCTCCATTCCAAGTACAAGAAAAAGAGGGGGGGGGGCGAGTGGGACTTTAAATGAAGCAGTAGACAGATTGGGGTAAGATAAAAAATATATTCAAATTTATTGTGTAGAAACATCCTGATATATATCACATGTGAAGGGTTACGTGTGCATGTGCACAAAACATGGCCTACATAATTACATGCGTATACAGACAGTCATAGTAATATCTACCAATAAATAGCTGTTGCAATTATATCGTACAAAAAATACATGTATACTGGGAAGCACAAACCACAGGATATAAAAATGAGTATAAGGTATATAATATGAGATGCATCAAGAGGTAGATCAGGGTAAAATCCTCTATTAAAGCCCAGTGGCTGCATCCTTGGTGTCCGACGCGTTTCTGTGAGTAGGAAAAGAGTAAACAGGTGTGATGAAGTCATAGAGTATTACCTGGAATTGCTTGAAACAAGAGCTCACCAACGCTGTGGCGTTTGCACTTGTGTGGGAAGGAGAAAACTGCACCCGAGGCGACGCCTGATAAGCGTCCCGTCTGCGTCGGTGATTACCACCAACGTCACGCTAGGCTGACGACACTGCGTCCAGCTACCTCGGCACAAGATGAAAAAATGTGCGCCCGCACAGCGACACCAACTAGTGACGTCATGTGCGGGAGCAATGCGTGGCGCCGATGTGATGTGAGCACCCGCCCGATCCCCCACACCAAACCAGCCCAAAACGCGGGCGGACGTGGGGGGGATGGGGGGGCACGCAGAGCGCATCGCAGCTCCGGAAAAAGAGCGGCCCAAAGCCCAGAAACCAGCCACCATGTTGGATTGTGTGCAGTGCGCCCAGAGTTTGAGCAACATGTGGTTGCACAAAAGTGTGTGTGTGGACCTGAAAGGTGCACCAACACACACAGATCAACCCCAAACAAAGCTGGCAGGGGATAACTGCTAACAACTGTCTACTGCCTCCATCCCTAGTAACGGTTTCACTGAAAAGGGTTGGGACTTTGAGTGAGGTATGGGACTGTGCCTCCATCCCAAGTACAAGAAAAAGAGGGGGGGCCGAGTGGGACTTTAAATGAGGCAGTAGACAGATTGGGGTAAGATAAAAAATATATTCAAATTTATTGTGTAGAAACATCCTGATATATATCACATGTGAAGGGTTACGTGTGCATGCACACAAAACATGACCTACATAATTACATGCGTATACAGACAGTCATAGTAATATCCACCAATAAATAGCTATTCTATTACAAGGGGTTTTTACATTCCTTGTAATAGGAATAAAAGTGACTTTTTTTTTTTTTTTTTAAAAAAGAACAGTGAAAAAATAAAAGTTAAAATAAAGAAAAAAAAATAAATGTGCCCCATCCCTTGTAATAGAAATAAAAGTGACACAATTTTTATTTTTTTTTAAAAACAGTGTAAAAATAAAAAGTAAAATATATAAGAAAAAATAATAATTTTTTTAAACGCGCCCCATGCCGCCAAGCTCGCTTGCAGAAGCGAACGCATATGTGAGTAGCACCCGCATATGAAAGTGGTGTTCAAACCACACGTGAGGTATAGCCACTATCGGTAGAGCGAGAGCAATAATTCTAGCCCTAGACATCCTCTGTAACTTAAAACATGCAACCTGTAGAATTTTTTAAACGACGCCTATGGAGATTTTAAAGGGTAAAAGTTTGTCGCCATTCCACGAGTGGATGAAATTTTGAAGCATGACATGTTGGGAATCAATTTACTCGGCGTAACATTATCTTTCACAATATAAAAAAAATTGGGCTAACTTTACTGTTTTCTTATTTTTTAATTTAAAAAAGTATTTTTTCCCAAAAAAGTGCGCTTGTAAGTCCGCTGCGCAAATACGGTGTGACAGAAAGTATTGCAATGACCGCCATTTTATTCTCTAGGGTGTTAGAATAAAAAATATATATAATGTTTGGGGGTTCTAAGTAAAGGGAAGGAGATGAGCAGGCAGTGAAAACAGGCAGGGGAAGCTCCATTAGCATTGGTGGATGTCTTGTCATACCAACGGCCACCACCAGAGGGCGCCCGATTGCAGAAGGAACCAGGAACCATAGGACTGCAGTAGGCCGCAAAGCCGGGGCCTCAATTACCGGCGCGGCCCAACGCGATCGCGGCGGGAGGGTGGGGGGTGTCGAACGGACACAGGATACCCCAGCTGTGCCGCCCCAGGCGCCAGGTCGCTAATTCTAGTCGCAAATGCGACCTGGCGCCCGGGGTTTGTCGAGCCCTGGTATAAGGTATATAATATGAGATGCATCAAGAGGCAGATCAGGGTAAAATCCTCTATTAAAGCCCAGTGGCTGCATCCATGTTGCCCGATGCGTTTCTGTGAATACACTTCTTCAGGGGCGGATGCTACAGGATTTCTGAAATAACAAGGTATGAAACCATCAAAAAATAAAATAATAAATATAACCAGAAAAGACAAAAAGTCGGTTTCTGGGTATCCACAATGTGAGCAAACTGTGGTGCAAGGTAGGAACTGGGCACAGGAAAATGCTCTTCCCCGGAGCTGTGGTGGCAAGCAATACAACGCACAACAGGCGCCCACCGGCATCGTCCCCAAAGTGCAGGCATCTCCTCCACACCATAGCCAATAATGGATCAAGGTGATGATCAGGTATCTAAAATAAATGGATAACTCCATGGGGATAGTCAGGGATACTGTGACTGAGGAGTAGGAAAAGAGTAAACAGGTGTGATGAAGTCATAGAGTATTACCTGGAATTGCTTGGAACAAGAGCTCACCAACACTGTGGCGTTTGCACTTGTGTGGGAAGGAGAAAACTGCACCCGAGGCGACGCCTGATAAGCGCTCCATCTGTGTCGGTGATTACCACCAACGTCACGCTAGGCCGACGATGCGTGGGGGCAGGACCCCCAAAAAAACCCCATTGAAATCCATTCATCTGGCGCCCTGCATGTAGATTAGACTCTCCTTAGTTACCATGTGGGTATATACTCGAATGTCTTGAGTTCATCCTCACTAACAACCATTTTATGTTCGAGGGAAAGACATACACACAAATACGGGGTACAGCCATGGGGAGCTCAGCAGCACCATCATTTGCCAACCTGTTTGTTGGTTATCTTGAAGAACAACATATTTACCCATCCCCTCTGTTCCACAAGTGTGTAGTGAAATAGATGAGGTACATTGATGATATTTTCCTCATTTGGTCAGGTATTGAGGATGATTTCATTATGTTCGTTGGCTTCCTGAATAGTATCTTTCCAGGAATAGTGTTCAATCCTGAATTTTCTTGTGATCATATCTCATTTCTTGACGTGCTCATCACCAACAACCAGGGTACCGTCACTACATTCTTATATACTAAACCCACCGACAGGAGCACCTTGCTCCATTTTCAGAGTGCACATCCTGCGCATTTGAAGAAAAAAGAACCAATTAGAGATAATGTACCACAAATTTTTGGAACGCGGGTATCCCACATTGATACTCGACCAGGCTCTTGACAAAGCCCTAAATAGGCGTACCATAACCCCCAACCCTATCACTCGCCCATTGTTTGTACACACGTTCAATCAGGAATCGGGGCGATTAAACGTGCTATTGAACGGAACCGGAATATCTTACAATCTGATAGATCCTTAGGAACCACCACCAGGGCCAGACCCATGATAGCATACAAACGGGGGAGGACGCTGCGCGACCATTTGATACAAGCAGATCCTAGACACAAGTACACCAAAACGGTACCTAAGATATCCTAGAAAACAGGTTGCTACAAATGTTATAACTGTAACGCATGTAACTCACTCATTTGTGGTACGCATTTTGCACACCCACACATGGGTAATCGTTACCCGATACGTAAATATTTAAATTGCAACACTGATTACTACGTGTACTTGCTAAAATGCCCCTGCACATTAACATATGTGGGAAAGACTGTTGGCCCGTTCAAAAAGCGATTCCAGAAGCACAGAAGTGACATTAGGGTTGCCCTGGCCAAAATCGAGAAGGGTGAGCAGGCTGACCCCAACAAACCTGTAGCAGTGCACTTTGTGACAGCCAAACACCAAACCCATGAACTCAGTGGGATGGTGATTGAACATGTCAAGCCACCTCATAGGGGTGGTGATCGTGATCGGTCACTCCTCCGCAGTGAGGCCTACTGGATACATACTCTAGGCACGGTACACCCTAGTGGGTTCAATACTAATTTATCTTTCACATGTTTCATTGATGACAGATGATGACTTCTTCATTTTTGTTTTTTTGTCTATGGCTTGGTTATCGTCATGATGTACAACATATATTTCTAATTGTTGTTGATGCCTCGTCCAGGCGATGCCTCATCGGATATAAGACATACCTTATACTTATAATCTCTCTTTCCTTTTCGGGTCTATTATTCTTTCCTTTTTTTTTCTCACGCTTTATACCTATCTGTGATTGATGCCCATGTAACGGGCGCATTAACTAATTTATGTTTTTATTACTTTATAGTCCTTTATGGTTAAATGCCTGTGTTCTTCCTTATTTACTTATTCAATAGATGGTCCTGTCTTATGCATCCTTAGGCTCCCGCTGTGATAAACATGGTGTGTTCTCGCACAGATCTAATGCACTTTAATCCTTATTCCCAGGATACCATATTTATTAGTTCAGTTTAGGGTTCCCTTCACTTTTTGTTCATTCATCTTTCTCTTTAGTCTTTTTCTGGTTTTCTTTCTTTTTCCTGTTTCCCATTCCCTCCTTCTCCCCCTCCTTCCCTCTCTCCTCCCCCCCCCCCCCCCGCTCCGTTTCTTCCCCCCCTTCCCCTCCTCCCCCCCCCCCCTTCTTTTGGTCTCTACTTACTTTTCCCCTTTGACATTTCTTTTTCACTGATTTTCTCCTTTTCCCTTCTTTTTCTTCCCTCTGTTGTTACATGTTTTTTTACCCTCCGTTTTGTCCTCCTCATTTTTTTTCTTCCCCCTCCCTTTTCTCCTTCTGTTGTTCCTTTTCTCACATTTCCCCCTTTTTTTCTCCCCTTTTATTTTTCCTTTTTCTCATCACTATCTGCTCCACCCTTTTTTCACTTTTCCTTTGTTAATCGCTTTTCATTTCCCCGTTCTCTCACATACACACACGCACACCTTGACCTGGATGCCTCACACGGCACGACCATACGTCACTGGTTTCTGTGACGACGGCGGCTCCGCTGTTAGGCGTCCTGCCCGTCTTTCCGTTGCCACGGAGGCGTGCGCCTGCGCGGCATACGTGGCACGATGTGATTGGCGGAAAGGGCTTCCAGCTGACAATAGAGTCACTGGGTCCTAGAAAGACTGTGCCCCGAGTGGGCACATCTGACTAGTGTAGCCGATCGGGTACCATTAGGCTTTTGTTGGAGATGCGATCCGCACTCCATGATTTTTATGTGCTAGTACCCTTGGCCATTCATATTACTCATATGCCTAACGGTTTTTAATAATTTATGGCGGGATTCTGACCTCAGAGGGAGGGTGTGTGTACTTTTTTTCATTCTGCACATGTTTTTTGATCGGTGACCACTGTATATATATATATATATTATGTCTGACACTGTTGCACCTTATCACATGCCTGACGAAGGGGTCCTGGGCGGCCCCGAAACGTTGCACCTTTTCTTTGTGATGTGACTTCCTTTCATTAAAACCTTCTTGGACAACTTTTTGCTGATCCATGGTGTGCTGGCATTTCTTTCCACATCTTCCTGGATTTCCTGTATGCCTTGCAGCTTGCGATGTGCAATTTACGGTTAATTTCTAAAGACTACATATCCCATGGTACCTTGCTGCCTACAAGCAGTAATTCCTGTACTGACTCCACCCCCTGAAACTCCTCCTCTCAATCTCTGTAGTTCAGAAGAAAGGCTCTGTGTGACACAGCAGTATAAAAAGAAAAAGAGAGCACACCTGCCTAGGGCATTATATTTATGTACCATTTATTAGTATAATAAAATCAAATAGTATACTCACAAACACAAGTATATACAAGCTCATCAGTATATTCCAAAACCAGAGACGACAGATCCACTGTCATGGAAAAAAGCCACTCAGGACTATTATGGCTGACGCGTTTCAAGGGGAGTCCCCTCTTCATCAGAGCCAAATGGCCATGAGACACAGCAGTGCTTACCCACAGGGCATAGTGAATACATAAGGGGATCTTCACAAAGTACATTTTCAAAATTCAAGCTTGCTAATTTTATTAGGAGTAGGCTAAAAATAATAGAAATACAATGTGGAAATGAATATATGAATTTACATTTTGATTATAGATATGCTTTCACGATGACAAACCCTTGGTCACAAAATGCTTGTTAACTGTCCATCAACGTCAATTGCCTAAAAAAATGATAAAAACGATAACTTAAGACAGGTACTCTCACATACAAAATTGATGTAGGTACACTGGCATTTTTCTCAATCGTTCCTGGAAAGGTTCTTTTAATAAAGGGCTCTAGGCAAAACACAACAGCGTTCTCAGTCTAATTTTACAGCATCAGTTTGATTACATATGGCATGCAAATATATATTTTATAGTTCCCAGAAAGCAATTCATGTTTCTGTGCGCTGAAGCTGCTAGGAGAGTAAGAAGATCACAGTATTCTTTTTATCTGTTACAATCTACCAACACTGAGCTTCATTTTCCTGTGTATTGTTGGCACACAATACCTTAGCGGCTAAAGAAACTGTAAAAAACACCAAGCAAAAATAAACACTGATGCACCTTAAAGCTTACGATAAACACTATTTGTATCTAAACTGGCCATACAACCCCAATTCAATTAAAGAAAAACAGCACCCTCAGGACCCCAGTGGCTGATGATGCATTACTAAACGCCAACGTTTGACTTAGCTGAGCATTTGTGTTTAGCCTATGTAATATAGAGGAGAAGAGTGTACAGAGAGATCTACAATATACTTGCATTGGCTTATTTAACAAAACAATAGTGATCCGCTAGTACTCAACAGATTCTGATGGTGTCTGAAAATATCCAGATTGGATGACTGTCATCTCTATGAGGAACCTTTTTTAAAAAGTGATTGTAAAGGTTCATTAAAAAAATATATAATAAACATGTCATGCTTACCTACTCTGTGCAAGGGTTGTGCACAAAGCGGTCCCGATCCTCCTTTTCTGGCTCCTCCTGTTTGGCAAGTACCCCCACAGAGCGCTGATTTCCATGGGGGCACCCATGCGGACGCGCTCCTGAGTCCTGCTGCTGCGTCCATTGACACAGACAGCAGGACTCGCCCCCGGCTCCTGTGTCACTGGATTTGATTGACAGCAGCAGGAGTCAATGGCTCCTGTTGCTATCAATCTATCCAATAAAGACCCAAGACAGCGGCTGGAGCTGCTAAGCTTACTGCATAGAATGCAGTAAGATGAACAACCCTGAGACTTTACAGCCCCTTTAGCTAGTTATAGACCGCCCGCCGCATTTGTAGTGCGGCAGGTTGGCTCCCCTGCACAAATTTCCGTCATTGTGCGTCGGGTGCGTACAATGCAATCTGTGGGCGCGCGCGCCCATTCACGAGCAGGGGAGCCAGCCAGTGGGTCCGGCAGACTCGATCGCTCCAGAAACAGGCAGAACAGGGATCTGTCAGTGTAAACAAACAGATCCCCGTTCTGTCAGGGGAGGAGAGATCGATGTGATTAGGATTAGTAATTAGGAACTGCGATCTCTCTCCTTCTCCAGTCAGCCCAGCCCCCATACAGTTAGCAACACCTCCCAGGGAACATTCTTAACCCCTTGATTGCCCCCTAGTTTTAACCCCTTCCCTGCCAGTGACATTTATATAGTAATCAGTGGCTATTTTTAGCTCTGATCGCTGTATAAATGTCAATGGTCCCAAAAAAGTGTCAAAAGTGTCCAATCTGTCCGCCGCAATGTCGCAGTCCCACTAAAAATCGCAGATCACCGCCATTACTAGTAAAAAAAAAATTATAATAATAAAAATGCCATAAATCTATCCCATAGTATGTAGACGCTATAAGTTTTGCGCAAACCAATCAATATACGCTTATTGTGATTTTTTTTACCAAAAATATGTAGCAGAATACATATTGGCCTAAACTGAGGAAGAAATTTGTTTTTTTACTTTTTTTTTATTGGATATTTATTATACCAAAAAGTTAAAAATATTGTTTCGTTTTTTTTCAAAATTTACACATTTTTTTGTTTATAGTGCAAAAAATAAAACAGAGGTGAGACACAGAGGTGATAAAATACCACCAAAAGAAAGCTCTATTTGTGGGAAAAAAAGGACATCAATTTTATTTGGGTACAACGTCGCACGACCGTGCTATTGTCAGTTAAAGCGACAGAGTGCTGTATCACAAAAAATGGCCTGGTCATTAAGGGGGCAAACCCTTCCGGTCCTTAAGTGGTTAAAGTGGTTCTAAAGGCTCAAGGTTTTTTACCTGTATGCATTCTATACATGAAGGTAAAAAACCTTCTCTGTGCAGCAGCCCCCAAATATTTACCTGAGCCCGATCTTCCTCCAGTGCTGTGCACAAGAGTCTTGGTTCTCTGGGGACTCTCCCTGCTCATTGGCTGAGCTGTTAGATCTCATTCACTGTTAGATCTCATTCATCCCCAAAGGCAGTGCTTTTCTGCTTTTGCAGATCAAGTCACTGCAACACACATTATATGATCTAGTTTATAAATGTTTTCACCCAAGATTCGCACAACTCTTACCAAGGATTCACTTATTGTTCACCCAGGATTCACACAACTTTCACCCTGGACTTACACATTTTTCATTTGAATCCAATTACAAAAACGTTTGATTCTTGGGTCAACACATTTATAAATACTCTATATTGTCAAAAGTATTGGGACACCTGTCTTCGTCCGTAGGGTTCAATATTAAGTTGGCCCACCCTTTGCAGCTATAACAGCTTACATTTCTGGGAAAGCTGTCCACAAGGTTTAGGAGTGTGTCTATTGGAATGTTTGACCATTCTTCCAGAAGCGCATTTGTGAGGTCAGGCACTGATGTTGGACAAGAAGGCCTGGCTTGCAGTCTCCACTCTAATTCATCCCAAAGGTGTTCTGTCAGGTTGAGGTGCAGGCCAGTCAAGCTCCTCCACCCCAAACTTGCTCATCCATGTTTTTATGGACCGTGCTTGTACATTGGTGTGCAGTCATGTTGGAACAGGAAACGGCCATCCCCAAACAGTTCTCACAAAGTTGGGAGCATGAAATTGTCCAAAATATCTTGGTATGCTGACGCCTTAAGAGTTTCATTCACTGGAACTAAGGGGCCAAGCCCAACCCCTGAAAAACAACCCCACACCATAATCCCCCCTCCACCAAAAAATTTGGTCCAGTGCACAAAGTAAGGTCCATAAAGACACAAATGAGCAAGTTTGGGGTGGAGGAACTTGACTGCCCTGCACAGAGCCCTGACCTCAACCCCATAGAACACCTTTGGGGTGAATTAGAACAGAGACTGCAAGCTCAGCTTTCTCGTCCAACATCAGTGCCTGACCTCATCACTTATGGAAGAATGGTCAAACATTTCCATAGACACACTCCTAAACCTTGCGGACAGCCTTCCCAGAAGAGTTGAAGCTGTTATAGCTGCAAAGGGTGGGCCAACTCAATACTGAACCCTACGGACTAAGGCTGGGATGCCATGAATGTTCATATGTGTGTAAAGGCAGGTGTCCCAATACTTTTCACATTATAGTGTTTTTTATAAATGTTTTGACCCAAGATTCAAAAATTTTTGTAATTGGATTCAACTGGAAAGTATTGTCAAGCACTGTAACACATTTACATTCTGGACATGCCTTGGAGTGCCATTTATAATGAACCATATGCACGGTGCACTAAACTTTAAAGAATATGTTTTCCTGAACATTAGGGCATGCAGGCAGTGTGAATGAGTCCTAAGAGGTCATTTTCTTACAATGCAGGTACAACCAGGTACCTTATGGTAAATACTATTTTGTTCTTAGTTTTATTATCAGTACATATAGACAGGAGACCATCAGCAAACCTGTGTTGCACTAGCAATACAAACCTAAATACAAACCTAAAGCAACACTGTACAAGAGCTGCTCTTAAAGGCCCTTTGAGGTCACCATGTTGCCATTCTCCTTGTAAACTGAAGAGACAGTGATGTTTCCATGGATGATCAAAAAATAAAATAAAATAAGGAGCAGCCTTAATTAAATAGATGGGCACGCTATTTAATTCATTTTAGGTCCCGTAGGCTGTGTAGTAAAAATATACAGACTAGCCATTAAAAAGATAAGCAACTGGGGACTCCAGCATAACATGCTTCAGAGTTGTTCTACTGGCTGACAATGAATACGGGAATCAATCATAGGAGACTAAGCGATGAGTAAGGACATCATCAGTTTAAAAATCAAGGTTGAAAAAATGTCTGAAGCATTTTTTTAAAAAGACATCTGAGCAAATTTAACAACTTCTGCTTAGATTATTAAGTATTAGGTTGAAACTGTGCTATATCTAATTCTCCTTCTCTTCTAATAATCCTTCTCTATACTAAAGTAAAAATCCAGGTAGGTTTGAAAATAAAAAATCACCCAGAAACTTACAAGTAACTTTTACAGCTATAAACTGCAATACTCACCTTCAGTCCAGTGCTACCCCCCCCTACAGAAAATCCACTCTTTTACCAGATGGTTCTTCTCATCTTGGTTGAATGATGCTCAGCAGATATGTAGAGGTAAGGGTGGAGGGATCTAGGTCAGTAGACATTAATTGGACTCCCAGAAGACAAAGGGGCTATAATATGCAAGTAGGGAGAGGGCTGTTTTAGGGAATTGACTCTACTAAACAAGTCAGATTTACTAGAGAGTTCAGTGGCGGGCCACACATTTCACATATAGGCCTTCAGTGATGTCCTACCTAAATTATCCAGCAATTTTGGGCTGTAACCTTAAAAAATTCAGCACAGAAAAAATAGGGGACACAGAAAAAGTGGGAGCTGAATTACCTATAAATCAGCAAAATAACTTAGACGTAATGGCTGCATTTGCTTTCTTTTTTAACCTTTTATTCTTTTATTTTCATCTGATGATCTAGTCAGTAAGTCTGTTGCTTTTCAAAAGAACAAGCTCTCTTGTAGATGTATCAGTTAAGGATGAGACAAACCATTTACCACTAACAGGGGTGCTTAGAATGATCAGCTTCTATCTATTTATGTAAAGCCTTCACATATCCCAGGAGGATACAGAAGCAGGGACACACAGTGGTCTGCTGTGTCCATTTACATCAGGCTACCTCTGATCACTCACATTAAGCAGTTGTGAATGTATGCCTGCTAGATGCCCTCTGTGTCACCAACTCAAAATCTGATAGTTTAACCACGTCCCTACTGGGCACTTTCACCCCCCTCCTGCCCAGGCCACTTTTCAGCTTTCAGTGCTGTCGTGCTGTATCCAAACTAAATTTTTATCATCTTTTGAGACAGGTAGAGCTTTCTTTCGGTGGTATTTAATCACCATTGGGTTTTTTATTTTTGTTAAACAAACGAAAAAAGACCGAACATGTTGAAAAAAAAAAAGTTTTCTTTGCCTGTTATAAAATGCTGTAAATAAGTAATTTTTTTCCTTCAGTGATGTGCGCTGATGAGGCTGCACTGATGGGCACTGATAAGGCTGCACTGCTGGGCACTGATAGGCGGCACTGATGGGCACTGATAGGCAGCACTTATGGACACTGATAGGCAGCACTGATAGGTGGCACTGATGAGGAGGCACTAATGGGCATTGACAGGCGTCACTGATGGGCACTGAAAGGCATCACTAATAGGCAATGACAGGCAGCACTGGTGGGCACTGATTGTCACTGATTGGCAGCACTTGTTAGCACTGATTGGCAGCACTGGTGGGCACTGTTGGGGCTGTACTAATATTTAAGACAATGATGATCAGTGTGCCCTGATTTTCAGTGCAGATGTCCGCACTGATGAATGCCGCTTACGCGCTGTCAGCATGAGGAAAGGAATGCAGATAACCAGCATTTCCGGTTTATACTGTGATCAGCTGTGATTGAACACTGCTGATCACATGGTAAAGAGTCTACGTCACAGGCTCCTTACAATGGTTGGTGATGCCCTATGTCCTAGGGACGTCCTCCATATATGACATATGTCATATGATGTCCTCCCTACACGAGAGTGCTCCCACCCGTCCATCATTTTACTATATGGCATGGGGGGGGGGGGGGCGGGGATGCAGTTAAAGCTACAGTTTTATTGACATGTTTGCTACAGGCACCCGTGCTGTTGATTCTGAAGGCCTCAAGGTGGATTTATTTGACCCTGGTAGCACATGATGGCTATCATGACTGAAATATGATTGGATAAAAGCTTTAACACTACTGGAAGTAGTGAAACCAAAAAAAAACAAAAAACAAACCTACAAAATGAAGAGAATAGACTAATGTGAATAACACATTCATTGAAAAAATATATTAAAAAGTAAGAAAAGTAAGTCAGTGATTCTGATAGTTTAGGCAGTGTTTAGGCCAGTACAGCCCACCACTGGTTCACAGGCATGATGCAAGTCAATAAAAATTGTTTGTGGAATGGAAAAAACACTGTGAAGTAGGAATTTAAAAGATTAGATTTTTCCATGTATTTGTATGTAATATATTTAAGTTGGTGACAGGATCTCTTTAAGCAGAAAGAAGTACATGGGTCCAGAATGCAACCTGCATTTTGTGGATGGGACATAAAAATGAAGACCAGAAGACTGCTGTATCTGCTCTTTATTTAGGCTGCATTTATACCTGAGCATAGCCATTTACTTACCTTTTTTCATTTGAGAGTTTTTGAGCATTTTTAGAAGAGTATTACAAGTGTTTTATAAGCTTATTACAAGCGTTTTACAGCTTCAGCCATTTTTGTAAGGCAAATATAAAGCAGGTGTGTGAGGTGTGGAAAGCTGCTGTATGAGCAGAATACGTGTGACAAAATGCTTGAAAAAAGCTCAAATCAGGCATTTTCATTGAAGGAAAAAAATGCTTGTAATTGCCAAAAAGAAGCTCATGTACTTGAGTGACAGGTATTTTGCTTCAGGTGACAGAACGTTCATATGTAAACAGGGGCCGTTGAAATGAATTGGATTTGGCTTGTTGAGCGTTTTTGAGCTACAAGCTTCAAGCAGAAAATCTCTCAGATGTCAACTGGGCCTCAAAAAAAGTCTTCAATTGTTCAAAGACAGTACAAACAGGTAGCAAAGGCATGTCTACCACACATTCAAATGTGATGTCTGGATTACATCCTATTTGCTAACAGACCATAATAATGCTGAGTGCTTTCCTTACATCAATTAATATTCATCGCTAGGGCATCAGTCTGCCAAACAGGAAACTTTTTATTGAGTAACAAGTAAATGTCACATAAGGGTACAACATTATGGAGGCCATGCAATGACATCTTCATCAAGACCCACGCCAAAATCTAGGTTCAAAAGGGCATTTTGTGTATGAGTTGTTTGACAAAAAGATCACTTCCTGCGTGTTGAAAACAACTGTGCCCAAAACATCTGATGACATTGACACTGTGATATTTGTTTAGGTCAAAGGCTTACTTGAGTAGGCCATCCATTTGAAGAAGTGATGATAGCTCATCTGGCACAAGAGAGCTAGAAAACAAGTGTACAGAGTGATCCATATCAAGCACATGTACAATGTAGAGGCTCTGAACATATCATTTGGCATGGAGACTAGCCTAGCTAAGCTATATACAAAACATATACAGTATGTAAATGACCATAAAAATAGCTTCTTTGACTGGAGAATCTCTTTAATATCGTTCGTTAGAAACAGCACAGATATAAAATCCTGGGCAGGACTTTCAAATGAAAAGCATAATGTTCTCTATGTCTCTGTTTAGAAGAAGCTTCACATGCTGCCTCTGGGATAGCTGCCATTATGCCAAGATCTAACTAAACCCAAATTATATCCTGATGTTTGCCAGCTTGTTATGCCAAAAATACTGATCATAAAAACGGGTATTCCTGTAATGATACTGAGTAATTAATGCTATTTTTTAAGCCTCTGTAAATATTTTAATACCGTGGTATCAAAATGTAACAAGCATGGAAAATAAATTTATGTACCATGCAGAACTTATTCACCAAGCCGCATTTGAATGCATATTAGTTTGTTACATCTTTGCTTTATTTCACAATTGACATGTCTCCATTTGTGCTACAATGTCAAATCTAATCTCGTCCAATTATGTAAACAGAAAAATGGTATTTCTTTATTATTTTACTCCAGCCCTTTAGGAAAATTTTGTTCCAGGGTAACCAAAGGATGGAACTGGGGATGGAAGCTAGGAAGCCTTAAACCTGGTTTAACAAAACCAGTAAACTGGGTGGTACTCCAGCCTTAATTTTCAATCAACAATACATGCTATTTTTAATTGATCGATTAAAATAGGTAAAGAAAAAAATATTACAAAACAGCAGGTTGAGTTATGTATTCACTGTATTTGTACCGCTTTTTATTTTCACTTTCCAATGTAAAATAGGTTTGCTTTGTATTATATTAAATGATCATATGCAAAACAAAGTTGAACATAAAAAATGCAACAGAGGTTCCTTGGGATTGGCTTGCTTATATGTATAGTTAGGTTCATAAATAATAGGGGAGGGGGACATTTTAGGATACGTTTTTTACGATAGTTTTCTTGCACACTGCTAGTGATAAAATTATCATCACTTGCCCCTCACACCGTTTGGGTGCAACACATTTAAGACATGCCATGTAACTGGACAAGTCTGCTGCCTGTGCCATGGACAGGACCTCACCCAAGCTTCAACTTCTCTTTATTTAAAGATGGTGCCTCTCCAGCTTACAGACAGCCACTTCTAACCCATTTCATTTACAATGGCATGATGGGGAACACAGTGGTTGCCTTTAGAAGGGCTCCAAATCTGGTTGACTATACCTTACGCTCCCCTCACGTTGCTGCTCCTTCACAAAACTCGACAGTCTTTGTACTCCCTCACTCTTTGGCCTTTGTCACTTCTCTTGACTTTAATTGCCTACCTTATCATATACAAGTTGCATCCATGGAGCCATTGGTGTCCAAACAATTGGATGTTTGTGCAATAAAATGTAGAACCGCTGTCAAGTTTTTATTGCTGCTGTGTTCCCTCTGGGGAGCTTTAACTCCCTGTTTGTACTGGTGGCCATTGTCACCAGGCCATTGTTACCGGGACATAAAAGTAAATAGCAATCCAAAATGTTATCGCTCGAGCAAGAAGAAAGGGTAAACGATCTTATTGGGACAAATGTTCTGGTAACAACTGTCTTAGATTGAAATTCCCCTAATTTAGTGAGGTTTCCTCTAATTTCCAGTTGCACCCCCAGGTCAGAAACTGAAGTGAAATCTCCCCAGTGGGACATAGATAGCAAAAAGTAACAGAGGCATATATATATATATATATATATATATATATATATATATATATATATATGTACCCTATATATATATATACATATATATGGGGCTTTTTTTCTCAAACAATAGGTGCTGGAACTTAACCACGGCCTCACAAAACTTCTCCCCCTACAAACCCTCCAAATCACATCAAATAGTGGGTGTGTTCAGTCAAATTTCACAAAAATAGTAGGAGGGTCTTAACAGGGCATTAAATACCAGGATTGCATTACATACAGAGTGCAGAGCTGTCACTTGTAAAGACAGAAACCAGACTTCTATGTTTACAAGTGATTGTGGTGAGCAGGCACCGAAGGGTCTGAACCAGAGGTGGTGGAACTGGGTTCCACCAAGTTCCCCCTGAAAAAAAGCCATATATGGTGGGGTGTGCTGGAGGGCCTATTGTTGCTGGGGGGGGGGGCTATTGTTGCTGGCTACAGAGGAAATATTTTACTGTTTTTATTGTTATCATTAACAAATTGCATTCACATTTCTTAGTTCCACAAAAGAACTCTCTATAGGGGGCAATACTGGGAGGCAGGTAGGGAGTGGAACCAAGGGACGGTGCTCAGAGGTGGATAGTGGGTGGAGACAAGGGGTAAAAAACTGACATGTACCCTATTGATTTATATGCAGTATGAGTTATTAAACAAAAGATTTTAGTTTAATCACATCTAGACCTTTTTCTTACATTGCCCCCAAATGACGTTTAGAAGATATTTAATTTTATTTCACTCCAAAAAGTTTGAAATCGAGAATATCAATCAGCTGAGTACGGTATATATAAACAGCAGGTTCTTCCATGTTAAAAGACAAAGCATTGTTGCATGCTGTGATGCTCTCTCCTTTAACATAAACCTGTCACAAACCTTGGGTATTTAGTCTAAGCATAAGGTGAATAAAAATCATAAGCAGAAGTTAACTTCAGTGAAAAACGCACGTCAAAATAATCAGTAGATCTAGAAATACAGGAAACTGAGTTTATATGTAAATCTTAAAGCGGTAGTAAAGTCGGCTTTGTGATTTTTACCTACAGGTAAGCCTATAATAAGGCTTACCTGTAGGTAAAATTAATATTCACACTAGATGCAGCCAGTGACATAATCGACGCATGCGTTCTGCAGGTCAAGTATACCGTGCTGGACCTTCAGAGCTCCATGCTGGAGCTGAAGGCTGCGTCATCGCAGCTCCATGCAGCCCCTCATGCAGCTGGAGCCCGCAAACCGTCCGGGGGAAGATGGAAGCCCTATCAACAGTGACAGTGTGCCACTTGAGAGCTTTGTTGTAAGGTAAATATTTCATAATGTGCTAGCATGAGTTGCATACTAGCACATTATGCAATTGCATACATTGCTTACAGGGTAACTTTTTTTTTTTTACTGCCACAGTTTAAATCCGCTTTAGTTTTTACTGTAATGCTTGAACTTGGCCTTGGCCCTGCCTGCCTGCCTGCCTCCCCTCCCCTCATGCACTCTCAAGACTCTCTACTGTTCAATGAGGCTACCCATGAAATTAAAAGACCAATAGAGAGGCAAATGGCCAGTTCAAGCAGAACGTCTACTTTGTTGAGATTTGCATATGTATAACGTCAAGCTCCTTATATCTCTGGATTCCTTATCTCTACTGATTTTTTGACATGTGGTTTCCTCTAAAAAAAACACTGCTAATGCTTTTTTTAATTTTTTTTTTCATTGTGTGCTCATTTTGAACTCCTGGGATTTGGGATAGGATTACTTTAAAGTAAAACAAAAGGAAACACTTTTTTTCAGTTTTGCATATATTGGTGAGGGACTAGAACCTCTGTCAGGTTTCTATAGCCATCTTTGTCCCTGTTAGGGAGATTTACCCTTTCTATTAATCTTGGTGATCAATATCACCGAGAGTGAAAGTGAAAGAAAATTCCAGATTTTGAGTTGTCATCAGAACAGGTGGCATTTTCCAAAAGGGTCACCGGTTCTGGTGACCCCGATGACAACCTAGGATTTCCCTCACATTAAGGAGGTTTCATTACAGTTCTTGTTTTAGCTATGGGACATCAAGTGAAGGGAAATCTCGCCAATGGGACCCATATGGCCAAAAACAAAACAAAAAAACTAACAGGGTTTATCATCCTCCTTTGCGCTTTCCAAAATAAAAACAAGGGGAAAATCTTTGGCTTTAGTTCAAACCGAGCCCTGGCTCAGATCTACCTGGCATCCAGGTAACTTACTTGCAGAATGAGCCCCTAAAAAACCTACCATGTCCAACTGCTAGAACAGCTACTTTCCAAGTTCTGGGTGGCAGCGCCTTGGATGTGACATCAGATGCTCCCTACCTTTCCCTTACCTCTGAGACTAGTGGCCAGCTCTTCCACACAGCTATTGTGCTGTCAACTGACCTCTCATGAGGATGTGCTGGTAACAGCCTGGTGACGTATAGGCTAAGGAGGGAAATGGGGAGCAGCAATGACCAGCCAGCAGAGAAACAGATCTGACACAGCCCCAATCTCTCTATATTCAATATCTGGTTGGTACTTAAAGAGGAGCTTCAGTCAGTTCTACAAAATATAAAAGTCAGCAGCTACAAAAACTGTAGTTGCTGACTTTTAATAAATAGACACTAACTTGTCCATGAATCCAGCGTCAGCCTCACCTGAGCCGGTTCTTCATGGGTCTTCGGGTCCCCGGCGACTGCATGTTAACTGTGGGCAGCTGGCTGTGACTCCTTGACTCCTTCAAAGCCGGTTTCGCACTGTGCATGCCTGAGCTGTGCTGTGCTTTGTGAATGGTCCCCCAGCCTTCTGGGACTTGTGATGTGTCCCAGAGGGTTGTGGGCAAGAACGGGGGGAGAAGTACTTTCAGTGGAACCACTGTGGCAATCAGAGCAGGTACATGTCAAAACCAGATATCCGCTCCCCCCAAAAAATTGTACTCTAAATGTGATGAAATTTTGCTGTAATAGGCTATGCAATTATTCATAGGAATCCTCAGTACGGGCTGCCAAGCAGTATCTATTGCAGCATATGCATTTCCCCTATACCCAAATTAGTAGGTCATCTGAACTTCACTTCCCAGACTATAATAGATCTGGTAAATTTTAAGCTATCTCATTGCATTTCACCAATGAAATGCCTTGGGTCCTCTTCTGACTGCCCACAGACCTTGGCAATGCACATAAGCTTAAAAAAGCCATTTTCATAAAATTCACTGAGGTGCTTTGCATTAATTTTACACTCTTATGGAAACACTGACTCCAAAATCGTAAAACAAGTTAGTCTCTCAAGGCTTTTATCGGATAATCTGTAAAACCTGGAACAAATAAAAATGGATCAACCCTGACGCCAAGTAGCCATTTCCCGATGAAAACTGTCCTAAAATATAAGATGAAGGGAAGATATAATGACTTTTCCTTTGCAGTTATTGCAGATGATTCTGTGACTAAATTGAAATTCCAGTTAAAGAAGAACACCTATAAAATATGACTAAATTCCTCAATACATTTGGCTTAGAAATCCAGAGCTTTACCTGTTCAATGCTCTTTCTGTGGCTGCTTCCTGCTTCTGCTCCTGTGCTGTATGCCCAGTATGGGGGATGTTTTAGCTCAGTGGTGGTGGGCGTTTTCAATGAGTTTGTATCAGTCTAACTGTGGTTCAGGGTTTCTGTCCCATTTTTATTAAAACAAATGAAAAGAAATACAATGGTTGCTCATGCAGGGGTGTTTACTTCACACAGAAAAACAGTCAACCAAAAATGCCAAGTCACCTGGCTTGCTTGTCAGCAGCACCACTGCTCTTGGCATGGCACCCTCAAACCCAGCTATCTGGCTCACTCAGCCTTAGTTACAGCACCTTGCGGCATGGGCCCACTCCTGGACTCTAAGTTTCTCTTAGTACCCTAGGCTCTTTCACTCTTCCGAGGCTTACAGACATCCTCCAGTCCCCTGGACTCGCAAGTTGCCTCAGATCTCTCAGTCTTGCAGACTCGCTCAGCTGTCCCAACACTCCCAGTCTTGCGGGTAAGGAATACGGAGTCTTGTCCAACCTCTTCTGGCTGGAGCACACACACCTATCTCCAAACAAGGGCCCTGAGCAATTGTCAGCTCCTAACTTGTAACCAGTGTGTACACTTGTGCACCTACAGGGCCTGCGGGTCTCCAGCAAGACCTGGACACAGGATTGAAGGTTTTTGTCTCACCCAAACCACTTTGAAGCCTTCAAGTCCTGATCTGGGATTCCAAAACCCAGAGAAAGATGTAAACACCCACTCTGCATTAGTGTGAAACCTGTGTAATTCCTATATCCATTTTCACGGTGGCAGGGCCTCGCCCTGTCACAATAGGTGCACATTCTGCTCTGATAATGTAAAAGTCCCATCATGCCTTGCACATCCTGGGGATTTCAAGGTGCAAGTGCTGAAGGTCTGACATCAGCTTGCAATACACAGCTAGGGTGACAATTGTGTTCTGCTAGGAAGTGCTGTCACCCTAGAAACCTGAAGTCTGGAGACTGGCAGAATCACCAGGATAAGAAGACAAACATTTGAATTGAAAATTTTAGGTTTAGTTATAACTTATTTTTAGCGCCGCTTTACCGCCAATTTCGCTGTGCTATTCGGCCACTAGCGGGGCGCTTTTACCCCTGCTAGCGGCCGAGAAAGGGTTAAAAACACTGCAGAGTGGTATAGCCGCGCTGCCCCATTTATTTCAATAGGCATCAGCGTATACACCGCTCCTTTACTGTTCCAAAGATGATGCTAGCAGGACTTTTTTAGCGTCCTGCCAGCGCAACGCTCCAATGTGAAATCCCTCGGGCTTTCACATTGGAGAGACAGCAGCAGCTCCTTCAGGGTGCTTTGCAGGCACTATTTTTAGCGCTGTAGCGCCTGCAAAGCACCCCAGTGTGAAAGGGGTCTCACAGTAATAAATACAAAGGCTTCAATTGGGCTTAAACTATATTTTCTTATTTCAGCAGATACATGTTTTTATGCCAATATCCTGATTTTTGAAGACACTGGATTAGCATAACACCCCTGATGTCAGCATGTTCAGAAAAGGCACAACATTTTGCACATTTTCTCAGTACAGGTTTCTTTTAACTTGTCAGTATCCTCCAGAAACTGAAATACTATTCCTGGGTGGATTTGGCCTTCATATTTCTAATATAGTTAAGTTTACAGTATTCCATACAGAAAAAAATGCCAATAAAGAGATACCTTTAACAATGACCTTTAACAATATAGATCAAGTGTCTCAATATATAGACTTTAAATCCAAGATAAGCCAGGATTTCTGCCGTTCCTCTCTTTAAACCGCTCACAATCAATTTCCTACTTTTCTGGCTGCAGAGCAACCTATCATAATTAAGCTTGATTATCCTCTCAAAGCGCAAGACTTCTTGATGGAAAGTTCAGAAATATCACTGTTTTCTGATAGCAATTAGTTTTTCTCAGCCAGGCCTCCTGTCCTTTCTGCACATCAATAAGGAATTTTCTGCTGCAGAGAGACAGTTATCCGGCATTATCGCTTGGCTCCTCATTAATATTCCAATGACGTCAGAGTGAACACTTGTGATGCGTAATTCTGAAGGGAGCGCATCAAATTAAATGCGCTGCTTTACATTAGGCAGAACTGTTCAGACATGCCTTATTCATTAAGGTCCTTTTCCCTTCATAATGATACGAAGAAGCTGTACGCTATTTTCTGCTTAATAGATCAGTCACTGATTCTCAGATTTTGAATTACACCACTGAGTGACCAATGTTAGCAAGTGAATTGAAGCAGGTACCGTTATTCTGTATTTCACACTGCTGAAACTGGAGTCAAATTAAATACACATCTGAGCGTCTCACAGGGGACGATGGGAGGAAGACATAGATTCATTTAAAGGGGAACTGTTATTTTCAAAGGGTAACTCCACTTTCTTGGGAAAAAAAGCAAATATATATTATAGCATATACAATTACTACACAAGTTATACTGTAATTCAATGGTATTAAAAATGACTTTCATTTTCAATCTGCAGCGCTGTAATTTTCTGTAAAATGCAATGCAATATGGCTACCTGGAGGATCGCCTAGAGAGAAATGTTTTTAGGGTTACTCTTTAAGTAGTTTTTGAGCAACTGATGAAGTTCTGCTTTCAATCTGACTTTACTTCCAGGTGTCAGTGACTTAGGTTGTTTTATAGTGAACCTTGTCTTTAGCTGTGTTCTGTTTGCCCACTGGCCTCTCCCTCTCACAAAATCATTGCGTAAGTTTCAACAAAACATTAGGTTGGAGCTTATCCAGAAGTAAAGCTCAATGACAGCCAAAATTGTTTTTTTTTAAAGTGACACTGTCACTATGGAGTGCAGGCTAGAATAAAGCCAGCCTGTAAAAGAAGATGCTCAACGCTCACCTTTCTCCAGCCATTGCAGGTATCTGACACCTCCTGTATTGTTTTACAGGTATTTTTTTTAACGCTTTCCTTTTTTTTATTGGATCTCTGGTCATCTGAATTAGGACATGGGTCCTCTTTCTCCTCTTCTTACTTCATGGTGGGTATCACAAAAGGATGTGGCTTTTCTCTCTATAGCATTCTCCTGTGAGCTCAGTGTGGACTCAGAGGAGGTGGGTTGACTGACACATCATGGTGGGTATCACAAAAGGATGTGGCACTTCTCTCTATAGCATTCTCCTGTGAGCTGAGCGTGGACTCACAGGAGGTGGGTTGACTGACACTGAGTGTCATTCAGCCTGGAGGAGGACTAGCGCTGTATCACAGAGCGGTGAGTCTGCTTAGAACAGAAACCCCAACACATTTTTTATTATTTGCTCTGTGATGTGATTTCTTCTATAGAAATTTGGACTTTATAACAAAGATCTTCAATGAGCTTGTCCTGGTTATTGTTTTATTCTCCCATTACAGGGATGTGACTATTCTCATCCTGCTTCTTTTACCGTTTTGTTAGTTTCCATCCCCACCATACAGTCACCCATTTTCTACTGTGTTTCTCCCACTCTAACAATTCTATATCTGTGGAGGCCTCGTTCGCTTTGGGTATTAAATTGCCTTAGCCAAGTTATCTTGGAGTTTGGGCTAGGCGATAGGGCGTTTAATTGTTATTTTAGGTATTTATCTACTCAGCTGCTATTACCTTTCTCTGATTGGATTCTTTCTGTGTCTTCAATATATTTGTGCCTGATGGTACAAAGCCATCACCTCTGGCGTGCTCCCAGGCCTGTAAGACCTTTCAAACTCTTACTCCTTACTGATCCATGTAATATGCCTCCTCTGTAGTATGGATTTGAAACTTGTCTCATGGAACATGCGTGGTTTCAACAAGTCCAAACGATCCTTGTTATTTAAATATCTCACAGGAGGTGAGTTGACTGACACTGAGTGTCATTCAGTCTGGAGGAGGACTAGCGCTGGATCACAGAGCGGTGAGTCTGCTTAGGACAGTGCTGGAGAGACATCACCTGTGAGACCCCAAAACATTTTACTATTTGCACTGTGATGTGATCTCTTCTATAGAAATTTGGGCTTTATAACAAAGATCTACGATGTGCTGGCAACATTTCTTCTAAATGGTTAAGCTGTTGGCAGCACCCTTTTAATTTGTATACCTATTTTTCACTCCTTCTCTGAGATCTTGGATGTGCCTCGCCTCCTGCGCGTCCTCTTCCCAGAAAGTCTATTGACCAAGAGCGGAGGTCTATCCAAGAGCCTAAATGCTGCCTCAGCCAATCAGGCTCCATCGATAGCTAAAAAATCACTTTTTGATGAGTTGACCCTTTTACAGAATAAACTGTAAAATTAAATTTCAGTTTCCATTTTGCCTCGAAAAAAAAAAAATAAGAAAAATCCCCAAACATTTCATTTTAAGACTCTGTAAATAACATGCCAAAGGTGGAAGATTTATCATTTACAACTTTTTATGGCTATCCTTATGACAACCTCCTCTTACCCAGATTAAAATTTTCCTTTGGCGGCACAAAACCAATTCCGAATGTCTAGTTATGAGAATTTCATTTTTAATAGTAATCTACTTAGAAAAATCAGAGGACCAGAAATGGTTCTACAATAGAGGTAAGAGCACCAGAGAGATTCGTTTCCATATCCTAATAACATAGTAATGCTCATATATGATTAATGTAGTCACTAAAATAGCCCTGACTTTATTAACTTCCCTTCCACAGGCATTTTCTCTTCCTACCTCACAACAGAAGTTTCAGCCATCTCAGCGTGGTCTGAGGAGCTCTGGGACATATGTCAAGGACTGAATATTTTTGTTATAATAATGCTTCAATAATTGTTATTATTCTAAATTTCAGAATAACAGGATTTTTTCAGATATTGTATTAGTGGAGAAAAAAAGAGGAGTTATATAGGTTTTTGTTCTTACATCAAATGTCGGCATTGAGATCCCAGCACTGTCATTCTCAGTGTGGAGCTTTAATACTGAAAACAAATGTCAGTTTTTAATTGTGTGCAGCTTTGGCCTTCACTTTAAACCTATCCTAACAGGTAACTTGTTTCAAACACTTAAAGCCCAATTGAGCTTTCAGATTAAGTTCATATATTGCATTGCAAGTTTATCAAAGCAAAAGGTGCAAAGTCTAAGGCTGTGTTCACATGGATGTTTAGCCATGCTGCGAATCCCAGCGGCAAGCATCTACTGATTACTATGGCTGGGACTGACAGCTGTGTGCTGTTGAGCCCCAAAGACATCCACACACAGCTGTCAACCCCAGCTGCTGGAATCAGTACATTTTTGCATCTGGGATTTACAGCGTGGTTAAATGCATATGCAGATTTACAATTTTTTTTTTCTACTAAAGTAGGCACAGCATGAGGAGAAAAGCCTGTCCACAGCCAGCATGCTTCACAAAAACAAAAAGAACCCTTTCTCTGTGAAAGCAATGGTCTCTCTGCAGAGGTCCGACACACCTTTTGCTAAGTCAGAACTAGGGCTCACCAATCAGGAGGGAGGGACAATGAGGTTTTCTGACTGGTGAACTCCAGGTTTGACTCATCAGGAGTCATATCAGACTTCTGTAGAGAGACCTCTGTAGCATTATTGCAGGGTAAAGGCTTTTCTGCTCAGCTGTGGCTGCTTTTTGTAGAAAACAAAGTGTTCTCCTGTGCATAACTTTTGTCTTAAAGCACTTGGAATTAATTTAGCTAACTGAAACTGAAAGTTAAGTTCTGCTGTAACCCTATTTCCCAACATATTCTTAAAGGGTCAATCAATCAAAGCCTAATATTCATGTTGTTGGTAGATATTGGAGTTAAAAATTAATTCCAGGAGGGGGTGTGGCTTATATGTAGACCAAGGTGGACGTCTGCTCGGGGAGCTCCTCTCATTCTGACCTAATCCTGGCTATTCCCTGTTGTTTCCAGCCAAACTTTCCCTTCTGCAGACTTGGCCGTGAGTTGGCCGTGCCCTTGCATGTTCCTATGGATGCCTTCAAAAAGCCACTCCACAGCTCTGCAGCCTGGTAAGAGGCTGTCAGCTCCCACCTCCACGTCCTCTGATGCCATCTTGGCTGGGAGAAACTACAAGCACTGCTGGCAGAGATGGAGGCTGCAGGACTCTTTGAACAGCCAGAGGTAATCCTGCAAGCCATTGAGCACAGCAAGACTTCCCCCCTGGCTAGGATTGATCATTTGGTGGAGGAGTGTAATTTAATTTGTAACAATGTGGACAAGATTAGAGGTTGAAAAAAACAGGAAAACACCGCGCTATCAAAGAAACTGCCTAAAAAGCAGCAGTTCAACTGTGCAACTTACACACCAATACAGGAAAACAAAGAAAAAACTGCGCTATACCATGAATGAATGCATAAAAATCAATTGATGCAAAATAAAAATATGCAAAAACATCAAAATACATCAAAACATAAGTGTGCAAAATAATGTTATATAGCAAAGTCCATAAGTCAGAAATCCAGAAAATCTTCTAGGGAGATAGGGAGAATTCCCTAATAGCTCTTCATAAGGGCCAATGTGGAAAGGTAGGAAATAGAAACACCCCTCACAGTGATCCTCCACCACCTAAAATGCATTCTTACCAGATTGTAAGCACACCAGGCACGTAGATAGACCAAAATTCGGGTATGCAGTTAGCAGTGAAGCATCCCTCTGTACAGCACGACTAATAGCAAGCAAACCGGGCACATAAGTGAACTCAGATCCGGATGTCCAGCCAGCAATGAGGCATCCCTCTATGCAGCGTGGTTGCAGGCATGTGGATGGACGGTACCGCAACCAAAATCAAAGAAATAAGGGCAAAGAAAATGTGGCCATAGTGTAAATCCAATAAAACAATTTATTAAAATAGAGGTAGAAAACTTACAAGATACCAGTGTAAAAAAAGCGATTCGCCACCCGGCTGGCGAGCGCCCGTTCTAGACAAGATGCGATGACGTCAGAGCTGGTAAGTTTTCTACGTCTATTTTAATAAATTGTTTTATTGGATTTACACTATGGCCACTTTTTCTTTTGTCAGGCCCGAAAGCACTCTGCTCTATGAGAACACCACCATTTACCTATTTGCTGATTTTTCCGTGGAGCTACAGAGGAAATATAAGTCCTTCACTGAGGTTCGGTAGAAGTTGCAGGAGACGGGTGTGCAGTTTGGCATGCTTTACCCTAGTTGTCTCCGTATCACCCATGGAGGCTCCGTGCTATTCTTCAACACCCCTGAGTAAGTTGATTCCAGGCTACTGACCCTTCAATGAGCTTGTCCTGGTTATTGTTTTATTCTCCCATTACGGGGACGTGATTATTCTCATCCTGCTTCTTTTACCATTTCGTTACTTTCCATCCTCACCGTACAGTCACCCATTTTCTACTGTGTTTCTCCCACTCTAATGATTCTATATCTGTTGAGGCCTTCAGAGAACATGTTTAACCTGTTATGGTACTGCTGCTACTGAGCAGAGTAGTGTGCCTTTGGCCCTCTGTCCTCATGCATGTGAATGGCACAATTCTTACCTGCAATGGAGGAGTTCCCCCACTAATGAAAGCTCTGTTGTTCCACTGTTTAACCCGACTGCACCCCCTTTGATCTGCAGTCAGTGGATTATCGTGGACTATCCAGCAGAGAATCTTGTACTGGATCTGCCCCAGAATTTCTACGAATGTTAAGCAGATTTTAAGTTTTTTTTCGCTTTGGGTATTAAATTGCCTTAGCCAAATTATATTGGAGTTTGAAGAGAGTTGCTGGACTCTCCCCCTCTGCCCCCTTCGGTAAGCCCAGCACATGGACATTGTTCTGCTGCAGGCGGTTCTCACTCCTAGGGCATTTATTTGTTGTGTTAAGTATTTATCTACTCAGCTGCTATTACCTTTTTCTGATTGGATTCTGTCTGTCTCTCCCATATACCGTATTTGTGCTTGATGGTTCAATGGCATCCCCTCTGGCCTGCTCCCAGACCTGTAAGACCTTTAAAACTCTTACTCCTTACTGATCCATGTAAAATGCCTCCTCTGTAGTATGGATTTGAAACTTGTCTCATGGAAAATCCGTGGTCGCATAGACAAGTCCAAACGATCCTTGTTATTCAAATATCTAAATTCCCACAAACCGCACATACTGTTTCTGCAGGAAACACATCTGATGGGTAACAAGATGCTGGCGTTAAGGTGGTCTTGGGTGCACCAGGCGTTTTATGCCACGCATTCCACGTACGCCAGAGGGGTTTCTATTCTCTTCAATAAATCCATACTTGGTACTGTTGAAAAGGTTATTATAGATCCTGGAGGTAGATACACTATTTTACTTTTGGACATACGTGCCACCTTTTGGGCTTTTGTCAAAGTATAGGTTTCCCCCCCGCCCTCTATGTGCGATCAAAAAAAATTCTGTATACTATATGTGAGAAGCTAGCCCCTTTCCAGGTGAATAGACTGGTGAAAAGAGGGGATTTCCAAAACTATCTTGGATGGGGTGTTGGATACGCCCACCCAACTCTGGCTCCCCCATCCTGAGTTTCAAGCATGGGCAGCTGGTCTGGGTCCTACTGAACTCCGGAGATGGAAACACCCTGAAGAAAGGGCATATTCCCACCTTTTAGGCACCCATAGGTTGGGTCTCCAGTATTGCCCAGTGTCCAGACAGTTACTTACCTTCTCAGCACAAACACCCTGGTTGCTGGAGGCTAGCGTCACGCTGAGCCCTCGTCAATGATGTGGCCGAGATTGTCTCCCCCAAGATCTCACAATACTGGGACACTAATGAAACCTGTACTTCATATTCCATGATTTGGGAAGTCTTCAAGGGCACGACAAGGGGAGAATATGTCTCTGCCATTAAGGCAACTTGGAAAAATCATGCATATCAAATGGAGTGTCTTGAACAGCAGGAGGCTGCAGCAGCTGAGACCTTTGCTGCAGACTCTTCCTCTGAGTCATAATCTGTCAAGGCCCTGGCTAGGTAAGATTTATTCTACTATTATACAGCTCTGACCCATTCAGATGCTAAAAAAAAAAGGGTGGGCAGACTAAACTGTACACGTACAAACACAAGAAACACCCTTACTACCACTTTAACAAGGAGTGGGACCTATGGTTTGACTTCCCCTCCACAACCACATAAAAAATGTTAATTTCCCTATAACTCCTTCTTTCCTATGGCTTGGAGTAGTGGTTAAATGAGAAGACACTAGTCATTAATAGTCATTACCCTTCTTGTATGGAAATATACTGGAACGTGGTTACTGGAGACTTTGTAGAAGTTCTCTTTTTATTACGATTCTTTACTGCTTACTCCTCCATCTAGCACTGAGTGACGCTTAGTTAGGAATGTTTTTGTATAGTTTTGTTCTATCTGAGCTCGGGAATGCCCAGAGGCTCTGTTTTAAATTACTTACCTTTTTATAATCAATAAAAAAAAGAAAAAAAAAAGATGAATTCTAGGCATGGCATATTTTTACAAAGTTACATTGGGCCGGCTTAGACTAACTATGTACATTTATACAATACCTGTCTAATGCCCCTGGAAGCTGAAAATTACTGAAGTGGACACCACTACTCCAGTGATCTCCACTTGCTTCTGGGCCCAGTGCTGAGTGACTAGCCTGTTGCATTGTGAATACAGAAGGTCCACCTCTTGCCACATACACCATTCAGGGAATGCTTTGGATTTTTTGAATGACTGCAAAGCATTCTCTGATTGGGTGCGGTGGAGAGCAAGACATCACCGCCCAGCCTTATTTGGAGAGACTTTTTCTTACTTTCTGTGATGTCTCTGGGATAGAAAGTAAAGGAAAATGACAGAGCAAATCCTCTACGCACTGCAATCCACTGCACTAAAAAACAAAACGGTTTCAGAACCTATTCTTTGTGCATTGAGCCATGTAGACAGCCCATTCAAAATTAATGGGCTTTCTAATACAACGGGCTTTAAATACAAGAAAGCACGTATGTGAAAGGATTACACATGTAGACAAGGCAAGTAAATTACAATTAGCAGCCACTTAACAGTAATTTACCGCTATTTTCTAATATGTGCTAGATAGATGGAAACTTACTGACTGGTTACTATTGGTTTCTCTACCGATTCACTCTGACCCTTCATTATTAAAACCCTCCCACAGGCCCCTCTGCCATGAGGTTAATAATAATTCCCCCCAAAGGAATTAAAAGGCCAAAAAAACGCACGTATGCAGAAACTGAAATGTCAGTCGTAGCTGCAAAATCTCTTGGGGCAGCAGCATCATAACCTGCAGGAAAAAAAAATCTCTTTTGAAATTGTTCCCTTGCCCTCAAGGGTCAAAAGCAAAGCAGAATTTTCCTTAGCTTCCCTGATCCTGCAGAAACCCGCAGTGGGCTTAATCTAGCAGTAAATATTTTGAGGAAAATATAAAGTAAAACCAATTAAAGATCAGCGAAACAATGCTATTCCTGGAATAGGCTATCAAACTGCCTTGGGACATTCGCTGTTTTTACGGGGGGATTATATTTAATGCTGAACTCCAGAAAAAACAGCTAAATGCGCATCTGAAATACATACATTGGAGCTGTTAGGCCTACCAATGTATCGTTCAGCCCAGTCCTGAGATTTACACACCTCTACCTAACAGCACTGCCAGGTTAGAGACCAAATAACTGCAATTAGACAAAACCTCCCTGCTGCCAGCCTGTGACTGGATGATAAAGGCAGCAGCAGCACACCAATAAAGTCATAGCAGTATGCTTTCAGTCACCCTCTCTCTAATTGAAAGTCTGAATCGTTCAGTCTAAACAAAGCAGGCAGATGGGGGAAGAGAAGGGGGAGGAATCACTCCTCCGACTCATTTGTGTTGGTAAACTTTAGCTATTGATCTCTGTAAAGTACAAGTCTTTTTCAGTACCGGCTCGTGTGGAGGGAATGTAAAGCAGTCTGCTAAAAATATGCATTCAAATTCAAAACACAACATTTCACAAGAAAAGGCTACATTTGACCTGCATTGTCTGCAATCCAAATGCACCATAACAGGACATGCCAAAAATCTTATAACAATACACCTTAAGTGACAGCAGCACTTACTGGTACCTACTGTGGTAGTGTGGTACCCCACCAGGGGAAGGATGCAGGATTCTCAACCAGGCGGGTTGAGGAGCTCCAGGGGGGCCTGCTTATTTGGGAGGAAACTGAGATTTCAGTTTTCTCATTTTTTAGGAAAATCCATTTTGGGACCTGGAGCCCGAGGATTTGGAGTGGGATAAAATCCCCAGTCCTGGGTCCTGATTTTGCGATCAGACACCTGACCATGGTTCTGAGCTCCACCCTCCTGAGGAGTCCAGGCTTGCAAGGGAGAAGCCAGACAGTGCATGTGTGCACTGGGAGAAGCCAGAGACCCAAGCCTGAGGGTCAGAGCAGCAAGGAGCTGTTGTCCATATGGACTGACAAGGTAATGGTCTGTGGGAAACAGACAAAGACCTGAAGTGGAAGGCCTGACCAGGATAGCTGTATGCACAGTATAAGCCAGGAGGTTGTCTACCATTGTTTGGTGTGGATATTTAATCTTTGTGTGAAGATTGATAACCCCTGCAAGGGAAACCCTGTCATTTTGTTTTTCTGGATCCTTGAATGTTCTTTAATAAAAGTGGGACAACAAGCCCTGAAATTGAACTAATCGCCGTAGGTGTACGCCGGCCGCTTTAAGAACGATAGATGTCCGCTGGCGACCCGCGATCATTCCTCAGAGAGCCAGAACGAGGATCTGTCAATGTAAACAGACAGATCCCCATTCTGACAAGGGAGTAGAGAGAGATCTGCTGTTCCTAGTGATCAGGAACAGCGATCTCTCTCCTCCTCCAGTCAGTACACTCCCCCCACAGTTAGAAACACCTCCCTAGGGAACACTTAACCCCTTGATCGCCCCCTAGTGTTAACCCCGTTCCCTGCCAATGGCATTTATACAGTAATCAGTGGCTATTATATAGCTCTAAATGCTGTATAAATGACAATGGTCCCAAAAAAGTGTCAAAAGTGTCTGATGTCGCAGTCCCACTAAAAATCGCAGATCGCAGCCATTACTAGTAAAAAATAAATAAATAATAAAAATGCCATAAATCTATCCCCTATTTTGTAGACTCTATAACTTTTGCGCAAGCCAATCAGTGTACGCTTATTGCGATTTTTTTTACCAAAAATATGTAGAAGAATACATATTGGCCTACACTGATGAAGAAAGGTGGGTTTTTTAAAATTTTTTGGGGGGGATATTTATCATAGCAAAAAAAGTTCAAAATATTGTTTTTATTTTCAAAATTGTCACTCTTTTTTTGTTTATAGCTCAAAAAATTTAAACCGCAGAGGTGATTAAATACCACCAATAGAAAGCTCTGTTTATGGGAAAAAAAGGACATAACATTTGTTTGGGTACAAAGTCCCACGACCAGGCAAGTCCTTCCAGTCCCTAAGTGGGTAAACAACCCCCGAACCTTACACTACATACAATACCACTTTTTTTTTTTTTTTTTAATAAATGTTTATTGAAGACTTTTTTTTTTTTAAAAAGAAATACAGAAAGACAGAGTGAACTTAAGACATATGCAAAAACAATCTTGTAAGTACAAAACAAGTAGATTTCAGAAGGCACAAATACTCATTGAAAAGTAAAAATCACAGAAGTGCCATCGTAAGAGCTGAGAGGGTTAAACGAGCATACATAATCTAGAATCAATCAGCTGTTTAAAATATATATGAACTTAATATTCATAGTAGACATTAAGATTGTGACTGAATAAGATTTGTAGTTGAAAGAGAAAAGAGACAGAGAGAAAAAGGAAAGGAAAGAAAAGAAGAATAGAGAAGGGGGAAGGGTAGAAATTGGAAAAAGGGGGTGGAGGGGGAAGAAGGCGGGGGGGGGGGGGTTGGCATGCCTGTCGTCATATCCCAAGATGTTAATATCCTTTAGCCTGATAGTATGTGGGAGGAAAGTAATTTAATTTAATTTAATTTGCGGTCAGAAAAGGGAAAGAATTCTGAGAATAGGTCCAATGAGACCCAATAGAAAGTTAGAGAGGTAGGCTCATATATGTTGAGTTATAATGTCTTTATAATGGGTTGAATATGTGAACACTATCCAGGGCGTCCATGTAAGAGTGTGTCTCTGGGAGGTACCCCTGATGCTGTGAGTTATGTCTTCTAGGTGGTGAACCTTCGAGACCTTACGCAACCAAGTTTGCATAGACGGGATTGTAGGTTGTCCCCACAGTGTGGGGATTAGAGCCTTGGCAGTATTAAGCAGATGTGGTATGAGGGAGCGTTTGTAAGTACCTATGGGTTCTTTAGTGGCATGGAAAAGGACAACCCAGGGATCATGTGGGAGACTAATGTCTGTGATAAGTCTTATGAGGTTAATAACACTGGTCCAGAAAGGACGGATGAGCGGGCAGTGCCACCAAATATGTGCGTGTGTAGCTTCGTTCCCGCAGCTCCTCCAACACAACGGGGAGCTATCGGGGAACATTCGATGCATTTTAACTGGGGTGTAATGCCATCTAGAAAGAAGTTTATAATTGACTTCTGCCATCTTGGAAGCGGGTGAGGAGACATGAGTGAGTGTCAGGATTTTATCCTTCATAGTGTTTGTTAGGGGGGAGTCTAAGTCTGATTCCCAATTTGCCAAGAAATGCGGATACCCAGGGTTAGAGAGGTCGGTAAGAGCCTTATAAAACAGAGAGATTCCGTGCAAAGGGGGATCTTTTGGGTAAAATATTTCTTCTATGCCATTTAAATCTTGTAAACCTCGTAGTGGGTGAGGAAGGGAATGTAAAAAGCGTTGTAATTGATGATATCTCCACTTATCCAAAAATGTAAGTTGTGTGGTTTTGAGAATCTGAGAAAGAGGTTTAATTGTGTTGGCGTGTATAACGTGATGTAGCAGAAGAGGTTCTTCTGGGGACCAGGATTTAAATCCTGGATCCAGTAAACCTGGAAGGAAATACTGGTGATTGAGGAGAGGCATCAGGGGGGAGTCATAAGTCCAGGAAAATTTCCTGCATATGGCATCCCATATATCTAGTGAAGACGTGGTGAGTGTGGCAACAGTGTGGGAGGTGTGCCTATGGGTTCTGGGTATCCAGGGGATAACAGAGAGATCGGCTCCACTCAGAGAGTATTCTAGTTGCACCCATAATTTTGAATTAATCGCGTATTTCCAATCTGCAATTCTGGATAATATGACAGCATGATAATAGGTCTTAAAGCTTGGGAGTGCCAGTCCCCCAGAGCATTTGGAGCGGAAGAGAACATCTCTGGATATTCTGGGGCGACTGTTCCCCCAAACAAATCGGGAAATCATTGCTTGTAGTATAGTGAAGAACCCCACTGGGACGCCTAGCGGAATCATTTGAAAAATAAATAATACGCGAGGAAGAATGTTCATTTTAATTATGTTGATTTTCCCCAACCATGAGTGGGATAGATTGGACCACTTTCTTAGATCTGCTCTGATGCTGTTTAATAATGGAATGTAATTATATTTAAAAAGAGAGCGTAGTCTAGGTGTGAGGAATATGCCCAGATACTTCATATGGGTCTGTTCCCATCTGAATGGGAAGAGGGGCTTCAAAGAGGTCGCTTCTGCCCTAGGGAGGTTAATATTGAGGATTTCTGATTTGGAGAGGTTTATTTTAAAGTTTGATATCGTCTGGAAGGTAGAAAATGCTGACATTAAATTGGGCAGGGAGATACGCGGTTGTTGGATAAAGAAGAGTATATCGTCAGCATAAGCAGCGTATTTATGAGTTCTACTTCCTACCTGGATACCATGTATATTAATATTGTGTCTAATTGTGGCTAGGAACGGTTCTAAAGTGATAGCAAAGAGGAGGGGGGAGAGAGGACATCCCTGCCTAGTGCCGTTGTGTAGGGTGAAGGGGTCGCTCAATGAGCCGTTTATGCGAATTTGAGCAGATGGGGCGGAGTACAGTGAAGAAATGCGATGGAACATCTTCGGGCCCAAACCAAAATGCTGTAAGGTCAACTTAAGATAGTCCCAGTCCACCCTATCGAATGCTTTTTCAGCATCAGTAGAAAGGAGTAGAGTGGGCTGGGCACATCTTTGAACACATACAATACCACTTAAAACAAGCACTGCTCCATAGATGCTGGATCTTCCTAGATTTGGAGACTTTCATCTAATGTCCATGGGCACCTTCAATCTATGAGAATCTTCAGATTTGAGAAGAACTTATGCATTCACTTTCATAGAGATGATTTACAGTCATCACAGTATTTGGGCTTTTATGTGCACCGCAATGCTTTGCAGTGCATTTGCATGTGTTTGCATGAGTTTTTGCATGTTTGTGGGGTGGAAAATGCAGTTTGATGTACTTTTTTTCCTTGCACTACACTGCACAGTAATGGTGTGAACTAAGCCCATAAATTAACCTGGATTTTGGACTGTCTAAGTGGCAATGCAGTCAAAATGTACCTAACTGCATCTGGTGGGCCCTAAAGTCCAACTAAAACCTCAAGTCCTATAAGGCAATTTCACTGCAGTGAAAAACACTGTCACCCCGTTAAAGGAAGTAAAAAAATATTGTATCTACTGGTAATATCAACAGGTATTATAACTTTGTTACAGGAGGAACTCTGAGAATCAAAACCTTCTCAATGCTAGTAACAGATTTAATCTCTGCTGCATAGTAACCGCAGGGGGTCCCTCGCTCTGAAAAGGCACGATTCACAGAGCGCCATGAATTTTTCGCAATGAATGCAAAGTGTCCTCTGATTACATGAGGTGAAAATTGTGACGTCCCCACCCTGCCTCTGCACCTTACCCAATTGAAGCATGATTTGCATTTACTGGAAAATTCAATGTGTTCTGTGAATAGTGTCTGTGCCGAGAATGCAACCTCCTATTGATAGCAGGGCAGTCGCTTGGCGCAAGACCCGGTAGATAGTGGCTATCACTGTGGAGCTGTGACTACTACAGTGATTTCCAGCTCCCGCAGGAATCCCACAGGCATGGTATATGCAGACTTACATTAGTCCAATCTATGCAATAAAATCTATACCTGCAATTCATCTTTAATTTTGCCTATAGCTCCACTTTGAAGGACAGATTAAAAAGGATGTGGGGACTAAGTTACTAAAGGTGTCATTTTTTTTTTTATAGTGGTTCACTTTGCATATTCATATTCAGAGGAATTAAAAAAAATTACTTAACCTAAATAGAGATTTGAAGCGAACACAGGCAAAATTGAACATTTTAGTAAATCATTCTCCTTATGTCTAAAGACCAATCGGAACTCTGATCACATTCACGGCATGATTCACACTCCTCCAAACGCCTGAACGGTGGCAATGAATCAGAGTTTAATTGCAGATCCTAATCAGAGACACAAAACTCAGATTGCTAAGTTTTAGCCCTTAATTCACCGTGTTATTTTATTGCCCTTAGCCTCATGGAACACATAGATCTTCCGGCTCTCCGCTCTTGTCCAATGAGAATGAGGATTGTGTTTGCAGCGTGCCCTGCCAACCTCGGTATTTATACTACAGCACAGTGCACGGTAAAAAATAAATTGTCTGCAGAGACAAACAGGGCCCGTTCCTCTAAATGGCAGACTGATCTTTGAAAGGTGCGCAACCTTCTTGGCTTGGCTTTATAAGCCCTTTAAGAGAGCCGGGGATAGACACACTTCCCGCAGACAGTGACAAATGGACCCTGGTGCCACGCTAACGCACTATATAAATACTTTTACATTGTGTCTCAGTCGTCTGCGAGATTGCCAAGATTTGTTCAGCACACAGTGAAGTGTAATGACTCAATTGCACCAGTGGAAGAAGCTGCACTCTTTCTGCTTGGCAAAACGAATGCTAGCAAAAAATCAGGTTCTAATAGACATTGCCATTGAAATAAAGCTAATATAGGTGTTTTTCTATTTATGTTCATTTAGGCATATTATTTTTTAATGCATAGTAGGTTCAATTAAAAAAAAGAAATAATGTATGTTTCTTTCCTATTAAACCAGATTGCCCGATGTCGGGCATCTGGTCTTGTTAATGTATCCATCTTCTGTTTGGAAAATTACTTTATATGCAATAAAAACTTATTGAACCTAAAAAAAAGAAATAACAAATGCAGTATAGTCAGTACTATGTGTTTGTTTTTAAGATGAGCTCCAGGGTAACAAATATACTGATGGGATATATACAGTATATATATATATATATATATATATATATATATATATATATATATAGTTGTGTTTATAAGTTTATATACCCTGGCAGAATTTATAATTTCCTGGACATTTTTCAGAGAATATGAATGATAACACAAATACATTTCTTTCACTCATGGTTAGTGTTTGGCTGAAGTCATTTATTATCAATCAACTGTGTTTACTTTTTTTAAATCATAATGACAACAGAAACTACCCAAATGACCCTGATCAAAAGTTTACATACCCTGGTGATTTTGGCCTGTTAACATGCACACAAGTTGACACAAAGGGGTTTGAATGGCTATTAGTGGTAACCATCCTCACCTGTGATCTGTTTTCTTGTAATTAGTGTGTGTGTATAAAAGGTCAATGAGTTTCTGGACTCCTGACAGACCCTTGCATCTTTCATCCAGTGCTGCACTGAGGTTTCTGGATTCTGAGTCATGGGGAAAGCAAAGGAATTGTCGAAGGGTGTGCAGGAAAAGGTAGTTGAACTGTATAAAACAGGAAAGGGATTTAAAAAGATATCCAAGGTATTGAGAATGCCAATCAGCAGTGTTCAAACTCTAAGCAGGGCCCTCTGATTCCTCCTGTATTGAATTGAATTGTACTTGTACTGTCTGCCCTAATGTTGTAAATCGCTGCGTAAACTGTTGGCGCTATATAAATTCTGTATAATAATAATAATCAAGAAGTGGAAAATGAGGGGTTCTGTTGAAACCAAACCACGGTCAGGTAGACCAATTAAAATTTCAGCCACAACTGCCAGGAAAATTGTTTGGGATGCAAAGAAAAACCCACAAATAACTTCAGGTGAAATACAGGACTCTCTGAAAACATGTGGTGTGGCTGTTTCAAGATGCACAATAAGGAGGCACTTTAAGAAAGATGGGCTGCATGGTCAAGTCACCAGAATAAAGCCTTTGCTACGCAAATGCCACAAAGTATCCTGCTTACAATACGCACAGAGACAAGCTTCAAACCTTCTGGCAGAAAGTCATTTGGAGTGATTAGACCAAAATTGAGCTTTTTGGCCACAACCATAAACTCAACATTTGAAGAGGAGTCAACAAGGCCTATGATGAAAGGTACACCATTCCTACTGTGAAACATGGGGGTGGATCGCTGATGTTTTCTGGATATGTGAGCTATGAAGGCACAGGAAATTTGATAACAAGATGAATGCCGTATGTTATCAAAAAATACTGGAGGAACATTTGCATTCATCAGCCAGGAAGCTGCGCATAGGACGTACTTGGACATTCCAACATGACAATGATCCAAAACACAAGGCCAAGTCGACCTGTCATTGGCTACAGCAGACTAAATTGAGGGTTCTGGAGTGGCCATCTCAGTCTCCTGATCTCAATATCATTGATCCACTCTGGGGAGAAGGCTGTTTGCCAAGAGGAATGGGCAGCTTTACCATCTGAGAAGATAAAGAGCCTCATCCACAAATACCACAAAAGACTTCAAGCTGTCATTGATGTTAAAGGGGGCAATACACGGTATTAAGAACTGGGGTATGTAAACTTTTGATCAGGGTAATTTGGGTAGTTTCCATTGTCATTATGATTTAAAAAAGAGTAAACACAGTTGATTGATAATAAATGGCTTCAGCCAAACACTAACCAGGAGTGAAAGAAAAGTTTTTGTGTTATTCATATTCTCTGAAAAATGGCCAAGAAATCAAATTCATACACTGAGCAAAATTATAAACGAAACGAAAAGTTTTGTGTTTGCCCCTATTTATCATGAGCTGAACTTAAAGATCTATGACTTTTTCTAAGTACACAAAAGGCCTATTTCTCTCAAATATTTTTTACAAATCTGTCTAAATCTAATATAATCCATCCACCTCACAGGTGTGGCATAACAAGATGCTGGTTAGACAGCATGATTATTGCACAGGTGTGCCCTAGGCAGGCCGCAATAAAAAGCCACTCTAAAATGTGCAGTTTTACTGTATTGGGGGGGGGGGGTCCGAAAACCAGTCAGTATCTGGTGTGACCATCATTTGTCTCACGCAGTGCAGCACATCTCCTTCGCATAGAGTTGATGAGGTTGTTGATTGTGGCCTGTGGAATGTTGGTCCATTCCTCTTCAATGGCTGTGCGAAGTTGCAGGATACTGTTGTATACGCCGATCCAGAGCATCCCAAACATGCACAATGGGAGACATGTCCGGTGAGAATGCTGGCCATGCAAGAACTGGGATGTTTTCAGCTTCCAGGAATTGTGTGCAGATCCTTGCAACATGGGGCCATGCATTATCATGCTGCAACATGAGGTGATGGTCGTGTATGAATCGCACAACAATGGGCCTCAGGATCTCATCACAGTATCTCTGTGCATTCAAAATGCCATCAATAAAATGCACCTGTGTTCATTGTCCATAGCATAAGCCTGCCCATACCATAACCCCACCGCCACCATGGGCCACTCGATCCACAACATTGACATCAGCAAACCGCTCACCTACACAACGCCATACACACTGTCTGCCATCTGCCCTGTACAGTGAAATCCGGGATTCATCTGTGAAGAGAACACCTCTCCAAAGTGCCAGACGCCATTGAATGTGAGTATTTGCCCACTCAAGTCGGTTACAAAATGCAGTCAGGTCGAGACCCCGATGAGGATGACAAGCATGCAGATGAGCTTCCCTGAGACGGTTTCTGAGAGTTTTGTGCAGAAATTCTTTGGTTGTGCAAACCGATTGTTGCAGCAGCTGTCCGGGTGGCTGGTCTCAGATGATCTTGGAGGTGAAGATGCTGAATGTGGAGGTCCTGGGCTGGTATGGTTACACGTGGTCTGTGGTTGTAAGGCCGGTTGGATGTACTGCCAAATTCTCTGAAACGCCTTTGGAGACGGCTTATGGTAGAGAAATGAACATTCAATTCAAGTGCAACAGCTCTGGTGGACATTCCTGCAGTCAGCATGCCAATTGCACGCTCCCTCAAAACTTGCCACATCTGTGGCATTGTGCTGTGTGATAAAACTGCACATTTTAGAGTGGCCTTTTATTGTGGCCAGCCTAAGGCACACCTGTGCAATAATCATGCTGTCTAATCAGCATCCAGACATGCTACACCTGTGAGGTGGATGGGTTATCTTGGCAAAGAAGAAGTGCTTACTAACACAGATTTAGACAGATTTGTGAACAATATTTGAGAGAAATAGGCCTTTTGTATACATAGAAAAAGTTGTAGATCTTTAAGTTTAGCTCATGATAAATAGGGGCAAACACAAAAGTGTTGCATTTATAATTTTGCTCAGTCTGTGTGTATATATATATATATATTCAAATTCAAACTTTGGGTGGGTTACTGCCTTTTCTTTATCCTGGTTGTTGAGCTGGAACGATGTCAGGGTGGACTCCCTATCTTCCACCAACATCCATTAAAACATAAAGAAGGGACACGTTCTCCAATGCAAATATACTTTACTGAATCTTCAGGTCATCAAAATTATCAGATCATGTACATCAATAGCAGCTACTGTATACAGTTGCGAGCATCCCTGCTCTTCCTCAGGCTGTATGGCTTTGTGTGAACATTCTACAAACACCTCCCTCTTTTATTCAAAATCTCAACACAGGTGGATGTTACCCCACAGGTGTATCCTGTGCTTCCAAATGGAAAGCACATGGAGGAAATTAACCCCACATCAATTCACACTTGTTTCCTACCTATTACCACCAAGGTGGTTCTGACACAAAAGAGATAATCATTGTTAAACTGCAACATTGTGTCATAATAAATATATATCTAGCAAATGCCTACACAAGCCAAATAGATGAGAAAGAGATAAATTCAATATTTCAACTCATAGTGACATAATTATGCATGAGTAATATATACAAAAATTTTCATTAATCACCCAAATAAAAGTATCTCATGCAAAAAAAATGCATAAAAATGCAATCAACATAAAGTCCACAAATTTTAATTGTGACTTCATGACACTTTCATCATTCCTTTGGTAATCAAATTCCCACATTTCCCATGTGTCAAGATGCGACTCTATCTGAAAATATTAAATGTAATAAAATCGCTAACCGGATAATCATAAAAATAGTCCCTATTAATTCCATGTGGGTATAGGGATCGTAACCTATTGATCCACCAAACCTCTCACTGTTTAAGTCTCAGTATTCTATCACCCCCTCCTTTATCTTGGGGAAGCTCCTCAAGCACCATAAATCTTAGGTCTGAGTCCTGGTGTCCTTTCTCTAAAAAAATCTTGATACTGGCAACCCTGGTTGTTTCAATTTTATGGTGCTGCGATGCTGTGCGATTCGATCTTTTACCTTCTGAGTGGTTTCACCGACATTAATTTTGATTAATGAAAATTTGTTGTATATATTACTCATGCATAATTATGACTCTATGAGTTGAAATATTGAATTTATCTCTTTCTCATCTATTTGGCTTGTGTAGGCATTTGCTTGCCTAGATATATATTTTTATGACACAATGTTGCAGGTTAACAATGATTATCTCTTTTGTGTCAGAACCACCTTGGTGGTAATAGGTAGGAAACAAGTGTGAATTGATGTGGGGTTTATTGTCTCCATGTGCTTTCCATTTGGAAGCACAGAATACACCTGTGGGGTAACATCCACCTGTGTTGAGATTTTGAATAAAAGAGGGAGGTGTTTGTAGAATGTTCACACAAAGCCATACAGCCTGAGGAAGAGCAGGAATGCTCGCAACCGTATACAGTAGCTGCTATTGATGTACATGATCTGATAATTTTGATGACCTGAAGATTCAGTAAAGTATATTTGCATTGGAGAATGTGTCCCTTTGTTATATTTTAATATATATATAAATAGAATTTTTTTTTTTTACCTGCCAAAGAATTTGTATTACCGTACAAGCAGTCTTGAGATTAACACAGCTGTGTTCACATCACAGCCTGTCTGGAGAGCAGGAGATCTGATTTTTCTCTGCTGCAGTTAAGTGACACTTACAGCTCTTGTCCCCTCCCCAGTCTGTGAATGGACAGTGAAATGGAAGCAGTAGTCACTCAGCTGTCATGCTGCTCTCTCCCCCTATCAATTTGTTTTTTTATAAGCCAAGGACCAAGAAAAGAAAGGGAAAAATATATGTATGAAAAGGACAAAATGTACAAAGTGTCGGTATTACAAGCAACACATGAGGATCTACCTGCAAACATCAAATACCGTAGGGATTAAGACACCCCCCCCCGTACATCAGGCCCTACCAATAAAGAGTGCAGGAACAAGTGGAGTTTCCATGTGCAACATACAAGGTTAGCTGCACTGCTAGAACGGAAGACCCAGCCACTCAATACAAGATAAGAAATCAATAGCAATATAAAAGTAAACTATTAAACAAAAACAAATGTGTGTGTGTATATATATATATATATATATATATATATACACACACACACACATAAATCTTACCTAGCAGGTTCATATTAGGAAACCTAGATAGTACAACAGTATTTTTCTCTAACGCATTCCAAACAAGAAGGTGCCACTGCTGGGATCCTAGTGGACCTGCAGCCCTAAATATCCAATAAAGAGATGATAGACAAGATAGCAGGTATAGACATGGCTGTCAGTGGCAGTGGAGCATCTTAGTTGGTAATGTAAAGTAAATGCCCAACCATACATATAAATCTCCCTTATCGAGTAGGGCTAAGTAAGTTGACAGTTTCCAGGGAATAATGCATCCAACCAGACCAGATATATAGAAATGCTTGTTCTTTTTGCCTATTAAGATAGACCCCCATCTTTCTGCCTCCATGATCTTTTCTACTTCTGCCTGCCAGTCTTGAAGGGTCGGACATCTACTCTGCTTCCAATATCTAGGAATAAGATTTTTGGCTGCATTCAGCAGGTGCGGGATGACACTTCATTTGTAAGATTTTGAGGAGGAGGGAGAAGCATTAAATAGATAATGGAGCGGGATGTGCTACTTGTTAATACATGAACTGATGGGCTGTTTCTCCCTCTCTGACTCTCAGCTCTGCTATAGAGTGAATTGCAAGAGGATAATAGTGGCCAAATAAGGTGATATTAAAATCTAAGGTTTTTGTTTTTATTAAAATAGAAAACATGATATTGCACAGAGTGGTCCCTTACCTTTTCTTTGGGGGTCCCCCGCCAGCGCTCTCTGCTCCTCCTTCTTCCGAGCCTTGTGCTATGGGGGAAAATGTGTGGGCCCGTTCCCGAGCTGGGCTGTGTGCGTGCATAGGCACACACAATGCAGCTTGGCCACACCCTTCACTGCTTACTCACAGGATTTGACTGCCAGCAGCAGGAGCCTATAGCTCTGGCTGCTCTCAGTGAAGACTGTGATTCCAGGAACTGAGAGAAGCGGAGCAACAGCTGGATCAGTGAAAGGTGTTAGGTAAAAGGAGGAAGTGAAATTAGATATAGGCATAAATTAAGTGAACAGAAAAAAATAAAAATAAATTGGCAATTCATTTTTTAAGGCTGCACATTAGGACTGCATGGTGAGGAGTGAAAAATGTGGGTGGAACTCACTTTACACACACTTTAAAGCAGTATTAAACACAAAAGCAAACCTTTATCCCAAAAGGAAAGAAAAGTTTGCTGTAACTTAATACTGATAGTACATTTAACACTTGATTCCCCCAGACTGACAACAGGTAAGTGTTTAGGGACGGATGTTCAGATAGTGAGCTGTTTTTTTACCTTAATACGGAGAATGCATTAAGGTAAAAAACATTTTGACTTTAGAACCACTTTAACAATTACAATTTTTTTCAACCCACCAAAAGCATTACAGCAATAAAGACTTGGATTTAAGGCACTTTACTTTACTTTACTTTTGAGGTATTGTATTGTAAAAGTCCTTTCACAAAGGTTATGGCAGTGTTTCTCAACTCCAGTCCTCAAGGCGCCCCAACAGGTCAAGTTTTCAGGCTTCCCATTATTTTTCACAGGTGATTTGATCAGTTTCACTGCCTTGGTAATTACCACAGCTGCTTCATCTGGGGGAAATCCTGAAGACATGACCTGTTGGGGCACCTTGAGGACTGAAGTTGAGAAACACTGGGTTATGGTATGTAACACTCCTTACTTTTAGCTTCAGGCTGTGGAAAACAGGGAGCTGACTACTGCAAAAGGAGCTGTCTGAGGTGCTGATCAAATAGCACTTCATGATATAAAAACATAAGGTGCAAGTCAAATCCTACTCCATGCAAAATCTGGAGATTCTACAACTAAACAAAACGTTTAGTATGCAACTGTTTTAAGATAAAGTGATTATAATGTTTTGTCAAAGTTTTCATTCATTCAAGTCATAGTATAGCTAGCATAGCTTTTTTTTTTGTATGATGAAAACAAAAGCAGAACAAGGCCATTCAGACCAGTGGTGGTAAACTCTCAAGATATAGGAGACCTCAGGTGCCACTTCTGGCATCATGAAAGGGCCAGAGAGACAGAAGAAAAGCTACATGACATGGTCAGAGTCTGCAGATAGGCTACAAGAGTGGTTGAAGGTTGCTAACATGCCATAAGAGACCGTTAGACTTTAGATAAGCTGGAAGAGATAATCAGAGACTTTGAACATGCTACACAAGACAGTCCGAGACTGCAGACATTATAAAACAGATTTTCAGAAAGTGCAAATATGCTACAAGAGACAGTCAGAGATTGCAGGCATGCTAGAAGAAATGGTCAGAGACTGTAAACATGCGATAGGAGCTGGTCTGAGTTTGCAGACATGCTAGAAGAAATGGTCAGAGACTGCAGACATGCAAGGTGATATGGTTAAAGACAGCAAACACGGTAAATCAGTTGAAAAGCTACATGAGAAACTGGAGACATGCTCCAGGAGACGGGTAAAGACTGAGGATATGTTACATGAGACAACTAGAAATCATTGGCATTACACCCCCTTACAAATCAATGCTTTCATATTTGTGCTCCCTACAGCCCTCCTACAAATGACTGTCCTTACATGTGATATCCCCCACAGCAGGAACCATTATAATAGAATGAAAAAAACACAGGGAAAAGGAAATAGATTGCACACAAAAAAAGTTATGAAATGTAGAATAAATGAACCAAACCATTTAACTGCAATATTTTTTCCTTAACCTGCAGAGTTCTGGTTTTGGCAGTGCATGTACTTAAGTATGGGGCAACAGTTTTGGCAGGGCAAATACTGTACTATATGCACTTTTACTGCTGCTTGTATGGTGATACAGAGAAAAATTTCTAAGGACTCATCTTAAGCATTAAAACATATAAAATTAACATAACATAGCATAAATAATATGCAATAAAATATAAAATAATATACAGGGTGTGTGTGTGTGTATATATGTATATATATATATATATATATATATATATATATATATATATATATATATATATATATATATAAAATGTATTATATACAATTAGAATATCAATATTACATACCTTACTGTTGCAACAGTTGTCCTTTCTTTAGAGCTTTTAAGAGGCACTGTAGTAAAAAAAAAAAAAAAAAAAAGACTTAAAAAATATCAGCCAAAATTGACACATTCAATTTTTATAGTGAATTTATGTTTCTTTAAAGCCAGTGTTCAGTTCTGTTAATGTACCCCATTTTATGTAGATGCTAGTTATTTCTCTAAGAGGTCCACTTATTACTGATGGTGGATTTCATTATCTGCTCTGTTATACTACACAGGGCTATGTAGAGCATGGCCTGAATAATACGGCCCATTAATAAAATGCAGGCCACTGCGTGGAGCTTGTGTTGCCCCATGGAATTCTCTCTTCTTAAAGCTGCAAAAAGAGTCCCAATACTGGAAGATAACCAGTCATGTGACTTTGACAGGTCATGCGACCAGGCTTCCAATTTTTATTTTCCTAACAACCCATTAATTTATTATTGCACTCAGCCAACTTCTGATTCTTGAAGCCAGCAGAGTGCAATGCACATTTGGAAAGCGCACCATTTCTTTTTTTTTTCTTTTTTTAAATATCAGTACGTCTGCAGTAGAGCCAGTTGGGAGCTTTTTTAAATGGACACTGTCGTTTTTTAACAATACTTCTCCAAACATACCAACACTATCGCTTGTAATATAACTTTATCACAACTGCATATAAACATATTTCACATTACTCATCCCATCTCCGACCCTTTGTAATTGTAGAGTCTATATGCCAGTGTTGTCTGAGCTGCCCCTGCTATGCACCACAGCAGATGGTGCAGATGCCCCCACAAGGTGGTTTGCTGAAATTGCACCTAGGGGTCAGGAGGTGGTGGGAATTTAATATACAGTAAATCAGGTTTACGCAGAAATATAACTAATCCTAATGTTCTATTGGTGGCTCCATGATAGAAAAATGCAGCAGATTGTGTTGAAAAATATGTAAAATTTGGATTCCTAGCACAAACAATCCAGTGAACCATCTGCTTTCCAGATGCATTTTCTGCCCTCCACTTTCATAAGAAACAACCTTTTATAAAAGCCTGCATCCCCTGGCTCCCTCTGGTACAATTGTTTCCTACTGATTATACTACCAATATGCATTCATATTCCAAAACCCTGGAGTAATAATATCATTTATTAGGAATAAAGCATTGTGACCGCATTTTAATGGTTGTCTTTATACAGCTGTTTCTTTAGTCTCTGTCCTATCTTTAAACAATCATACTGGTGTGTAAATGACCCCTTTCTTAGGTTGCCAAATATACATTAAGACGTAGAAAAACAACTATTCTGCACAACATTTCGAATACAAAAAATAAAAAGGCAACGGAACAGAGGTGCACCATTGTAATACAGTTGTGGTTTCTCAGAAAATACCTTTCTGCTGATTTACTCATGTTTTAAAAAATATATGTTTGTAACAAGTCCACAGAATTAGACCCCTGCATATATTTAAGCTAGAATTTTAAGGGTCACTTTAGGAGTAAGTATCACTTCAAGGGGCCTTTTACACCTGCAGTTTAGATGCTTGTTATGCCTTTAGTTAATATGCGTTGCTTTATTTATTAAATGCATTAATTTTGGGCTTCCAATGCACTGGAATGCACAAAAAATGGACAAGCGCTATTATGAATGCCCGAAACGCAAGTAGACTGCATTCCAAGCATTCGCCCCTGAGCGCATACTGCACCTAATGCAAGTACCGCCAGGTGCACCCTCCAGTCTCTATTAGAGTTTGACAGGCTGCTGGCAGCAGGACTTAAAGAAGGACTTCACCCAAGAGGGGACGTTCCGCTTGTTTGCATCGTCCCCCCTCCACTGCCACATTAATGCCGAGTACACATGATCGGAATTTCCGACGACAAATGTTCGATGTGAGCTAGTTGTTGGAAATTTCGACCGTGTCTAGGCTCCATCGGACATTTTTTGTCGGAATTTCCGACCAACAAAATTTGAGAGCTGGAAATCCGTTGTCATAAATTCCGATCGTGTGTACACAATTCTGACCTACAGAATTCCACGCATGCTCAGAATCAAGCAGAAGAGCCGCACTGGCTATTGAACTTCCTTTTTCTAGTCCCGTTGTACGCGTTATACGTCACCGCGATCTTGACGTTCGGAATTTCCGACAACATTTGTGTGACCGTGTGTATGCAAGACAAGTTTCAGCCAACATTCGTTGGAAATACATCCACAGTTTGGATGAGCTGTAGGACTTGCGGGACGTATGCATACCAGTTTGCTCCACCAAGATATGGTCACCTCTAGCACCTGAGCAACCTGACGTAGCAGTTACCACTAGTCGCCCTGGCAGTAGAAACCTGTCCCCTATCTATAGGAGATACGGAAAGCACTGTATCGTGCATGTGACCAGCAGCCCCTGAAGAAGGGGCGAAACATGTAGAGAAGTCCATTCTATACTGCTGTATCACTGTCTATGTGCCAAATCATACTTGCCATAACTTATGTCCTATTTTGATGTTTTTACTGGATGATTTTCCATCTTTCTAATTGTTGAATAAAAATGTATGTTTTTTATATACATTTGATTATTTCCTGTTTCCCGCACCTGAAAAATCCCACAAATTTCTCCATTCACTAACATCCACAGTTTGGTTGATGGAAATTCCGATCGTCTGTACGCGGCATTAGCACTTTTTGTGGGGAGGAGCGGGTTTTGACAGTACCCACTTCAAACTTCTGGGTCATTTCGTTGTGGCAAACTGTGTGGATATTCAGCCCCCTCCTCCTTCCCCTCACATCCTTCTGGGACACGCACAGGTCTCGGAAGACTGTGTGACCATTCACGAAGTGCATGTGCTCCCACTGTGGAGACGCTCATAAATGAATTAGCGTTGTGGACTGAAAGCATACACAGGGTGCTGTAAAGAGGCCTTGCAGCTTACGCATGCGTTTGCAAATGCGTGCTAACTAAACCCCTGTTTTTAATGCAGACTGTTGGACTTGTTAATTTGGTTGGTCAGCAGACTGGTTTGTGAGTTGAGCTATGGAATGTTCTGTTTTTGTCTTTTATGTGTTTGCCCTTCCATGTGCTCCTTGCTGTGAAGGCCAGTTATAGGTGGGGGCAGGGGCCATTTGTTTGCCTCTTTAACAATAAGCCTGAACCTTCCACCCGCACCTAAACTAGCTAGTCGCACAGCATACATGAGGCCCTAAGCAAACCTGTGCTTTGCATACGCAGGGCAAAGGAACATGTTTGTATTAATGCGCCCTACCTATAAAACATTTCTAATTTTTTCTTTATTCCCCTGCTGCTTCATTCTGACACTAACAGTAAAAAAAATGCCTGGTACTTCTGGGTATGGAGAGACTTGCTCTCTTTTTCTCTCACATGATAGTGCTGGTGCTTGGTGATTGGTTGAGTTCTGTCACATGGAGACAGTCCTGTCTAAGCTCAGACAGAGCAACTTTGAGCTTACAAATGGCATACCTTTTCCATGGCCAGTGGTTAAACAAAGTGGTAGAGGGAACAAAGGAGAGAGGAGTATGTCTGGCTGGAAAAGGGGGGGGGCACTACAGTTCAGCTTTTACTTTGCCATGCCACAGTAATGCATTGAACAGTACAGGTCTACATTCCCCCGCTAAGGAACTGAAAGTCTAAGTATTTCCTGTCTTGTAGATTTAGACATAAAAGGGCCTCAGAATTCACAAAATGACATTTCTAATCTAAGCCTCACATCTTTTCCATAGCCCTTAGATTGAACCAAGAACCCAAATCAAATACACAGTGATTATCTGTACTACTTGTCTTTTAGCCAAATAGCTCTGGATATCAAACTTTGGTTGATGTACCTATAATGGTAATAGCCCTCTATCTTTTTGCTGTCAGAAAGGCTTGCACTAATTTACTTTGTAATGGGAAAATAATCTTAAAAGGAAATACTAAGTGACCCATTTTGCAATCCAACAACTGGTATAGAAGGGGAAAATGATTCCTGAGCTCGCAGTGGGAGTTTCAAGCACTACAGACTCTCTAGAAATTAAATGAGAGGTGGCTGTAATTGTGTTTGTGTTTATCATACAGTGTTAGGTGTGTGCATATGTAGGGTAGGGCCAACATGTAAGTACAGTCGCCGCATAGGGCTGCTGGTCTTCCCTATTATTTATGTAGAGCTAAACTACAGCCATGTTTCATCTAACCATATCTGTAATGTTGTAATATTTGATTGGTATCCACAATTAAAGTCTATTTCAAGTCCAGTCTATTTCAAGTCCAACAATGAGCATCTCTTACTTGTTCCATTTTGGTAAATATACAAATTAAAAGCATTTGGTATTAAATATCTTTTCAGTAAGTGAAAAAAATAATACTGGTTAATCCTGCCAGAAATCTTGTCCGTGCACAACTTCCTGTAATGATCTGACAACACATTTCCTGTTCTTCACTAAAACCCCAAGCAGAGTTATCAACCCTGCCCAGGTAACCTCTGTGGACCATGGAACAACTCCTGCTATGTTATGACGCTAAGAGAGGGCAAGATGTACTGTAGTTCAGACCAGGAGCGAGCAACCTAGGTTGCCAATGCTGCTCCTGCATAAAAGAGAACAGTAAGTGAGCCTTGTCACCTTAAGACAGAAAATATGTTACTGGCAGCATCACCAAGAGTAGGTAAAGAAATAGAAGCCAGATGAAAAAACAACACAGCCACACTGTAAGCTGCAATTTATGATATTTTTGTTTTTGGGTTTAGATATACTTAGAGTACGACTAAAGACAAAACTTTCTTTTAGTTTTGGACAGAGTGGAGATGGATTAGAAGACATTTACCTTTTCTATTTATTCCGTTTGTCATTATAATTGAAGGTTAAAATAAAAAAATTAAAATAAACCCAAATTCTGGGTAGTCCACAGAAAAGTAATAGAGGGGAGATCTTCCTATGCAAACACTAGTTCTGATTAACTGGGGGTCCCCAAGGGATTCCCTTAATTTCCAAGGATTTCCTCTCACTTCCCTTTTTGGCTATGGGACAGGAAGTGAAGGGAAATATTCACAAAGGGACACATGCGGCAAAAAATAAACTGACAGGGGTTATGGCCCAGTCTTACTCTATCCAAAATGGAAAAATAATAAATAAATACTTTAATTATTCAGATTGTGACTTATGTATGTAGTTACACATACTGAGCTACATGTGAGATTTTCTTTTTAATTAAATCGGAACTAAACCCATAAATTTATCAGTTTCCCAAAACAGTTACATTGAAGGCATGCTGTGAATGATAGCTGTCTCATTTTCTTGTACTCCCAACCAAAATGTCCAACCATCAAATGGATGATGTCATAAATGATCACATCTGCAACATCATACAGATCAACAGAGGTCAAGATGGCAGCTTGGATTTAGTTCCACTTTAAGGCAACATCACGTTGTGTAAGAGCCCAGGTGTCAGGAAAGGTTCCCTCCGCTGGCAATATCTATCATTTGGCGTGCAGTACTGAGGTCCACCAGCAGGTGTCTCCTGGCAGTTTAGAACTGTCAGGAGAGCCTTTCCCTGCAGGTATTATGTGATCTTTGAGCCGCAGTACTGGCGTCCACCAGCGGGTGGTTCCTGGCAGTGTGGGGCTGACATTACCTCTTGCAATCAGGCATTACCTGAGCCTGATTGGGATGTCTATAAATACCCGGCAAGTGCACACACACCTTGCCCTGGTATTGTCCTTGTGCCCTGACCTGCAGCCTGTTTATCTGTTATCCTGATCCTGAACCTGAACCCTGATTCCTGTATCCTGTATCCTGAACCTGTTTGTATCTGTTCCTGTATACCTGGATCCTTGCCCTGCAGCCTGATTCCTTCCATTTTGTTCCCTGTCTGTTTACTCCTGGCCCCCCATCTGCTGATCTCCTGTTTATGACCCTGGCCTGACTTGACTATGATTATGGTACTCCCTTATGCTATATATGCTGGTTGGTTTATTATCACTGTTTGGTTGTGCAGTTTGCTCACTCTGTATTGGTGATGTGCTCACATTTATATGCATTTACTTTAATAAACTTGCTTACTTTCACCTATTTATGTCTGGTTCACCCTGTCGCCGTCACCCAGTTCTGGTCATATCTGGTTTATGACACCAGGTAGTTGTTGCTAAACTTAAAGCGGAGCGCCACCGAAAATTTTTTTTTTAAAAGTCAGCAGCTACAAATACTGCAGCTGCTGACTTTTAAAACATGGACACTTACCTGTCCAGGGAGCCCGCGATGTCGGCACCCGAGGCCGAAGCGTCTCTCCGTCCTCGGGTGCTGCCGCCTCCATCTTCGGTAAGGGAATCAGGAAGTGAAGCCGTGCGGCTTCACTGCCCGGTTCCCTACTGCGCATGCGCGAGTCGCGCAGTGCAATCCGGATGGTCCCTGCTGCCTCTGGGACCCGTGTGTTTTCCAGCAGGCAGCGGGGAGGGAGCAGGAAGTGGCGTAAATACCCGCAGATTCTGCGGGTATCTATGCCGGAAGTGGGTACAGATACCTGTAATATACAGGTATCTGTACCCCCCTCCCCCCTGAAAGGTGCCAACTGTGTCACCGGAGGGGGGGAGGAATCTGATGAGTGGAAGTTCCACTTTTGGGTGGAACTCCACTTTAAGGTGGAATGAACAACCCAATTGTAACAAGTTTCTGAAGCTTAGAACATAACACAAACAGTGTAAATATTACAAGCAAAGTCACATTTATCCAATAAATGCTTAGCAGAGATAAACAACAATAAAAAAAAGCAACACAGTCACTTCCAACAGTCGCAAAATAGAACCAACAGAAGAATGCCAACATGGGGCTCAGCTTATATGACTAGGCATTCCAATATTTGCTACAAATAAATCTGTAACTATAATACAGAGTAACAGAGTTTGTATTTATACAAAAAAGGTAAAGTATCATTTTAACACAATACATGTTTTTCTGGTAGTGGGGTCCCTTTATAGGTGTATATGTCCTTGGAATATACATAGATTGTGGCTTCCAATACTTTTTCCAAATACACAGAATGTATGCAGCCTCTCTGCCTCCATTTATGAAAAGCCTGCATCATTATTAAGGGGATCTAGTGGATTTACAGGGGACGACTTTTGTTTCAATGAATTGCTTGACTGAAAGCTAAGCGGCACCTTGATTGCTTTTTTGTGAATTACTACATGGCAAAGGGACTGCACTCCATGAGTTTGGATCAACTATTGGAAGCCTAAAGCTATGCAAATTTCAAGAACATGGTCAATTTTTAACATAAACGGGCCTTACTATTAGCACAACATGCTTTTAAAATGTGTTTAAGTTGTTTGTGGCAATTAGCATTTTTTGGTTGAGTTGAAATTATGTGCTTTTTTTCATTTTTACTTTGATACATTTTTATATTTGCTGTATTTTGAGTTTAAATTATATGCGTTTTCATTTTTGACTTAATACATTTTTATTATTGCTTTATTTTATATTTTTGCAGATTTGATATGAGCAGATCATGCTAGATTTCACCAAGTTGAAAGGCATTTTAGCAGGATTCTAATGTTTTATCGCAAGAGAAGCTCAAATCAGTATTCTTGCTTGCTACGCCATTTACAGTTTGTGTGCAGTTTCCCCTAGACATTATTACTGTATTTATTATAGACATTTATATAGTGGCAATAATGTATGCAGCACTTCCAATACTGTACAATCATATCAGTCACTGCTTTCAAGGAGTATCTAAGTTCCCTATCCCCCTACTCTCATGAGAGGGCCATTTTAGACAGCATGTCTTTGGAGTGAGGGAGAAGACCCACACAATCACAGGGGGAACACGCAAACTACCTGGAGGTAGGCCTGGGATTCAAACTGAGGAGTCCAGTACTGCAAGGCATAAGTGCTAACTACTAAGCCACTGTGCTGCCCTAATGAGATGACAGCCCCATACTGCTGCTGTTTTATACTTATGCCCCTGCATTGTATCTATGGAGAAGCAACATTGTCATCCGAATACATAAAAAAAGTCAGGACTATAGAACAACTTCCTCTTTTTTCTCCATAATATAGGGGAAGTGTTCTAAAATTTACAGAGGTGCCCTGGGTGGGGCTAATACAATTTGGGGCAGCAGAGACACTGTGGTGTTAGTTCACAATGAGACATTGCAAGCTCTCTGGATTTCCAGCAGGATCTAGAGGTATTTTTTGAACATATACTGTATAACAAAGAAATTTCACTTGCATAATTGACAGACCCCTCTCTCTTCCTAATATAGTTGGTACACTAGTAGTACAGTGTTATATCCAGCCACTTTTACCAGGTGAAGCACAGAAATTGCCTTTGACTGTATTGTATATATCTTGACATCAGCCTCCTATAATATTCTGGGCTGCACAGTGCTTTCAGTCTCCCTTCCTAAACAGGAATGACTTCATCAGTGTGCTTCTGCTCCTTCACCAGGACAGGCTTATAACCAAGCTGTGTTTCTTATCAGAAGTGGGTAAGGTCATGAACCTAGCCAATCTGTTCTAATAGGGTACCTGTGTCAAAACAGAGAGGCTAGGTGGGTGCTGAGAGGCGGAGTGAGCTGTCAATCAGGCAGCTGTGTGGATTCTGTCAATATGGACAGAGTCTGGAGTGGTTCTGCTATGTTAGCTGACAGCAGGCAATAGCCCACTATAGAATACAACACCTCCTGTGCATGAGTGTGATAGTCTAGCACCAGTTCTTCATGTACATCTGCTTCTCAACAGGGACACGCCTCCCCTTGCTGCCCTCTCAGGACTGGGAGAGCCCCAGAACCACGCTACTCATTAATAAATGGTGCATGGGATAATGCATTAGGCTGATGTGCCCTCTTTTGTTTGTGTTTTAATAGCCCACTATAAGTTGACTCTGGGTCACAGGAGAGCAAATGTAAGTGCACTCCTGAGATCCACAAGAGAAGTATGGCCAAAAAAACAACTTCTCTTTTATTTTAAATATCCCTCTTCAAATTTTTAAATGAGATACTGAAAAATTAGCACTCTGATGGGTTTTACTTCCACTTTATTTCCCTGCAAAGGTAAAGTATAATGGGCTAAGATGCATCGCATAATAGCCCATTATGTGTCACCTGAAACCGAAGCCTGCAATGTCACTGCTGTTCCCCCTAGCAACGAGCATCCATCTTCACCCCTCTTCCTTTCCGGGATCGTGAACTCCAGCTCTGTGACTGGCCAGAGTCGCGTGACGTCACTCCTGCGCATGTGCGCGGGAGCCGTCAGTCACGGCATGACCCTTATTAGAAATGGCATGATGTGCCCTTTCTAAAGTGTGCATGAGTAGACATCGGCGCTCGGCTTATTTGTAAATTTTTCCTAAACCATGGAGGTTTAGGAGATATTTCAAGTACCTACAGGTTAGCCTTAATATAGGCTTACCTGTAGGTAAAAGTGGTTGTACAGGGTGTACAACCACTTTAAGAGACAAGGAAACCTAGGGTATTACTAGAGGGATTTCAGAGTTGGCACTGCCCCTGATTTCCTGAAGTCACAGGGCATATATATTATCAATAGTCCCCCTTTATTGACCATCTTTGTGCTCTGATTTAATTCTAGGCCCAAAAAAGCAGCATTCTTTTTTCCTTCACATCACTTTACACTTTATACTGTTGTATTTCTGTTTTAGGATTAGAATATTAAAAAGGTAACATTTGGGCAATTGCAATAAAACGTATAATTTTAAGGATTGAATTGGGGCAGTTGAAGGTATTTAAATGAAAGATGAGGAAGCAGACTTTAAAAGGAAACCAAAGGAATTTTGACTTGGCTGTAAATTCCATATTTTGAAGTATTGTACAGGACACGGGCTTCATATTCATAGACCCTGCATTATAGGCTGGTACCTACAGGTGTTTGGACAGTGGCAGAGCTTTGAGGACACACCCCCTGGTCCTCTCCTTATAACCCTACCCCACTTCACTTCAACCCACTGAGTCCTCAGTTTTTTAGCAAGCAATGTAGATATGGAAATTACAGGTAAGTCAAAATTTATTTGATCTTATTTGTACAATACAGGAAAAAGATTTGATTTTCATAGACTTTGGGAAGTCCCCAAGCAATGAATGGAAGGGAGGGCAACAACAAGGCAAACAGAACTGTACCAACAGGCCCATTAATAACTTGGGTCAACAAACCCAACTCAGAGTGCTACTGCTACCGAGCTCCACCATGTGACCTAAAGCCTAGGCAGCCTAGGTCAGAATTTTCTAACTGGCTTTGTGGAAGTCATTGTATAGAAAGGACCCCCCCTCCCTTTCCCTCTCTGGTTGAGCAGTCCAATAAGCACCCAGTGCTGTTAGTAATGTAACAGACCTGGTCAGATGTACTGTCTCCCCTTTTCTGCAATACAAACCAGTGTGGGAGATGGTTGGTGGGTGTGGCTGTTACTCAGTTATGGAAGCACAGGGAACTGCAGTATGAGGGATAAAAGCTGCATTTTCACTAACATAAAAGGGTATTTAGGGCTTTTCCTGCTAGAAATCAATCACAAATCCTAACACGCATGGGTAAAGGACTATAAAGCAATAAAATGTGTAAGAATTTAATTTGGCTTTAAAGTAAACCAATCACATACCTGAGCAATTCAGACTGAGAACTTGTATAAGCAAAGGTTTTCGCATGTAAAAGCAATCAATCATACTAGGCCCCATCCCTTTTCTATCTCCTTATTGACCAGGAAAGTCACCCATCATGTTGATTAGTGAGGTGGATCATTTTATCATAGGCTCGCAAAATCTAACTTCTGATTTTTTATTTTTTATTTTTGCTTTTTTTTTCATCCTATGCTCAATATGAATTACCCAGGTTTGTGACAGGTTTACTTCTGCATATCTAAAGGACTGACTTTACGCCGGTCATATTCTCATATATATCCAAAGAAAAAATCTATATTTCATTTAAAATAAAAACACAAAATAATTCTTTAAGAATGCCAATCTATTTTTCCACCTTGCTGCTTGTCGTTTCAACGTGTTCATTTCCCCCTCGCTGTCAAAGTGTAAATAGTCTTAACTAAATGTTTTTCGGCATCCAGCGGGGCCGGAGCCGTCATATACAAGACTGAGCGCTGTTGGTTTTCATCTACATGTTACAAATCCATTCTGAATTTATCACCACAGATTTTAATTACTGCTACTGTGCCACTTGTCAGGCATATAATAAATACATATAGTCCCACTATTGTAATAAAAGGCTCGTAGATCTGTCTTGTATAAGATTTAAACCCAATTCAGAATGCATTGTTGATTTTTTATTTTTTTTTTATTTTTGCTGTGACTGCTAACAGGGAGGGTGGGAGAATGAAAGGAGATTAAATAAAATGGCTAGAGTTTGGTGCTGTAATGGAATATATCAGGTTGAGTCCTTAGTGCCTCTCTACTTGTTGAATTGAAATGTATCCAGCTGGTTTAAGAAGCCATTAGTTTCTGATCATTATAAAGGTGTGACAGATGAAGAGGTGGCTAATAAAACTACAGCGGGGAAGGTTTAATATGTGAAGGGAAATCTAGATTGGTATTCTTATTATGGAAAAATGTATAACAAAAAAAACAAGACTTGATGGAAAGGAATTAGTAATAGCCACAAAATAACTTACAGCCGTCTCTGTTTCAAAAAAAGTATGATAAGGGATACATTCATTTTCTTCCTCTACTTTTATCTACTTAGAATCAAAATCCACTGTGAGTGCAACCTCTGGTAACTTGAAATAATAACAAAAAAACAGCCTATTTTAATACTTCTTACACTACAAAGGGTGATCCTCATTATCATGTAGAGCAGTGGTTCTCAACTCCTGTCCTCAGGACCCACTAACAGGCCAGGTTGCAAGATAACTGAAATACATCACAGGTGATTAGCGATGAGCCCCCCACCCCCCCGGTTCGGTTCTGTTCGCACCAGAACTTGCAAACAGGCAAAAAATTTGTATGAACATGCAAACACCGTTAAAGTCTATGGAACACGAACATGAAAAATCAAAAGTGCTTATTTTAAAGGCTTACATTCAAGTTATTGCCATAAAAAGTGTTTGTGGACCCGGGTCCTGCCCCAGGGAACATGTATCAATGCAAAAAGAAGTTTTAAAAACGCCATTTTTTTCCAGAGGAGTGATCTTAAGAATGCTTAAAGTGAAACAATAAAAATGAAATATTCCTTTACATATCGTGCCTGGGGGTGTGTGCTTAGTATGCCTGTAAAGTAGCGCATGTTTCCGGTGTTTAGAACAATACCACAGCAAAATTACATTTCTAAAGGAAAATATTTAATTTAAAACTTCTCGTGGCTGTAATGTATTGTCAGGTCCTGGCAGCAATATAAAGATAAAAATCATTGAAAAAAATGGCACGGTCCCCCCCCCAGTCCATTACCAGGCAGAGGGGGGCGGGGGTCACTTGTTTATGTCACTGGGTGGCCCCGCCCTCAGCTATATAACTACTGTCATTGCAAAGAGGCTTCAGTTAGCGGGAGCCTCCCATGGAGGTGGAGTTTTTCCGTTTTTTGGTTTTTTTTATCAGGTCGTCGGATGCTGTGATCGAAGATGAATGGACATCGCAGGACAGTTTTTTTTTTTTTTTGGTGAATGTGTAGGGGTACAATGTACCCAATACCCATTCACATGGGGGGCTGGGATCTAGGGGTCCCCTTGTTAAAGGGGGCTTCCTGATTCTGTTAAGCCCCCCGCCCGCAGATCTCCACAACCACCGGGCAAGGGTTGTGGGGATGAGGCCCTTGTCCCCATTAACATGGGGAAAAGGTGTTTTGGGGGGACCCCAAAGCATCCTCCGCATGTTGAGGGCATGTGGCCTGGTACGATTCAGGAGGGGGGCGCTCTCTTGCCCCCCCTTTTCCTGCAGCCTGCCAGGTTGCGTGCTCGGATAAGGGTCTGGTATGGATTTTGGGGGGGACCCTACACCATTTTTTAAATTTTGGCTCGGGGTTCGCTTTAAAATCCATACCAGACCTGAAGGGCCATTTTTTTTAAATGTTGGCGCAGGGCTCCCCTTAATATCCATACCAGACCTGGAAGGCCTGGTATGGATTTTGGGGGGACCCCCACGCATTTTTATTTTCTTATTTGGGTGCAGGGTTCCCCTTAATATCCATACCAGACCCGAAGGGCCTGGTAATAAACTGGGGAGGGGGAACTCATGTCATTTTTTTCAATGATTTTTATCTATATTGCCGGGATCTGACAATTCATTACAGCTGCAAGTAGTTTTAAATTACATTTTTTCCTTTAGAAATGTAATTTTGCTGTGGTATTGTTCTAAACACGGGAAAAATGTGCTACTTTACAGGCATACTAAGGACACCCCCAGGATTGATAGTTAAAGGAATATTTCATTTTTATTGTTTCACCTTAAGCATTAATAAAATCACTGCTCCCAAAAAAACAGACGTTTTTAAAAAAATTTTTTGCATTGATACATGTCCCCTGGGGCAGGACCCGGGTCGCCAAACACTATTTATGGCAATAACTTGCATATAAGCCTTTAAAATTAGCACTTTTGGCATTTCATGTTATTGTCCCATGGACTTTAACAGCGTTGCGCGGCTTTAGAATTTGCCGGGAATGCCGCATATCGTTCACTGTTTGGCAAACACCCGATGTTCGACTTCCCTACAGGTGATATCATTTGCTGCTCAGTGATTGCAGTATTCTAGTCTGCATCTCCCTAATGTAATACTTCAAATCTGGCCCGTTAGTGGGTCTTGAGGACAAGAGTTGAGAAGCACTGATGTAGCGCCTCTTGTAAAGAAACATTAAATCTGTCTGTTTTTGTTGGACTAGAATTAGCTACATAGTCAAACAATGAGGAAGCTACTAATGCTATCAAGCCAGTGCTAAAGTAAGATAGTTCACCCTAATGTTGGGTCTGTATCTTTGCATCCAAAATCCAAACAGCACTTCACAGGGTCACTGGGAGTGTGTACTTTCTTACGATGAAGGTGCTACTTCTTCGCTCTCTGCTTCCGGAACAATTAGTCACAATCTAACTTCCACAACTATCAGATGCTAAAGCTTTTGGGTGGTGCATATGCAGGCAACCACTGATGCAGCAGCTGCCTGAATACAATAGCTGTTGGTGCAGATTCCTCAATCCACACTGTTTACATGGATGGAGGAGTCTACTGATTTCTCTTGTTCACCTAGGGTTGCCACCTCATCCCTTTAAAACCTGAACACTTATTAATTACAGTTTCTGTGGCTGATTAAGGTGATAATTAAACTCACTTGGTGCCTTATGTGCATGAAATTAGCCTCAGAACCTGAGTAATTAATATGTATTCGGGTTTAAAGGGATGAGGTGGCAACTCTATGTTAACCCCATGGATAAAAATCTAATTGTGTATGGCTAGGCTTACTCTGGAAAAAAAGTTCACTTCAGTGTTGCTGTAAAACAATAAGGTCCCTGAGCTGTTTTGATCACCAATTGGAGGTCTACTACAACAGGGACGACCTGAAGCATGAAATGAACAAAAAAAGTGTAATAAATGACGTTCTGATTAGTACTAATGAGATAATATAAGTAAATATGCACTATACATGCTGTAGATTGGTGTAAGCTGTCACAATCTTTTTTAACCAACTATACCAGTCATTCTCAACCAGGGTTCTGTGGAACCCTTAGGTTGCTCCAGAAGCCTCTAGGGCAGTGATGGTGGACCTTGGCACCCCAGATGTTTTCTAACTACATTTCCCATGATGCTTAACTACACTGCAGAGTGCATGAGCATCATGGGAAATGCACTTCTAAAACATCTGGCGTGCCAACGTTCGCCATCACTTCTCTAGGGGTTCCTTGAGCTGTGGCTGATTGACCTCTCATTTAATGAGGTTGCCTTAGTTCTGGGGCAACACTACCTAGCCAGCTGCAAGACACCGGTGTTTTTTTTAGCGGTCTATAAGGTAGATATTCTGATTATCACCATAAGGCCTTTTTCACACGTCTGGTTACATGCAGCCACCGGATTCCAGTAGCAAGAATCAACGGATACTTGCGGCTGCAATGACCATTGGATGCAAATAGCAGTGGCCACTCAACCTAATTAAACTAATGATAGACTAACAGCAGCCGCTGCTGTTCACAAGTAGCCACACACAGAGCTGTTAGCTGCAGTTATGGATGAGTGTCTGAGCCTGGAGGCAGTCTGCTTCATCCAGGCTTGTACATCTGTCCCTAACCACTCTGTGTGTGGCTACGTGTGAACATCGGTAGCCGTTGTCAGATCAACAATGACATTTCTCAAGTTCTATGTGTTATTGCACCAGCTGCACCAAATCACATTAAAAATTATATGTCACAGTATCTATTAACGTTCCAAGGTGGTCGAAAAAAAGAAATTAAGCAATTGCACCATTGTCCTTAGTAGTTATAAATATTGCTCTAAAATGTACACTATTACCACACTGGTGTAAATACTGTAGTGTGGAGGGGTGGACAGCAAAGATTAGCACTGCAGACAACGTACTACTATCATGCAAAAAATTAGTGTACAGACTGACAAATTAGTGTACGGTCTGTGCCCAAGGGTGTATGTTCATGCTTATGTATGTTTATGCTAGAACCGGTGAATCCCATAATTGATTTGTACAGGTGGCTGTACACAACACCTCTTGCTCCTGAGTCCCAAAATACAACCAAATCTTTACTTAGTACAGCCGTATAATCTCATGTGCATTTAGAAATTGGTGTGTTTTTTTTTTCCTTGTACACCATTCATTGTTGATCCCCCATCAGTGTTACTAGGTTTGGTGCCCACAATAGATTTCAGCCACAGAGGAACTGAACTCCAACCACCACAAGTGTTATAAAAGCCCACATAGAGGGCTGAGGATGTCCTTTTAAACCCTAAAAGACACTACACAGTAAAAGGTAAGAGGCTGTTTCAAGCACGTGCAGCCAAAACATGTTGGTCTACAATTTTCTTTTTATCATGCATTTTTGGTATTGTACAGAATCTTTTCTAAAACATTGAGTACATACAGCAACAAGTGAAATGAACAGAAAACGAGGGAGTTAAGTGGAAGATTACCAAACTTGGCAGAAATACAGAGGACAAGCCAAGGTATGCACTTTTGTAAATTGCAGCACTAAACGCTGGCGAAATTTCAAGACATTAAAGGTTAAAATTTGCTTTTCAGAGCATGTACAGAGTAGTTTCTGAGATTTCCAGACCCACTGTCAAAAACACTGTTAACCCAGTCTGAGATCAGTGTCACTGTGGGGGTTACTCAATGGAGCAAACGCTGTTTATAGAACAAATTGGGGAAAATAGTCTTTTAGCAGTTACCACTAACTGACTTCCCAGAATAGTGTAGAGCTTGAACCAATCAAAGCCCATTGTATCTCTCCTCCTGATGCTTCATATTCCAGTCCCTGTGGTGTAAACAACCGCATTAAAGCTTGATTCTTTGCGTTTAGCAGATAGTCCACTATCAACAAGTAGATGAGTCATTTAGAATGAGGCACGTCTTTGATAAACTGCCTGAAACATGTAGCTACAAAAGATTCAAATATCTTCTAATGAAACAAACATTATGTAGAAAAAAATATTGCACTTTCTTTTTAGGACTTATACTTTATCTTTTAAAATTTGACCTACAGTATACCAAACTTTAACCACTTACCGACCGCCTAATGTACAGGAACTGCGGCAGGTTGGCTCTGTTGCGCAAAATCACATACCTGTACGTCATTTTGTGCAATAGCCACTAGGGGGTCCATGCTCGTTGCCGGAGACGCGATCGTGCGCTGATTGGACAGAGGGGGAGTCAATCAGTGTGTCCGGTGGACCCGGTGTCCACCGGTAGGGGTGCAACGGATCAAAAAACTCACGGTTCGAAACGTTCCTCGGATCAGGAGTCACGGTTTCGTCTCATTTTCGGATCAACAAAAAAAAAATCTCCCCCACTGTAATATCCACAATCTCCCTATTGGCAGGGTGTGGCAGAGTATTGGCAGAGTATTGCAGGGTATTGACAGGGTATTGGCGGGTATATTGGCAGGGTATTGGCGGGTATATTGGCAGAATATTGGCAGAGTATTGGCAGGGTATGGCAGAGTATTGCCAGGGTATGGCAGAGTATTGGCAGAGTATTGCAGAGTATTGGTAGGGTATGGAAGAGTATTGTCAGGGCATTGCAGAGTATAGTCAGGGCATTGCAAAGTATTGGCAGGGCATTGCAGCAGGGTATTGCAGAGTATTGGCAGAGTATTGGCAGGTCAATGCAGAGTATTGGCAGGGCATTGCAGAGTATTGGCAGGGTATTGCAGCAGAGCATTGCAGAGTATTGGCAGGGCATTGCAGAGTATTGGCAGGGCATTGCAGAGTATTGGCAGGGCATTGCAGAGTATTGGCACTGCTGCCATCCGATCTCTCCCCTCCACTGTACAGATCAGTACACAGAGGGGAGAGAGGAACCGGCATCATGACATGACACCAGTTTGTTACAAGTGATCGCTCCATCATTTGACGGAGCGATCAGGTGCAAAACGGTCGCCGGGTGTACCAAGATGGGCGCCGCTCCGGAGCTAGGCCGAAGCCGCGGCCTTTCCTATGGCCGAGGCCACAGAGCGCTCCACGGATCGCGGGTGTCCCATACGGATCAACCTCTGCGGAACGGATCACGGATCGATGACGATCCGTTGCACCCCTATCCACCACCCATCCGCGATCATTCCCGAGAGAGGCAGAACGGCGGTCTGCCTATGTAAATAAGGCAGATTGCCTTTCTGACAGGAGAGAAGATAAAGATCTTGTGTTCCCGCTAAGCATGAACACGGATCTCTGTCTTCCTCCAGTCAGAGCATCCCCCATACAGTTAGCAAGCATCCCCTAGGGACACATTTAACCCTTTGATCACCCCTGATGTTAACTTCTTCCCAGCCAGTGTCCTTAGTACAGTAACAGTGCATATTTTTAGCACTGATCACTGTAATAATGTCACTGGTCCCAGAAAAAGTGTCAAAAGTGTCAGTTAGGTATCCGATTTGTCCGCTGCAATGTTGTAGTCCTGCTAAAAATCACCGATCGCCATCATTATTAGTAAATAAATAAATAGAAATGCCATAAAAATATCCCATAGTTTGTAGACGCGATAACTTTTGCGCAAACCATTTACTATACACCTATTGGGATTTTTTTTACCAAAAATATGTAGCAGAATACACATTGGCCTAAATTGATGAAGAAGTTTAATTTTTTTAATTTTTTTATTGGATATGTTTTATAGCAGAAAGTAAAAAATATTGTTTTTTTTTTTTAATTGTCGCTCTTTTTTTGTTTATAGTGCAAAAAATAAAAGCCGCAGTGGTGATCAAATACCACCAAAAGTAAGCTCTATTTGTGGGAAAAAAGGACATCGATTTTTTTTGGGTACAGCGTCGCTCGACCACGCAATTGTCAGTTAAAGTAACGCAGTGCCGTATCACAAAAAATGACCTGGTCATTAAGGAGGTAAAAGTAGATAGAAATCTTGAGATTTAGTTTTCTAAAGCATTATATATGATGCACAACTGAGGTTTTGTTTCTTAACAAATTACTGTTTTCACTGTTTTTCATCCGTTGTGGTATCCCAGCATCTCTAATCCCCATTAGCTTCTTTGCAGCCACTCCTTGTCTGTATGCACTCCAGCAATGGATGCTTGCCATTTCTCAGGGTGGGTTTCCTGATGGTGACAACAGTGGGTAATGCCTGCATATTGTGCGTTAAGATGGCCACTTTTAGTCTCCATTGGAAGCCTATTTAAAAATAATAAAAACTACTTTTAAAATTACACTAGCACGTTAAAGCTTTTATAAGATTTTAGTAAATGGATACTTAAGGAATATAAGTAAAATAGCAAAATGTTAAGAAAAAACTTTCAGAGTATTCAGGCAGTCCTTAAACTCATTACTGTTCTCTTTGTATAACTCTTGCCTTCCAAAGATGCCATCAATGTGATCGGAGGCCTCACTAACCAATAGTTGGGTGCAGGAAGCAGCAGTTGAAGTCAATGTCAACACTTTCACAATAAATTAGACCTATGAATAAACATTTCACATGAATCAGAAATAATGACATTATTTTAAATTAAAACAAAAGTTTAAGCCACACTGTGGTAAGCATGACCCTGTCCCAACTTTTTTGGAAGTGGGGATGTACTTTGCCAAGCTTTTGTTGCCCTTTCCCAACTTTTTTGAGAACTGTTGACATCAATTTCATAATGACCTTATTTTTTTCTTAAAATGGTACATTTTCTCCATTGAAACACTTGATGGATTTTCTATTGTGAATAAAATATGGGTTTATGAGATTTGAAAATCATTGCATTCTGTTTTTATGTGTATTTTAGAAATTGGGGTTGTATATTTGTGTTGCCATGAATAAAAAACAAGCCTCAGCAGCTTATATCACATGGTTTACAACTGCAAGGGGCACAGTGATTGTTTCATGTTTTTTACACATTGTGGAGAGCCTGTTGAGTCAATCATCGAGCGTTGTCTGGTAGACGTGCACATAGATAAAAGGCCCAGCAGGGCACAAGGAAGCATTTTATTGTGCGTATTGCTCCAAGTTGTACCCTATGCTGTACCGTATACACTACACATCTCGCAAGTCTGTTCAATCTGCTGCACATTATTACATTTATAGTGTATATTAATATGTTCATGTGCTACGCATTAATATACTCCTCACTACCCTACTTTCCTTTTTACCGTGTACACTGTGCAGTATGTTACATCCCTCACACAACTGAACTCTATATATTCTGATGTTTATTCACTGTTTCATGCTACTCCAGTCTGTAGAAAGAAAAAGGTTGCATTTAACCAGCTTTGCCAGCAGAACAATTGCATCTGATTTGAACATACTACATACAACACAAAAACACAGTGCAAAGTACATTAAACACAGGTTTAAAGGGCTGCTGTGTATACTGCTTAATGGCAATCTATTGGATTTTGATGACTTGCATTTCATGTGTGTTCCAAACACATGTCAACCACAGGAATACAGCACCAAGTCACACGAGCCCCTAAGAAGGTAGCATTTGTAAAAAATGTGACTCTCTAGTTTAAACATTTTCATGATGTTTAAATGAAACAAATGTTAATATTTTCCAGAACAATAACACAGGCAGTTAAAATAGCATGGGTGTAGCATAAGGGGTTGCAGGGGTCACAATCACAATGACGCCCCTAGCTCCAGGGGGCCCCTGCAGCCTCCCTCTCATATTATCATATCGTCCACAAAGTCCAGCTCCGATCTGCCCTAGGGCCCCACAGCCACGTTCCAATACTGGGCTTCCACTTTGCCTTCCACAGTCCACACCCCTCTGTTCTCATTGGCTGGGAAGAAGCTGTGAGCCATTTACTGAATGGAGAGGAGCATGGGGTGAGAACAGCCCAGGATGGGGAAGTGTCTATGCTGTGTGCTGGCAACATAGAATGGTAACCGAGCTCAGCGAGTTAAGAGGAGAAGAGTGCCGTCCTGTAGCCATGATGTCACGGATGTTACTGGTGAGGTAAGACACCGCTCAGTGTCTCTTAGTCACCAGCTGAGATTCTTTGTACCCCCCACCTGGAGATGTCTGCTTACCCCACTTTCCTGACAACTGGGGAAAAGACACACACCTCTGGGAGGTGACCTTCCCCCAACACCTGCCAACACGGACAAAGAAATCTTCAGAAATTGCTAAAACAAGCCCCTTAACACCTTCTAAGGCGCTACAGGCTCCAGATTTTGTGTCACATGGCTTTGCCCCCCCAGATCTAAGTTGCACCCCCTCAAAGCCCCCTGACCATCCCCTCCACCCTGGATGTTATGCTCAGCTGATGAGCTCCTTTCCCATTACGGCACTCTATACTGCTCCTCCTCCGCAGGGCTGAAATCACATTCCTTTACAGCACAGCCAGTCAGCCACGATCTTCACAGGGTGTATCTGCCTACTGCAACTACAATGCCGTTCTGACCAGAGAATTTCACAGGTCAGAATTGCAACATAAAAGCCAGATACACCCTGTCAGGGCTGACAGACTGTGTGTAAATGAATGTGATTCCAGCACTGTGTAGTGTGGGGGGAGGAGCTGTATACAATGCTGGGATGGGAAAGGAGCCCTGCCATGAGACTTGCTAGGGGTCCCTGTCCTCTGATTCTCCAGCGGTGACCCCTGTCCTCTGATGTAAGGAGGAACTCTGGGAACTAAAAACTCTTAAACCACTTTGAGTATCTTGGTGGAAGTGGTGGGTGGTAGTGGGGGGGGGCATGTCAACTTTTGCATCGGAGCCCACAAGCTTCAAGCTAAACCTCTGTAAAATAGTATTATTAATATTATACAGGATTTGTATAGCATAAACAATGCACAGAATGCACAGCACTTTACAAAATGAAGGCAGACAGTACAGTTACAATATGATCCAATACAAGAGGAATCAGGGAGCCTTGCTCATTAGAGTTTACAATCTAAAATATGGGGTTAAGTGATACAAGAAGTAATAGCTGTGGGGGATGAGCTGATGGAGAAAGTAACTTCAGTAATTAGACAGAGGAAGGAAAAGCTTCTCTAAAGAGATGGGTTTTCAGGGATCGCCTAAAGGTGGATAGAGTAGGAGATGGTTGGAGAGATTTGGGTAAGGAGTTCCAGAGTATTGGAGAGGCTCTGGAGAAGTCATTGAGCATGGAAGGTGGTGACAAGGGAACTAGAGTGCAGGAGGTCTTGGGAGGAGCAAAGTTGGTATTTTGAGACAAGGTTAGAAATATAACTGGGGGAAAAGCTGTGGATGGCTTTATAGGTGGTTGTTAGTATTTTGAATTTTATTCGTTGGGTGAGAAGCCAATGGAGAAATTGTCAGAAAAGGGTTGCAGCAGGTGGATGAGTCTGGCAGCAGCATTCATGGAGGACTGAAGGGGGATAGCCAATTAGGAGGCAAGTAGAAGTTTTGTGGTGTTGTTGGTTAAGAAAGGGAATATTTTGTTATGGAGGTTGAGGCAGTAGGATTTGGACAGTGATTGGATGTGGGCAGAAAGGAGAGTTCAGAATCCAGGATTACACCCTGGCATGCGGGGATGGACTGATAGGTGTGCCATGAATCTTGACAGAGAAGTCGGGAAAGTTCAGTGCTCAGTTTCAGATAGACTGAGTTTGAGTAAAAGGTGTGATATACATACTGACACGTCTGTTAGTAAATTAGTGATGCGTTAGGGGACTGATTGGATGAGCTAAGGGGTAGAAAAAAAAAGTTAGGTATCATGAGCATAGAAATAGTGGTGGAAGGTCATTAGCTGACCCAGGGAGGAGATGTAGATAAAGAATAAGAGAGGTCTAAGAACAGAACCCTGGGGGACCCCAATGGAAAGAGGAGTAGGAAAAACTAACACCGAAGGTGCAGTAAGATGAGAACCAGCAAAGAATACAGGAGGTCAGTACAGAAATGCATTGGTTATTGTAACATTGATGATCAGTGGAGAAGTGCCCCCTGACATTAGAATAGGTGTCCACTTACCTGTGTGGTCAATTCGAGTAAGGTTCCCTACATTTTTTTTAAAGGCATGTATTTTGCATTTCTACTTTATTACAGTACTGTGTCTCCTGTAGTTTAGACAGCAAGCTCTGTGAAATGTGTGGCGCAAGCAGTGAATAGTCAAAAAGTATAGTGAATGTGTCTTACAGAATTAAAGGAAATAAATGTGTACGAGTCTTCAAATAGTAGGTTTTCAAACTTCAAGATCATATAGTTTTTTTTTCAATCTTGAGCATAAATACAATTTAAGAAGATGAAGACAGACAAACTAACAAACACGCAGACGTACATTCATAGAATCCCTCCACCTCATACAGGTATAAACAACAAAGAAATAGCAGCGCGAGATCCTCATTAGAATGATGAAGTAATTTAATCCATAAAAACAAATAGTACATACATACATTCACTGCAACAATATGGCAGAACAAACAGAGACATCGGGTATGTTATTGAGACAAGGTCATTATGAAAGTAGTGATTGGTTGCTGCAACTATGGGCCCCCAGATCTTGTGAAATCTAGTTTGTCAGTGAGAAAGACATGCAATTGTTGCCAGAAGGAGGATAACCTAGAGCAAGACCAGAAGACGTGAAACTAGTTAGCTATGTCACTTTTGCATCACAAACACACTGCACTGGGTAGAATGTCCATCTTTTGTAGTTATCTAGAGCAGTGGTCCACATGCCAGATGTGGCCCTTTACTTGCCTTTATCTGACCCTCGGGGCAGTATTGCTCCCACTGGACACCAATGATGGGGTATTATTTCTCCTACTGACACCAATGATGGGACACTATTTCTCCTACTGACACCAATAATGGGACACTGTTCCTCCCTCTGACACCAATGACGAGGGGAAATTCTTCCCACTGATACCAACAATCAGGTACTATTCCTCCCACTGACACCAAAGATGGGGCACTATTGCTTCCACTGATATTTTTTACTCCCACTGAAGGGCAGTAAACTGGCCATTTGTTTCAAAAGTTTGGAGACCCTTGATCTAGAGAATAGTAGGAGCCTTGTATGCATTTAAATTGAATAAACATATCTGTCATACTGACAACATCATGGAGCCAAATTTGGTGAACCCCAGTCCAGGCTTCTTTGATTAGATTACTGATATGTTTTGCCCACTTGTCATAGCCGCAAATTTACCAAAGGACATGCCCTTACAATAACGAACAGTGAAAAAAAATGTCCCCTACATGTGTGGCCAGTGATAAGAATACTATCCTTTGAAACAACTTAAAGTGTTACTAAACCCAGGACTCTGCATTCACTACATCTGGTCTCCCACAATACAGAGAACACGGAAGTGTAATTATTTTACTAAATATAAACTGCTAAATACCTTTTCTCATCAGCAGTTAGAGCAGTCTTTTGACTTCTACCAGTGTTCGGCCGAGCACTGATTAAAGTTTGTAGGATAAGTTTTCAATCTCCTCTGACTGTCCTATGAGGCTGCATGACCCCTGACCCTCTGTCTGGACACTGCTGATTGGCCCTGTGCTGATCACATGCACCCTCCCAAAAAAGAAAAACGCTCTAGCGATGCACATCAAACTGAGCATGTGTAGAGTGTCTCCAAGGCTATGTACTATCAGCAGATGGATTGGGAACATTAAAAGAAGGGGAGGACTAGAGAAGACAGTATCAAACAGCCTTTTTACACAATGCACAGGATTAACCCCTTAGGTTCGACGGTGAGTATAATAAGCATGCTTTACTGCATATACAGACTGATTTTACTGTTGTGGGCTTAGCAACACTTTGAAGATCACGGATATCAGTGAGTATTTATTTTAGGGACAAGAGGAGAGGTTCCACTAGTCTGACTTCAGTAACTCTACCAAGTGACATTGGCCCAGGAATTATGCAGGCTCTATCAGGCGGGTCAAATCACCACTGCTCACTGCTGAAGGAATTCCAAGAAACTGCTGATTCATATGTATCCTTGAAGCCCAATATTGATGGTGCATGCATAGCTGTGATTACATTTAATTCATTCAGAGATCCTGTTGATTGTTATGAATCTTGTTGATGGTGTACTGTATACCTAGTCCCTAGTGTGATTTATTTTTCAGAGCTTTGCACAGAGTTGTCTAGCAGCCTTTGATCACTAGAGCTAAACTTGGGTGACACTGATGTAGCTGGGCAGGTGGCTAGCTTGTCACATGATGGCAGGTATGATGGATCAGTGCGTGATGCATAATGTCAGTCAGTGACAGTCTCTCTCCAGCACCAGACAAGCTTGATGTGCTGACAGCTCAACTGCTGAAAGCCAGGGATTAACACACTTTGGAATGCATTAGAAGCTTGGTGACTGAGATTGTGAAGACTTACTGCAAGAAAACAGCCATATGCTTCCTGCTAAAGGAAACTTGAGCTGATAAGATTCATAGGGCCGCCATCACTGACCTCTTCTTCATATTCCCCAGCCGTCATGTTCATTCTCTGGCTTCAGTTACAGCCACGCAAATCATGTGTTATGATGTCCCTGGCTGGCATAATTGTTTTAATTCAGTGACTCAAAAAGTATTTAAGCAAAAGACAGACAACTAGCTTTTTCAAAATGAAGTCATGCATGGCAGCCTGCATTTTTCATTGCAGCAGGTTATACTTTTAAAGTAAAAAGGTTCTGCTTTATGTAAGCTGTGTGGTCAGTCAAAATGTTTGAGAAGGTGATGGACTACACAACTGCTGTCTCCCATTTTAATATGTAGCGGGTGGCGCTCAGCCTTTCCCCCCGCCCCCCGCACCTCCCTCTGACTGTGCCGATACACAAGCTGACAGGTTTTGACAGGTTTTGAGGGACTGAGAGCCTGTCCACAGCTGTGGAGGAGGGGGAGGATTTCCTCCCTCCCTCTTCTCTCCAGCTCTACAGCGGTGCTCGCAGAGACTCGGCAGCCCGAACTGCTCCCTCTCCTGCTTTCTCATTGGCAGGGGGAGGGAACCAATGGGGAGACAGAGCAACAGGGACAAAGCGTCTTGGGACATGTAGTCCCCATGGCAGTCCATGGGGCAGAACTACACAGCCCAGCATGCCCAGCAGCAGAGGGGGAGAGGAGGAAGCTTACACCACGAGGCTGCCTGGGGGCAGAGTCCATGCGCTAAAGAGAAGACCAGATGCAAGAGAAGGGTGCTGCCATCCACATTCGATTTTTTTTTTTCCCACCACAGCTCCACGGTCGGTCACGGACATCCCACCAGAGAGGGACCACGGGTGCATCTCCGGGCGCATCGGCACAGATGGCGTGAAGCGTTCCGGTTGTTGGGTAGCCAATCTGGCAATCTGAAGAGCCTGTATCGGGACATAATCTTCTTTGGGGCTTGGTCGCAGGATTGGTGAGCGGGCACTTGCCCATCTTACAGAGACACAGAGACACTTTATGCAGACAACATTGCCCATCTTTGCCTACACCAGTAGAACACTGTGTTGCACTCATCCTCTGCCAGACAGTAAAAGTGTTTATTTTGCTTCAGGAGTTCCACAGTACACTCTGCATCACCCTGCTAAACATGACATTTAAGAGCACCAACACAGAGCTAGCTGAAGACACGAGGCCTTCTTCCCTTCTAAAACTACAACCTATTCCCCCTCAAGGAATTAAAGTCACTGGTGCCATACGGGCCCACACATACACCCAGGTCTCAGGATATATTAAGTGAGCGGGTTTTAAGACTCAAGAGTGTTACATTGCAATATATATATTGTTCCCTTATGGTTTACTGGAACTATGGTGTCAGAAAACAGAAGGTAGTGGTCTGACACAAGCCTGATCATTCCACTGCCCTCCTCCTGCCTGGACCAATAGAGCTCAACTTAAGTAGAGTTGGTGGTCAATCTGTTAAAGTGTTTTATCATATTGTGATCTGTCATTGTTTGGCTTCATGTACACGGGATGTTGTTTAACCTCTCCTGAATGATTTAACTTGTAGTGATTTTGACATGTAAAAACGTCTGTTTAGCCGCGTTTACATGCCGTGTTAGCATCTAGAAGCGTTTAAAATGAAAAACGTCTTTAAACGAAATGCTGCTAAATGCGAGTTACCACGTTAACAGTGTTTACAGGCTGTTACAGGCATTTGGCGTTTCAAATGCCTCTGAACATCCGTCCTAAATGCATTTTTTTGCGTTCCAAAAAATGCTTCTAAACTCAACTGCCTAGAAACGACTATAAACGGCCCTGTGTACATGTACTGATAAGATAACATAGAGGAGAGTTCAGGGGCAGCTGAAAAAAAATGCCCAACTGCTCCTAATAATCCGTTTACCAGCAGCAGTGTACATGAGGCCTTTGAGTGATTACCTCTGCTTTCAGGGTTATTCGCCTTGAGGAGTCCCCTGGAAGTAGACAGGTTACAGTATTAATTTTCTTTACTCCTAACCCTTTCAGTTCGGTAAGACACAACTGAGTTATTTGTATATACAGTATCTGTTGATCATTTCATTATATTGCTACTGTTTGCTCCATTCCTAAAGAAATTTCACAGTAAAGATAATTTCTGTGTTCATTACACTTTGTGTCCATAACTGTGGTGTTTGCAATAACAGTAATAACAAAATAATAATAATAAAATATTGGCACCTACTGACCTCTGACCCTGTCATAGGCCCTTTTGTGCCTCCACCTTTAATCACCTACAGACGGGCCACCTCTGTAGGTGATCTGTTGGTTCAGAGCGAATTTAGAGGCCAAGAGAGAGGCGATCCTTGCACAACAGTAGGCACTTTCCAATGTGGATCTTCTTCCTACTGTAAGTACATGGACACTAGGAAAAATATATATCTGCCCAATGGCATGCACTTTGTACCTAGACATCATTCCAACTGCCAGACCACGGGAGTAGTTTACAAGCTATTATGTAATTGTAATTGTTTCTATGTGGGTAAAACCCTACAAAAACTATGGCAGAGACTATACCGTCACATCAGGGCTATGCAAACAGCCGACCCTGATCTCCCGTTAGGAAGGCATGTAACGCAAGTACATGATGGTATTTGCCCAAAAATATCTGTCCTTGTGCTAGATCGGCTACACTCACATTCTCGTGGCGGAGACTTTAACAAAATTCTCCTACAACAAGAACTTCGTTGGATATCAAGGCCTAATGCGACCTCGCCACCCGGCCTTAATGAAGCCTTTAACCTGAAACCTTTCCTTCCAGGCTTCGCTACAGGTGGCTATGACAAGGAACTTTAAACTTCCAATTTGACCAATAAGCTCTGTCTTCTTCTATTTTCTTCTTTTTTTCTTTTTCTTTTTCCCTTCTCCCACCCTTTTTCCACTTTTACCCAGCTCTACGATCATCCTTGAAGTATTAACTGTATTAAGGATGTCCCCGCTAGCCATTCATACTATATATAATATTGTGGTACTGCTAAGATAGTATGACCTACTCCAGTATTAAAGCAACATCTGTCTCTCTTATTGTTTATATAATATGTTTCTAATTGTAATTTCTTTTTCTCCGTTTTTCAGGGAACATTATTATTCTGTACAGATGCTTATCCCATGTCCTACTAGTCCGGTGTGTATCGGCAAACTCTTCCTTACAACACTTAATAAAATTAATATTATTAACATTGAACTAGATGGGCTTAAACTTCCCCCTTCTCTCCTTGTCGGAATGGCTCATCGGTACTCCTCGACACAGAAGGGCCTCCGTCTTCGTCTAACGGGGACGGAGGCATTTTTTAAGCAGCACATTATGCACATGCACCCGATCGAGTATCCCACGCCTGCGCAATGGGCTTTCCATCCCTGCCCTGTTATGCTGCTCTCCTTCCGTGTTGGCGGCCTCTGTCGATGTCTAACATCACTGCGCACAGCGCGCTGACGTCAGACGCCCTGCAGGCTGGGGAACCATGATTGGCTGGTGCCTCCTACACACAACTGTGCACTCATTTGAGTGCTCAAAGTTTTTACCTCCGCCCCTCATTAAAGTTTATTCCCTTTTCCTGGTCCACACTAACTTATTACGCAAGATTGGCTGTCCGGATATACCACTCCCACCCCATTAGGTATTTCAGCCTAGTAAAATACAGACATAATCCTGCTACACAGCTGAGATGAGCTTCGCTCCCTGCACAATGACCAGTGAACTGAATGGTTAAGGTTAGTTACTTATCTATTTATCTCTCTCCATGCTGGAGTCAATATAATCACCTAGAGACCTCCCTTGCATTCCCCTCTTTTTATATTTATATTTACACCTTTATGCACACCTATTCCTAGTACGCATATATACATTTTTCCCCTTTTTGTCCTCAACTACTTTCAGATTTGCACCATCCATGCCTTTTTTTCGTGACGGTTCTTGTGAGCCCTGACCTGCTGTCCTGCCTGTAGACACAAGGCAAGCCCCATTTACAACCAAGGCTCCACTTTTCAATCAACCACTATCAGTTGAAGACTATCTTTATTCACTGGACCCATGGACGAGGGAATCCATCTTTTAACATCCTTTTGTGTATTACTGTTGTCATAGAGAAACAGATTTTTTCTGCGTTTTTTCTGCCTTATTGTAGAAATCTATGCCTTTTTTTGATACTACCACCTTTGTTACTGTTTACATAGATGCAAAATACACTTATTTATATACATGTATGCATATATCTCTCTTTTTTAGAAATGCAATAATCTGCTTTCCTGAAACCCCTGGGGAAGGAAGTATACATCATAAAAAGAAATTAATCTTTTTGTGTTTTTCTGAAACATGTAGGGTGGTATTGTTGCAGTTCCACTTTGTGTTTTGACCATTTTGTTGGCCTCCAATTGTGGTTACTGCAGCACTCTAGCAGTTGCATTGTGACACCATTGCTCTCACTGTATCAATGTTTTTAGATGTCAGTATGCGTTTTGTATATTTTGTAAATTCAATAAAATTTTGATTTTTATACTTTTTTGTACTCTATTTGCATCTATAACTAATTGATCCTTGCTGGTCCACTGCCCGCATTATCCCTTTGGGGCATTTTTGTTTTCTGTTTCTTACATTGTGGGATGTGGCAGAGACCTCCAGGATCAGCTCGACTTTAGTTCCTTTCCACTAAAATTTTCTCTAACTGTGGTGTTTGCAATAACATTACTGCCAGGTATGCCAAATGGGCTGAGACCTTCTTGGTGTAAAGAGGCAGAATACAGAACCAAATATCCTCAAGCTGCTCCTTCAGGGGTGGCGCTGCATTTATTATTATTTTTATCCAGTATTTATATAGCGCCAGCAGCTTGCGCAGCGCTTTACAAACTGAAGGCAGACAGTACAGTTACAATACGATTCAATACAAAAGGTATCAAAGGACCCTGCTTGTTAGAATTCACAATCCAAAATATTGCAAGGAAATTAGGTAAAAGATTTCCTGGTTACAATTGGTGATTTTAATGGTTCTTTATTTTAAAACAGTAGCCTGCCATAAAAAGTTTGCTATAAGACCTAGCCTCCAGCAATGTATTGTACAAATTCCCTTGCCGGTATTGGTTCTCTTCTAGGTTTGGCACCTTCAACCATTTTTATTGGCTGGGCGGGGAAGATGCAACTCCTGCACATACACACAGGAGTTAATTCATTCTGGCACCAAGGCATGCCAAGAATGTACACTGAGCTGTGCATGCATAGCTCAGTGTATATTCAGAAGAGGTTTGTAAACCGGAAGATAAGACATTTTTTTAAAATGGCGACTGATCACACACGCAAGACACCGACTTAATGTGACCAAAACTATACCAGGTGATGTAAGATGGCTTCAGATCTGCTCTCTGCCTGCAGGAGAGGTTAGCCTAAAGAAACAACATCCCACCTGTGTGAACTGCTTGCTCCTCCCTACTAGCCTCATCAATGATGACATCAGCATTGGTTTTTGGGATACTTCTTAATTCTTGATAAATTCTATTTATTTTTCGGTTCTTTAAACTATAGAGGACAGTATGATTGAGTGAATTATGTTACAAGTCTTTTAAGTAGAAAATGTCCAACCTATGTGTTTCAATTACCTTCTGGAGGTACCCAAATATCCTACCGTTATACATTTTACCAGTATATTACCAATAAAATATTGCTAGATCAATGACTTCCAGCCATTAGATGCAAGAACTGATGTAAGTGGTTCATGGTCCCCCCTTCAGGAAATATATATTAGCATTGGCTGAACAGATCTTGTAAAGTTCATACTGCTCTTCTGCAACCAGCACCATCTTGAACTTCAAGTATGACAGATTATACCAGACATAAGATAGTTAAAGAATAATTCTGGGCGCTTTACTACACTTATCCTTCAGGGCCCCCCTCCCTGTGGTGACAAAATAGGCTATACCTAGCTACATGGCAGGGTACTGATCTTCACTGTGCAGCCTCCTAGCACTGTGGGGCCTTTTTTTTTAAACCACAGGTGTCAATCTGGTGACCCTCCAGCTGTTGGGAAACTACAAGTCCCAAGAGGCACTGCAAGGCTGACAGTTACAAGCATGATTCCCTCAGGCAGAGGCATGATGGGACTTTTACTTCTGCAACAGCTAAAGGGCCACCAGTTTGATACCCCTGTTCTAAACCTACCCAGCCTACCCAGGGAAGATTTTCATATACTGCAATCACCCTTTGACTCTATCCTACACTCTTTAACCCACATCTTCAATTTCTCCCTCTTTTCTAGCATCTTTCCCAACTCTCTAAAACATGCACTAGTCACCCTGTACTTAAAAAGCCTTCATTGGACCCCACCAATCCTAGCAACCTACTCCCCATCTCCTTGCTCCCCTTTTCCTTCAAACTCCTTGAACATCTGGTCTAAAATTAACTGAGTGACCACCTCATTAAGAATACCCTTCTTAATCCCCTTGAGTCTAAATTTCACTCTCAACACTCAGAAACTGCTCTCCTAAAACACACAAAGATTTACTAACAGCAAAAACCAATGGATGCTATTCTGTACTCCTGCTACTGGACCTTTTGGTTGTCTTTGATATGGTTGACCACCCCCTCCTCCTCAATAAACTTTACTCCTTTGGTCTCCATGACTGTTCTCTTCACTGGCTCTCATCCTACCTATCCCACTGCACCTTCAATGTCACTTACAATTCTACTTCCTCATCTCCACTTCCTTTCTCCGTTGGGGTCCCCCAAGGTTCTGTTCTTAAACTTCTCCAATTCTTGATCTACACCTTCTGGGTCAGCGGATGACCTTCCACTACTATTTCTATGCTAATGACACCTAACTTTTTTCTTTCTACCCCTTAGCTCACCCAATCAGTCTCCTAACGCATCACTAATTTACTAACAGACGTGTCAGTATGTATATCACACCTCTTACTCAAACTCAGTCTTTCCGAAACTGAGCACTGAACTTTCCCGACTTCTCTGTCAAGATTGATGGCACACCTATCAGTCTGTCCCCGCATGCCAGGGTGCCTCCCATGGCTATCAATATCATTTCTACACTGTCGACACCCAAATCTATCTCTTTACCCCTGTCAGAAAGGCTCTGTCAGAGGACAGAATAATAGCTTCAGAAGAAACCCTGTTCATGAATGCCTGGAAGAAGAGGAGTGTTAGCGTGTGCTAACGTGCAAGAGCATATGTGCATGCGCGAAAATGCAAACACATATGTGCATGCGTGAATGGGCACGGCGAATTCCGTAACAGATAAGGGTGGCAAATGGGCTATTAAAGCTGGATCAGCGCTGTGTCATCTACAATGTTCTGTGACTATCCTGTTTCTTGTTTCTTGCATCTGCTCTTGAAGTATTGACCCAGGTTGTTCCTTACTATTCCTATTTTCCACCTGCATCAACCTCGGCCTGTCCTTTGACCATTCTCTTGCCTCCACATCTGTACTTGATCTGATTGTTTTGTGTATGACCCAGCTTGTCTGACTCTGCTTACGTTCCAGCCCCTCCAGAGCTACCAAGTTGCTAGCACCTGTCCAGCTACCTTTGGGACCTGCTCTTCGGCTAAGTACCAGTCTGTTCCTGCCCACGGAGACCCGCTGCCATCTGGTAGGCTACTGGATCAGCAGCCCAACAGCAAGCACGTTTACCGGCACTCATGCGACTCTGCACTCCTGCGCTACCTGTATACTCTGCCAGGGGCCCCGAGTCAGAGGTGTAAGAGAGGCCTTCCTCTGCATGAACCAGGCCTCACTCACCAGGGTACATGACAACCTAAACTCACAACATCAGACTCCTCACGCATCACTAATTTCCTAACTGACATATCAGTCTGAATGTCACACAACTTCCTCAAACTCAACCTGTCCAAAACTGAGCTCATAATATTTCCTCCCCCACATGCCCCTTCCCCTGACTTCTCTGTCAAGATCAATGGCACAACCATCAACCTATCCCCACATGCCAGGGTGCTAGGTGTAGTCCTGGACTCTGAACTTTCCTTTCAGACCCACATTCAATCACTTTCCAAAGCTTGCTGCCCCAACCCCCGCAATATCTCCAAAATATGCCCCTTCCTATGACACCAAAAAGCTCCTAATCCACTCCCTGGTCTCGCCTTGACTATTGCAACTCCCTCCTCATTGGCTTACCTTTAAATAGGCTATCCCTTATTTAGTTTATCATGAATGCTGCTGCCAGGCTCAGCCACTTTACAAACCACTCTGCGTCTGCTACCCCTCTCTGCCAATGCCTCCATTGGCTGCCACTCACCCAACAAATTAAATTCAAAATACAAATAATAACTTACAAAGCCATCCACAACTTGGCCCCAGCTACATCACTAACCTAGTCTCAAAATACTAACCAAAGCATTCTCTTCATTCCTCCCAAGACCTCCTGATCTCTAGTTCTCTTATCATCTCTCTCATGCTCACCTCCAGGACTTCTCCTGAGCCTCTCCCATCCTTTCGAATTCCCTACTCCAATCTGTCCGACTATCTCCAACTCTATCTACTTCTAAGCAAGCCCTGAAAACTATTCTCTTCAGAGAAGCCTATCCTCCCTCCACTTAACAACTATACTTTTATTTTCTCCATCAGCTCATCCCCCACAGTTATTACTTTTTGTATTACTTGACCCTCCCTTTTAGATTGTCAGCTCTAACAAGCAGGGCCCTCTGATTTCTCCTGTATTGAATTGTATTGTAACTGTACAGTCTGCCCTATATTATTATTATACAGGTGCTATATAAATCCTGTATAATAATAATAAGCAGATGTGTTAACAAGTTGCATCTTCCTGGATTGAAGTCAGATAGGCAAAGGATCATCAGTGGACTGTGGAAACATAACAACATAAGCAAAAAGCAAATCCCGCTTTGACTGCACTGCAACAAAAAATACATGCATGTTTAGTTGTTTGGTAGGAAAAGTGCTTTAATATAGGGATATCCTTTTCTTGTGCTTCGGCCTTAGGAGTTAAAATATGACTTATTTAAAAGCATAAGAAGCCAACGACTTCAAAGGCTTCCAACACAATATCTTCAGTAAAATATATATCGCATATGGTTCATCCTCTGTGTGTCTGACCTCTGCCCACTGATCACATCAGCCTTCACACTGGGGCACAGCTCGATGGCACTGAGCACAAGTACTTAGCAGAAAAACCTGACTGCTCAAATGGATTATACACTTAAAAAAAAAAACACAAAGCAGTCTGAACCAGCGGCACTTCCTGTACAGCGGGATTATCTTGCCCAACACCGAAGTACAATGCCAACAAATGTTACTAATGCACTTTGAGCCAGGCATTGGGGGAAAAAAGCAAAAGAGAGAGAGAGCGAGAGCATTGCCTCATATGATATTAAATAAATCAAACTTTATTACAACCCTTTTACTCGAAACAAGGTTATCTGGTGTTCAACTGCATTAAAAATGGGGACACATCTTGCCACGTACAAAAGAATAATTTCACCAAGCTGCTGCCTCTTGACGAAAGAGCCACAAAGTAATAACATTTAATCAGATACTAAGCACAATAATGATAAACACAGGGGTGGATACGTGATGGAAAAGGGAAATATGCAATGATTTTCCTCACTGCTATGGTTGTACTCACACAGCAAAGCTGCAATTGTCGGATCCTAAAAGCTTAAGGGGTAAGTAGTGCATTTAAGTTGGGTAGTGTTTGGGCGTAACAACATAATCAGCAGAACACCTACAAGTAGCTATTATGGTGCAGAAAGTGGCTTGACTTTCCATGATGGAGTATTTCCCTCTTGCAGTAGTTTAATTTTTGCTTTTTTTCTGTGGTCATTTTTTTTTTATAAAACATTAAACTGCTTGGCTTAGCTAAGTAAACTACGCTGACCTTACTCTATCTTCAGGCTCCGTAGGCTTGAATGGGCCATATATTTGAGATTTGGTATATAGCTCCATTCATACCCAAAGATAATTTCAATGGATGGGCTGAACACAAGGCAACACAAGGAAACTAAGGTAAGTAAGCTGCCGGGGAATGGTGGTGGTGGTTGGGGAGAGGGTGTTATGTTGTTTAGGAGATGGGGAGAGCTATACCCCTTATTTTAGTTGTATTTCAAAACAGTCATATTTGGGTTGTACAGTAAAGAATAACTGTCACAGTTGCTTTTGCTCTCAACCGAACTGTCAAGCCTTGAAATGGCGGGTGTCATAACTGATCACATATGCAACACCATTGCAACTGCAGATCAAACAGAGACTAATATGGCAGCTTCTTTGGCTATAAAGCATAGGAGGGTTCAGTTTCTTCTTGAAGCCCATCCTCTGGCCCACTCACTTTATCAGCACTTCCTGTTGACCCATTCTTTTGTCACAGCTGCTGAAAATGCCAATGCTTTTGGCTTTGGGGTGAGCATGTAACCTTCGCCCTTGATGCCGATTGGCAGGCCCAAAAAACTGTCACATAATGATGAAGGTTGCATCATCACCCCGGTTCAGCTCTGACACCATCCAGCACTTCAAGGTATTTATTACCTCTTGCAGAGATAAATATGCTTTTCTCTCTAGATGGATGAAGCCAACTTCGTTCAGGCATCATTCAGGGCGAACATCTACTTCGTAAACCAGTGAAGTGAATTCTGTAACCTGTGCAGGTGTTGCCGGTGTTCACAAATGTCTGCTACAGATCACCAACCAGACCAACAGTAAACTGCCAAAAGTAATAGTGTATACCCAGCTTAAAGTGGTTAAAAAACCTGAATCAAAACTAATCTAAACTAATCTACTAATCATTAAATGTGGTTTCTGCATCAGTTTTCTTTTCTTTGGCTTTTCCCCTCTGTTTTTTCCCTGGTGATCTGGCCAGTAACACACCTCCTGTATTAGTGATACATGACTGGAGGAATGACAATAGGAGGCACAGCAGACAGCAATATAATAAATGTTTGCTTTTGGGTTTATTAATGTTTTAAGGAAATGTTTCCTCCAGCTTGCTGCAGACTGATTACATCGTCTCAACCTAAGTAAAGTCACTTGAGTGAAGCTCAAGGACAACTTTCTAATGATAAATAGTAGAGTTATATTGGAAAATAATACAGTTTATTTTATAAAGTGACATATTAAAAATGTATTCATGTAGACTTGTAAAGTTAAGCCCCATACACACTATCAGATTTTCTGCTGATTTTTGTCTTTAGATTTACCAAAACCATGTAGTGCAAGAGCCTGCCTGATTGCATACAAATTGAAACTCCTAAGGTTTGACCTCATATTATATGATTTTGGTAAATCTGAAGACAAAAATCAGCAGAAAATCTGATAGTGTGTATGGGGCTTTACTGAAAGGTCCACTTTAAGCACTTAGAACTGACCATTGTTCTGCTAGCTAAGAAGAAAAAAAATTAGTTTTGTTTCCATTGTACTGGGGTTTTAATTGGAACCATCAAGCTGACATAAGTATCAATATCACTATTTTTCTTGTCCATAAATAATGAAACAAGAAGGTGAGGGGAGCATTGGGTAACATGAAACCTCTTTAAAGAGCAATCAGTCTGCAGATCCATGCTCCAAGGAGCTTTCACACATACATCAGGATCACATTCCAGCTTAATCAGCTAAGAAAGAGAGCAAATTAACTTGTCCTACAAGAAGCAGGGTGTCTGCAGAAAAGAAAACTGCCAACGGAAGCAATACAACACCTAGCAAAGTCCAGGCACATCTAGTAATGATGTCAAATCTCACCCTGCAACCTGTCCAATACCTTGGTTTTTATCTACTCTAGAAATGCTTATTTAGTTTATTGTACCCTGCTATTCCTAAGCAATGGTTGTCAATATAGGAGGAGGTATAGGGGGCCCTCAATTGCAGCTCTGATGTCTCCAAAGGAGCACATACAGTATATGACATTTATCATATGGAATGCTACAGAAGACTGTTCTCGTCTGAAGACGTACTAGAGGAAATGGTCACAGTCTGTGCTACGAAAGTGGTTAGAGACTGGAATTACGCCCAAGGAGATAATCAGAGACGAGGGACCAGAGATGAGTTTGGTTGTCCTCCAAACTCATCTCTAACCTGTACTCCAAACTCTCGCTTGGCATGGTGGGCCATTTCCTACCCCACAGCTAATGTGAGCTGTGGGGCAGGGAATGACCCAGCCCACAGCTGATGGAGTACAAAACAGCGGGAGTTTGGCATTTAATTTAGACATGAGTTCAAAGGACACCCAAGCTCATCTCTACTAGGGACATGTCACAGGAGACTGCTGGAGGCCCTTTTACAAATCAACGCTCCCACTGCCGACTGTCAAAGGTTGCACTACAACCACCAAAGGGCTAATGGCTCGACACTGAGGCTTTAATGTGTATCTCCTGACAAAACTGTTTTTGTCTACATTTGGATAAAGTTGGAAGCAGAACCTCTGTCAGTTTTTACAGCTCTCTGTGTACCAATAGATACATTTCTTCTCAGTTCCTGTAGCTGTGACAACGTGACAACAGGAAAAAAGTGAGGAAAATAAGGCAGCTAGTATTCAGGATCCTGCTAGCAGAAGCTGGATCCTGTTAAAAGCATGTTCTGTAGACTGCATGCATGCAACGCAGGTGCAATGCTTACCTGCACATGATAGTATAAAGAATTATTGCGCTACTAGTATTAAAAGGTGAGCTGCTAGCACCAACAATAATGCCCCGTACACACGGTCGGATTTTCCGATGGAAAATGTCCGATCGGAGCGTGTTGTCGGAAATTCCACCCGTGTGTGGGCTCCATCGGACATTTTCCATCGGATTTTCCGACACACAAAGTTGGAGAGCAGGAGATAAAATTTTCCGACAACAAAATCCGTTGTCGGAAATTCCGATCGCGTGTACACAAATCCGACGGACAAAGTGCCACACATGCTCAGAATAAATAAAGAGATGAAAGCTATTGGCCACTGCCCCGTTTATAGTCCCGACGTACATGTTTTACATCACCGCGTTTAAAACGGTCGCATTTTCCGACAACTTTGTGTGACCGTGTGTATGCAAGACAAGTTTGAGCCAACATCCGTCGGAAAAAATCCTAGGATTTTGTTGTCGGAATGTCCGAACAAAGTCCGACCGTGTGTACGGGGCATAAGACTGATTGTGTGTAAATGTGTATTAGGAAAAGTGCAGCACTAGAAACATGAATGTATCCCAGGTATAAACCTGGGGAAAAAAATCACAATTGAATTTGCGGTGAAAGTAAGCAAAACAGCTAGTGTAATGAAAACACCAATGTAATGTACACTGCAAGTGAATAAAGTGCAATATATCAAAAATCAGGTAACACCGTATGACCAGGGGACACCTTAAAAGTAAAAACACAGATAACAAAATATCAAGTGCATGTGTTATAACAATAAAAATTAAACTTTAACGTAGTATGACACAGTGTGAAAATCCATCAATTATAAATGACATGATGTATTCCTCTGAGAAAACTCATGATGGTGTAGATATCAAATGTTTAATAGGTCTCTAATGAACATCGGTAGTGATAATCCTATTTTCACACAACACCCAGGACTGTGCTTCCACCAACCAGGTGAGGGGTAGGTACTCTTACCATGAGATGTGGACACACACTCCAGCGGCAATGGGTCAAATGGGCATGAATAGAAGCCGGAATCAGGAGTGACGAGTTACGATCTCCTATGGTTGGAAATATGTGGACACACACCCACGATGATGCAACAGATCGGTGACACAAAGATTCAGCCACAAACTCTTACATTACAACATCTTTCCGCCGAGGAAAGATGTTGATCATAAAAGAAAAAAGTAAGGCTTACACATGGCGTAGATCAATAACGTATGGGTTTATTACTAAAAAAAGCTACAAACATCACTCAAGATGTGTACATTAAAAATGTGATCACGAAAATGCTAAAACAGGCGCAATGTATGGAGCCTAGCAGGCAGATAACCCGACGCGCTTCATCCTATGGGACTTCAACTGGGGTGTAAGCCTGCTGTCACACACTGCACTATATATATATATATATATATATATAAAACCTTATGATTCAATTAGATCAATTAAATCTTAATCAAATGCCTAATTGCAAATCCATCATGGAGTGTAGCGTGCGCTTCTTCCCTTGCTTTGGCTCACCAATCACAAGAGAGTAACGTTGGGGTCACCTCATCATGACGTATGGCATGCGTTTCTTGCCTCAATTCTGCTCCCCAATCACAGGTGCGTCAATCGAGGCTGGATCGTCATCATCCTGTGAACACGTGACGAGCGTCATTGCTAAAGAGACGTTTTGGTGAACGTCCAAACCACATTGTGACTGTAGATAGATATTCACAACTCAAGATGGACGTACAACGAGGCCTGATACATAAATGACGTTTGATACGTCCTTACTCTTAGTCTCGCCCATATGTGTCACTGACATAAAACTAGATGGGTAAGTCAGAAGACCAACACCAATCATTCACTAAAAGAGCAAAAATGCTCTTTATAGTGGAACTAAAACTAGCATATACAGGTAAGCCTAATAATATGGCTGGTTGTGCACGACAAAGTCTAAAGTTAATGGGTCTAAAATTACTAACATTCTTAAAAGTCTGCTATTAAACCGTATATACAAATGAATATATAAATACAGAAAGAAGGGAAAAAAACAAAAAACCTAAATACAATAATGGTAAGTAACATGGAATAATGTATAAAGTATATCAGCTCGTAGTAGGGGACTGGTATGAAAACATGACCTAGTCGAAAATATAGACATATTCATTCATGATAAGAGACAAAAAAACTGAAAAAAACAAACCCTAAAAAATTGGAATGGGACCCTAAAAAATGAAAAGAAAATAAATCCACTATCAAAAATGTAGGCTTTGTTAATATAGTCATTTATATCCCAATCAATATTCATCCCATGAGGTGAATATGTTTTGAGCTGGTATATCCAAAATGTTTCTAAACGTGAAACACCCAATAAACAAGACTCTCCTCTCCAATGGGGTACACATTTATCTATGATCTGAAATTTAGTACCTAATGGGTTCTTACTGTGGTGGTGGAGATAATGTCTGGGTATATTATGATTAATACGACCTTTTTTAATACTGGCAATATGTTCATTTACCCTCACCGAAAAAAATAGAATGGTCCGACCCACATATTTCTTCTTGCAAGGGCAAGTTGTTCAATAAACAATATGTCGGGTGGCACAGGTGGTGAAATGCTTCATCTGGTATGTTCTGGAAGTGAAAGTGGATTCAAAAGACTCGGACTTCCTCCTACCACATACATTGTGTATACATACATTGCATTTGCGACAGGGATAATATCTTTTCAGATTATGGAAAAAAAGAAGCTCGGGGATCGATAACATTCGGAGCAATCTGTCCACTCAAGGGGGGTGCTCCTCTGTAGATAACTCCAGCATGTTCTGGAAGGACAGGGCCTAACAATCGATCATTCCTGAGTACCTTCCAATGGCGATTAAAGATATTTTTTATTTGTTTGTGTTGTACAGAAAATTCTAAACTTGGTATCTTGTACGTGTTTAGGTTGTTCAATTGTCAATGTTTGCCTATCCAACAAAGACATCCTGCCAATCTCCTCCTCTATAGTTTTTGGGGTGATAACCTTTCTCTACGAATTTGGACCTGAGAATTAATGCCTGGTAATGAAAATCAGATAAATTAAGGGAGGGATTGCAGAGGCCAGAACGGACTGTGCCTCCCACTCTCTCAGTTAGTGATGGTCTTGTGGGATTGGCAATGAAGTGTCTTTGTATGTTTAGTTTACGTATAAATTTCTGTACATCTATAAAAGTAGCAAATTTATTTAATTTTTTTGGTGGAACAAATTTGAGTCCCTTATCTAAAATTAGCTTTTCCGTGTCTGAAAATGTAGCATGACTGAGATTTAATGCCTTTAAATGAGATTAAATGCCGTTATCCTTTATGTTCTTTTTCTTTTTCCTGGTACGCCGCCCCCCTCAAGAGTCTCGTTTTGTTCTGAAACTCATTTGTGGCCTGGTAGTTCCCTGGGAAAACCTACAGTGTGAGATGGTCCTGGATGAGTCTGGTTTAACTATATGGCGATTTATTATATTGGTCAAGGTTCCCTTTCCATGTAAGAATAATGTGTGTTATATATTTCATGTGAGTAATCTTCCCTGAGGGGAGAAAAATGATTGTGGGTACATATAGGTGTTCTTTGATCATGATATTGGTCACGATAATGATTACCTTGGTTGCCATTCCAACCATGTGGGGATCGTTAATACCTCTAGTGATCATAATACTGGAAGCCTTCCTGTTTACTGCGATGGTGGCCTCTACCTCTATTCCTACTACCTCTTCCCCTCCCATAATTGGACTGTGCCCCTCTATAGTGATGACTGGGAGTGTGGACACTGGGATGTCTACTTCTAGACTCACTCTGAGTGGTAGGATAATCAGTTCTTATTGGTCTAGAGGTGTGGATAGGAGGTGGTATAGGCCTAAATTCATTAGTTAATGTAGAAGGAATGGATGTCTCCATTTGTGGTGGTTCGTTACTGGCATGGAAAGGTGTAATATCCTTCTTTTGCCAGCTGAAGACCACATTAGAGTTATAATCTAATATGGTCTAATATGGTGTATTTTTTTTTTGTTTCTTTGTTCTCTGTTCCCTCTCTTCCTTCTCTAAATGATTCTATAGATTGGTTGAGAGGGACGTATATTCAGATGTATTTTTATGTGGGAGGAGCCTCTCTCTTAGATCTTCAATTTCTTTCTCAAAGAACATTAATCTAATCCTTTTCTTTTCAGTCAGGAAACTAAGAAAACTGATACCCGCTCTGTTGAAGTAGCAGAACCATGACTCAGTTTCAGAGTCTCCTTGTTGAGGGTGTATATCCCATCGTAAACCTCTGGGAACCATGCGTTCCTTGGAATATTGTTCCAGGAACGCTATGTCCCATTCTAAATGCAGTATTGTTACCATAAGATTTTTAAGCCTCATAAAAAGACCGCCTAGTTCTGTATCCACAATTAAGGTAACAAATACCCCATCTGTGTTAAAAGAACGGTTTGTTCTATACTCAAATACATCCATTTTATTTAAGAAATGGAAAATATTGTGATATCAATTGGCTGCAATAATGAGTGTCAAAAGGATATATATAATAATATAAAGAATTATTGCACTACTAGTATTAAAAGGTGAGCTGCTAGCACCAACAATAAGACTGATTGTGTGTAAATGTGTAATAGGAAAAGTGCAGCACTAGAAACATGAATGTATCCCAGGTAAAAACCTAGGGAAAAAATACAATTGAATTTGTGGCGAAAGTAAGCAAAACAGCTAGTGTAATGAAAACACCAATGTAATGTGCACTGCAGGTGAATAAAGTGCAATATATAAAAAATCAGGAAACACCATATGACCAGGGAACACCTTCAAAGTAAAAACACATAGAACAAAATATCAAGTGCATGTGCTATAATAAAAAAAATGAAACTTTAACGAAGTATGACACACTGTAAAAGTCCATCAATAATAAATGACATGATGTATCCCTCTGAGAAAACTCATGATGGTGTACATATCAAATGTTTAATAGGTCTCTAATGAACATCGGTAGTGATAATTCAATTTTCACACAACACCCGGGACTGTGCTTCAACCAACCAGGGGAGGGGTAGGTACTCTTACCATGAGATGTGGACACACACGCCAGCTGTTGGTGGGTCAAATAGGCATGGATAGAAGTCGGAATCAGGAGTGACGAGTCACAATCTGGTATGGTTGGAAAGATGTGGACACACACCCGCGATGATGCCACAGATCGGTGATACAAAGATTCAGCCACTAACTCCTAGATTACATGAACTTCTTAAAGTACTCCTCTTGCCGAGGAAAGATGTTGATCATAAAAGAAAAAAGGAAGGCTTCCACATGGCGTAGATCAATAACGTATGGGTTTGTTACTAAAGAAAATGGTACAAACGTCACTCAAGATGTGTACATTAAAAATGTGATCACGAAAATGCTAAAACAGGCGCAGTGTATGGAACCTAGCAGGCAGATAGCCCGATGCTTTTCGTCCTATGGGACTTCAACGGGGTGTAAGCCTGCTATCACACACTGCGCTATATGTATATAAAACCTTATGACTCAATTAGATCAATTAAATTAAATTAAATTAAATCTTAATTAAATGCCCAAATGCAAATCCATCATGGAGTGTAGCGTGTATATAATGTGTATATAAAGCGCACGCTACACTCCATGATGGATTTGCATTTGGGCATTTGATTAAGATTTAATTTAATTTAATTGATCTAATTGAGTCATAAGGTTTTATATATATATAGCGCAGTGTGTGACAGCAGGCTTACACCCCAGTGGAAGTCCCATAGGACGAAACACGTTGGGTTATCTGCCTGCTAGGCTCCATACACTGCGCCTGTTTTAGCATTTTCGTGATCACATTTTAAATGTACACATCTTGAATGATGTTTGTAGCATTGTTTTAGTAATAAACCCATACGTTATTGATCTACACCATGTGGAAGTCTTCCTTTTTTCTTTTATGATCAATATCTTTCTTCGGTGGGAGGAGTACTTTAAGAAATTCATGCAATCTAGGAGCTTGTGGCTGAATCTTTGTGTCACCGATCTGTTGCATCATCGCGGGTGTGTGTCCACATCTTTTCAACCATAGGAGATTGTAACTCATCACTCCTGATTCCGGGTTGTATCCATGCCTATTTGACCCACCGCCGCTGGCATGTGTGTCCACATCTTATGGTAAGAGTACCTACCCCTCTCCTGGTTGGTGGAATCCTGGGTGTCGTGTGAAAATTAGATTATCACTACCGATGTTCATTAGAGACCTATTAAACATTTGATATCTACACCATCATGAGTTTTCTCAGAGGAATACATCATGTCATTTATTATTGATGGATGCCATACTTCATTAAAGTTTAATTTTTATTGTTATAAAACATGCACTTGATATTTTGTTATTTATGTTTTTGATTTTATGTTGTTAACTGATTTTTGATATATTGCACTTTATTCACTTGCAGTGCATATTACATTGGTGTTTTCATTACACTAGCTGCTTTGCTTACTTTCACCATAAATTCAATTGTGATTTTTTCCCTAGGTTTATACCTGGGATACATTCATGTTTCTAGTGCTGCACTTTTCCTATTACACATTTACACACAATCAGTCTTATTGTTGGTGCTAGCAGCTCACCTTTTAATACTAGTAGTGCAATAATTCTTTATATTATTATATATTATTATATATATCCTTTTGACACTCATTATTGCAGCCAATTGATATCACAATATTTTCAATTTCTAAAATAAAATGGATGTATTTGAGTAAATTCAATTGTGATTTTTTTTCCCTAGGTTTATACCTGGTATACATTCACGTTTCTAGCGCTGCACTTCTCCTATTACACATTTACCTGCATATGAGCATGCAATATTGTTAGGCAGCTTATTGGTGCTAGGATGCAGGCGGCTACTGCTGCCTAGCACTTTCTGTTGTTAGGATGTAGAGTCCTAGTGCCTAGAGTCCTCCATTGCTAGGACACTGGCAGTCACCTGTCCTCCAATAGATTTGTTTTGTATTGAACTGTATTTGATCGTATTCTATCAAACTCGTTTGGCTGTACCTCTCTAGTGGATCACAGGAGCGCAGATCATTCTACACTCCTGTGATCAATTTTCAGCAGACAGCGGGGTGAAGCCCACTGTCGGCTGACGTCACAGATCTGGTCCAGGCTCAGGAAAGATCGCCCTAGATCTTCATCCCCTTGATTCACATCTTGGACGTATTCTTGTGTTTTATATATGCTATTAGCACTACACAATTGTTCCATATACTATTTTACAATAAGTCTTGTGTTAGCTGCTGTTCTTTGAGGTTGGCGCAGTATTTTTACCATTTTTTCAGGAAAGATCGGGACCATATGATCAGGATCCGCCCCCTTGCCTGGACTGGCACCCAGCTCAGCCTCTCAGCGAGCCGCTGAGAGGCTCAGTCGGCCGCTCCCACCCCCTCCAGAGCTCAGAGCTCCAGTGAGTACGGGGGCAGAGCAGAGCAGAGAGCCTGCTCAGGGAGCTCTAAGAACTGAGCGATCAGCAGTTTTTGATCACTTGGTTCTCAGCCTTAGAGCCAGCGGGGGGGACAGATGCTGCATTCACCTAAGTAAGTATGATTAAAAAAAATTCCCATACTTCCTTTTTAAATCCCATAGAATAACAATAATAATTTTAATTTTATAACGTGGAATGGAATACATTACACTAGCAGAAACGTTTACATACGTAGCATAGTAGATGTTCCATAAGCAGGACCTCAGACTCAAAATTTTTCTTTTTTTTTTTCTAACAGAACTGACCGCAGCACAAGTTTACCGATTTTTATGCAGCTGTGTGTATGGGCACATAGAAAACAATACGCTTGCATTCAGTTTATTAAACATGTTGCGTATTGTGCAGCAGTGTGTATGAGCGCTAATAAATGATATCCAGGATCACCTCACAAGTCAGAACATGAGATCTTATAAATCATATTTTATCCTTCTTTTCTTTCTAGAAAATAAACTGGAACACAAAGCTGGTCTTATTTTAGTTGTGTGTTTGCACGCATTGAAAAATAAAGCTGTTATTTCCTTGCACTTTCATTTCTGCCTTTAAAACACAATATACCACATTTCTGTTCATGATTAAGCTCAGATTTTTACGTTAAATCCAACTACAAAGAATACTATGCGGTCTGTTTTTATCCACCATTTATTCCAACTTCAGTACATTTTTTTCTAGTTTTGTGCAAAGGCTAGCAACTGAAAAAAGGGATTGAGCATGGAAACAAGACACAATAAAACTGTAATGATTTTAGAAAGAAGGATAAACCCTGATTAAGAAGGATTAAAATTGTAGTAAAATATCCTATTTTGTCAGTGTTTATTTGTGCTTCTAGTAAAAGAATGAAACTGCCCATGAGAACATATCCTTAAAGCTTAGTAATCGTGCTCTCAGTATTCCTGCATGATCCTGCCTAGTTCTGTTCTGTGCAAGGCCCACAGCATGACTGCTGAGGTGCAATAAGCCCAGGTCCCAACCATCACTTGTCATACCTTACCCCTTCTTCTCAACCAATAAGAACCACACATACAACCAATAACGTTGGAAAGGGCAAGGCCACAGCTTTATTTAAATCAACATTAACATTAACCTTTAGAACCGTGCCAGTCACAGTTGTACTGTGAGCACTCAACTACCAATGTAAAAGGGAGATGAAGGAGGGGCCTGTCCTTACCATCAGTGCCGGACCGGCCGTCAATCTCCCAATTACCATCCGGGCATCAAAGGGGTTCCATATTTGCTGGCAAGGTTACCAAAACCGCAACACGCTGTGACATACCATCAAAATTAGGGCGGGAGGGTGGGCAGCTCTTCCATGCTTCCGTCCGAAAAGGACCATAATCCCCTGGGGTGCCAAACTCCTGAGCTCAGGCCCAACCCTTTTCCCCCTTTGTACCAATCCTAAGTTATAACAACTTTACTGCAACTCCTCCCTGGTCATGCCCCCATCAGTCAGGGCTCTCTCTCCCGATGGGCTCAAGAGGCTCTCATGACTGCTGAGGTGCAATAAGCCCAGGTCCCAACCATCACTTGTCATACCTTACCCCTTCTTCTCAACCAATAAGAACCACACATACAACCAATAACGTTGGAAAGGGCAAGGCCACAGCTTTATTTAAATCAACATTAACATTAACCTTTAGAACCGTGCCAGTCACAGTTGTACTGTGAGCACTCAACTACCAATGTAAAAGGGAGATGAAGGAGGGGCCTGTCCTTACCATCAGTGCCGGACCGGCCGTCAATCTCCCAATTACCATCCGGGCATCAAAGGGGTTCCATATTTGCTGGCAAGGTTACCAAAACCGCCACCAGCCAGTCAGTGATCCACTGACGGGCGCCCCACCGCAGCCAGCGCCTGTTCCACCCCCCTCTGAAGTCCCAGGTTAAATATATCCATGCCAATGTCGTTGAGGTGAACACCATCCCTCCTCAACAAGTCATTGTTGTTTCCCTCCAAATCTTTGTGACGGACAACGACCCCCCCGATCCTCCGAACAAATTTGGACACCTGGGCGTTGACCTTCCTCCGAAAATTTTCTAAACAGGGTCCCGGAACTTCTCTAGCCCAAATAGAACGAGGGACAATCTCTGACCATACAAAAGTCACACTGGTAAACATTGCAAGGCATTGAGCAATATCACCTTTCATGGCAGCAATGAGATCCACGGACCGGGTGTAACCTACGTCATTCCCGCCGGCGTGAACCACCAGGACAATGTGACCGGACACGCGGGTACGGAGGTGCCAACATTCCCACAGTACCTGATGCCAACGCAGCCCGCGCAGGCCCAGCCAGCGAATCCTTGCCACGGTCGAAGAGAGTCCCAAATTTCTCCCATAGTTCCGGATCTCTGCACGACGAGCCGCCCAGAAGACAAAGGAATCACCCAAAATCCAAACTTGAGTCGGGGGAAAACCTGAAATTAACACAAAAGGTGAGGGCGAACATACAGCGAAAAACGAGACGACTCCCATCTACCCAGCCGCTGAAGTTCCGTATCGGAAAACCCTAAGCCCGAAGCGGCGGTGGCAGCGCCTATGCGAAATGAGTGAGTTGAAAAATCGCCCGCTGGTAAGCCTAAAGCCTCGAGGCAAAAACGAAAAACTTTTAAAAATTGGAAGCGACTCAAAGAGGAGGAGTCAGCGTGCACGAAAAAAGTGGGAGATGGGGGGCGCGCGGAAAGAAAAGGAACGGCCAGAGACACAGGACAGAATGGGCCGCCACAGTGGTGCAGCACCACTCGGCGGCCCCTGCCAAGGCTGTCAGTCTTCGAGGAGCGCAATAAAATGGTGACACTGCGCTCCGACAGGACGACATCCTCCGATCGAATACCCCCAGTGGAAGACCTGGATTTTGCAACTAATTCCCCGATGCGAAAAGCCCCAAAAAACGCCCATGAGAAAGCTACTCGGAACAGCAAAATCTCAAACTCGGATGAGCACACCTCTGGCAACATAGCCAAAACATCCGATAAAATCTGTAAAGAAATGGGGCGCCTGGAATCAGGCAGATGAGTGATGCGTTTCCAGCCCCTCAATATCCGACGCACTGGAAAGGCTTTTGTGACATCCCCCCACCCCAGAAGCTGAAACCAAAAGGATAAGGCGGACATGGCCGAAGAGACAGTGGAACCCGACACTCCCTTATCCTGTAACTGGACCAGGTAAGCAAAAAGGATCAAACGTCTATCATCCGGAGATGAAATAGAGAACTCACCGCCCGACGCTTGTGACCACTCGTGCCAGACCCGACAATACGACGCCCACGTCCTCGGAGAAAGCGACGACCGAAGCAGTTCTAACAATCCCCGGAAACGAGGTTCCACAAGTGGGCCGGACAGGGGAGGCCCTCCAGCGAAGCCGACGGAGCCAGGGAACGAAAACGGGGGTACTGTTGGCGGGAAAGAGCATCGGCAATGTCATTAGAAACTCCCGGAACGTGTTTTGCCCTAACAGAAATGTTAAATTGCAAACATTTCAAAACCAAAAAACGCAACAGTGATACGACCGGGGGGGAACTGGCCGATTGCTTGTTCACTACCTGCACTACGCTCATATTGTCTGACCAAAAGATCACCTGACGATTGCGCAACTGTTCACCCCAGAGCTCCACCGCTACAATGATCGGGAAAAGCTCCAAAAGGGTGAGATTGCGCAATAAATCCATGCGGGCCCATGAGGCCGGCCAACATTCCGCAGACCACTCCCCCCGAAAGAAGGCACCGAAACCACAGGAGCCTGCCGCATCAGTGTACAACTCCAGCTGTGAGTTCGGTACCTCCTCCCGCAACCAACAAGACTGTCCGTTGTAGGATTGCAAAAAGGTTAGCCAAATGTCCAAATCCGCCCGCATGGGCTTGGTGATCCGAACGTGGTGGTGCGGGGCCGTAACGCCCTTCGTGGCCCAAGACAATCGCCTGCAGAAAGCCCTCCCCATACGTATGACCCTGCACGCGAATACTAGGTGCCCCAGCAGAGATTGTAGCTGTTTCAGCTGAAGTTTTTTGGACCCTTTCGCCAAACGAACCAAGGATAAAAGCCTGGTCAGCTTCTCCCTCGGCAGGCGAAAGACCATGGCCACTGTGTCAATCTCAATACCCAAAAAGGATAGTACCGTTACCGGACCCTCGGTTTTGTCCACGGACAGTGGAACAGTGAAACGCCGACAAATATCTTGAAAAACAGAGAGCAAGCATTGACACTGCCCGCTGTCCGAGGGACCCACAAAAAGGAAATCATCCAAGTAGTGCAGCATGGACTGAGATCCGGCCTCCCGGGCGACCACCCACTCAAGGAAGCTACTAAATAACTCGAAGAAGTAACACGAGATGGCGCAACCCATAGGCAGGCACATATCGAAGAAATAGCTTCCCTGAAAGTAGCAACCCAGGAGGTGGAAACAATCCGGGTGGACCGGGAGAAGGCGAAAAGCGGATTCAATGTCCGCTTTTGCCAAAAGAGCGGAACGCCCTGCTGCCCTGACGAGGTGAAGAGCCTTATCAAACGACGCATAATGCACCCGCGATTCCTCGCGATCAATTCCGTCGTTGACAGAGGAGCCGGAAGGGTAAGATAAGTGATGAATTAAACGAAATTTACCACTCGCCTTTTTGGGGACCACGCCCAGTGGGGACACCCGCAGGTTGTGAAATGGGGGAAGATCAAAGGGGCCCGCCATGCGCCCCAGTTCCAGCTCTTTCTGGATTTTCTCGGCCACTACTGATTCAAATTCAACAGCCGATTTTAAATTAGCCGACATGGTAGGCGCGTTCGATGGGGAAAACGGTATCCAAAAACCTCGATCCAGGCCATCCTTTAGGATCAGGGCCTCCCTACGAAGGGGGTACCGGTCTAGCCAGGGCGACATCTCTAGGACGTTCACCGGCGTCCTCCGGCTTAGGAAGGTCGGTCTTGGCTCCCGCTCTGGAAAGTGTCTGTTTACCCTTCCTGAAACACCGGCTGGAGGGGTGAGCGCCCCCACAGCTAGAGCACTCATGCCTGAAGCGACAGGCGGAGTACCACTTACAGTGGCTTTCGTTGAAAAGCCAACAGACACCTTTTTTGGAGGCGGTCGACGCTCCGGATTGAGGAGCGCCGACCGCGGACTGAAAGGACGCCGGCCTATGAGGGCACATTAGCAACAGCCATAGGCTACCATCCTGACAGTCGAAACGAAGCTCCTTGCGCGCCGCCATCTTCTGTCTAAACTGGGTGTCATACTGGAACCAGCATTGACCCCCATAAACCTTGTACGCTCCCCAGATAAGGTCCAGGTAGCAGAACAAGGAGGTCGCCAACTCTGGGTAACGCTCACAGAGCACACCCGCGTAGGCACAAAAACCTTGCAGCCAGTTCCCAAATGTTCTAGGAAGCTGCTTGACTTTATCGCCCTGCGTAGCGACGTCTACCCGACGGGATTTGTCGACCGTTTCCCTGTCCGATGGAACTAGAGCGAGGAAATCAACGAAATCCCGACGCCAAATTCTTTCCTTCGTCTCCTCCGGTATGTGGGCACCCGTGGGGGCTACAGCCCACAAGGCCCCTCCGGAAGGAGGGGAAAGATTTGCCGCCGCGCCTGAAACACCCATACTAGAAAGAACCGACCTGACCACCGACACTATACGGTCTTCAGGGCCCGATACGGAATCATCAACAGACCTCCCCCAAATCAATTCACAATCATACTCACTGATCCTCGGGGGCATCACTGATGGACGATCAACGGGCGAGGCGGTGTCCCATGCGACTCCAGGAGACTGCAGGCTGGAACGGCCAGCACCGTGAGGAGCAACGGGGCCGTGTATGTTCGGGCCGTCTCGGCCGACTGATAGATCCAAAGGCGGGGATCCCGCCACGGACACTGAAGGGTCCCCCTGGCCGAGGGCAGCGACTGTGCAGGAGCAGGAGTGCCTCTGGATTCTGACCGGCTGATCCGGGGCGGAAGCTGCCGCCAGCCCGGATCCGGAATCTCCCGCCCAGCTGGGCGCAGGGAGACTGGCGTTACCCGCCATGTTGACCGCGTAGGAGGGGTTAGACCCCGGAGACTGGAGGGGGGGAATCCGCGAGCCCTCCGCCCAACCGGGCGCTGGAGGGCGTCCGAGAGCACGGGGGGGGATGGCATCCGTGAGGGCAGATAAACCCGCACCCGCCCTGCCAGGCGCAGGGGGGGCACATCCCATCCGGGATGCTAGATGACATGGCGCGGCCCGGATCTGGGACCTGTCCCCCACCCGTCCGGGTGCAATGGGAGTCCTGCCCTGCGAAAAGCCCGCTCCCGATGGCCCAGAAGCCGCTGAGGGCCCCGCCCATGAAGGCGCCGGGGGACCCTGCGACCTGGCCACGTTTGCACGATTTCCATCCCGGGACGAATTACCCCCCACCCAGCCGGGTGCTGAAAGGGCCACATGTTGTAGGGCGCCCTGGCCATGGGAATCCTGAGCCGGCTGCGACCCCGCCCTGGAGGGCGCAGGATGGGGCAGCCCGCACCCATATGCTCCCCTGCGAATGCCCCCACCATCACCCCCCGCCCAGCCGGGCGCAGAGGGGTGCTGGGCACATGCATTGCTGGAGCTGTGCACAGCCAGTTCGAATTCTCCCGCCTGTCTAGGCGCAGGGAGCGAACTGGCCGCTAGGGGGAGCCGGTATGGAATCGAATCGCCGCCGCCCGAGGGAACGAAAGCCGCCGCCGGAGCAGGCGAACAGCTCCGGCCCCCTCCAGCCGCCCTGCGAGAGGACAGCCTGGCCGAGGAGCGGAGCGGCCGCACACCCGCCGCCCCCCCGCTGCTAGCAGGGGCGGAAGCAGGTACCAAACGGCTCGAGGCCGTGGGCTGGAGCGCTCCAGCTCCATCCAGGCCTCGCGCCATGCACAGGGAAGGGGAGGGGGGCGAGGGGGGTGCTGCTGAGCGGGGGCTACGTGAACGGGGACACCGAGGGGGGGGCTGCACGTTACTCCGGATGGCCGGGGAAGGTGACCGACGAGGGGGGGCACGCCGAGAGCGGGCGGCCGACCCCCGCTTCCTGGCTGCTGGAGCCCTGGGAACCCGCACCGGAGAGGGATGGATGGGGGGGGGAGGGGGGGAGCAGTGAGAGGCCGCAGAGGGACTGGGGCTAAAACGAGAAGGTGGACGGGCGCGTCTGCGGGCCCTGCGTCCATCTGACTCGGGAGGAGGAACAGGGGAAGGGGCAGTGGAAGGGGCAGGAGAGGGCACCCCAGGGGATAGGAGGGCAAAGAGCCAGTCAGCCTGACCCCTGAGGGCCAGCTCACGGACCTTAGCCAGAAGGTGATCCGTGTCCATAGCTGGAGCCGCAGGGTCAGGTCCGAGCTCTTCCATGCTTCCGTCCGAAAAGGACCATAATCCCCTGGGGTGCCAAACTCCTGAGCTCAGGCCCAACCCTTTTCCCCCTTTGTACCAATCCTAAGTTATAACAACTTTACTGCAACTCCTCCCTGGTCATGCCCCCATCAGTCAGGGCTCTCTCTCCCGATGGGCTCAAGAGGCTCTCATTCCTTCACTAGGGTAATAAAGATGGCTCGTCTCCTGATAGTGTGTACCAGACTTTAAGTAACCACACATGACAACAACTTGGAGTTTACACAACTTGGAGTTTAATAGCCATAGAAGCCCTTTATTAAAAAATTGTATAAATAACACATAGATAACATGTCAACAATAAACACACTGTGAATAGAGACCCAAGGTCCTAGTAGGCCTCAAATTAAGCTAGTACCTATGTCACAAAAGTGTCCTTTTATGAAACTGCTGTAAAATACCGCAATTCTGTTCTCAGGCATTCTCAGAGGAGATCGCTTTCCTCTGAGTGCCTGTTTATGAAAGTGTGTAGATCGCTTCTCATGTTGAGTTGAGAAGCGATCTACAAACGCTGGGAACTCCTCAGAACGGCTCCTCTCACTGTAATCTCGCGTGATGTAGCGGGATTACAGTATGAGGAAGCGTAAAATACAAAAGTTTAACACGAATCAGCACACATTATTCCCCAACATATTAATAAAATAATAAAGTTAAATTCCCCCTACACAATATACATTAACCTAATTATTAAAAAAAAACATTGTTTTTATCAATATTTAAAGATCATACATGGCCTATTTAAATGTGAATGGTGTATAGTAAATGAATGTAATGCACATATGTAATGCAGCTATACACCATTCATATAAATGCAAAATACATTTATAATCATTCAAAAATAATTTTAATAAAGTATACAAGAATAAATATTTATTAATGAATTAAAATAAAAAATATTTCATAATCGATAAACATAAAAATTGATAAACTGGTGCAATGCGAGAACACTGCGAATCCACTGCGGGTTCCCGCATCGCACCGACTCGCATGCCAGTTCACACTGCCATATGCGAATCGCTGGGGAGTGTCAATACATTGTTAACGACACCCCCAGTTCAGCTTGCATATTGCACTGCGAACTGACAGTTCGGAAATGAATCTGATCGCATATGTGTGAACACACATGCGATCCGATTATGGTCCGAACAGAAAAAAGGGTCCTGTGCATGTTTGCACCGAATGCGGTGCGATATCAGCCATACTATCTGTACGGCTGATATCGCACCGCACAGACATCACATGTCATGTGAACGGCAGTGCGCTGCGAGTTACATGCGATGCCTGTGCGTTGTCTGGCATCGCACAAGTGTGAACCGGGCCTAAAAGTTAACAACAGCCCCAAATCAGTTCGCAAATCGCAGTGCGATCTGCAAACTTGGACAGGAATTGGATGGCATGGGTGTGAACATCCATGCCATCCAATTCTGCTGCGGACCAAAAAAAGGGTCCTGTACGAGTTTGGTCCGAATGCAATGCAAATTCAGCCATACTATCTGTATGGCTGAAATCGCATCGCACAGAGATCGGATGTGATTTTGCAGTGCGGTGCGAATCGCATCCGATCTCGGACACCGCAGCTGTGGGAACCGGCCCTAAATCATATTGCATTTGCACCAAAATGGTACAGGACCCTTTATTTGGTCCGCACTGGAATCGTATCGCATGGGTGTGCACTACCATGCGATCCGATTCCTGCACCATTACATAGTTAGCACTGCGCAGTGGTGCGCAGTGGTGTGCAGATGTCAATGTAGGTGCGATGTGGAAACCCACACAGGAATCACGCTGGTTCACGCATCGCACAAGTGTGAACCCAGCCAGAGACATGAACATCTAAAAAAAAAATATATATATATAGAGATAGATAGATAGATAGATAGATAGATAGATAGATAGATAGATAGATAGATAGATAGATAGATAGATAGATAGATAGATAGATAGATAGATAGATAGATAGATAGATAGATATAAATATATATGTAGCAATAACTCTCTGCTGGTTTAAAGTGGGCTTGTTACCTTCACTCACGATACCTCTGTTTCACAGGCACCAGGTCTAGGGTTCCGTTGAGTTTACCTCTGGACGATATAAGCACTAAACACTTGAGTAGGTTTTCCACTGCTTTAACAAAACGAACAAGGGAAGTAGAAGGAAAGAGGTAGTAGGAAAGCTGCAGGGATGCTCAAATACCTTTCTGTTGTATTTCTTCAGAACATTCTTTGTAATTGAACACTTGCAATTGAATAGTCCCCCTTTCGTAGGATTCAATCTTTGCCCGCCTGGATAGACATCTCTCACTTGCCTAGCAGCCAAGTGCGAAACCCGTACGATCCTCTGCCACAGGATGTATTGGTTTGTGGTGAATGTCAGATACAGTACTTGAACCTTTAAGCCAACTCGGCAGTACTATACTGTAAGATTACTTCGGAATGCATTCTCCAACTGAGTCACCAGGCCCCTCTCCAGACCAGCACTCTGCATGATCCTTCCATGACGGGTCCTTCCCTGGGATCTTCTCAGTTGTCCAGCTTCTTCACTCAGGATAGACAGCTCAGGACCATTCCTCCGCTGCTGTGGTAGGCCCCAGACAGGCTTCTGGGCCCACCCACACGCTGCAGCGACACGGGTCCACGAGGTGGTATTCCTAGTGCATACCTGTCGGCCAGGAGGGCCAGCAGGTGGCTGAAAATGAACCCTAAAACATGGCATCTGTCCCATAAATACCCTCTCCCAGAATGCAACTCGGAGGACCACCTCCACCGAGTTATCTCTGGGACAGAGGAGCACTCATTTGCTTCAACACGTTGCTTTTCCAACACCTGCCGATGGGACAATGACACCCATCGGCACAATGTGAAACTGCATGCAACGTTAGCCAAGCTGGAACAGAGGCAAATCTAACTTCCTATAATAAGCGACCCACTAAATTTACCTATCAGCGGTGGATAAAAATCTACCAGCGCTACATATAGATAGATAGATAGGATAGATAGATAGGATAGATAGGATAGATAGATAGATAGATAGATAGATAGATAGATAGATAGATAGATAGATAGATAGATAGATAGATAGATAGATAGATAGATAGATAGATAGATCTGTATATGCAGATTTATATATATATATATATATATATATATATATATATATATATATACATATATATATACACTATAAATACCTAACCTGCTGATTTTGGGGTGTGTAATGGTGGGGAAGATGTGCTCTGACTGTTCGCTGAAAGAAAGAAGTCAAAAGACTTGTTGCTTTCTCCAGAATACTCAGCCAGCTCCGCGCTTCTCTCTCTGATTCTCCACCTCTGAAATGGTGAATCAGAAAGTGAGAATTCTGTCACAGATCGCCAGTGAGGTGCTGAGATCGCACCTTCATAAACTGACCGTTTCTGTGACAGTCAGCTACAGATTCTCACTGTGCTGAGATAATCAGCGGAGAACATGTTCTCCGCTGATTATCTCAGTTTCATAAACTGGTAATGACCTGAGATCAGCGGTGAGACTCGGGATCGCCGCTGATCTCAGTTTCATTAAAGGACACCTTAGGCTTACAACGGTAAGCCTTCAGCTGCAAAACCACCCTCTCAGATACAAACAAACTGAAGCCACACCATACCAAATACTGGGACCAAGTACTTCAGATGGATCCCTACAATGTACCTTTGTGCCCCATAACAACCTACATGGACCTTGTACCCCACCAGCTGCCAGGACACAACCACACAAAGTACAAAATAGCCTATCAAAAGCCACAGAACCAACAGTACCAAATAAAGGGTCGAGAGGGTAGGAAGTTTTCCCCGGCTCGGCTCCCTCTGCATGAGGACAACCTGAGACCATCTTGCTGAACAACCCTTTGAAATCACACCTTCTCCAAACTGACCTCCAATCTGGTAAGTCCCTGCCAAAACATGTTTTCTTTTAAAAGTGTCTGCTCCCTCCCAGGAGTACCCCTTTAACCCCTGTCATGCTATCCCTCCATGCATGCTTTTTAATTCCTTATACTCCGGGTCTAACTTTACATGTAAATAAACTGGTAATCAGCATGAAGCATACTCTATGGGATGGGCATAGACATATAGCAGCACCTGTGAGGTTCTTTTTTGCCTATTATATGCCCTTCAAAAGGAAAAAAAAATTGCCAAAAAGGAAAAACAGGTTGTAGAATGTTTGCATAATGTTTAAAAAATCATTTTAGGCCTGAAGATTATTTAAAACCCCCAAACACTAAATATTTTCTGAACGTAGACAACCTGGAAAATAAAATAGGGCTAATTCCAATTTTTAATGGCTTAAAATATTTGTGCAACGGTTTGTCAAGGGCAAATTTTCGGTTAAAAAATACACCAAACTTCATCTTGTGGTACACAATCACAATATATTACTCAATTTTTGGGTACTGAATTTTTGAGTACATTTTTTTGGTAAATTATAAAAATGATACCCAACATGTCAAGCTTTGCCCATAAAACAACAATGAACATTGCCTATTTTCCATAGGTGACAATTTAAAGAAACAGATCATCAGTTATCTATGAGCAACAGTCCTAAATACTGCTCTCATTCCGGCTTGTGTGGCAATGTTAGCTGGTCTCCCTCCACCAGGCAACATCTGCTTAGCGGGTCCCAGGTCTGCAGGTGGAACCATGGCAGAGGGGTTGTGTTGGGGGTGGGCATATGAGCACTGTAGCACAGCTGACTTTCTCCCTCTTCCACTTTGAGCTCTGCTGTACAAAGGATTGCAGAAGGCTGATAACAAGTCAAATTTAGGTACTTGCACTGCTACGCTGCTGTAAAAAAATACATTCAATAATTTATTAATGAATAAAGAGCTGTGTTATTTGCATCTTTAAAACCTGCCTACAGTTTACCTTTAAGTATCTTGACTGAAAATCCTAATAAGATAATCCTACGCCACTGTCAATTTTCAGTGGAATGCATAGCACGCACGACAATGTTATTTTAAGAAAAGAAAAATACGGCAGAGCTGTTACACCTCAAGAAAGACATTTTCTTCTTATCAATCCAAATAAATATTTGCAGCGGGCTGGAGTCAGAATTAAGCCTCTTAGTTCTGTTGCTGCATTGGCGCTCTCTAAATGACCTAGTTTGTTGACTCATTCTAAGACATTTAAAGCTGCAAAGGAGAGATTGTCTGGCACTGACTGCTGAAGTCATCTTCACTTTCCAGCACTGCAGAGTTATTAGCCTACTGATTTAGTAAGCCAGCTATGGGATAACAGCAGTCGTTACATTAGTAATAAGAAGATTAATGGTAAATATAACCAATTCTGGGTGGAGGGTGATGAAAAAAACAAACTGTAATACTAAAAGTACATCTAAACCCTAAATTAAAGGCATTTAGTTTAGTAAAGCACAGTGTGCCATAAACAATCAGCAATTAAAAAAAAAAAAAATACTGTTTTAAGCTTTTCTTACTTCCTTTGTTGTATCCTAACAATGCAGTTCTCCTGCAACTTCTCTGCAGCTACTTCTTGTTTACCAGCCTTCCAGCAATGGCCTCATGCTATTTCCTCATGGAGACAACAGTGGACCATGTCTATGTAATGTGTATAAAAACAGCAACTTGTTGTCTCCACTGGAATCCTGTGTGACAAGATGACAAATCAGGAGAACAATTGGGAGGCGTTGTCACCTTATAGCAGGAAGTGGTAAACAAAGACCTGGATCGCCAGATATTATTTTCAAGAAAGCTGAAAATGTTAAAATATTTTAAAAATGTGGGTTGTGGCCAGGTGGGCTCCACTCTTCATATATGTTCGACTGGCATTTGGCCAGAGGTGCGGAGGCGCCAGTGACACTCGGAAAGGTCCGTTAGGAAATACTCTGAAGCACTCGGAAATACTCAGAAACACTCGGAAATACTCTGCCAAACAGTGGCTGAATCTGATAGGATGCAGTTACTGTTCAGTCCATACCGTTCCACCTGGCTCAGTAGAATTTTAGATTAGCATTTGTTGAGCCAGGTTGTGCTTAGAGGGCCAACCATGGCTTGAATTCAGCCAATTCAGAAGGGCTCGGTTGAGGTTCGAGCTGTCAATGGGGGCCTTTATGCCCCGTACACACGATCGAACTTTCCAACAACAAAACCGTGGATTTTTGTTCAAAGGTTGTTGGCTCCAATTTGTCTTGCATACACACAAATGTTGGCCAACAATTGCGAACGTGGGAATGTGGTCACGTTCAAGGCGTACGAGCCGATTAAAAGGAAGTTCAATGGTCATGTGATATCTCCATTATGAACGCTATTTTTATAAGACCGAGCGCTTCCAGCTTGTACTTGATTTTGGCATGCGTGAACTTTTGTGCGACAGACTTGTGTACACACGATCGGAAAGTCTGACAGCAAAGTTTGTTGGAGGAAAATTTGAGAACCCGCTAGCCAACATTTGTTGGCGGAAAGTACGACAACAAATGTTCAATGGAGCATACACACGGTCGGACTTTCAGCCAACAAGCTCACATCCAACATTTCCTGTCGGAAAGTCTGATCGTGTGTACGTGGCATTAGAGTTATTATTAGAATACAAATAGAAGTTAAATATTTCAATGGGGATATCTAGAGGGAATTTCTCTGACTTTCCACTCAGTTCCTGCTATGTCTACAGGACAGGAAGGGAAACCTCTCAAATGGGGCACAGATGGCTTCCTGAGTCTATTGAGTCTATTAGAGCTAAGCAGGCCTGAACCAGTTATAAAAAATCTGATGGCTTAAAGTACAGCTAAAGACAGAACTTTTTTTTTTTTTAGATTTGGATAGAGTGGCAAGAAATTAGAACATCTGCCAGTTCTTATTGCTTTCTGTTCCCCTGTTACGGTGATTTCCCCTCTCAATTTGTCCTGTTTACTCTTATTATTGAAAGTGAAAGTGATGCGGCATAAACTCAAGCTGACTTTTCGACCGGACTGGTCCGACGGACCCAGTCCAGCGGACAATCTGATCGTGTGTGGGCTTCATCTGACCTTCAGCGGACTTTTCCAGTCGAGAATCTGACGGACTTTAGATTTGAAACATGCTTCAAATCTTTCCGACAGACTCGAGTCCGGTCGAAAAATCCGCTCATCTGTATGCTAGTCCGACGGACGAAAACCCACACTAGGGCAGCTATTGGCTACTGGATATCAACTTCCTTATTTTAGTCCGGTCTACGTCATCACGTACAAATCCGTCGGACTTTGGTGTGATCGTGTGTAGGCAAGTCCGTTCGTTCAAATGTCCATCGGAAGTCTGTCAAAAGGCCGTCGGCAAGTCCGTCCGACCAGTCTGGTCGAACAGTCCGCCCATGTGTACGCGGCATAAGAGTCTTCTAATGGGGACACTAGTCCTGGTTACCTGAGATTCCCCTAATTTGCAGGGATTTACTCTCACTTCCTGTTTTGGCTATGGGCCAGGAAGTGAACGGAAATCTCCCCAATGGGACACAGATGACCAAAAATAAACTGCCTAACTGATCCAAAATGAAAAAAAGTTTTGCCTATAGTTCTACTTTAAAGCTGAACTCCGGGAAAAGCAAAAGTCCTCCCTGCACACAGGGATAGTGAAAGAGGTTGGCTCTGACACAAAAATGAAAAACTATTAAGTATTGTGATACATGTTACATGGAAGGGAGGTAAGAGTGTTGGATATTGAACATCTAAAATGGGAGATGTGGATATGTATAAGTATACAGTATGTTCTGTATATTGTTCTAATCTGAATGCTGCAAGTATCTCCTGCACCAGTTGGTCATTAATGGTGGGTGTTAATTGTACAGGTGAGATAGATTAGACCCTCAATATGGATAACCAAACTTGCAGCAGGTAGAGTTTCCAGCAATTGGGACCAAGAAGGGTCTGATCTGCTACAGTATAATCTGCTTTATCTTGGTTCCCTTCAACCAAAACCAGCCATGCTAAAAGTCTTGTATAGGTCACCTACACTCAGTATACAAAACAGTGTGACACATTCTACATCAGGTAGCAGTTGTAAAAAGGGGTTATACCTTTTAAAATATATTTAAACCCTAAAACAAAAGGTTATATATTGCAGCTTATCAGTCAGATATGGTAGCTGCATTTGTTTTATTTTTTATGGCTTTTATTCCTTTATTTTTACCTGCTCATCCTGCCAGTAATACACATCTCGTCCTAGGGTGACAGGGCCCACTCAACGTTCTTTATTTATGAAAAAGCAGTGTTGTCAACCTAGGACTGGAATACAAACACATGACCCTCTTCTCTTCTCCATACATAGAGGGTTTGTGTACTCCTTAAGCCGCATACACACGGGTGGACTTTTTGACCGGACTGGTCCGACGGACTTTCCGACGAACTTTCAACGGACTTTTGACGGACTTCCGATGGACTTTTTAATGAACAGACTTGCCTACACACGATCACACCAAAGTCCAACAGATTCGTACGTGATGACGTACACCAAGCTAAAATAAGGAAGTTGATAGCCAGTAGCCAATAGCTGCCCTAGCGTTCGTTTTTGTCCGTCGGACTAGCATACAGACGAGCGAATTTCTGGGTCCGGCGGAGTTACGACGTCAAGATTTGAAGCATGTTCCAAATCTAAAGTCCGTTAGATTTTCGACTGGAAAAGTCTGCTGAAGGTCCAATGAAGCCCATCGGACCAGTCCGGTCGAAAAGTGCGACCGTGTGTACGTTGCGTTATGCCCTGTACACACGATAGGATCTCCAGATGAAAAATGTGTGATAGGACCTTGTTGTCAGAAATTCCGTGTGTAGGCTCCATCACATATTTTCCATAGGAATTTCCGACACACAAAGTTTGAGAGCTTGCTATAAAATTTTCAGATCGTGTGTACACAAATCCGACGCACAAAGTGCCATGCATACTCAGAATAAATTAAGAAACAAAAGCTATTGGCTACTGCCCTGTTTATAGTCCCGACGTACGTGTTTTACGTCACTGCGTTCAGAACAATTGGATTTTCTGACAACTTTGTGTGACCGTGTGTATGCAAGACAAGTTTGAGCCAACATCCGTCGGAAAAAATCCATGGATTTTGTTGTCGGAATGTCCAATCAATGTCCGACCGTGTGTAGAGGGCATTAGGGTTTGTATGGAATTCTGTAACTGATAGGACAAGATTTCTAGCAGGACCTACAGGTATTTTTGTGCACTTGTAGAGAAAACAAAACACTTTTAACCTCTTGCCGACTGCCTCACGCAGATATACTGCAGCAGAATGGCACGGGCAGGCAAAGTAACGTATGGGTACGTTACTTGCCTCCCGCAGACGGGGGGGGGTGATCGGACCCCCCCGGTGCCCGAGGCGGTCAACTTCTGTCCCGGTGCGATCAGAGGTGAGGGGGAGACCATCCATTCGTGGTCACCCCCTCGCGATCACTCCCAGCCAATGAGATTCTTCCTCTTCTGCTGTATAGTAAACAGCGGCAGAGGAAGTGATGTCATCGCTCCTCGGCTCGGTATTTTCCATTCCGGCGCCAATGAGAGAAGACATCGATGTGAGTGCACAAACACTACACACACAGTAAAACAGAGGTGAAAGGTGAGGGGGAGGTAATCCATTCGTGGCCACCCCCTCGCTATCACTCCCAGCCAATGAGATTCTTCCTCTGCTGCTGTATAGTAAACAGCGGCAGAGGAAGTGATGTCATCGCTCCTCGGTTCTGTATTTTCCGTTCCGGCGCCGAGGAGAGAAGACATCGATGTGAGTGCACAAACACTACACACATAGTAAAACACACCAGGCACACTTTACACCCCCCATCACCCCCCGATCACCCCCCGATCACCCCCTAATCACCCCCCTGTCACAGTGACACCAAGTAGTTTTTTGTTTTTTTTCTGATTGCTGCATTGGTGTCAGTTTGTGACAGTTAGTGTGGTAGGGAAGTTAGTGTTAGCCCCCTTTAAATAACCCCCCCTAATAAAGTTTTAACCCCTTGATCACCCCCCGTCGCCAGTGTCACTAAGTGATCATTTTTCTGATCGCTGTATTAGTGTCACTGGTGACGCTAGTTAGGGAGGTAAATATATAGGTTCACCGTCAGCGTTTTATAGCGTCAGGGACCCCCATATACTACCTAATAAAGGTTTTAACCCCCTGATTATTCCCTAGTTAACCCTTTCACCAGTGATCACTGTATAACTGTTACGGGTGACGCTGGTTAGTTAGTTTGTTTAATATAGTTTCAGGGCATCCGTCATTTATTACCTAATAAAGGTTTAACCCCCTAATCGCCCGGCGGTGATATAAGTTTTAGGGTCAGATAGGGTCTGCGTCGCCCCAGGCAGCGTCAGGTTAGCGCCAGTACCGCTAACACCCACGCACGCACCATACACCTCCCTTAGTGATATAGTATCTGAACGGATCAATATCTGATCCAATCAGATCTCTACTAGCGTCCCCGGCAGTTTAGGGTTCCCAAAAATGCAGTGTTAGCGGGATCAGCACAGATACCTGCTAGCACCTGCGTTTTGCCCCTCCGCCCAGCCCAGCCCAGCCCAGCCCAGCCCAGCCCACCCAAGTGCAGTATCGATCGATCACTGTCACTTACAAAACACTAAACACATAACTGCAGCGTTCGCAGAGTCAGGCCTGATCCCTGCGATCGCTAACAGGTTTTTTGGTAGCGTTTTGGTGAACTGGCAAGCACCAGCGGCCTAGTACACCCCGGTCGTAGTCAAACCAGCACTGCAGTAACACTTGGTGACGTGGCGAGTCCCATAAGTGCAGATCAAGCTGGTGAGGTGGCAAGCACAAGTAGTGTCCCGCTGCCACCAAGAAGACAAACACAGGCCCGTCGTGCCAATAATGCCCTTCCTGCTGCATTCGCCAATCCTAATTGGGAACCCACCACTTCTGCAGCACCCGTACTTCCCCCATTCACATCCCCAACCAAATGCAGTCGGTTGCATGAGAGGCATTTTCTTTATGTCCTCCCGAGTACCCCTACCCAACAAACCCCCCCAAAAAAGATGTCATGTCTGCAGCAAGCGCGGATATAGGCGTGACACCCACTATTATTGTCCCTCCTGTCCTGACAATCCTGGTCTTTGCATTGGTGAATGTTTTGAACGCTACCATACACTAGTTGAGTATTAGCGTAGGGTACAGCATTGCACAGACTAGGCACACTTTCACAGGGTCTCCCAAGAAGCCATTGCATTTTGAGAGACCCGAACCTGGAACCGGTTACAGTTATAAAAGTTACAGTTACAAAAAAAGTGTAAAAAAACCACAAAAAAATATATAAAATTTTAAAAAAAATAGTTGTCGTTTTATTGTTCTCTCTCTCTCTATTCTCTCTCTATTGTTCTGCTCTTTTTTACTGTATTCTATTCTGCAATGTTTTATTGTTATTATGTTTTATCATGTTTGCTTTTCAGGTATGCAATTGTTTATACTTTACTGTTTACTGTGTTTTATTGTTAACCATTTTTTTGTCTTCAGGTACGCCATTCAGCTGCAGAGCGGATTTATTTATCTTGACAACAACAGCGTTTGCTCCCACGATATATAAAGCCGTGACTCCAGCGGAGGTGATATATGCCGAAGCATGGGGGACAGCAGGGGCGGAGGAGCGATTTGCGATTGAGTGGTTATACCAGAATGATGCCTGCAGGTTTAGGTATCATCTTGGTATCATTCTGTTCAACCAGCGGTCGGCTTTCATGTAAAAGCAATCCTAGTGGCTAATTAGCCTCAAGACTGCTTTTACAAGCAGTGGGAGGGAATGCCCCCCCCCCCCACCGTCTTCCGTGTTTTTCTCTGGCTCTCCTGTCCCAACAGGGTACCTGAGAATGCAGCCGGTGATTCAGACAGCTGACCATAGAGCTGATCAGAGACCAGAGTGGCTCCAAACATCTCTATGGCCTAAGAAACCGGAAGCTACGAGCATTTCATGACTTAGATTTCGCCGGATGTAAACAGCGCCATTGGGAAATTGGGAAAGCATTTTATCACACCGATCTTGGTGTGGTCAGAGGCTTTGAGGGCAGAGGAGAGATCTAGGGTCTAATAGACCCCAATTTTTTCAAAAAAGAGTACCTGTCACTTCCTATTGCTATCATAGGGGATATTTACATTCCCTGAGATAACAATAAAAATGATTTAAAAAATAAAATGAAAGGAACAGTTTAAAAATAAGATACCTATTGCTATCATAGGGGATATTTACATTCCCTGAGATAACAATAAAAATGATTAAAAAAAATGAAAGGAACAGTTTAAAAATAAGATAAAAAAGCAAAAAAATAATAAAGAAAAAAAAAAAAAAAGCACCCCTGTCCCCCCCTGCTCTCACGCAAAGGCGAACGCAAGCGTCGGTCTGGCGTCAAATGTAAACAGCAATTGCACCATGCATGTGAAGTATCACCGCGAAAGTCAGATCGAGGGCAGCAATTTTAGCAGTAGACCTCCTCTGTAAATCTAAAGTGGTAACCTGTAAAGGCTTTTAAAGGCTTTTAAAAATGTATTTAGTTTGTCGCCACTGCACGTTTGTGCGCAATTTTAAAACATGTCATGTTTGGTATCCATGTACTCGGCCTAAGATCATCTTTTTTATTTCATCAAACATTTGGGCAATATAGTGTGTTTTAGTGCATTAACATTTAAAAAAGTGTGTTTTTTCCCCAAAAAATGCGTTTGAAAAATCGCTGCGAAAATACTGTGTGAAAAAAAAAATGTAACGCCACCATTTTAATCTGTAGGGCATTTGCTTTAAAAAATATATAATATTTTGGGGGTTATATATATATAATGTTTGGGGGTTCAAAGTAATTTTTTTTGCAAAAAAAAATAATTTTTTCATGTAAACAAAAAGTGTCAGAAAGGGCTTTGTCTTCAAGTGGTTAGAAGAGTGGGTGATGTGTGACATAAGCTTCTAAATGTTGTGCATAAAATGCCAGGACAGTTCCATCTGGGCATTTTATGGCCTTCAAAACTGTGATAGGTAGTGAGGAGTGAAATCAAAAATTTACGCCCTTAGAAATCCTGAAGGCGGTGATTGGTTTTCAGGGCCCCGTACCACATGTGGTATCCCCATACTCAGGGGAAGCAGCTAAATGTATTTTGGGGTGCAATTCCACATATGGCCATGGCCTGTGTGAGCAATATATCATTTAGTGAAAACTTTTTGTAAATTATTTTTTTGTCATTATTCAATAACTTGGGACAAAAAAAATTAATATTCAATGGGCTCAACATGCCTCAGCAATTTCCTTGGGGTGTCTACTTTCCAAAATGGGGTCATTTGGGGGAGTTTTGTACTGCCCTGCCATTTTAGCACCTCAAGAAATGACATAGGCAGTCCTAAACTAAAAGCTGTGTAAATTCCAGAAAATGTACCCTAGTTTGTAGACGCTATAACTTTTGCGCAAACCAATAAATATACGCTTATTGACATTTTTTTTACCAAAGACATGTGGCTGAATACATTTTGGCCTAAATGTATGACTAAAATTGAGTTTATTAGATTTTTTTATAATAAAAAGTAGAAAATATGATTTTTTTCAAAATTTTCAGTTTTTTTCCGTTTATAGCGCAAAAAATAAAAACTGCAGAGGTGATTAAATACCATCAAAAAAAGCTCTATTTGTGGGAAGAAAAGGACGCAAATTTCGTTTGGGTACAGCATTGCATGACCGCGCAATTAGCAGTTAAAGCGACGCAGTGCCATATTGTAAAAAGTGCTCTGGTTAGGAAGGGGGTAAATCCTTCCGGGGCTGAAGTGGTTAACAGTGACACCATAAGGGCTCAAAAAGGAGTAGTTTGAGTTTACATACCCTTTAAGAGAATTAGTGTTATTTTACACACGTGAATACTTCCTTTAGTTTGGAAGATGTATCAATATCCCAGAAAGAAAGCAATTGTGCTGCAAGTTTGAACATGACTTACTAAGCTATTGCTAGAATTGCCAGGCTTCACAAGTTTGTCCGCATTACATGACTCTAGATCAATTTTCTTTGCAAACATTATGCAAGTCTGCTGCAAGTTCTGGTTCAGTTATGTTGTGCAATAGTCATCCCACCACAGGGGTCACTGTGGCTGAATTTTCATGCTATCGACTTGAAGAGCTCTTGCTGTAGACTCACCACTGCAACTTTGCTCTAGCTAGAGACTTGCCACACAAAGTTGCTACAAATATGAAAAGTGTCAACTAGAACTTGTGTTTCAAGGGCTCTGAAAGTGTACAACTTGCCAGTAAAAATGTGCAGCAAGTCAACAAGAGTTACAATTCAACACTGCCACATGTTGGTGGCAAGTTATCCTTGCTATCTGGGATTTGTGACCAATGCTATATGTCAAATTTTATTGGGTCCTGAGAGTCCTAAACTTTCTGCCTGGCAGTGGCGGCCTGTCCAGCCCCCTAATTTACATACAGGGCACTGGACACATGGATTTCAATGTTTTTTTTTTTTTTTTTTAGAAGCACATGATTACAGCCTGAGGCTCTAATTAGTTTTTAAAAAAAAGGGTGGGCTCGGGGCACTGAGCCCAACCTGTTGTGTGACATTTGCAAATTAATATTCACTAATGTCTACCTGTTTCTCTTTCAGGCCGAAGACCCGATTGGCCGTGAGGAGAAGACAGAGGGGGCACACAGAGGCCGGGACACGTTGGAGATGGATGGGGGAAGCCACCGTCGACATTGGATTCAAACACGGGGGGAAGCAAGCCCAGCACAGCACCTGGATGAGGAGCTGAGCCCAGAGCCTGCAGGTAAGGCAGTGTCATCCAAAGAGTATCATCCTAGCCTGCTTTGTTCATCCCATCCATAGAGGAGCAGAGCGAGCTTCTCACTGTATATTGTGCACAAAGTACAGTGAGGAGCTCACTCTGCTCGTTTGTCTATGCTCCGCTCCTCACACCTTTCCTGTGTGTGTTTGCTTGGCCGATGACAAACGAGGGGGGTCTGTGGTCATGTCCGTCTGCTGCCCCCTCGACCGATGAAGCACCAGCTGCCACTGCTGCCTGGCAAAAGAACACAGGCTGATTCTGAAAACGCAGAGGAGTTCTAATAGAAAGTAACTAAGCCCAATCACTTTAATCAAAAATGTTGTTGCACATGTTTCGGCAATGACAAAAAAAGTTGAATTCTTTTTTTCAATACGCCCTGCTTTAAGTTACATTTACACCAAACCAGCAAAGTATATCCGCAGGCACATCCTTTCTTAGGGTGACAGCGGTTACTTAGTTCAGCAACAGCATTGTCACCAGTGTTATCACTTTTTCCTGCACAGTACTGCATTGGACTACAAGCAGTGGCGCCAAAACACAGCGCACTGGCACATTCCGCTATGGCTGTCACAGTACACTGTGATGTTTAGCTGCTGGACGATTGCGCACACATCTATAAGAGGTTTCTACCGGTGTCTATGATGTGCATAGCGCAGGGAGAGGAAATATGAATAAAGAAAGAGGAGAATCGTATATTTAAAAAAAAGAAAGAATGCAAATATATTTCATTTCCAGTGCTCTGCAAAACTAAGTATTCTTTTGGGAGGGTTTTATGCCACTTTAAGCTGATTAGTGACTACAGGGGCCACCAAAACCCAGGGGTTCTTAGGTTTTAGCAACAGCAGCACAGAGGAGTTAAGCCAGGCATCCCACAATGCACTGCAATGCTTCTCTAATGATTGCTTAATATAATGCTTTGGAGTTGTTTCTGAATACTGAGTTTCTTTTTACGAAAGTCAGACTTGTCTTTATTTATAGCTATATTCCAAGCTGTCTTCTGTTGTGACAGGTGCACCTTAAGGGTTTTTACGCATAAAAGGCATCATTTTCATATTGGGGTTGGGTAAATAAAGTTTAATAGAAAAGTAATAGATTATTTTTTCCAGACATGCAAACAGGAAATTAAACAGTATGCACACTGGGCTGTACATTAAAAAAACATTCAAAACATGACAAATAACACAAAACATGAATTCAGCTTAAATATTCAAATATGTGTAAAAGATACTGCTAGCTCTTTCACATAATGCTTTTTTAAAACCTTTTAGCTTTAGGTATATTGGTTATTTAACCACTTGACAACTGGGCACTTAAACCCCCCCCCCCCCCCCCCCCCCCCGTGACCAGACCAATTTTCATCTTTCAGTGCTCTCACACTTTAAATGACAATTACTCAGTCATGTAATACTGTACCCAAATTTTGTGTCCTTTTTTTCATACAAATAGAGCTTTCTTTTGGTGGTATTTGAAGGCCCTGGAGCACCAGGACACTGGAAATGCCCACAAAATGACCCCATTTTGGAAAGCTAACACCCCATCGTATAATCTATGAGGCATAATGAGTCTTTTGAACAGTTCATTTTTTTCCAGAAGGTTTTGGAAAATGTGGAAAAAAAATGAAAACGCATTTTTTTACACAAGTGCCCAGTGCCCTCCCCGAAATGACCCAAATTTTGACAAGCTTTATAAAATTCGGCCACTACTAAAATATTTTTTTGATATCTTCCCCCGGTTGTTTACCCCAGACCAACACATATTCATGAACGATTCCCTTGTCAAATTTACCAGAAGTTTTTTTTCCAGAAGTTTTTGGAAAATGTGGAAAAAAAATGAAAACATTTTTTTTTACACAAAGTTGTCCATTTATAAGATATTTCCAACACATAGCATGTACATAGAAAAAATGATACCCCAAAATACATGTATGGCGATACCACATGTGTGAGACTTTTACACAGCATGGCCACATACAGAGGCCCAACATTGAAATAGCACCTTCAGGCATTCTAGGAGCATAAATTACATCTCATTTCTCAACCACCTATTACACTTTTGAAGGCCCTGGAGCACCAGAACAATGTAAACGCCCACAAAATGACCCTATTTTGGAAAGCAAACACCCCAACGTATAATCTACGAGGCATAATGAGTCTTTTGAATAGTTAATTTTTTTTCTGAAGGTTTTGGAAAATGTGGAAAAAAAAATGAAAACGCTTTTTTTTACACAAAGTTGTACATTTTTTAAAATATTTCCAACACATAGCATGTACATAGCAAAAATGACACCCCAAAATACATTCTGCCACTCCTCCTGAGTATGGCGATACCACATGTGTGAGACTTTTTCACAGCCTGGCCACATACAAGGAACACCGTCAGGTGTTCTAGGGACACATAGCTTTCACATACCAAGAATTACACCCCAAAATACATTCTGCTGAGCAAAAGGTAAAAAAAAAAGATTACCTGTGGTTTTAGTAGCACAGTTGTCCACAGGAGCATAGCACTGGTCCAGGCAGCAGGCAGGGACTTGGTCAGCAAAAGCAAATGCAATTGTCCAGGCAACAGGCAGGAACACTGTCCATAGTCAGTACAGGCATCAGGCAGGGATACTGTCCATATACAGTTCAGGGTCAATGCAGGCAAAGATTGTCAGCAGTGACAAAATATTGATCCTCGTAGTAGGCAGGAACATGGTCCATCCATGTGGTGTGGTCAGTTCATGCGACAGGCAGAGGAATGATGGCATAGGTCTTACAGGCAGCAGGCAGAAGTAGGGCCTCGTTCAGGACAGAATGGGGACAGGGTTAGAGGCTTCTCCCACCCAAATCTCTTTGAAGCCTCCGAGTCTCCAGACCCTAATCTAGGAATGAGAAAACAAAAAAAATGTTTTCTTCATCCAGAAAAACAATTCTGGAGCCCCTCACATATGTGAGACCCCTGTGTTATGAATCCCACTAGTCCAGTGGCAGGGTTCAAGATCAGTCCAAGAAGCAGGCAAAAAGGATGGTCAAACAGTCCAGGATCAGTTCCAGATCAGGCAGAGGTATGTACAGAATTGGTAGGCAGAAGTGTGGTCAAATAACAAGCCAGGGTCAGTTCCAGATTAAGCAGAGATATTAACAGAATCGGTAGGCAGAAGAGTGGTCGAATAACAATCCAGGGTCAGTTCCAGATCAGGCAGAGGTATAAACAGAATCGGTAGGCAGAAGCGTGGTCGAATAACAAGCCAGGGTCAGTTACAGAGCAAGTAGAGGCATAAGGGGTGTGAAGGTAAATGGCAAGAAGTGAGAGTTATGTTTACCATACTTCACTAATAATTTAGTGAAGTATAGTAACGGCGGAAACAGTCAACTATGCAGAGGCCTGCTTGGGAAGGACATTGGGGATAATAAAAAGTGGTGTCTCTTCTCACTCTTCCTTTGGTGCACACCCTGCATTTTTTCTGCTGTTTTTGGCCTGTTGGTCTGGGAGGGATTTTTTCGGGAAAGTGGTGTTCGGAGAGTGGGCAGTGGTGATTTCTTCCTGATAGCCAAGAAAGGATTTGGGGCTTGCAGTGGATTTGTGATAAATAATGTAGCTGTTGTATATGGCCAAATTAAACAAATAAATTGAAACTTTTTTATACCACTGGTATGTTCGTCTCGTGGCAAGGTAGGGTTCGAGCATCCGGTCGTTGAAGTCGACACCCCCCATAAACATGTTGTATTCGTGGATACATGTTGGCTTTTGGATTCGGCCATTCCTCCTTGTTATCTCCACGACGGTATTATTGTGGATTGATGAAAGCAGGTAGACATCCCTTCTGTCCCTCCACTTCACAGCCAGAATTTCCTCATTCCGTAAACTCGCCGTCTCCCCTCTTCTTAGCTTCTTGTTGACGAGGCTTTGAGGAAAGCCGGGTTCTTCCTTACGGTGCCTCATGCTGGAGTCTTCTTTCTGTGAAGGTTGCGGAACAGGGGCAAACTAGTGTAAAAATTGTCCACATACAAATGGTAGCCTTTCTCTAGGAGTGGGTTTATGAGTTCCCAAATGACTTTCCCACTCGATCCGATGTATTCTGCAATTAGGGGGATGTAGCTGGGTGTCCTTCCCTTCGTATACCATGAAGGTATACCCTGTAGCTCGGTCGCACAATTTATACATTTTCACCCCATAGCGGGCCCTTTTGGTGGGAATAAATTGTTTTATGCCCAACCTGCCAGTAAATTTGACAAGGGAATCATCCATGAATATGTGTTGGTCTGGGGTAAACAACCGGGGGAAGATATCAGAAAAATATTTTAGTAGTGGCCGAATTTTTTAAAGCTTGTCAAAATTTGGGTCATTTCGGGGAGGGCACTGGGTATTATCATTGTAGTGTAGGAATCTCATAATCATGAGATATCTGGTCCTGGGCATTACTGAGGAAAAGATGGGCATGTGGTGGATGGGGAGGGTAGACCAATAGGAACGTAATACATTTTTTTTGGTTAGTCCCATACAGAATGTGAGGCCCACTGTTAGGGCTCTCCACTCGTAGGGACGGGCATAATAGGACGTTGGGTTACTTGCTATAAATTGTTGGACATATAGGTTGCACTGGGCCACAATTAATGCAAGCATGTCCTCAGTAAAAATAAGGTTGAAAAAATCTATTGGTGAAAAATTTTCTGTGTCCACCTGGACTCCTAGCTGGGCAGTGGAAGGGGGAATGATAGCTTCTCCTGAATAAGGAGGAAGCCATAAGGAGTTCTGAAGGCAATAAGGAAGGCTGGCATGGGACCTAACCCTTTGGGACTGAGGTGACACCCCACTGGTACGTGGCCTTTACCGAGGTACTGCGGTGCTGGTGGATGGCACTGGTGGATGGTACTGCGGGTGGCACTGCGGTGCTGGTGGATGGCATTGCCTCCTCACCAGTACTCCTTCGTCTGGTGGGCGGACTCTCATCCTCCTCCTCTGAGGCTGTCAGTGTACCACTGCTTAGGACAGGCTCGTAGTCCACATCAGACTCAGAATCAGAATATGAGGAGGAATCCGAAGCGGAGAGATCCCCGTTGCTCTCGTCGGCCGCAAGAATATTGTATGCCTCCTCGGCTGGAAATAATCTTTGTGACATTCTTAGTGATGACAAATGGTACTGATATGTGGCACTGATGACACGTGACACTGGCAGATTGCACTGGTGATAGATGGCACTGATATGTGGCACTGATGACACGTGACACTGATGTGGTAGGTGACACTGACAGTGACATTGATGTGGCAGGTGACAGACAGGTGGCACTGATGTGGCAGGTGACACTGACAGATGGCACTGATGACAGATGGCACTGACGACAGATGGCACTGACAGATGGCACTGATACATGGCACTGATGACACGTGACAATGGCAGATGGCACTGGTGACAGATGGCACTGATAGATGGCACTGATGTGGCACTGATGATACGTGGCACTGATGTGGCACTGATGACACGTAGCACTGATGAAACGTGGCACTCATGTGGCAGGTGACACTGACGGGTGGCACTGATGTGGCAGGTGACACTGACAGGTGGCACTGATGTGACAGGTGACACTGACAGATGGCACTGATGACAGATGGCACTGACAGATGGCACTGATGACAGATGGCACTGATGACAGATGGCACTGTGACACCAACAGTAATGAGCACTGTGGCATTCATGTGGCACTGTATGGGCACTGTTGGGCTCTGATGTGTGTTTCTACTGTTTTTAGATAAAAGTTGGCACTCACGATTTAGCACAGATCCTCTCTTTCCTCACACGCTGTCTCTGTGTGAGGAGAGAGAGCCATCAATGAGAGATGATCTCATATGTTTACACTTGAGATCATCTCTCATTGGAAGCTCCGATCGCACTGTAAACGGCCGCTGTGATTGGCCGTTTACTGTGATCTGTGACTGGCTGTGTCCAAGGGACACGACCAGCGCAGAATTTCCCTGATGCGCGCTCTCTGTATCGCGGAAGTAAACAGGAGGACGTGCACGAACGGCCTCCCGGCAATTGAAGTCCGCGCTGTAGCCGTCTTTCGGCTATAGCGCGGACGCCTAGTGGTTAAAGTAAACCTAGCATCACAAAGATAGTTTTATAGATTAAGCTTGTATATATTGAATCTTTTTTTCTCTAAAAATAACAAACATGTCATACTTACTTTCCCTGTGCAGTGGTTTTGCACAGGGCAGCCCAGATCCTCCTCTTCTCGGGTCCTTGTTTGGCTCTCCTGGCCCCTCCCTCCTGTCGAGTGCCCCTACATCAAGCAGCTTACTGTTGGAGCACCTGAGCCGAGTCACAGGTCCCTGTGTCCATTCAGACACGAAGCTGTGGCCCCACCCCCCTCTATCCTGATTGGCTAACTGACTTTGATTGTCAGCAGCGGGAGCCTGTGTCTCAGCCAATTTAGGAGGAGAGTCTTGGACGGCTGAGACACTCATGAACATTGCTGGAGAGAGATGGGGCTCAGGTAAGTATTAGTGGGTGCTAGGGCGACTGCTGCACACAGAAGGTTTTATATTTTAATGCATACAATGCATTAAGATAAAAAACCTTCTGACTTTATGACCATTTTAACTCCTGGCACAAAAACTTTCGTATATTTTTTAATAGCCAGAAGTGATACAAAATGCACCAAAAGCCTTTGCAGACCCAGATACTGCTTTGAGTAAATTACATCATCACTGTGTTGTACATAGCCTGTGCAGACAGCAGAGCTGTGCAGGTCCTCCCACTACAGGCTGCCTGCAGATAACTACAGGAGGGGGCGGATACAAGATTAGTCACCCTGCACAAGGAGAGAGAACAGCAGTGATTGGTTATTATGATTACAGGAAGCTCCTGCATGGAAGCAAAGTTTCACACTGGATTACTTCACAGATCTGAAAGAAATACACAAAGCACCCCAAGATTCCAGAATTCGCCCCTTCCTGACTAACGACACTCAGACATCTCAAGTCTCCCGAGAGCCGCGGGAGTCTCCCGCATTTGGTAGTGGGCTCCCGGACACCCGCGAGTGCAGGGCAATCTCCTGGCTGTACCTGTCACTCAGACAGAGCAGCCTGAGCGGCCGAATGGAGTATGGAGTCTGAGTGACAGGCAGATGTAGGCTGCAAGCTGAGGCAGAGGGGGAACAGCCCATACGCCTGCATGGGTTTTTTTTTTTTCAGGTTGGGTCGGTCCGGCCAATACAGCAGGGAAGGAAAGGAGGGGGTTGGATGGAGGCAGAGAGAAGACTGTGCGCCACCTGTGATCTGCAGGCTGTAGCAATTAAAAGAAAAACTTTCCCCAGTCAAGCAGACTCTTTCTCCACTTTCGGGTGCCGCTGCGCAGTGATCTCCTGTGCGACAAGTACATGACAGTTCTTTTCAATATCAATCTGACTGTCATGTACTTGACGCATAGGAGATAACTGTGCAGCGGCACCCGAAAGTGGAAAAAGAGTCCGCTTAACAGGGGAAAGTTTTATTTTTTTCTTTTAATTGCTACAGCCTGCAGATCATGGCGCCCTGTCTTCTCTCTGCCTCTGCCCACCCCCCTCCTGCTGGGGAATTCTCTGACTGGGATGGCTCCCCAGCACCAGCAGCCAGACCCCAGGACCAGCAGCCAGACCCCAGCACCAGCAGACAGACCCCAGCACCAGCAGCCAGACACCAGCAGACAGACCCCAGCACCAGCAAACCAGACCCCAGCACCAGCAGCTGGACCCCAGCACCAGCTGCCAGACCCCAGGACCAGCAGCCGGACCCCAGGACCAGCAGCTGTGTGATCAGGCTGCATTTCATGGGCACTGGCAAGGCTGCATTTCATGGGCACTGGTATAGCTGCATTTAATTGGCACTGATCAGGCTGCATTTAATTGGCACTAGTAAGGCTGAATTTTTATGGGGGGGGTGGGGGGGGGGGGGGGCAGCGCGAAGCGTCACCTCCTTGAAATGAGTTTGAAACCTCCTTGAAATTAGTTTTTGCAGGTTGGGATGTGTGGACACTACAAAACAACTTAATCACTCCTTGGTTATTTTCTGCCTTGACTACTAACACTCTCTCCTCACTGGCCTAACTTTACACAGCCTATCTCTCCTTCAGTCTATTATGAATGCTGCTGCTAGATTAATACATCTTACTAACTGATCCGTGACTGCTGCTCCTTTCTGTCAATCCCTTCACTGGCTTCCCCTACCCCACCATATACAATGCTTGGCTCCAGAACATCTCCAGAGCCTCTCCAATCCTCTGTGACTCCCTGCCCCAGTATGTCCGGCCAGCCCCTACCCTGTCTGCCTTTAGGCAATCCCTAAAACGCCTTTAGGCAATCCCGGGAAACTTATTCAGGGAAGCCTACCCCACCTCCACCTAAGAACTGCACCCGAGTCACCTCCATCAGATCATCTCCACAGCTATTACCTTTTGTACCACCTCCCCTCCCTTTTAAACTGTAAGCTCCATGAGCAGGGACCACCTATTCCTACTATATTGAACTATATTGTAACTGTACTATCCCCCCTCTACATTGTAAAGTGCTGCGCAAACTGTAGACGCTATAAATCCTGTACAATAATGGTACCATATTTATGGTATTGGTATTCCAAGTAGTAACCTATGGCTGTGAAAGTTGAACCATAAGGAAGGCTGAATGCCGAAAAATGTATGCCTTTGAACTATGATATTGGAGAAGATTCTTGAAAGTCCCTTGGATGGCAAGAAGATCAAACCAGTCAATCCTGAAGGAAATCAACCCTGAATATTCACTAGAAGGACAGATCCTGAAACTGAAATGCAAATACTTTGGCCACCTAATGCGAAGCGAGGTCTCAGTGGAAAAGGCCCTGATGCTGGGAAACATGGAAGGAAAAAGGAGAAGAGGACAACAGAAAACAAGATGGATAGAAAGCATCATCGAAAAAATTAACATGAAAATAAGCAAGCACCGGGAGGCAGTGGAGGACAGAAAAGCTTGGCTCGCTATGGTCCATGAGGTCACAAAGAGTCAGACACGATTTAACGACTAAACAACAACAACAACAACAACAATGTCTTTTATTAGTATAATAAAAAGATAAGTAAAAAAAAAAAAAAGTAAGAGAACAAAACCACAGTACAAAGGAATGGCACATTCCAGAGGAAATGACAACATAGTGAATCCAACCCCACAGCAGGCATACAAATAAGATGAGGTACAGTGCTATACATACAATCATCTCTGCCACAGGGGGGCAATATAGGCAGTAGGAATAATACAAAGTGAATAAGAACAAGAAATGAAAAACATTGCGTACAACAGTCACCAAGTCAGTATTAAATGGATTCTCCAGAGTACCTGGGTACAGAATAGGAAGGTAAGCAAAGAGATATTGAAAGGTAAGGAGAGAACAGGGCTGGTGACAATGTGAAGTGTAAGAAAAGGGAAGGGGGAGAGAGAAAAAAACAGAAAAAACACATGTGGGCGTAGGAGGGCACACCATAACATCAAAAAGATGAGGAGAAAATTTTCAAAGGACGAATTAGGTACATAGGGAAAAAATAAACCATAAAATTCACATCCCAAAATGCTGTCCCCACATTCAACGTTCAAATTTGTTGAAGGTATCTGAATCCATCCCCACCATCCCACTCATACACAGGATATTATTAACTGTGAATATCCATAGCGCGAGAGGAGGGGAGGCGGACGACTCCCAAAGCTGGGATACACTGTACTTTGCTTTGACTCAAGGCAGAAAAAGGTGGAAATCCCTGGTGCCGCACATCTATGTGGTTCTATGGTGGTGTTCATAGTGGTAACCTCAACCTGGACTCTTACCAGGCCACATCCCTAATGCATTTTGGGATGTGAAATTCTTGACTGTGTTGTCCTACCTCTAACACAGGTCACCCCCGGATGCATCCTCTTACCTTGTCACTTACTACATAGTTATCATTTTTTTCATCTTTGTCAACCTAGACAAAGTCACTGGACTGGAGCTTAAAGAGGACACTCTCTCAATCAACATTAATTTTTTATGCTGCTAGAACAAGTAAATAGGAAAGTAAATCATATTTTCTTGTTTTCATTTTTCGTTTTAGATTTCTTCAGTTACCTCCTGGTTTCCAGGCCTAGGCAAATGATGTCATACATTCCAGGAATCTTCAGGGGGAAAGGAGGGGCTTTCTAAGAACACCCTCATGCCTGCATCCCTCAGCTAAGGGCAGATGGATATCAGGAAGTGAATGCTACATGAATCATTTGCCCTTACTCAAGATGGCCACAGTCAGAAATGCTAGAGGGTGTTTTTCAAAGTGATTTCTCAGCAAATAAAAGCATAGAGATATTGATGGATGGGGGAGTTTGCTCGAATTAACCATTTGGGGCCCGGCCTATAGCAAAACTGACGGCTGGGCAGTGGTTCAGTTATCCTGACTGGGCCTCATATGACGTCCATCAGGGTAACAGCCGCCGCACGCCTGTGGGGGCGTGCATCGCGGCGATCAGTGGTGCGGTGTGTCAGTCTGACACACCGCTACACGGATCTTGGTAAAGAGCCTCCGGCGGAGGCTCTTTACCACGTCATCAGCCATGTCCAATCACGGCAGATCACGATCTCAACAGGAAAAGCCGTTGATCGGCTTTTCCTCACTCGCGTCTGACAGACACGAGTAGAGGAGAGCCGATTGCCGGCTCTCCTGACAGAGGGGGTCTGCGCTGATTGTTTATCAGAACAGCCCCCCCTCGGATGCCCACACTAGACCACCAGGGAAGCTGCCAGGACCACCAGGGAAGGGGGCAACATGTGGATGGCCAAGTATGTACTCCATGGCCATCCACATGTGCAAATTAGGCCCAATCTGTGGCAATCAGTGCCCACAAATGGGCACTGACTGGCACCATTATATAAGATGTAACATCAGTGATGCCCAGCAATGCCACCCATTAGTGTCATCAGTGCCACCAATCAGTATCATCAGTGTCCATCAGTGCCACCTATCAGTGCTCATCCATGTCCATCAGTGCCCACCTATCAGTGCCCATCCGTGCCACCTATCAGTGCCACCCATAAGTACCGATCAGTGCCACCCATAAGTACCCATCAGTGCTGCCTACGAGTGCCCATCAGTGCCGCCTATGAGTGCTCATCAGTGCCGCATACCAGTGCCACCTATCAGTGCCCATCAGTGCCACCTCATTGGTGCCACCTCATCAGTGCCCATCTGTGCCGCCTTATCAGTGCCCGTCAGTGCAGCCATATCAGTGCCCGTCATTTAAGAAGAAAACGTACTTATTTACAAAAATTTTTAACAGAAACAAAGAAAAACTTGTTTTTTTTCAAAACTTTCGGTCTTTTTTTATTTGTTGCGCAAAAAATAAAAAACACAGAGGTGATCAAATACCACCAAAAGAAAGCTCTATTTGTGGGAACAAAATGATAAAAAATTTGTTTGGGTACAGTGCAGCATGACTGCGCAATTGTCATTCAAGTTGCAACAGCGCTGAAAGCTGAAAATTGGCCTGGGCAGGAAGGTGTCTAATGCCTCGTTTCCACTGAGCGGATCGGTTCGGGTCGGTACAGTTTGAATGGCCTAGAATGGTCCGGTCTATTCTGGTGAGCGTTTCCACTGCAAGTGGGACCACAAGGGGCCAAACAGGGTTTAGAAAAAATGCCTCAGCATAGCACAGCAGAGGGTTTTCTGTCAGCCAATCAGTGGAATGTATCGTAGCTCCGCCCTAACCGAACCGTTCCATTTTCTATGGCCCCACATCTAAAGCAGGACCCTGAATGGAGCGGTTCGGTTTGGTTGTATAGGCCGCTATCATAATGAAAACACCCAAAATAGCGTAGCGTACCAAACCGAACCAAACCGATCCGCTCAGTGGAAATGAGGCATAAGTGCCTGGTAATGAAGTGGTTAAAAAGCGTTTTTAGTTTGTGGTGCTCAGATGTACTGTAGATCCACTTTAACCTCTTAAGGACAGCCCCACGCAAATATACTGCAGTAGAGCAGCCCTCCTGCATGAAATCATGTACCTGTATGTGATTTCGTGCATGGGGACTGGGGCGCGCGCACAGGCCGCTGGCGACCCGCTTCCGCTGTGATTGGACCCACCGATCATTCTGAGGAGAAGCAGAACTGTGGTCTGTCTATGTAAACAAGGCAGACTGCCATTCTGCCAGAGGGGAAGATGGAGATCTTGTGCTTCTGCTAAGTAGAAACACAGATCTCTGTTTTGCCCCAGCCAAAGCACCCCACAGTTACAAAGCACACTTAACTCTTTGATCGCCCCTGATGTTAACTCTTTCCCTGCCAGTGTCATTAGAACAGTGATAGTGCATTTTTCAAAAGTGTCAAAATTGTCAGTTCAATGTCCGATTTGTCCCCCTAAAAATCACAGATCATCACCATTACTAGTAAAAAAATTAAAAAAAATAAAAAATTCTATCCCATAGTTTGCAGACACTATAACTTTTGGGCAAACCAATCAATATACGCTTATTGAGATTTTTTTTTACCAAAAATATGTTGAATACATATTGGCCTAAATTGATGAATAAATTAGATTAGATTTTTTAAATGTTTTTATTAGGTATGTTTTATTGCAGAAAGTAAAAAATATTCTTCATTTTTTCAAATTTGTCGGTCTTTTTTGGTTTATATTGCAAAAAATAAAAACTGCAGAGGTGATCAAATACCACCAAAAGAAAGCTCTATTTGTGGGAAAAATAGGACATTCATTTTATTTGGGTACAGTGTCGCACGACCGCGCAATTGTCAGTTAAAATAATGCAGTGCCGTATTGCAAAAAATGCCCTGGTCCTGAAGGAGGGTGAACCTTCTGGGGCTGAAGTGGTTAAGGACTGATTTAATTAATAAAAAAAAGTTTTTTTGTTTTGCTTTTCTAATGCAGACTTGTAAAGTCACTGAAAAGTCTGCTTTAAGTTCATTACTGAGTCACCACAAGTATCATATTATCTCTTGAAACAATACTTCTACCCTAGCAAACAGAAAGGGGTTTGGCAGTTTCACTCGTTTCCAACTTAGCTATAAACAAAATAAATACAAATTTGGATTATAAAAATGCACATGACAAATGTAGAACATTTGCTGAGACTCTTTTTGTTGACGTACTTCTGCATCCATCACTCCCTTTCCAACCTTGTTACCAGTTTAGCTCTAAACACAGCCAATAGCTCCGTTATCCAGCCTGCAAGCCTTGAAAGGGTTATCAGCACATTCCCCTTCAATGGAAGATATATTTCCAGCACCTCCATTCAGCCAGCAAGGTGGAGAGGCCCTCATAGCTTAATTTATTCTGTCTCAACTATATAAAGACATCAGGAATTTGAATTTTCAGTATTATTATTGACGACGTTCATTAATCACTCCAAAGGACCTTGACACAGTTTCAAGCGCTGTGAGTCTACAAGGCAGTGGCAATATTTTTTTTCTCCACTGTACTTTGCTTTTGTATATAGCTATATGCTACTGACAGAATATTAAAGGAAACTTGGCAACTATTTTAAAAGTTTCAAAGTAAAAGTCCTGCTTAAGAAACTTACAGTGCAGTGTACCTGGTATTACTTTTATTAGCCAGAAAAGTGCCCTCTGCATGCCTCTCTGAAACTAGCTGCCCTGTGTTATAAGATGCCTGGCTTCAGGGCCAATTACCATCTGCCTGTCCAATACGAACACCTTAATGGTCATTACAAAAGTTAAACTGGTTGAAAACTCTTCCATATACCCCGGAAAGTGGCCATCCTCAGGTAAAATACAGAGTAGAAACAAATCCTCTTACATACGTTGAACCTGTTGATCTGTAGCCCTCTCTTATTCATAGCCTTCTACAGCACACAGAATGTACACCACATCTCTCAGCAGCAGGGGAGTTGCTAGGTCTGCAAAAGATCTGGGGCTAGAGCCCATAGCAGCTCCTTTTTGCATGCCCGCAGGGGGGGGGGGGGGGGTACCAGTGGTAAGCAATTTTTCACGGGCGATGCCTGGTGTTGGCGCTTCAGTCATTATGGCATAATGGTTGATATGGTGTCAGGGTGATTGAAGTGCATTATTTCTATTGTTACATTCTAATATATAATGAAGTGGTTCAACTCACCATACTGCAGAATCAGTGGGAGCCCTGGGCGTGTCACTTGCCACATCTCTTGCCACCAGATGCAGCATGTCACTTGCCACCGTCACCTGCCACTAGATGTGGATTGTCACTTGCCATGTCGCCTGCCACCAGTGGTGGATTGTCATTGCCACTTTCACCTGGCAGCAGATGTGGATTGTCACTTTCTACGTCTCCTACCACCATTTGGAGATTGTCACTAGCCACATCTCTTGCCACCATTTGCAGATTGTCACTTGTCACGTCACCGGCCACTAGATGTGGGTTGTCACTTGTCAACTGATGTGGATTGTCACTGGATTGTCAGTGCCACCAAATGTGCATTGGTGGCAGGCTGACAGCACTGGTCCATTTAGTGAGAGCAGGAGAGCGGTGATGCGGGGCGGGCAGTAAGAGATGATGTCACCTCACTGCTTCCCGCCGCACCTCCGACATTGAAGCAAGGGGGTCTGGCTGCAAAGTGGAGCTCCATGATGACCATGCTGTGAGGGCAGAAGAGCGCCGATTTGTGGCGGACAGTGAGAGATTATGTCATCTCTCTGCTGCTCGCCGCACCTCGCTCCCAATTTGAAGAGGCCCGGCTATGAAGAGCTCACTTCTTTCCTCTCCTCCGCCTCTCTCATGCAGCCTGCCCGCCTGCTGCAGCAGCCGCAACCCACTGGTTAGGCAGGGACCCTGCGGCAAGAGACTCGGGGCTATGGGCCCCAGATACAGGGCTATAGCCCCAATAGCCACCCCCTAGCAACGCCCCTGCTCAGCAGCACAAAGTATGGGGCATGGATCTGAATTCACACACAGCACAACTCAGGAAGAAGAACTCTGAGCCCTGATTGGAGGGAAGAGACGCCCCCTACCCCCACTTCACACAGTGCACAAAGAACAAGCACGGCTGTGGCTGCCAATCAGAGGCTGTGTGCTGGAGTTCTCCTTTTTTCTCTTGGTGTCTGGAAAAACTGTCAGAAGTGACTCATGCAGATAACATAAAAACAAGGCAGCAGAGAGAAATCACATTCAGAGCTTTGGTCAGAGACAAGTACAAATTATAGGGGGAGGTGCTTTGTTCAGATTTCATTTTTCAGGTTAACAACCACTTTAATAAATTACTGTAAAATGTTCTAAAACTAAAATTCTATTTTTTTAGATAGAGTTGGGAATAGTTCAAACCCCTGTCAGTTTATTTTTTTTATTTTTTTTGTATCCTGTTGGAGAAACAACACTTCCTGTCCTGGAGAAACATCGGGAAGTGATGAAATACCTCTCCAGAAAAATCCCCTCTCCTCTAAAGCTGGTCACAGATGGATTGAAATTCAGCCAGTTCAGCAGGGACAGGCCAAATTTGTATCCACGTGTGGCCAATCCCACCAGAAGTTGATCTTCTTATGTCAATTGGGATTGGTGTAAATTTTTTCTTGATCAGTGGCTTCAACCTCTGATCAGTGTATTGTTCTTGTGTGGATGTGGCAATTATTTTTCGATCAGCCCGCTGATTGATGAAAAGTGACTCACCTATGGCCAGCCAACGTCAGATGCCACTGGAACAGTTATCATCTTTGGGAAAAATCATCACCAAGAAAAATAGACAGGGTGAAACTTCCCAGTGGGGACACAGTGTAATGAAACACAATGGGTTTTAAAGCTTTCCACCTTTATTAAAAATAAAAAATTACTTTAAATAGTTACACCATCCCGTTTGTTTTGTAGTGCAGAAGAGTTAGGCTTTTCTGCTAATGGGACAGCAATAGAGAGGACACAGAAAGTTATAAAAAGCTAACGGAGATTTTTACACTTTTCCTTTTTTGGCAATAAAAAAAAATGTCATTAGGATGGGAAGCATTGGGAAATCTCCCCAATGGGGCTATAGGCAGCAGTAAAATTCTTACAGAGGTTCTAATCTTTACAAGCTCAGTACAAAAACTAATACAAAAATTTGCTTACAATTCCTCTTTTATTTAACATTAGTGTCTCATTATAACAAAAAAAAAAACACAAGCTGTCTTCCAGCCCAAATTCTGAAAAGACTAAACAGATCTGCTGCCTAATAAACAATAATACAATGTAATTTATCTGGTAACACTTTAACACAGCTTACAGTAAGTGGTGTCCTGCACTTTAATTGGTATATTATACTCGAGGACTGATAACTTAATTTTAATAATTGAATTTTTTTTTTCCTCTTTATGAAATATAGGTATTTTATAATTGAATACATGAATAATCTAAACTTCAAAAATGTAAGGTTTAATAGGCAATTACAATGACTATCGCTAATAGAAAAATAATCTTTACCCATTTTTTTTCTTTGAACGCGTATATAATAATTTTTTTGTCTAGTTGTGATAAGTTAAGCAAGAAATGAGCTCAGCTGAATTTTCCAGTTCAGCTTGTTGAATTTACATTGTAAAGACAGTGATGAGAGCACATGCAGAACAGGGGGTGCCTTCATTCAATTACAGAAGGGCCTGGAAGCAGTGGGTGAGAACTATCTAATATGAGATGATCTCTCTTCTGTATGATTTGGAGCTATCAAGCTGTGACGAGTAGAGAAAATGGCAGGGTCGGGGGGCCCAGTTTGGAATAAAATGTTCTCAATAAGCTAAAAAAACAAGGTCTCTTTAAAAAAAAAAAAGCAGGATAGTATAATGGAGAGTATATCTTGTTGTACAAGCCTTCAAAAACACTTTTATAAGGCATAATCTCATACCTGATTAAGATTACCAACAGGCAGTTATAAAAGAATGGTATGGCCTTACCATGGCTATAGTGCTGCTTTGGTATAAAAATTGTGCTTCAGAGTTCCAAAGCAAGTGGAGAACCATTCAAATGAATGAATTGGGGACAAAAGTTAGGAGGACGAAAGCCCTGTCATGTGACCTGGCAAATTCATGTGACTGGCCTCTTCTCCAATCAAAAAATTCTCTCTGCAACATTAAAAAGACACAAGACCCCATATACTCACCTTACCTGCACTCCATTGCAGCTCCTTGCTCTTCTGACACCTGTTCAAATACCAGGCACTTTTAGATATGGGGGAATATATAACCTAAACCTACAACCTACATAAGCAAGGAAGTGAAGTCATTGTTCCTCTAGGTCACCAACACAGCCAATTTCAGCACCAACTGTGGAGGAGCAAGGAGCTACAAGGGTGCAAAAGTTTTAGGCAGGTGTGAAGAAATGCTGTAAAGTAAGAATGCTTTCAAAATATATATATTTTAATAGTTTATTTTTATGAATTTACAAAATGCAAAGTGAGCGAACAGAAGAAAAATCTAAGCCAAATAAATATTTGGTATGTCTACTGTGACGGAAAGTCTCACACTCCGCTTGAGTGCTTTCGTCATATACCACTTCCTCCCAGTTTGAATATAGATATCAGATATTCCAACCGTTCACAAGCACAAAACAAGACAATACTTGCTTAGTTGCTCAACATGGACTCTTTTATTAGAACCAAAAATACAAGTCTTTATATACAGTTAAAGAGGAGGTTCCTACCTCCTGCTATATTACTCTAACAATACACCTGTAACCAGAAACCTAATTAACATGAGCTAGTTTACTAAATCATTTACCCAGACTAGGTGACTCAGAGACATGACCTTTAGGACAGACTTGCCGTCTTTTAGCTCAGAAGACACAATCAACATTATCATAAATAGAAACACAGAAAACCTTCTCACAATAATTCTCACAGAATTCTGCTGGGGGTTTGCTAGGTGGTTCCTCCTCTACAGAAACGTCTAATAAATTTCCAGTCTCTGGAATTGCTAAAAGTGTAGGACAGAGGTCTTGGACCCTCTGTTCAGTTACCACATCTTCAGCTGGAGAAGTTTGTTGTAACTCCATAGATGATGCTGGCAGAAAATCACATGTCCCTGTCAGTGTTGTGGGAGAAAGGCCGACTACCTCTTCTCTCAAGAAGGCCAAAGCCACTGTTGGTGCTGAGCAGAGGTTATCAGAGCTCTGCTCTGTTGTCAGCACTTCAGGTTTGGGGACGGCAATCTGCGGCGTTTCCACTGCCGATTCTCTGGCATGCTGCTGAACGTGTTCTAGCAGTTTCCTGTATGCCCTTTCCAGATGCTGTTACTTCCTTAGCAAATGGTCCAGATCAGGTTTAAGCTCTGAGACCCCTGCAAGACCGAGCATAGCCTCTCTATATTCTTGCAGGTCCTCAAGGACCGGTTGCCCTTCATCGCCAAACACAAAAGGACCTGTAAGCTTCTCCCACAGCAATCCAGGGCCTCCAAAGTCATATCCCTCTGGAGAGCATTCTGTTGGCTCCCCTAAATATCCCTGCACTGTGTGCCATTGCAGAGCCCGATAATGATTGTCCAGCTCTATCTCCTGCTGGACCAGCCTGTCCAACTCAGTCATCCATTGCTCCTGGGGCCGCTCTCCCAGGAATGCCATCCGCAATGCCCGTTGATCACTGGCCCGTTGCTCTTGGGTTCGAAAGCACTTGCCCTGTTTCATACCAGCGAGCTGAAGGGCTCCAATCCAGAGCTCCACCCGAATCTGCTGCCTGAGCTTCAGGTATTCATCCTCAGACACAGTCCAGGTGTATGCTGAAAGGACAATCCGCAGCAGCCCCGGGAATTCTGATGCCAGGTCCATATCTCCTCTGGGGTGACCGAAGTCTGCTAATCTGATCTTGGATCCAGGTGGAGGTTTGGATGTCCCAGACTGCAGGAAGTGTCCCACTGATTTCCACCAATTGTGACGGAACGTCTCCCACTCCGCTTGAGTGCTTTCGTCATATGCCGCTTCCTCCCAGTCTGAATATAGATATCAGATATTCCAACCGCTCACAAGCACAAAACAAGACGATACTTGTTTAGTTGCTCAACATAGACTCTTTTATTATAACCAAAAATACAAGTCTTTATATACAGTTAAAGAGGAGGTTCCTACCTCCTGCTCATATTACTCTAACAATGCAACTGTAACCAGAAACCTAATTAACATGAGCTAGTTTACTAAATCATTTACCCAGACTAGGTGACTCAGAGACATGACCTTTAGGACAGACTTACTGTCTTTTAGCTCAGAAGACACAATCAACATTATCATAAATAGAAACACAGAAAACATTCTCACAATAGCAGAGTTGATTAACACAAACAACAATGGGTGAAATACTCTTAGAGCCCACACTAGCCTTATTTACAATAAACACATTATAGCAGACAACAGACAGGTGGCTGGAGTTGATGACATGAGCATCTTCTATGAGCCCCAACATTATGAATCAGTCACTATTTATAATATGGCATATACAGGGTTCCCAGAGTCTGTGTGTGTCTTGGGGAGATATGGACCTGAATCCAAAGTAACACCACCTCGAGGGTCCCCAGGCATACAGCTAACAAAGAGCACCGTTCCCCCAAATGCCAGGGCCCATGATCGGTAGGCAAGAGGCTAGCATTCAGTCCCCTCCAAAAGCCTCTGTCCTGTCTAGGTCTGTCACAATTACCCTTTGGCTTCAAACCAACACCAATTCTTACACTTGCACACTTTGTACACTTGCACATTTTGCAGGATTAGAGTCAAGTGTATGATTAACAAATTATGCCATGCAGGGGCATGTTGAAACACGATCATTAACTTAGTAACTGAGTAACAGCTGTGTAGGAGGCTTAAAACTGAGTGAGCGACAGCCAAACTCTGCTACTAAGGTAAGGTTGTGGAAGACAGTTTCATGTCGCAGGTTTACAGGCTTAAGACTGAGTAAGCAACAGCCAAACTCTGCTACTAAGGTGAGGTTGTGGAAGACAGTTTCATGTGACAGGTCACCATGGCAAGACTGAGCACAGCAACAAGACACAAGGTAGTTATACTGCATCAGCAAGGTCTTGCCCATGCAAAGAATTCAAAGCAGGGTGGGATTTCAAAATGTACTGTTCAAGCAGGCAAACAGGCAATGCTGAGGAACGTGGACGCAGTGGTTGGCCAAGGAAATTTAATGCAGCAGATGAAAAACACGTCATGCTTACTTCCTTTTGACATCGGAAGATGCCCAGCAATGCCATCAGCACAAAACTTGTGGAAACTAGTGGGACCCAGATACACCCATCTACCATCCAAAGAAGTCTGTCCAGAAGTGGTCTTCATGGAAGAATTGCATCCAAAAGGCCATACCTCTGACGTGGAAACAAGGCTATGGAAGAAAACACAGGAACTGGGATGCAGAAAAATGGCAGCAGGTCTGGACTGATGAGTCAAAATTTGAAATATTTGGCTTTAGCAGGAGGCAGTTTGTTTACCGAAGGGCTGGAGAGCAGTACAATAATGAGTGTCTGCAGGCAACAGTGAGATTCCTGGCAAGTTTGGAGCTGCATTTCTGCAAATGAAGTTGGAGATTTGGTCAAGATCAATGGTGTCCTCAATGCTGAGAAATACAGGCAGATACTTATCCATCATGCCAAGCCATCAGGGAGATGTGTGATTGGCCCCAAATGTATTCTGCAGCAGGACAACGACCCCAAACATACAGCCAATGTTATTAAGAACTATCTTCAGTGTAAAGAAGGCGCCCCCCAAAGAGCCCTGATCTCAAAATCATTTAGTCTGTCTGGGATTACATGAAGAGGCAGAAGGATTTGAGACAGCCTACATCCACAGAACAGCTCCAAGATGTTTGGAACAACCTACCTGCCGAGTTTGTTCAAAAATTGTATGCAAGTGTACCTAGAAGCAGGGATGTAACTAGAACCTTCAGGGCCCCAGTGCAAGAAACCATGAGCCCCCCCCACCTATATATCAGTGGCAGCAGTGGTGGGGGGATGGGATCAGTGGCAGAGGTGGTGGTGGTAGTGAGGAGGGTTCTATCAGTCCACTGAGGGTGTTGGGGGAGGGGGGATCAGTGGCAACAGTAGTGGGGATGGGATCAGTCCACTTAGGGTGGTGGGGGAGATGGGATCAGGGGCGGGGGTGGTGGTGGTGAGGATAGGGATGACATCAATGGCAGTGGTGGTGGTGAGAATAGGGATGACATCAGTGGCAATGGTATTGTGGAGAGCTATGACATTAGTGGCGGTGGTTGTTACATATGTGGCAGTGGTGGTGATGGGGATAGGGATGACATCAGTGGCAGTGGTGGAATAGGGATGACATCAGTGGCGGTGGTGGTGGCAGGACAGGGATGACATCAGTGACAGTGGTGGTGGGGAGATAGGGATGACATCAGTGGTAGTGGGGATAGGGATGACATCAGTGGTAGTGGTGCTGGTGAGAATAGGGATGACATCAGTGGCAGTGGTGGTGGTATAGGGATGACATCAGTGGCAGTGGTGGTGGTTGGATAGGGATGAAATCAGTGGCAGTGGTGAGGATAGGGATGACATCAGTGGCGTTGATGGGGATAGGGATGACGAGTGGCAGTGGTGGAGATAGGGATGACATGAGTGGCAGTGGTGGTAGTGGGGATAGGGATTACATGAGTGGCGGTGGTGGGGATAGGGATGACATCAGTGGCGGTGGTGATGGAGGGGCGGGATAGGGATGACATGCGTGGGGGGATAGGGATGACATAAGTAGTTGTAGTGGGGCTAGGGATGACATCAGTGGGAGTGGTGGCAATAGGAATGACATCAGTAGTGCTGATGGAGGGATAGGGATGACATCAGTGGGGAGGATTGGGATGACATCAAAGGTGATGGTGATGGAGGGATCGGAATGACATCACTCTACTACCACTGATGTCATCCCTATCCCCACCACCACTGATGTAATTCCTATCCCACCATCACCACCGCCTGATGGGAGGAGGGGATGGGATCAGTCAGAGGCAGCGGTGGTGGTGGGGTGGGATTAACCTTGCTTTGTGGATTGGTCCAAATCATTTGGTGGAGGGGGGATTATGGTGTGCATCAGCATACCAAAATATTTTGGACAATTTCATCCTCCCAACTCTGTGGGAACAGTTTGGGGATGGCCCCTTCCTGTTCCAACATGACTGTGTACCAGTGCATAAAGCAAGGTCCATAAAGACATGGATGAGTGAGTTTGAGGCCGGGAACTTGACTGGCCTGTACAGAGTCCTGACCTCAACTCAATAGAACATCTTTGGGATGAGTTAGAGTGGAGACTGTGATGCAGGCCTTCTTATTCAACATCAGTGCCTGCCCTCACAAATGCGCTTCTGGAAAAATGGTCAACCATTCCCATAGACACACTTCTAAACCTTGTGGACAGCCTTCCCAGAAGAGATGAAGCTGTTATAGCTGCAAAGGGTGGGCCAACTCAATATTGAACCCTATGGACTAAGACTGGGATGCCAAAAAAATTCTTGTGTGTGTAAAGGTGCCCCAATACTTTTGGTAACATGTGTATATACAGTACATATGAAGGTGACCAACTTAAAGGATATTTTCACCTGCTGCGCTTAAGATCTTCTCTGTGTAGCCCCCGATACATAACGTTTCTTTATAACTCTCCTCATATGGAATGCCTTTGTACTCCATTTATTGTACATAATTTTGATGTTTTTTCTATACATAGTCTATAGTCATATAACTGCACAGCTCAGACAGATTTGCTCATTACCTATACAGGCAGAGGTTAGCTGTACAGCACAGTAATTGTGTTTTATTTTTCATCTCCTTAAATACAATATATTATATAATTTTAACCAAGCTTTAAATGCAGCTTTAACACTTTTGCTACTGGATACAGTTGTCTTCTTCTTTTTTTTTGTTTCCATTTTTCAAACACGCTAAAATGTACTGTACATTTTTACATGAAAACACACTTAAAGATAAAAAATATATATATTTTGTTGTAGGTGGTTGGACGCTAAAGAATAAATAGAACATTTCTAAGCATAGTTATGCCGCGTACACACGAGCGAACTTTACGGCAGACTTGGTCCGGGGGACCGGACTCTATTGGATAATTCGATCATGTGTGGGCTCCAGTGGACTTTTTTTCCCCAAAAGTTCGACGGACCTAGAAATGAAACATGTTTCAAATCTTTCCGACGAACTCCAGTCCGGTCGAAAAGTCAGCTCGTCTGTATGCTAGTCTGATGGACAAAAACCGACGCTGGGGCAGCTATTGGCTACTGCCTATGAACTTCCTTATTTTAGTCCGGTCGTACGTCATCATGTACGAATCCGTCGGACTTTGGTTGATCGTGTGTAGGCAAGTCTGTTCATTCGAAAGTCCATCGTAAAGTCCGTCGAAAAGTCCACCAGACCTAGTCCATCGAAAAGTCTGCCCGTGTGTATGCATTACAGTAGTGTTAGGATGGAATTTCATTTTACATATTTTTTCACTTTGCTGTTTTTTTACCCGCCTAAATTTATTTCGATAACAAGGGGTTGACAAGCAACCAATGCGGGAACACTTTTAGAGTGATAGTTACTCTTAATAGAGACATCAAGGTCTAGACCCCTGATGCCTCCCCTGCACTTAGGCTCTAATGGAGCACACAGCATCTCCAACCACCGCTTCACCTGGCTCTCCTATCTGGTTAATGTCAGCTCTGAACCCAGAAGTGCTCAGAGCTAAACCCTTCTAAGTTTACAATTCATTGGAGAGATGGATGAACAGACATTTCCTCCATCTCCCCCAGCTCGCTATCCTGGTTTATTTTGCTTTTTCCATTCCAGATGGCTCCCAGAAGAAGCAGGGAACCCCGGTACTGAAGAGGGGGGTGGACACAAGGAAAGACACTGAAGAAGCGATCAGGTGGCTGTATAGCTTCCAGATTTCTTCCACAAAATAAACTGGCAGCATGCTCTTAAAAAGTAGCCAATCCCACAACAGTGGCTGTGAATTTGTTTACATGCCACCATTACAATGTAGTTTTTACCTCTGTGGCAGTAAAAGGAATAATGTGATGGATATCATCACCAACCATTAAAAAAAGTGGAAGAAAAAGGGACAAACTTGACTTTTAGGCCTCATGCACACTGGACATGATAAAAAAGCCAGTAACGTTAGCTGTAGAAAGCTGTAGATGTAGAGTGAGTTTTTCTGCGTTTTTGTAGTAGTTATTCTTCAGCGTTTTTTGGTGTTTTTTAGCACTTTTTTTTTTAGCAAAAATATACTCCCATAAAAGCTTATGGCTCAAAAACGCTGATAAACTCTGAATAACCACGCTTTTCAGCATTTTTTTTTTTTTTGAGTTTCTAAGCTGTTTTTTCAGAGTTTATTTTTACAGCTGAAAAACTCTTCTCAAAACCCACTAGTTCTGGGGGGTTTTCCCAGCTAGAATACACCCCTGCCAAAAACTGCTGCTAACAATGCATGGACAATAACATGCTGGGGAGTTTATTGACTGCAGAAAAAAATATCTCAAGCCAAAAACAGAAAAAAAACAGAAGCTGTAAAAAGTCCAGTGTGCATGAAGTCTAACAAGGCAGTTGAGAGCAGTATAAAATAAATCTTTAGGTTTCTGAATCTCTATTCATGCATTTTTCATCATATGCTCTGTTCGAATTGCCCAGATTTTTGACAGGCTTACTTAAATATGTTCTAGTTCACAGGTTCTCTTGGTTATATACTGCTTATACATAATATGCATAAAATATGTAAAGATAACCCAAAAAGAGTAATAAAATACTCTAGATCAGCTGAATCACTTAGAACTTTCTTCCATCTTTTTTTGTTTGTTTACTTTAGTAACCAGAACTGGAAATCTCCATCGACTTCTTCCCCAGAAAAGCCCTCCAGGAATTGTCTTGATTTGACAGAGTGTAGGTGCTGTTTTCTTGGTGGATACACTCTTAATTGTAATGGAGTCGGTCCAAGGTTTATTTCCACATTCCAAAAAAGAAACTTGCCTGGCAGAGAACATGGCTAATCGATAAAATGTTGAAATTTCATCAGACCTCAAACTGCTATCTACTTTGTGCTCAGCAAGGGCAACAACAATCTATTGATCTGCTCTTTGTGCTGAAGGAAGTTGCAACATTGCATTGATCAGCCAGGCTATACTATGGAATTGTAACATTATTCAGAATGGCAGAAGAATGTCTTCGCTAGAGTGAATGTGAATATGATAAGAACTGGTATAGAACTGATGAGAACCGATGTACAGTATATACGATAAGAACTGGTCGAGAACCGATAAGAACCGATGTACAGTATATATAATAATTACTAGGCTTAGGAGAAAAGTACAACCGCTAACATTTACCCTCTTGCTTTTGTCTTCTATTCACTGGCAAAATATAAGACATTTGATCGGTTTCTATGACCAAACATTCTAGAAATTTCCTTGCTCTAGATTGTAAACACCTGCAGTTAAAGTGGAACTAAGCCTATTAATTTACCTGACTCCTAAAACAGTTACATTCAAGTTAATGTTGTGAATGATAACTTTCACAGTTGCTTGTACTCTCAACTTAACTGTCAAGCCATCAAATGGCTGGTGTCATACCTGATGATGTACTGTACAGCATCATGGCAAACAGAGGCTAAGATGGCAGCTTCCTTGGCTGTAAAGGATAGTAGGGTTTAGTTCTGTTTTAGGTGTTTTTAAAAGGTGGTCAACACCCTGGCCGTTTCTAGCTTATAAAGACAACCAGTCAGGAAAAGTGTTAGTGATAAATTTGCATCTAAGGTTAAAAATTTAAATATTATATTAATTTCTTTATTGTATTTCAATTATTTGTAGCCTACTCTCACTAACCACTTGAGCTCCGGAAGGTTTTACCCTCTTCATGACCAGATTATTTTCTGCTATTCAGCACTGTGCTATTTTAACTGGTAATTGCGTTGTCATGCAACACTGTACACAACTTATATTTATATCATTTTTGTGCACACAACTAAAGCTTTATTTTGGTGGCATTTGATCACAAAGCGCTGCGTAAACTGTCGGCGCTATATAAATCCTGTATAATAATAATAATAATAATCACCACTAGGTTATATATATATATATATATATATATATATATATATATATATATATATATATATATACACAGAAAAAAGACTGAACATTTAAAAAAATGTTGCATAAACATTTTATTGAATGTTTTTGAAAACAGTGCAATAAACACAAAAGAGAAATGCCACATACATTGTGCAGCCATGTAAATGGAGAACAATATATCAGAAAAGACAAGTTATTAGCAATATCTTCCAATGGGTAAGAATAGGGTCACATACCATGAAGACCCCACAGTAAAAGTATGGCAAACAGACAAATTCTAATGAGCATTTGACCCGTGTTACTGAGTGCAATACCAGAGATAGCCAGGTACGACCACTGCGTATTTATATAATATAAAATAAGTAGTCTTCTCGGGTCTCTCTCGACTCTGCTATTCTTGCTCACCAGGGCCGAACCACAGGGAGGATATGGGAAAGGGAAAAAGAGAGAAAACAAAAAGGGGGGGGAGCAGAAAATAGAATGTAAAGAATAGGAAGGGGGCGGGAACACCACCAACTGCCCTCTCCATCCATCATCGCCAAGTGTACGGAAGAATGCAACGTCATAGATGGCGTGCTAGTATGCATTAACGATTTTCAGTTGTGTTGGTGTAATCTGATATCAATTGGCAGTCTGATGTAGATCTTGATATGAACGTGAACCTCGAAAGGTTGTCCAGGGCGTCCATGTATCAGAGTACTTGGAAACTTTGTCAAGAGTGATATGGATCAGCTCCTCCATCTCAGCTATGCGGTCAATATGCCGGAGCCATTCCTTTAGTGAGGGAGGGTCTGTGGATCTCCAATGTACTGGGATGCATAACCTAGCATTGATCATATGCATAGCAACCGATTTGTAGTAGCGCTTCTTAGATATATTGGAGTAATGTAGAAGGTACTGTGCTGGAGAAAACTCCAGTGGAAGCGAAGAAACCGCCAGTATCGTATCATGAACCTTACGCCAATAAGATTGGATTATTGGGCACTCCCACCAAATGTGGAGGAGAGTACCTGTCTCTTTGTCACATCTCCAACAACAATCAGGTACTGAGGGGGCAAATTTGTGAATTAGATCTAGGGTTCTATACCACCACGTCTTCAGTTTATACCCATTTTCTTGGGTTGAGACATTCAAGGATCCTTTGTGGATATATAAATGTATGCGCTCCCAGCTAGCCTCATTTAACTCGATCCCCCAGTGCGTTCTCCCAGAATGTGTGGTCATTGCGGAAAAGAACAGATGGATTCTCAAACATTGTAGCATAAAGCATTGAAATCACATGATTTTGGGGGGGAAGATCGGGAGCAGAGTGACTCAAACACTGTGGGTGATTTGGTGAAGCCTGTTCTATGGAATGGACAATCCATGTAATGTTGGAGTTGAATGTAGGACCAGAAGGGAAAAGCCTTCATATTGGATAACTCAGCAAGCTCCTTGAGTCTCATGAATCAGCCTCTACAGAAAAAAATGTTTAGCCAGCATCTCCGCATACGACCATTCTCCGCCAGAAAGGTCCCAGCTATGACTGGAGGAAAGTCTGGGTTGTTTCGCACTGGAGTGAGGCAAACTTTAGCAGATACTGCATGCTTGGCACATGCTCTATCAAAGGCATGAAGGGTAGCTCCTATCAGGGGGTGAGAATAAAGCTGTGCCGAGGCATGGTCTTTAGGGAGCCAAGGAGTCTCCCGTAAAAAAGCATTCAAAACCAGATGCTCCAGGTTCACCCAGCTTTTACATTGGGCATGAACCCTCCAATCGACCACTTGGGCAAAGTGGACCACCTAGTAGTAGCGTTGCAAGTCCGGGTGCCCAATCCCGCCGCAAGACTTTGGCATTACAAGTTTCAATGAGAAACAACAACCTCCGCGCCAGTGGTGTCAATAATTGAAAACCATAAGTGTTTCATAAACAATCATAAAAAATGTTAGCAGTGAAAAATACACATATAACAAGCTGCTCCCCAATTTGAACATAAATGATCAAAAGTAAATATATATATAGATAGGGGGCGCTAGAAACTAGAAAGTAATAATTTAAAGTGCAAAAAAACAAACAAATAAACAAACAAACAGGCCACCTATAAATTTTGATTGTTATTTAATTTTTTAGCAAGCATGGTATCTAATATAGTATTTTTTTTTTTGTTTTTGTTTTTTTGCACTTTAAATTATAACTTTCTAGTTTCTAGCGCCCCCTATCTATATATACATTACAAGTTCCAACCAACTTATCTGCGCTGGATTGTTGCGCCATAGGAAAGCTCTACACAAGGATTTGTACAATGCAAAAAAGGCAGGAGGTAAGCAAATTGGTATAGTTTGTAACTTATAAAGTAAACGTGGAAGGACCGTCACCTTTATGATGGACCATGAGATAGTGGGAGAGTCCCATTTTTGTAGATCACAAGGCAATGCTTGCAATTCCACCAAAAAGTTTCTGCTATAGAGTTCTGAGAGGTCTGCCGGAAGTTGTATACCTAAATAGGTGATAGTATCTGGTTTCCATTGAAAAGGGAAGTTAGTCTGGCGTTGCATGGTTAGTTCCTTTGGGAGTGAGATATTTAGCGCAAAAGACTTGGAATTGGAATTGACTTGGAGTTGATTTTCAGATAAGACAAGAGCTTAATGTGATCGAGGACTTTCATGAGGTTAGGGAGCAACGTCAACGGAGAAGAAAGAAAGAGCAAAACATCATCTGCAAAAGCTGCAATCTTGTACTCCTGAGAGCGTACACGTATGCCTTAATATCGGGGTGGGCTCGAATGCAGCGGAGAAGGTGTTCCAGTCTAAGGATGTAAAGTAGGGGGAAAAGAGGGCATCCTTGTCTGGTCCCATTATGGATTGAAAAGGCGCCCGAAAGGTGGCCATTAACCCTCACTCTAGCTCAGGGGTTGGCATACAAAGAGAGGATGAAGATTCTCGTACGTGTCCTGATCCCCAGAGCACCCAGAACCACCTCCATGAAGTCCCAGGCCACTCTGTCAAACGCCTTCTCAGCGTCCATTGCAAGAAAGAAACCTTCTTGTTGGCTAGATGTAAGCCAATGATGTAAATTCAGGGATTTAATAGTGTTGTCCCTGGCTTCTCTGCCCGGGACAAACCCTACTTGATCCAAACCCTACTTGATCCAAACCCACCCAGGACAGAACGTGGTGAGACAAACATGTCGCCAAGATCTTGGAGAACAACTTGACGTCCACATTAAGAAGAGAAATTGGACGGTAATTGGCGACATTGGTAGGTTCTTTCCCTTCTTTAGGGATAACCAAAATGGATGCCTCAAGAAGGCTCTCTGACATGCAGGTCCCAGTAGACAGAAAATTGAATGTCTTAAGAAAGCCAGAGACCAAAGAGTCAGGGAACGCCTTATAGCATTGGAGACCAAAAAAGAGAGAATGCCCCCCTTAGTGGGACTTTAATAGACCACCAACTCTTGTGATAAAAAATATATATATTTTATTATAATGGTATACTATAAAAAGACGTGAAAACGTCTATAACATACAAAAATTGCATTCCATACAGAATCAGAACAAGAGGTATACAAATGATAATATTAGATGTACTCTCCTAGGGGTGTTGTACCCCTATGCCCGACGCGTTTCCAGTATTCTGATACCTTCATCAGGGCTTTGAGAGTTGCAAATATTTTACAAATGTATAGGTTCCAGTGACATGACTCTGTGTTCAGGCAGCACTTAAGACCCCAAGGTCAAATGAAATGTTTCATGGACGCCAGGCCCAGATACCGGAGAAGCTAGATGTGTATAATGTTGCCAACATCAGAATGTGTTGAACAAGTCTAATTGGGACCAACAATCGTTAGAGCCTGTGTAATAGAGGCTGCCTAACAGGCAGATCAGTATCCAAGACGGTCCCGCACTGGCTATCTCCTCTGGATGTCCAGGTCCGGTATGGGGCGCCTTCCAAGTATTAGTGCTCACGGTAACGCCTTATAGCATTGTGCCGGAAAACTATCTGGGCCTGGGCATTTACCTGGTTTCATAGTCTTGAGAGCTAAGTTCCATTCTTCTTCCGTCAGCGGGGCTTCCAAGGCCTCTGAGTCTTCTGCTGATAAAGCAGGGGGACCATATTGTTGCAAGAATGCTTGTATCAGTTCAGCACGATTACTCACTAACACCAGACTAGATTCACTGGTCTTTAGGTTATACAGCTTACTGTAGAAGTTTTGAAACTGTTGGGCAATGTCCTAATTTTTAGAATGAGTCACACCTGATGTAGCTATAATATGTTGAACTGTGGAAGCAAGCGTGCATTGCTAAGTAGCCCTAGCCAAAAGCCTACCTGGTTAATTTCCATGTTCATAGAACAATTTCTGGGTTAGAGTATTCTGACGATGTGCCCTTTTAAAGAGTTCCTCTAATAGGAGTGAGCGTGTTTCCTCCAGCTCCTGTGCCATCCTAAGTCCCTGTAAATGTTTGTGTTGGGCTTCCAGCTTGCGAATCTTATCGGAAAGTTCCACTATTAGAGTTTGGCTTTCTTTTTTCTTCCAAGCCGCTATAGAAAGCAAGTGACCTCTTATGACACATTTGTGTACCTCCCACTGCGTCATATAAGAGATTTTTCCACTTTCTGTTATAAAAAATATCCAATAAAGTCAAATTTCTTCATAAATGTAGGCCAAAATGTATTCTGCTAGATGTTTTTTGTACATACTGTCACCAATGCAATACAGCATCATGATATGACTGGTGTGGGGGTGATCAGGTATACTCACTGGAGACAGTATGTAAAAAAAAAAATCAATCATTTTTTTTTTTCAAATTTTAAATATTTACCTAATTTTTTAACATTTTCTTTTTTTTTACATCTTGTCACCAAAGCAGCTCAGTGTCACCACACTGAACACTGTACAGTGACACTGTACACCTCTGGTGGGATGATCAGGGTTTTTTTTTTTTTACACTGTTACTGCTTATACAGTGAAGATCATTGTATAAGAAATAGTTTTAGCTGTCATTAGTTGGTTAACATTGGTTGTGATCTGTGATAGGCTACAGCTAATCACATATTACAGGCAACCAGGTCACCTGGTTACCAGTACCATGTACAGGTATAGGTCACCCAGAGGCTAATATTTTTCTTCTCAAGAAAAGTAGAATTACACTTTAAAGCTGAACTCCCAGTCCCTCTCAAAAAGTAAATCATGGAAAATGAAAGGAGCACCTGTCCCATCCTATGTGGTCTCATGTGTATAAGACCTAAGGAGAAACTATTGGCATAAACTTTTGTTATAATGACACCTTATTTGCCTGAACTAGCTTTATAGTTAGCGGCATTGAAATATTATTTGGTTGATATGATCTTTTAAAGGTTGCTCGTCTTTAAAAAAAAGAAAAAGAATGAACGTGAGGCGAAAACCTAATTCTGTAAGGATACATGTACAAATGCACATAAAATACACCTTTGTGCATTAGCTCTGCTCTGGCTAATTTAGCTTCCAATAAATATTGGATTAGCTGAACATGAAATGCATTAAAAGAAGAGGCAATAGTCAATATATATGGCATTAATGGAGAATAGATAAAATGAACACAAGATAATATATTAGCAGAGAAATGACAGTCGGTATAATAGATTAATATAATAGTTGGTGTAATAGATTAAATTTGCATAACATACATGCTGAAATTAAACTAACACTGGCGGTACACTGTTCAGGTTCAGCTTTGAATTAGCAAAGGATAAACATGGTATGTTTAAATATTATGCTGCCATATGATGGACAGCCTATATGGAGATGGAATTAAGCAGATACAGACACATTTATTATGTATGGCTGAATACATCCAGCTTAGGGAAAGTGAGATAGAGACGGTGCTTAGTATCTGTCAGCTGCGGGAAGGATGGAGATGTCTTAAAGGAGCTCTGTCAGCTTTCAGCCATTATTGCAATTGATATGTCTAATTTAAAAAAAGTATATTTAAAAAATCTATTTTATATTTTAAATTAGCAATTATATTTAATAATAAAAGAAGGAAAACTACCCACAGGCACTGGGTGCAGGTGGATATCAAATGGAGTAGTACTCTCTCCATCATCCAAATGTCAAGGTAATGTAAGTCAACAGAATGATTAGTATATCTTTTTTTAACCCCTTCACGCTTAAGGGTAAAACAAATCTTAAAGCCTAAGCCCAATTTTGCAACTTTGACATGTGTTAGTAGAACTGTACATATCATCACACCTACTTTGTGCATCCAGGGATCATTATACCTTGTTTTTTTTCAGGATAAATTGGGCTTTCATTTGGTGGTAAATGGTAATAGATATCTCCTGATTTTGTTTTATTATCTAAGAAAAACTATCATAACATAGTAAAAAAAAAAACATTTTTTTACAAAAGGTAATTGTATATTTTCATGAGCTTTGTTAACGGTTCACTAAAAATATATAGGTGCCTTTAGTTGTACTTTAAATTGAAGAAAGTGGGAAACACCACTTGACAATTCAGATATGATCTAAATCGGATCCCTTGTGAAAACCCAGAGGAGGTGACAAACAGATTGAAGGTATTAGATCTGATAGACAGAGTGCCTGAGGAACCATGGAAGGAAGTGTGTAACATCGTACAAGACGCAGCAATAAAAACCATCCCAAAGAAGAAGAAATGCAAGAAAGCAAAGTGGTTATCTGATGAGGCTATACAAATAGCTGAACAAAGAAGGAAGGCAAAAAGCAATGGAGAAAGGGGGACATGTACCCAACTGAATGCAGACTTCCAGAGGATAGCAAGAAGAGAAAAAAAAATATCTTCTTAAGCAATGAAAGCAACAGAATGGGAAAGACTACAGAGCTTTTCAAGAAAATTGGAGATATCAAGGGAAAGTTTTGTGCAAAGATGGGCACGATCATAGACAAATATCGCAAGGACCTGACAGAAGCAAAAGAGATAAAGAAGAGATAGCAAGAATGCACAGAAGAACTATACAAGAAAGATCTGAATGTCCCATATAACCACGAAGATGCAGCTGCTGACTTTTAATAATCGGACACTTACCTGTACTGGAGTCCAGCGATGTCCGCACCGCAGCTTCCATCAGCTGTCGGGTGCTGCCGCCTCCATTGCGAGTAAGGGAACCCTACTGCGCATGCGCGAGGCTCCGTTCCTCTTTCCTACTGGCCCGGCGGCTGGGAAAGTAGGAGAGAGGAGGAGGGAGCCTGAGCGGTGACGTCAAAACCCGAGGATGAGGCTCCTGGAAGTGGGAACAGGATACCTGTGAAAGACAGGAGAAGAAGGAGTACAACGAGTGAAAGTTCCACTTTTAGGTGGAACTCCGCTTTAATATCAAAGCTAGAGCAAGTGATGGTATCCTAGCCGAGCTTTTTTAAAATCCTCAAAGATGATGCTGCTAAAGTGCTGCACTCAATATGCCAACAAATTTGGAAAACTCAACAATGGCCACAGGACTGGAAGAGGTCCATTTACATTTCGAAACCAAAGAAGGGCAGCGCAAAAGAATGTTCAAACTACCTTACGATCGCACTTATCTCACACACTATCAAGGTTATGCTGAAAATTCTACAAGCTAGGCTTCAGCAGCATGTGAACCAAGAGCTACCACAAGTACAAGCTGGATTTCGAAGAGGCAGAGGAACTAGAGCTCAAATTGCCAACATTTGCTGGATCATGGAGAAAGCAAGGCAGTTCCAGAAGAATGTTTACTTCTGCTTTATTGACTACAGTAAAGCCTTCAATTGTGTGGATCACAACAAGATGTGGCAAATACTGAACGAAATGGGAATACCAGCCCACCTCACCTGTCTTTTGAAAAACCTGTATGCAAGTCAAGAAGCAACAGTTAGAACAGGACATGGAACACCTGACTGGTTCAAAATTGAGAAAGGAGTGCAGCAAGGATATATATTGTCACTCTACATATTTAACATATATGCAGAGTACATAATGCGAAATGCCAGGATCAAAAATTTACAAGCCGGAATTAAGATCGCAGGGAGAAATATCAACAACCTGAGATATGCAGACGATACTACACTCATGGCAGAAAGTGAAGAAGAGTCTTGTAATAAAGGTGAAAGAAGAGACTGCAAAAGCTGGACTGAAATAGAACAATTAAGAAAACTAAGATCATGGCACACAGTCCCATCACTCCTTGGTAAATAGAAGAAGAAATGGAAACAGTGACAGATTTTATCTTCCAAGGTTCCAAGATCACAGCAGGTGACCTTGGAACGGTGGCTGTAGCCATGAAATTAAGAGACGCTTGCTTCTTCGGAGGAAAGCAATGGCAAATATAGACATTATAAAAAAAAGATATCATCCTACCATCAAAGTGCCGTATAGTCAAAGCTATGGTATTCCCAGTAGTAACAGTAGTAACCTAAAGCTGTGAAAGTTGGACCATAATGGAGGCTGAACGCCAAAGAATTTATGCTTGCTATGGTGTTGGAAAAGATGCTTGAAAGTCCCTTGGACAGCAAGAAGTTCAAACCAGTCTATCTTGAAGGAAATCAACCCTGAATATTCACTGGAAGAACAGATCCTGAAGCTGAAACTCAAATACTTTGGCCACCTAATGCGAAGAGAGGACTCAATGGAAAATTATGCTGGGAAACATAAAAGGAAAAAGGAGAAGATGACGACAGAAAATAAGATGGATCGATAACATCATCCAAACAATGAACATGAAGCCAAGCAAGCTCCAGGATGCAGTGAAGGACAGAAAAGCCCGGCGCGCTATGGTCCATGAGGTCACAGAGAGTCAGACACGACTGAACAACAAAATGCACTGACACTAACTGACACTGATCTAATTTTGACCCTGACCTTGACCCAAACACTAACCCTGGGGCTGACCTAGATCAAACCTCGATTTAGTTTTTTTTTTAATTTTTTATTACACACACTTTTTTTCCTATCTCTGCAAGGACAGAGAGAGATACAATGTATCTGTCTCGTCCATTCACAGAGACAGAAAACACAGGGGTGGGCTTTACAGTGACTTATCGCTGTGATAGCCAGTCAGAGGCTATCACAGCAATCAGGTGACCCAAAATCGTATGTTGGTCCCGATGGTTAGAATGGGGCCCGGTACTCTCGGCGAGAACCCGGTCTCTGTGCTGGGAGTGCACAATGCGTATAGATTAGAAGGGCTAAAGTGAGATCTCAAAATCATTGACAGCCCCCCCCCCCCCCCATGCAGTAAGAAGCATTTACTTGGCTGTCTTGACGGTATAAATGTATTGCCACAGAACTATATCTGGAATGTACAACACTGCATTTGATGACGACGGTTGCAATCTCAGCGATGCACGTGCACACATCTAAACATACACAGACTGATGGGAAAGGAGACGCGAGAAGTGAAGCGCAGTGCTTGCAGAATTGCATATTAGAAACTCACACATGTGATGCCATGTGGAGACAGCCTGGGTAGTGCATTATATTAGAAGCTGTCATTTCTACCACTGCACACTCAATGATGTTCCCCGATTTGCATAAAAGAAATATGTCTCATCAGCAATAAAGGGCAGAGCCATCGCAGGAGTTCATTTCACGTGTGTGATGAAGCAACGGCACGCATCGGCCCAGCATCTGCAAACTTGCTCCTCTGCTTGATTCATAGCGGGGTCCCTTTAAGAACAGAGAAAGACAACTGTGAGAATGGCATGGTTCAGACGTCCATCTGCCTGTGTGTGCCACATGGAATAACAACCGACACTTGTTATTATTCTACAAAGTGTCAGGGATAGGGGGTGGAAACAAAATTGTATTCCTAAAAATTAAAATAGATAGATAGAACCAATCCCAAAAATCTCATAAAGCTTCAACAAGCTAATGTAATTTTAAAGGTCATTTCATTCTTTTTAAACCTACAACTTTCTTTAAAATAATATCCAGTGATCCTGCCATAAAGGTTCTTGTTTGGACATTTCCTGTTATAGGGAGATGATGGTCTGTCTCTACCTCCCAAATGCAGTCTCTGGAGCAAGTGTATGTGGACAAGAAGTAGCTTAAAGAGGCTGGGGAAGATCATAATCACTGAGATGCAACAATGGATGAAAAAAGGTGAAAAAAAAGGTGAAAACAAATATTTTTTTAAAAGAAAAAAAATTTGTTTTTTTTATTATACACAGTGTTTTACCAAACCCTACTTTAACTACTTCAGCTCCGGAAGGTTTACCCGCCTTCATGACCAGGTCATTTTTTGCGATACGGCACTGTGTTGCTTCAACTGACAATTGTACAGTCGTGCGACGCTGTACCCAAATAAAATTGATGTCCTTTTTCCCCACAAATAGAGCTTTCTTTTGCTGGTATTTGATCACCTCTGCGGGTTTTATTTGTTGTGCTATAAACAAAAACAGACTGATAATTTTGAAAAAAAACAATAGTTTTTACTTTCTGCTATAAAACAGACCCAATAAAAAAAAATTCAAAAATCTAATTTCTTCATCAGTTTAGGCCAATATGTACTCTGCTACATATATTTGGTAAAAATCCCAATAAGCGTATATTGATTGGTTTGCGCAAAAGTTATAGTGTCTACAAACTATGGGATGTTTTTATGGAATTTTTTATTTATATATTTATTTTTACTGGTAATGGCGGTGATCAGTGACTTATAGCGGGATTGCGATATTGCGGTGGACAAATCGGACACTAAGTGACACTTTTTTGTGGACCAGTGACACTAATACAGTGATCAGAGCTAAAAAATATACACTGTCACTGTACTAATGACACTGGCAGGGAAGTGGTTAACATCAAGGTTTATATGTGTCCCTAGGGAGTGCTTGCTATCTGTGTGGGGGGTGCTTGTACCATGGGAAGACAGAGATTTGTGTTCCTGCTTAGCAGAAACACAGGTTCTTTGTCTTCCCTTGTCACAAAATGGCGATCTGCCTTGTTTACATAGGCAGACCGCCGTTCTGCCTCTGTCGGGAACGATCGGCGGGTACTGGTGATTGGACACAGCGGGAGTTGGTCGCCGCACCGCAGACCCAGAACTGCAGAAGCACATACCTGTACGTGATTCTTTCTGTAGGAGCCGCATATACGTGGGGCGGTTAAAGCTTAAAGTGTTGCTAAACCCACAACAGTAAAATCAGTCTGTATACGCAGTAAAGTAGGCTGTTTGATTCTGTCTTCTCTGATCCTCCCCTTCTTCCACTGTCCCCAATCCATCTCCTGATAGTACAGAGCCTCATAGGACAGTCAGAGGTGAATGAAAACTCCTACAAGCTTAACCAGTGCTCGGCCGGACACTGATAGAAGTCACAAGACTGCTATATACTGCTGATGAGAAAAGGTATTTAGCCATTTAAATTTACTAAAATAATTGCATTTTCAGGTCCTGGGTTTAGTAACACTTTATCCTTCAGGGAGATGAAATAGACACTAATGAATGTAGCTCTGTAATCATTAAAGAATGTGTAAACCCAACATTTCATATTCCTGATATGTGCTTTAAAAACATATGCTGTTCTATTTGTATTGATTCCTTTGTGTGAAATCACTGGTGTTCCTGCCAGTCCCTCTGCTTTCCTATTAAAAACTGACCACACTGTGCATTAGAGCACACAATGGTCAGTTCTCTATATTTGCTGTGAACTCAGCCTGCTTTCCTCCAATGATCGTACTTGTCCTGACACATCCCCCCTGCACAGCACAGCCTTTCACTGGGAGGACCAGAGGGGATTTAATCACTTATTAAAAAAAAGGAGAAAAAGTGTTTATAAATTTTTTTTTATATTTACACACAAATGTTTTGCTTTTCATTTCTAATTTTGTGCGTTTCCTGTACAGTGGAGCTCAGACGGGGGGAGGGAAAACAAGCATAAAAAGCTTATCATATGTGCTGCAGAGCAAGGAGCAGAAGGAGAAAGCGGAATGACAGAGAGGTTAGTTCATTAGTCATTAGTCTGGCACTCCTCCTTTCACTGTTCAGTCACAGGGTAGGGTTGGGGAGGAGACCTGTATGTGAAAGTGAAACTACAGCTGAGAAAGGTCAGGTCCCCAGACAGACAGGACTGTGCTATGTAGCAGAGCGGCGTAAATCTCTGGACCAGATAGACAGTAACACAAATACCTTTGCAGTTAAAAACAACTCCCTTATATGTATTTCATCTGTGTATCTAGCTGTTTGCCTGGAGGTTTTTTTCAAGCCAAAGGTTCACTTCAGTGAAAAATATAAGGGAAATATGGCCTCCATGCTCAAAGATTCTGTTTGTACCCAGGCATTGTAGAACAACAGGTCGCCATGCATGCCTTGTTGTTGCTAGGAATACCAGTTCCTGGGCCATGGGAATGTGCAGGCTGGTATTCAAAAATCTATTTTAATTTTGCATGCCTGGAGTGTCGAATGTTTATGTTATCACATCAGATTATGTCTGTTCTCATTCTACCCCCTCCAGACTCTTTTATTCTAACCGAAATTTTTCCACCTAGCACTCTCAAGTCTCATATAAGCCCTTCCATTTCTTCCACGTTTTTTTTTATTCAAATCGTTATTTACTAAACAAATTTTCTTTTCCATATATATAAAAACATACAATACATTATACACATAATCCATTTTACATACCACCCTCCCATTCCATCAAAAAGAAAAAGAAAAAAACCCAAACTTTAAGACACTTATACCAAAATACAAAACACTTATTTCCAAATTTTCAACAAAACGAGAAAATCTTTTTTCGAAAGATCCCAAATTTTGGGTGCCAGTCTAGGAGTATCCACTAATGGTTTCCATATCTTTTCAAATTTACCCTCACACGTCCTCCTTACGTACACAAATTTTTCTCGTACCGTTAACCACTCTCAACCAATCTGTGTAAGAGGGCGGCAGAGGCCATCCATTTCTAGACCATCAACTTTCAAGCCTGATAGAGATAGCACAGTACTGCTACCTGTGTTAAAGGCGGAGGGGGCTACTTGATGTTCCATATACCCCAACACGCAATGTTTAGGTTCCGCTAAAACAGTTACTCCAAATACTGAGCTTATTGTATCTACCACACCCTTTCAATATCTATATAATTTAGGGCATAGTTACATAGATATAGCTACATAGTTACATAGTCGGTAAGGCTGAAAAAAGACAATAGTACATCCAGTTCAACCTGTATAGGTATATATGTATCAGTGTCTATAAAGATTTCCCATATCCCTGTATGTTGTGTCTTTTAAGATGTACATCTAATGCCCTGTACACACGACCGGTTTTCCCATCTGAAGGTTTTTCCGACGGAGTTCCGAGGGAATTCCGCTAAAGCTGTCTTGCATACACACGGTCAAACCAAATTCTGACCGTCCAGAGTGTGGTGATGTACAACACGTACGACAGGAATAGAAAACGGAAGTTCAATAGCCAGTAGCCAATAGCTTCCGTCTCGTACTTGCTTCAGAGCATGCGTCGTTTTTGGTACGTCGGAATAGCATACAGACGAGCAGATTTCCTGATAGGAATTGTTTCCATCGGAAAAATTTAGAACATGTTTTCTTTCTAGGTCCGTCAGAATTTTCGCTTGTGTGTACACGGCATAAGAGTCTTTTAAAGATATCCATACTCCCCGCAGCCCCCACCTATTGTGGGAGAGAGTTCCACATCCTTATAGCCCTAACAGTAAAGAACCCCCTACGCATTTTAAGGTTAAACCGCTTCTCCTCCAGTCTCATTGTGTGGCCCTGTGTCCTTTTACACTCCCTGGGACTGAAAAGTATATTTCTTATGCTGGGATCCCCATTGAGATATTTGTAGATCGCTATCATGTCGCCTCTCAAGCGTCTCATCTTCAACGAAAATAAATGTAATGTTTGCAGTCTTTCCTTGTAATTGAGGTCCTCCAGTGCCCTTATTATTTTTCTTGCCCGTCTTTGGACTCTCTCTAGCTCAAGCACATCCCTTCGGAGGACTGGTGACCAGAACTGGATGGAAAACTCCAGATGCGGCCTAACCAGAGTTTTATAAAGTGGAAGAATTATAGTTTTATCCCTGGAGTATATCCTTTTTTTTATGCATGTTAACATTCTGCCTACTTTGGCAGCTGCAGCTTGACATTGTATGCTGTTGCTCAATCTGTCATCTATTAGCACCCCTAGATCCTTCTCCATCCTTGATTCTCTCAGAGGTTCTCCACCTAGTGAATGTTTTGCATTTATGTTTTTCGCCCCCAAGTGCATTACTTTACATTTCTCCACATTAAACCTCAATTGCCATTTGTGTGACTACTCCTTTATCTTATTCAGGTCATTCTGCAAAATTTTTCCTGATGTGAGTCTATTACTCTATTTGTGTCATCCACAAAAACAGTGACTGAACTAGTTATTTCATACGCTATATCATTTATGAATATGTTAAATAAAATTGGTCCCAAGACAGAACCTTGGGGTACCCCATTAACCACTCCAGACCAGTCTGAGTACATGTTATTTATCACCACCCTTTGGACCCGTCCCTGTAGCCAGTTTTTTTCCCAAGCACAGACCCTATGGTCCAAGCCTGCAGACCTCAGCTTGTAAAATAAGCATTTATGTAGGACTGTATCAAATACTTTTGCAAAGCCCAGATACACCACATCCACAGGTCTGCCCCTATGTAGATGGCAGCTCACTTCCTCGTAGAATGTTAGCAGATTGGTCTGGAAGGAACATCCTCTCATAAACCCATGCTGATTACCACTAATGATATTCTTCTCTTCAGTAAATCTTTGGATATAGTCTCTATTCATCCCCTCCAATAATTTACCCACTATTGATGTTAGGCTGACTGGCCTGTAATTCCCAGGAATATGTCTCTGCCCTTTTTTGAATATTGGTACCACATTGGCTTTTCTCCAAGCAGCTGGTACAAATCCTGTCATTATGTGGGTCCACAAAGATCAGGAATAATGGCCTGGCTAGAACTTGATTATGTTCTTTGATGACTCTCGGGTGTAAGCCATCTGGTCCTGGTAATTTATTTGTGTTAAGTTTAAGTCTTTCATTGACTTCGGCCTCTGTTAGCCACGTGGGTATGTCACGTGTTGTGTCACTAACACTACAGTCGTTGTTGGTAAACCATTATTTTTCCTGCGTAAAAACTGTGGAGAAGAAGGCATTTAGTACAGTTACCTACTTTGTGTCATCTGTAACCATCCTCATCTTTCAAGAGTGAAATGTGCTCCAATTTTGTCTCTTTATTGTTAATAAAAAAAAAAATTGGGGTTATTTTTACTCTCTTCCGCTATGTGTCTCTCGTAATCTTTTTTAGCCGCCCTGATTGCGATTTTACATTTCTTATTGCATTCCTTGTAGCACTGGAATGCTGATGGTGACCCATTCCCTTCATATTTTTTAAAGGCCATACTTATTCTCCCTGATGAGGCTCTTCACATTTCTGTTTAGCCACCCAGGTTTATTTTCGCTCTTCTATATTTATTGGCCATTGGAATGCACTGCTTGATACCCTTGTTTAATATGCTTCTAAAGCATTCCCATTTTTCTTCTGTGTTTAATGTTTCCAGAATTTGCCATGTCCAGAAAATATGGATGAAACCTCCAGATGAATCCCCACACCTTGGACATAATGCATCGTGATGTCCCCCAAGCGGAGACAATTTCTGTGGTATATAATATGCCCTATGAAATATAAAAATCTGCATCAAACTGAAGATAAAAAAGTTCATTTTTTAACTTAGTCGGGGACAAGGATATTAGATTCACTGACTCTAAAATATGGTTCCACTGTCCGTCTCTCAGCTCTCCCATGTCTTCTACCCATCTTGCTCTACATGGAAGATCTACCTCCTTTTCCAATGCTGTTAAATGTATACTGTCATATAGCTTTGATATTAATCCATTAGTGGAAATAGCTTTTACTAGAGTTTTTAAAAGAGGGACGTTACTCCATTTCAACTCTACCGTTTTAAACTGAGCTGCCTATGCATGTCTTATCTGCAAATATTGGTAAAAGCATTTATTTGAGAGACCAAACTCGTCTCTCAGCTCCTGAAAAGTTTTTAATTTCCTAGACGAGTATAATTGTGAGAGCCATACAATTCCATTCTGCTTCCAGTTATTAAAGTTCTCTAGCCTACCAAGCTCTGATTAATTCAACTTTTTTTTTACCTACAGACTAAAGAACAAGCAATGCCAACCTAAACCCCCTGCACAATGGTTTTCATAATTTTGCATAGAGTACTGTACATAGTTCCCCTAAAGGTATCTGAGAAAGCACAGATACAGTGGCGAAAATAATTATTTGATCCCCTGCAGATTTTGTAAGTTTACTTACAAAGAAATGAAGGGTCTATAATTGTTATCATAGGTGTATTTTAAATGACTATCAACCAAAAATTCTGAAAAAAACACGATACAAGTATTATAAATTGAGTTGCAGTTCAGTGAGTAAAATAAGTATTTGATCCCCTACCAACCAAGAATAATTCTGGCTCCCACAGTCTGTCTACAGTATGTGCTTATGTGGTAAACATACAGTATTAGACCTGTCAAGTTAAGAAGGTGCTCCTAATGACAACTCATGTGGATAAAAGACACCTATCCACAGAATCTTTCTTCCATTCAAACCTTACTATGATGAAGAAGACCAAAGAGCTGTCAAAGGATGTCAGGGACAAGATTGTAGATCTGTACAAGGCTGGAATGGGCTACAAGACCATCAGCAAGAAGCTTGGTGAGAAGGAGACAAATGTTGGAGAAATTATTTGCAAATGGAAGAAATACAAAATAACCCTCAATCTCCCTCAGTCTAATGCCCCATGCAAGATTTTGCCTCATGGAATAAGGATCATCATGAAAAAAGTGAGGGATCAGCCCAGAACTACACGGGAGGAGCTTGTGAATGATCTCAAGGCAGTTGGGACCACAAACAAACCACTGGTAACACAATAAGTCGCCATGGATTGAAATCCTGCAGCGCCTGCAAGGTCCCACTCCTCAAAAAGGCCCATGTACAGGGGTCTGAAGTTTGCCAAAGAACATCTAAATGATTCAGAGAAAGATTGGGAGAAGGTGCTGTGGTCAGATAAGACAAGTTCAGCTCTTTGGCATTATTTTGACTTGCCGTGTTTGGAGGAAGAAAAATGCTGACTGTGACCCTAAGAACACATCCCTACAGTCAAGCATGGAGGTGGAAACATTATGCTTTGGGGCTGTTTCTCTGCTAAAGGTACAGACCGACTTTGCCACATTGAGGGGCCAATGGAGGGGGCCCGATATTGTAAAATCTTGGATGAGATTCTTCTTCCCTCACCTGGAAAACTGAAGTTGGGTTGTGAATGGGTCTTCCACCATGAAAATGACCCAAAACATACCGCCAAGGCAACAAAAGAGTGGCTCAAGAAGAAGCACATTGAGGTTATGGAGAAAGGTTATTTTTGGTGCTCCTTGGATATTTTATCTAAGGTTGCAGTAGGGGTAAATTCAGTGTGTACAAGAATATCCGTCAAATCGTTTTTTTTCTCCTTGGCATCAGATTGCCAACTAGATTGCTGAGGAATAGAGCAATGTTTGGCAAAAAAAAAAAAAAATCTCCCAGTGAAAACTACACTTTGTGATCATCTACCCCAATCTTTTTCTTTTTCTCTTCTTGGACCAAAAATTTCTAAATTGCCTATTTTTTTGCTGTGATCTTACTCTTCTTACTGTTCTTTAAAACTTAATTGGGATATTTGTTTGCTTTATTTCTCAAATCCCTAATTTCCTTTTAAAAGTCCTGGATGTCAGAGCAGGTTCTGTGAATACGCAAAAAGTTCCCTGTAGAAATACCTTTTAATAAGGGCCATGGACGAGGACCGGTGGTCAGCATTACACAAAAAAGGTGGTATTTAATGTAAGTTTCAAGAGTTCAATTATTCTATGCTCCAGGCAAGGGGTAGATTTCTTCCTGTCATTGAGGCACTGCTTTCCCCCTCACATGGTACAGACACACAAAGTGATTTCACATCTATCTCAACAGGAAGACAATGCTCTTGAATCGCCAAATCCTTCGTAAAACATCCTCTGCATTCAATACAAATGATGGAAGATTGGTTACTAGATGTCTAATATTTCTGTCAATAAACAGGATGTCTTACCCTATTTTCCGTACCTATAGTATTATATAAAAAGTGTCAGTGTTGTATTTCTCAACATTCATTTCCCATGTTAATTCCAGGAATGGATGTGATTCCAATACTCATAGTATGAGTCACAAAATTGTCTTTGGATTTCCTCCAAATCACCTGACTCCTTAGGTAGCACTCCCTTTTGGGACAAAATCCTGCAACTGTACTATAAATTAATCTACTTTGTCGCTTCTTAACTGCTGCACTGTTATCTCCAGGCACTGGCGCCAAGCATCCCCCCCCCCCCTTCTCACTTTCACTCAGCTTGTGAGGTGGACTCTTCTTGCCATTTGGAGAGGATGGTTTCTTGGGAAAATGACAAATCCAAGGACTATAAAATCACCTGGAGCTCATGGTCTTATTTCAAGCACTCTTCACACTTTGCTATGCACTGAGGAATTTGTCTCTAGTTCAACAAGTCAAGACTCAGGGTTGCCTCATAGGTCTGCATGTTCTGAGCTGTTTGTGGCTCCAAACCCTCCCTGCCTTTCTCTTTCTTCTTTAAAAAATACTTCTTTACCCTAAAGCTTCTGCTTTTATACTTCATAATAACTCTGCTTTGCTGTACTTATAAAGGCAGGAGGAGTTCTCAGTGGAATACCGCTAACTTTTGCAAGGCCTTTCCTTAACTATGTTTGTTCATGATGGATACAATAGGTTACAAACACCGATACTTATGGAATAATGCTAAAGTCCATGCCTAGGTGTACTGTTTTTTTTTTAATATCCAAAGCTTTGAATGTGATTACAGTATTTTTTATCTGCAATTACATATTGGATCTATAGGATTACTGGTCTAGCTTGATATACATTCAGGTCCATAAATATTGGGACATCGACACAATTCTAATATTTTTGTCTCTAAACACCACCACAATGGATTTGAAATGAAACAAATAAGATGTGCTTTAATTGCAGACTTTCGGCTTTAATTTGAGGGTATTTACATCCAAATCAGGTGAACGGTGTAGGAATTACAACAGTTTGTATATGTGCCTATCACTTTTTAAGGGACCAAAAGTAATGGGACAGAATAACAATCATCCATCAAACTTTCACTTTTTAATACTTGGTTGCAAATCCTTTGCAGTCAATTACAGGCTGAAGTCTGGAATGCATAGACATCACCAGACGCTGGGTTTCATCCCTGGTGATGCTCTGTCAGGCCTCTACTGCAACTATCTTCAGTTCCTGCTTGTTCTTGGGGCATTTTCCCTTCAGTTTTGTCTTCAGCAAGTGAAATGCATGCTCAATCGGATTCAGGTCAGGTGATTAACTTGGCCATTGCATAACATTCCACTTCTTTCCCTTAAAAAACTCTTTGGTTGCTTTCGCAGTATGCTTCAGCTCATTGTCCATCTGCACTGTGAAGCGCCGTCCAATGAGTTCTGAAGCATTTTGCTGAATATGAGCAGATAATATTGCCCGAAACACTTCAGAATTCATCCTGCTGCTTTTGTCAGCAGTCACATCATCAATAAATACAATAGAACCAGTTCCATTGGCAGCCATACATGCCCACACCATGACAGTACCATCACCATGCTTCACTGATGAGGTGGTATGCTTTGGATCATGAGCAGTTCCTTTCCTTCTCCATACTCTTCTCTTCCCATCACTCTGGTACAAGTTGATCTTGGTCTCATCTGTCCATAGGATGTTGTTCCAGAACTGTAAAGGCTTTTTTAGATGTTGTTTGGCAAACTCTAATCTGGCCTTCCTGTTTTTGAGGCTCACCAATGGTTTGCATTTTGTGGTGAACCCTCTGTATTCACTCTGGTAAAGTATTCTCTTGATTGTTGACTTTGACACACATACACCTACCTCCTGGAGAGTGTTCTTGATCGGGCCAACTGTTGTGAAGGGTGTTTTCTTCACCAGGGAAAGAATTCTTTGGTCATCCACCACAGTTGTTTTCTGTGGTCTTCCGGGTCTTTTGGTGTTGCTAAGCTTGGTGTGTTCTCTCTTTTTAAGGATGTTCCAAACCGTTGATTTGGCCACACCTAATGTTTTTGCTATATCTCTGATGGGTTTGTTTTGTTTTTGTGAGCCTAATGATGGCTTGCTTCACTGACAGTGACAGCTCTTTGGATCTCATATTGAGAGTTGACAGCAACAGATTCCAAATGCAAATAGCACACTTGAAATGAACTCTGGACCTTTTATCTGCTCCTTGTAAATGGGATAATGAGGGAATAACACACACCTGGCCATGGAACACCTGAGCAGCCAATTGTCCCATTACTTTTGGTCCCTTAAAAAGTGGGAGGCACATATACAAACTGTTGTAATTCCTACACCGTTCACCTGATTTGGATGTATATACTCTCAAAATAAAGCTGAAAGTCTGCAGTTAAAGCACATCTTGTTCGTTACATTTCAAATCCATTGCGGTGGTGTATAGAGCCAAAAAGATTAGAATTGTGTCGATGTCCCAATATTTATGGACCTGACTGTAAGTTCATGGTAGAAAAGGAAATATAACTATATATATATATATATATATATATATATATATATATATATATATATATATATATATATAGTGTCATTTAGTGCCTAGTTTAATTTCTGTGTAATTATTGTTGCTTTGTGATTTTTCCCAATTGAAGGATAGGAAGAAAAGGAGTAGTAAGAGACGTTTAGCGCATTTGGACAATGTGGTCCTGTTTTGAATAGAAAAGGATAGGTCTGTTATGTATCATTAAATTTGCCATTATCTTTTTGCAATTAATAAAGTACATATTTTATAGGAACACTTGAAGTAACATTTATTTATTTGTACTGTGTTGAGATACCTTCTCCGAAACAAAGTAAGGAGATCCCATATTCTGGAATTTACCTCCCCCCCCTTCCCGGTTCCTTTTACCTTTATGTGGAAACACAGAGCTGTATATTTATCCAAACCAATGGATATATTCATTAAACTACTCACCCCTGCTATGATATATGACTGCACATATAAGATAAGGATGACAATACTTTTACGAGTCTGCGTTTTTGCATACTCTGCTGCTTCACTTTAGTAAATACGACCACATTAGTAACATTGGTCCTGGTCCTCACACTTTTTGCAAAAACCAACCAAGCACTTTCCTATCCCACTCATCAACTTATAGAGAAGGCACTGCCACTGAAAGTCAAATTTCTACTTTTAATTTGATGTGGCAATTCAGCATAACGATCTGCTTACACTAAACACTAGCTTAACTGCAAAAATGATTTGATAAACCTTTAATGGAGTATGTATAAGAACTTAAGTATATCATTAAGTATACCATTACATATATGCCTGGAATAAAGCTAAAGCCATCAAAAACTAAAGTGCAGCTGTTCATTTTTTTCCAGGGTGGGTGAGACAAAACAGAACCGGACTGGTTGCCATGGACAATAAACTCAGCTCCATATGCATGCACATGGTACTGTTTTAAGAGAAACAATAGTCCGAGAGCATTAGATACAATCAGAGGAGTAACAGTGACATTTCACAATGAATGCACAGGTACGTATATCTTCAGTGTGACCTCTTTTTAACCTTCCTTTCTACCAGCTTCCAGCCTTCCTATCTGCACTGTCATAGCAGCTTGGATTATCTGTTGATGCTATTGTACTGCAGATGTAATTGCATCTACGTCATCTATGATTTTCTTTAAGTAGACTATTGGTCCCAGACTCGGGTTGTCTCGGAGTATTAGGATCAGGACTCTGAACTATCATATCTCGTTTTTATCATTGTCTGTAGGCTGGTATAATTGTGCAACTAACTGTGACAACTCTTATTCCGGACGGCCAAGTGAGTCATTTTCAATGTAAAGAAGTTGACCTGTGTATTGCAACCAATAGACAAACTCCTAATGGGTTTAGAAAGACACCAAAGGATTTAGAAATAAAACATTCCCTTGCCACACCTTTAACCAAACTTCCAATTATTTAATGGGCTGCCAACAAACAGGAATGATCCAAAAAACAGACATCAAGCATTATTCTTGATGAAGTGGATAACCACGCACAGTATTAATGCATTGCCAGACCACACTGCTCATTTTGCAATCATCTGAAAAAAAGCTCCTCTACATTTTTTTCCTCTGCAGTTCTGCCAACATTGTACCTTTTAATATTGCACTGTATTATAGGATTTTCTTTTCCTAGGTGTCTTATTTTACTGTACATTTAGAAACATTGAACTGCAGTGTCTACTGCTTTGACCAATGTTCCATCAATGCCAATTATCATGTTCTATGTTACAAACACCTTCAGGTTGTTCAAATACCTATGTGTCATCAGCAAAAAGATATACACTACCCAGCAAACCTTCAGTTATATCACTTACAAGCAGAATAAATAGAACAGGGCCTAGTATAGAGCCTTGTCATGCACCACTAGTGACTGCTCTCTGTTCCAAATGAACTCCTTTTACAACCACACTCTGATATCTATCCTTTAGCCAATTGCATTTCCACTGAAGCACCCAAGGGTTAAGTCCTAGCTTGTAGAACTTTTTTATGAAATCATTTTGAGGAACTGTATCAAATGCTTTGCTGAAATCAAGATAGGCTATGTCCACAGCACCACCCTGGTCCAAAACATTAGTCATATAGTCAAAAAATGTATGAGATTAGTCTGGCATGATCTGCTGTCAGTAAAGCCATGCTGCATTGGGTCCAGCAAATTGTGTGATTTTAAAATGGTTCTAAAGGCAGAAGGTTTTTTATCTTAATGCATTCTATGTTGCATGAGAGAATCGGCTCTTCAGGGCTCTCCCTTCTGCTTGGCTGAGATGCATAGCAGGTGCCATTGGTTCCCACTGCTGTCAATCAATGCCAGTGAGCCAATGAGGAGATAGAGGGGAAGGAGCCAAGTCGTGTCTCCGTGTCTGAATGGATACACAGAGCAGCAGCATGGCTTGGGTGCCCCCATAGCAAGCTGCTTGCTGTGGGGGGGCACTCAGCTGGAGGGAGGGGCCAGGAGCATCAGCAAGGGACTCGAGAAGAGGAGGAGCTGGGCTGCTCTGTGCAAAACTACTCCACAGAGCAGGTAAGTATGTCATGTATGTTATTTAAAAAAGAAAAATGCAAGACTAGTATCGCTTTAAATGATCATCGATCCTTCTTTTTAGAGGTGGTTCTATCATTTTACTACTACAGCTGTTAAACGTACTGGCCTGTAGTTGCCAGTTTCTTCCTTACTACCCTGATTAGATACAATATTAGCTGTCCACCAGTCATAGGGTACTTCTTCTAAGAGATTGCATAAAAAGATTAGTTAATGGTCCAACTACTGTACTATAAAAGTTCTCTTAGAAATCTGGAATGGATATCATAAGGACTCATTGCTTTAATAAACTTTAAACAAGCAAGGTCATTTGCTACTTCTATCTCTGAATCATACAACACCAGACAACCGATCCCCATGTGTCATTACTAGGTCTAGATAATGAATTCCTTTGGTGGGGATTTTTACTAACTAGTTAAGAGAAACCACATTCATTGCCTACAACACTGCTTGTAAGGGCAGTTTGAAAATTCCACTTAATGTCCAGCATGTAAACTTACCCTTCATTGTCATTTTTGTAATCCTCAGACTGTCCTCAGTGTCTGTATACCACACCAATTTTAGGGGAAGAGTTTGTAGGCAGATCCAGATGGCTTCAAATAGTACATTTTTTTTTAAAATTTATGTTAGCTTTATGCTGCTTTTTACATAGATGGCAACTCCACCTCCCCTTTTTCTACTTTCTCTTTCACGCAGAGTCTGTACCCTGGTATAGTTATTTTCCAGTCATTTGAATCTCTGAACCATGTGTTTGTATTAGCAACAAAGTCCAAATTATCTGTATACATAAAAGCTGTAAGCTCACACAGCTTGTTACTTAAACTACAAGCATTAGGCTACATTTATATTTGTACGTTGGCATCTTTAAGCATTTTTTGCAGGTTTTTTTTTTTTTTACCAATGCAAAGCTAGTTCCCACGAGGAGGTGATGGTTGTTAGGCATGTATTTGTATGAAAAACTAGTGTTACTTACATTTTTCAGGAGCTCCCAATGAAGTATATTGGGTCAGCTTTTTTAATATCATTTCTACACTGACAACACCCAAATTTATCTCTCTACTCCTCAGTTTACAACAACAGTCTCCTCACGCATCACTAATTTACTAACAGACATATCAGTCTGGATGTCACACTACTTCCTCAAACTCAAATTATCCAAAACCAAGCTCATAATTGTCATGGTTATGCAGTAATCTTTCTCTGTCAGCTTACCTTCTCCTCATGTGTTCAGACTAAGAGGCCAGCTACTCACACCTGGCTGGTTTTATAACCTCTCCTCTAAGCATGGCCCCACCCCAGGCCCTATCAGGGAACCCTATATTAACCTGTGCACTGCAAGCCAGCAGTAATGATCAACCATTGTGTGTTAGCTTTTGTGTGTACTTGCTGTGTTTCCTACGTCTGATTCCATTTACCGACTTTGGCCTGTTCTCGACTTTCCCTGTCTGCTTGTGACCCTGACCTTTGGCGTATCCACGACTATCCCTGTTTGCCTGTGACCCTGAACCTTGGCGTGAACTCTGTTGTCCTGGTCTGCTTGTGGCCCCGACCTTGGCTTATTCCCTTACTATCCCTATCCTCCTGTTGCCTACTGTGGGTGTGAGCTGGGGGACCCTGGGGGTCGCGACCTGGAGCCAGTTGCAGCCCAGCCATCCTCACCACTAGAGGCTCTGGTGAACACCTGCTGGCTTTTAGACTCCGCGCCCCAGGGAATCTTACGCTCTAACACCGGTGGGATTCGTGTTGGCGTTCCAGCGGCCCTGCCTTCCTTAACTCCCTGACTCCCATCCGCAGCAGTCAGCCGTAGGGTCCGCTACCTTGCGGTGCACTCCTGATCCCAACGGTGTGCATCTGTCACCTAGCCTCAAGGTGACTTGACAATAATATTTCCTCCCCTACGTGCCCCTTCGCCTTACTTCTCCATCAAGATCAATGGCACAACCATCAACCTGTCCCCTCATGCCAGGGTGTTAAGGGGTTATCCTGGACGCTAAACTCTCCTTTCTGCCCCACATCTATTCACTGTCCAAAGCTTGCTGCCTCAACCTCCGCAACATCTCCAAGATATGCCCCCTTATAATCAATGACACCACAAAACTTCTAGTTAATTCTCTGGTTATCTCTTGTCTCGACTGCTGCAACTACCTCCTCATTGGAGTACCTTTACATAGGCTACCCTCCCCCTTCAGTCCATCATGAATGCTGCTGCCAGACTCGTCCACCTTACCAACTGTTCAGTGTCTGCTACCCCTCTCTGCCAGTCTCTTGATTGGCTGCCACTCACCCAACTAATTAAATTGGAAATACTAACAACTTATAAAGCCACCCACAACTCGGCCCCCAGCTACGTCACTAACCTATTCTCAAAACACCAAACAAATCGCTCTCTTCACTTCTCCGAAGACCTCCTGCGCTCTAGCTCCCTTGTCACCTTCTTTCATACTCACCTCCAGAACTTTTCCCAATCTGTCCAGCTGTCTTCTAATCTGTCCACTTTTAGACAATCCCTGAAAACCCTTCTCTTCAGAGAAGCCTAACCCACCCCCACACAACAATTGTATATCCACTTTCTCCATCAGCTCACCGCCTACAGTTATTACCTTTTGTATCACTTGACCCTCCCTCTTAGATTGTAAGCTCTAACAAGCAGGGCCCTCTGATTCCTCCTGTATTGAATTGTACTGTAGCTGCATTGTCTGCCCTCATGTTGTAAAGCGATGCGCAAACTGTTGGCACCATATAAATCCTGTATAATAACAATAACTAAAAATGTGTGATTATGTCCCAAAGAAGCTCATCTTCTGTTTCTGAGTGATGATTGACAGCACATCAATCAAACGTGAACAAGTACAATAGATCAGCATGTAAATCTGGGTGGAAAGCACTGAAGCTCTTCTGGAAAGTGATTCAAAACACTCATGGCATGTCAAATGCTTCTATCTACTGTTTTTTAGTACCAGAATCCGTAAAAGTTTGTATTTCCTACCCCTTTCTAACTTGACAATGAGCTAACAGTGAGGGAGGGTTGATCATTCCAGTGGGGACATAGAGAGCAATAAAAAATTGTCAGGGGATTAACTCTGCCACCCCACATTCTATCCAAAACTTTAAAAAATGCACTTTAAAAGGATTTTCTAACCTGCCACTTTTTCTCATGCCACCCAAATCTGTTAACAGAGCTCCCCAAATTCCTAAATGGGGTCTGACTTGTTGATGTGCACATTTCCCCCTTTTTCCTTGTGACAATGCTTGGGCCAAGGTAATTGGCCACTCAAATTGCCACATGGTGCATTGCGGGGAAACAGAGGGATTGTCACGTTCCCTGATATCTAAATGCACTGGGTATTTCTTCACAAACCAGCTCTGCAAGTGAGCCACATATTTAAGACAGTCATTTTTGAATAGTATGAAGTTTTTACAACCCTCATATCAGTAACTGATTAATATTCTATTTTAAAAGTAATGGATCCTTTTTAACGCTAGACTCTTCCAAACGGGACATATTTCTGGACTTTACTTAAAAATGAGCAAGTGTGCACCAGATCACTGAAATTAGAATTCATCACTTTAAACATGTGAATGAGTAAAGATAATGAAATTCTTCAGCAGCTAGGGTTCTGTAATCTTTGCCAACTAGGTAAGAGCAGAGAGAAAGCTGTAGAAAAATTACATCTATGATACTGACATTAGACCTTCCCTGTAAACTGATAATTGACTCTTGACATCTCTCTTACTGGGAAGCTCTGATCAGTTTAGATCAATCGTATTTTTTGTAAAACAGAAGACTTATGACAAACATCTAGAAAGGTTTTACCACTTATACCACTAGACTAAAAGCACTGATAATGGAGTGGGAAAAGGAGAGGAAGTAAGATCAGTTGCATGGTAGGACTTACATATGAAATTTGTAAGTGCCGTTTCTTAAAAAGGGGCATATAATAGTGCATGAAACCTATGCTTTACCTTTCTTAACGTTTGTTTCAGGAAACCATACTATGCAAGGAATAATTCTTCAGTAGCCAATATCTGGGACAATGTGCCCCTACAGTAAATTGTAAATATATCTTTCATTATAAAAGTCACATAATTTTAACGTTATTCATAATATTAAAACTAGTACATTATTTATTAAAATACACTAAAAATGGTATAATGAGGAGTACAATTTCCTGTGCTGTAGTTTGATATCTATCTTTAGTGCATTTAGACTTACAGCAGACTCATACACAAAGCAGAGGATCAACATTAAGATCACCCCACTCCCACTCCATTAAGCCATCCAAGATGTTCTCCCAGCAGTTTTGCTCACCCTGCTCAACCCACTTACCAGTAAATTGGCTTCCCCTTCCAAGAATACCTGCTTCATGATTTTGTAGTGCATCACGGCTAGGATTAAAGAGCTGAGCTGGTGAGACAAAGATTTCAATACTTATGCTATCAATATTTACTGCTTGGTAATAATACTGTATGTAAATGCTTGAATGTCCAAAGCCTAGTTCACTTTAAGCCAGCTATAGACAATAGAGGGCAGGCAAAAAAGGCAAGATTTAATTTCCAGCAACTGCTTCCCCGAACACAAATGGTTGTGCAGAATTAGTGCTTGGGCCTACCAGTGAGGGGTAGACATGACCTATTATGGCGCACTCAAACAAGGTTCTCCAAATAGCCCCTGTTTCAGAAGTCCCCTGGCCAATGGTGTCCCATAGTTAAGCTGATTGGCTACCATACACAGCTGCACCAGATTTGGCACTCTCTGGTTTTAGTAAGTCAACCCCAGTGTGTGAAATGGTGCAGTTGACAGAGCAGCAGGAATTGTCACATTTCAGGTGACCTCTGGCACTGGCACTCTAATATAGGGCAAATGTAAATGTATTTATCAAATATTCAGATTCTTGCATAACCCCAGTTGTAACCAGTTCTCTCATTACATGAGATTAACTTGTTTAAATACAAATTTGGTAGCACAGCAATGCAGATTTACAACAGTTTCCACTTAGCAAGGACATTAGTATCAGAAATCCCACAATGATCTGAAACTTTACAGGAGCCGTTGAATACAGCAGAGACAGAAAAGACAAATGTGCCTGCCTCTTCCATGAAACATAAAAAACATGAACTGGCTCATTTGCATATGGCATTACAAAGGGACAAGACTGAAGATTTTACATCCATTGCTCTTATAGTTCATCATTATGCTAACAAACTGCTCAGTAGTGCCAGTGATAAATCAGTTTTTCCTTCCTCCTTTAGCAACAAGAAGTGACTTATTTCAAGGTCTGCAATATAAGCCCACAAACTTGTTTCTTTACTGCTACAGCAGCCACAATTAATTTTTTTTCTTTAAGTTATGCAAGTGAATAAAATCAGTCTGAAGCTGAACTCCAGGCAAACAGCTAAATACACAGATAAAGTGCATGTAAATGCTGTTTTACCTGCCAAAGGGTTAGTATTTTTGGCTGAGATTTACAAAGCATTGTACAATGTAAGACAGCAGAGTGAGCCTGGTCACCTGGCTTTTCTGTATTACATTTATGGTCGCCTTCTTTTAAATATACATTACAAGAGTTTTTAATGAACATATGACTACATTAACTAGCGTTTTTTATTTGGTATGTAAATTTAAAATAACCTGTACTTTGTCTATACTAGGCTAACAGGTTTGTTTAGGAGGCATCTATAGGGGGCATTCACTGTCTAAACACGTCCCTTTTGCCCGGCTCCTCCACCAGAGTGCCTTAAAATTCCTATCCTTGGATCCGCTTTCTAAAAAAATAAATAAGCTCCTCCCATGAGACAACATTTAAGTTGGCCATAAATGGGTAATTTTGTTCACCCGCAGGTTAACCCCTTCGTGCCTAAGGGTAAAACAAATCTAAATGCCTAAGCCGAATTTTGCAATTTTGACATTTGTTAGTAAAACCATACATAGCATCACAACATCTTTGTGCATCCAAGTGGACTATACCACATTTATTTCAGGACAATTTGGTTTGGGCTTTCATTTGGTGGTAAATGGTATTGGATATCTCCTATTTTTTTTAATTTTTATTATCAAAGGAAAACTGGCCCAAAACAGTAAAAAAAAATGTTTTTTTTTTTTAATTTAATTGTATATTACTTGCTACTGCCATAATCTACCATCAAAGAACAACCCAAAATAAATTCTCCTTCTCCTGACGATCACATCGATACCATATATGTGCATGTTAGTTGTTGTATGTACCCATAGTACAATCCAGAAACAAACACATTTTGCTTTTTTTAATCCTACCTAAAACACACTGACATTAACTGACACTAATACTTATTCAAACCTTGATCTAGTTTTTTTTTTTTTTTTCACCCTCTTTTTTCACCCTCTTTTTTTTTTATATATCTCTCCAAGGACAGAGATGTATCTCTCTCGTCCTTTCAGAGAGACAGGAGAGCCGAGACTCTTGTGCAACATCGCTGGATTGAGATGGGGCTCAGGTAGGTATTAGGGGGCTAAAGGGGGGGGGGGGGTCTGCAGCACACCGGAAATTTTTTTTTTTTTAATGCAAAGAATGCATTAAGATATCTGATAAAAAATTAAAATGTCACTCCCTTGCCTCAATGGCAACTCTAGGGGCTCTGTACACATTGAAAGAACAGGTTAGTCAATACCTCATGCGAGTTAGAGTAAATCTTATACACTGGCTATAAATGCATACATTTTTCATACAAACAACCACTCAATCTGACCATTTTAATCAATGCTGAATATGAACATTCAATTGCTACACACACCAACTGCCCGGAAAACCATCTGAATTTTCCATTTTAAACCAATCAACCATTAAATCTGATCCTTTAATAGATACATTTAAATGAAAAAGTTCATGGGTTGGAAGCAGTCAACTGTCTCTGAAAAAATTATCATTTAGCGCTTTGATTGATATGTTTGCTGACCCGCAAATTACGCCAGTAATTCTTCCTTTGAGTTATCTTTGATGAAATGATGATGGTGGCCAATATGATTCTCGCCATGTGATTATGTGCTGTACGAGTATATAACCATTGTGAACTATGAAGGCTGGTGTTTTGAACTACAAAACGAGTGGTCTCCATATTCACAAGCCTGCTCTCAGAGACATAAAAAAAAAATAAGCATCCCAACAAACACCAGGATTAAGCAAGTTGCCAACAACAGGAGCAAGATGAAGGTTTGTATGAATATTAAAGGAGAAGTACAGCCAAAGCAAGTTTGACTGTACTTCTGTGGATCACAGGAGTGTAGTTTATTCTGCACTTCTGTGACCTGTTTTTAGCAGACAGGTCAAAGCCCACTGTTGACTGATGTCACAGAGCCGGTCCAGGCTCGGGAAAAAATCACAATCATATGGTTGGGATTCACCCATATGCCTGGACCAGCACCCAACTCAGTCTCTCAGTGAGCTGTGAGAACCGAGCGATCGGCAGTGTTTGATCACACGGTTCTCAGTGTTAGAGCTGGTGGGGGACATATGCAGCATCAGACCGATGCTGCATCCACCTAGGTAAGTATAATTCTTACAAAAATGTAATTCTCACAATTCTCTTTTAAGGCTAGAGTTTGAATCCACAATTTTGCCTTCAGAAGAGTAAGGGAAACTTCAATGGCTTCTGCCTTGCAAGTTTAGATACATTACCCTGGGTGGATATAAATGCTGGGGTACTATTTGACACATGAAAGAAGCTACACATGTCTTCAATATTTCATTACAAGTCCAGTTAACTGAGACTAACTAGTACTAGCTATACCATGACCTGGATAAATAAGAACCTTCACAGATTTACATTACTCTTCATCTAGTAATGGTCACTGCTTAGCGGTAATTAGAATGCATGACAGTATACATTTTTTACCATTTTTTTTATCATCACTTAGTCCTTAAGCCTCATTTTGAGATTTTGGTGTTTACAAGTTTAAAATTGTTTTTTTTTGCTAGAAAATTACTTAGAACCCCCAAGCATTATATATTTTTTTTTTATTAACACCCTAGAGAATAAAATGGTGGCCATTGCAATACTTTTTTTCACACCGTATTTGCGCAGCGGTCTTACAAGCACACTTTTTTTGGAAAAAATTCACTTTTGAATAAAAAAATAAGACAACAGTAAAGTTAGCCCAATTTTTTTTTATATTGTGAAAGATAATGTTACGTGAGTAAATTGATACCCAACATGTCACGCTTCAAAATTGCGCCCGCTCGTGGAATGGCGTCAAACTTTTACCCTTAAAAATCTCCATAGGCGACGTTTAAAAAATTCCACAGGTTGCATGTTTTCAGTTACAGAGGAGGTCTAGGGCTAGAATTATTGCTCTCACTCTAATGATCGCGGCGATACTTCACATGTGTGGTTTGAACACTGTTTTCATATGTGGGCGCTACTCACGTATGCGTTCGCTTCTGCGCGCGAGCTCGTCGGGATGGGGCGCTTTAAAAAAAAAAATGTTCTTATTTATTTTACTTGATTTTATTTATTTTTTCACTGTTTTAAAAAAAAAAAATGGTGTCACTTTTATTCCTATTACAAGGAATGTAAACATCCCTTGTAATAGAAAAAAAGCATGACAGGTCCTCAGATCTCATATTTAGACTTAAATACAATAAAAAAAGAAAACAGAAAAATATGCCTTTAAGACGTATAGGCGGAAGTGACGTTTTGTCGTCGCTTCCGTCCTGCTATAGTATGGAGACGGGTGGGGGCCATCTTCCCCTCACTCGTCTCCATACACAGACATGGAAAGGTCCCGATCGCCTCCGCCACTGCCGACGGCTCCGGTAAGCGGCGGAGGGCGCGGGAGAACGGCGGGAGGAGGGGATGGCACCTCTCCCGCTGCCGATAACATTGATCTCACGGCGAATCCGCAGCAGAGACCACCATTATCGTAAACAGAACCGCTGGCTCTAAAGATGGATAGCTCGGTTGTGGCAGCAGCTGCTGCCGTTACCGAGATATCCATCTTCAAACTGCCAACATATATGTACATGAGCCGGTCGGTAAGTGGTTAAAATGCTACTGACCTGACACATACTTGTTGTAGCACAGAGTTCTTTTCGTTTTAAAATTAGTTTCCTAAGGTTAAATGTCGACTAATGGGGGTTGATTTACTAAAGGCAAATAGACTGCACTTTGCAAGGGGCAGTTGCACTCTGCAAGTGCAGTTGCTCCAGAGCTTAGTAAATGAGGTAAAGCTTCACTTTACAAAGAATATCCAATCATGTGCAAGGAAATTTTTTAAAAAAATGCATTTTTGCTTGCACATGATTGGATGATGGAAGTCAGCAGAGCTTCTGCTCATTTACTAAGCTCTGGAGCAACTGCTCTTGCAAAGTGCACAGTCTATTTGCCTTTTGTAATCTAATCTAATGTATTTTCTGCTCCTCCTGGAGCAAATATATAAGATACTACTGAGTCACATCAAAAGCAGAGAGTTAAATGGTCAGTTTGAGAGGTCGTCAGAGATACAGCCATATTTACAGGCTGTTACAGGTGAAACTTTTTTTTTTATTAAACAGAAGCAAACTAGCTGGAAACTATCCATTCTACATTTCATTAACCTGCTCTGAATAGAAACCCTAGACTTTAGGGGTTATTTACTAAAGGAAAATTCACTTTGCACTGCAAGTGCACCTGGAAGTAAAGTCGCTGTAGATGCAAGGAAAAAAAAAAAACAGCATTTTAGCTTGCACATGATTGGATGATAAAATCAGCAGAGCTTCCACTCATTTCAGATCTACCCCTTAGATTTAGAGCGACTGCACTTCCAAGTGCACTTGCAGTGCAAAGTGGATTTGCCTTTCGTAAATAACCCCTATTGACTTTAATGCCAACTTGTATTTGTGCCTAGGTTAGTTGCACTGGGCATCATAAGGTGTCTGTACTTACCTTCCACACTCTCCACTGCTAACAGAGTGGCCAGAAATTCTCGTCAATGTTTAAATTTTCTGAAAGTCAAAACCTGCACAGGACTCAAAAAGCTAATCCCTGTCAATTTTATTTTCATATGGTCATGTCTACAGGAGGGTTAGATGTGTAGATGACGTCATTGTTGTGCTACTGCTACTTTATCATCAAAACAGCAGACTGTGAAAGGGTCTGTGTTTTATAGCAAATATAGAATATCATGTTTAGCTACCATTTAAATGTTAAAGGATTCATTGTATTTTTCTAGTGGGTTTCAGTTAGTCAGTAGCTGGGCTTTCTCTATAAACGTGTCTGTCTGGAAAGGGCTGATAAAAAAAAAGTGATGTTGGCAGAAATTTAGGTAGCGGAAAGGAGTTTACTTAAAAAGGAGCTCCAGGCTCCTTCAAAAGAATTTAAAAGTCACTAGCTACAAATACTGTAGCTGCTGACTTTTAATATTAGGGCACTTACATGTCCAGGGATCCAGCGCTGTCCTCTCCCGAGCCGATTTTTCAATCAGCTATTGAGTGCTGCCGCCTCTATCTTGACTAAGGGAGACCTGCAGTGAAACCTTGCGGCTTCACAGCTGGCTTTCTACTGTATATGCGTGAAGCGTGCTGTGCTTTGTGAATGGGCTGGCTGTGGAGAAAGGAGGGGCAACTTCCAGCTCAGTTTGTGGCAGTGAACTGAGCCAGAAGTGGGAGCTGGTACCTGTCAAAACCAGGTACCAACTCCACCCCCAAAATGTGCCAAATGTGGCAGCGGGGGGGAGGGGGGGCAGACAAGCAGATCTTCCCCTTTTGGGTGGAGCTTTGCTTTAATTATGTGGCTTTTGTTGAGAACAGATCTGTAGACAATGGAAAGAGAGGAAGTACTTGTAGCAATCACCCTGTGCTGATCAAGCAAAAACGCCATCTTGAGCATGGCAGAACCATCAGAACTCCTTGACTTTAAAATAAAACTTTTTTTTTTCATTTTGGATAGAGGTTATAACCCCTGTCAGATTTTTTTCGCTATCTGTGTCCGATTGTGGAGATTTCCCTTCACTTCCTGTCCCATAGACAAACAGGAAGTAAAAGAAACACCCTGAAAATTAAGAGAATTCCTTGGGGACCCCCAGGTCACCAGAACTAGTGTCCCAATTGGAAGATTTCCCCTCTATTACTTTTAACCACTTCAGCCCTGGAAGGATTTACCCCCTTCCTGACCATGCCCTTTTTTAAGATAAGGCACTGCGTTGCTTTAACTGACAATTGCGCGGCCCTGCGACGTTGTACCCAAACAAAATTGACGTCCTTTTTTTTCCACAAATGGAGCTTTCTTTTGGTGGTATTTGATCACCTCTGCGGCTTTAATTTTTTGCGCTATAAACAAAAAAAAGCAACAATTTTTAAAAAAAATTAATATTTTTTACTTTTTGCTATAATAAATATCCCCCCCAAAAAATATAAAAAAACTAAATTTCTTCTTCAGTTTTGGCCAATATGTATTCTTCTACATATTTTTGGTAAAATAATCGCAATACACGTATATATCGCTTGGTTTGCGGGAAAAGGTATCGCGTCTACAATATAGGGGATAGATTAATGGTATTTTTATTATTAATTTATTTTTTATTAGTAATAGCGGCAATCTGTGATTTTTATCATGACTGCGACATTGTGGTGGACAGATTCGACACTTCTGACACTATTTTGGGACTGTTGACATTTATACAGCGATCAGAGCTATAAAAATGCACTGATTACTGTGTAAATATCACTGGCAGGGAAGGGGTTAAACACTAGGGGGCGATCAAGGGGTTAAGTGTGTTCCCTCAGTGTGTTCTAACTGTAGGGGGGATGGGCTCACTAGAACATGACAGAGATCACTGCTAGCGATCACTGGGAGCAGTAGATTCCTGTCATGTTGCTAGGCAGAACAGGGAGATGCCTTGTTTACATAGGCATCTCCCCATTCTGCCTCTCCATGCCACAATCGCAGGACACGGCGGACATCGAGTCCGCGGGAACCGCGGGCATGCTCCCGCAGAGGGCGTGCACGCTAGCCGCCGATGACGGAGTGACCTACGGGTACGTGGTTTTGCGCACCCGTGCCATTCTGCTGATGTATGTCAGCGAGATAACTAGAGAGGGCAAATCTCCCTAACAGGGGGACACAGACAGCAAAAAAAATAACAGGTGTTCTAATCCATCTCTACTATATCCAAAACTAAAAAAACAAGTTTTGTTATACTTTAAGCTAAGTAACAATTGTCTATATTTTCACATTATAATATGCATAAACTAGGGCAAATAGATAGTTTACGGTTGATCGCTTGTGGATGTGTATGTACGGTGTTGATTTATCAAATAGGCAAATAGGTTGTTCACTTAGCTTGGGAATTTTTGCTTTGCTTACTAAATGAGGTGAAGCTCTGCTAAATTCCATCATCCAATTATGTGCACCCAAAAATACAATTTTTACACATTCCTTGCTAACGATTGGGTATTCTTTGCAAAGTGAATTTTCACTACATTCACTAACCTAAGAGAAGACTCCCTCTTTAGTAAATCCTAAACTCCTATGTGTTTGATCCACTATTTGTATCTTTGTTTATTACTGTACTTCTCTACAGTATTTCACAAAAGTGAGTACACCCCTCACATTTTTGTAAATATTTTATTGTATCTTTTCATGTGACAACACTGAAGAAATGACACTTTGCTACAATGTAAAGTAGTGAGTGTACAGCTTGTATAACAGTGTAAATTTGCTGTGCCCTTAAAAAAACTCAACACACAGCCATTGATGTCTAAACCACTGGCATCAAAAGTGAGTACACCCCTAAGTGAAATGTCCAAATCGGGCCCAAAGTGTCAATATTTTGTGTGACCACCATTATTTTCCAGCACTGCCTTAACCCTCTTGGGCATGGAGTTCACCAGAGCTTCACAGGTTGCCACTGGAGTCCTCTTCCACTCCTTCATGACGACATTACAGAGTTGGTGCATGTTAGTGACCTTGCGCTCCTCCACCTTCCGTTTGAGGATGCCCCACAGATGCTCAATAGGGTTTAGGTCTGGAGACATGCTTGGCTAGTCCATCACCTTTTCACCGGCTTCTTTAGCAAGGCAGTGGTCGTCTTGGAGTGGGTTTGGGGGTTGTGTGTTTGAGGTTGTGATCATGCTGGAATACTGCCCTGATGCCCAGTCTACGAAGGGAGGGGATCATGCTCTGCTTCAGTATGTCACAGTACAGCTTGGCATTCATGGTTCCCTCAATGAACTGTAGCTACCCAGTGCCAGCAGCACTCATGCAGTCCCAGACCATGACACTCCCACCACCATACTTGATTGTAGGCAAGAAACACTTGTCTTTGTACTCCTTACCGTATTTATCGGCGTATAACACGCGCCGGCGTATAACACGCACCCCAAGTTTAGGAGGGAATTTTAAGGAAAAAAAACTTTTAGGAGGGAAGTTTAAGGAAAAAAAACTTACATTAAAATGCCCATCAATGCAGCCTTATCTGTCCATCTGCAGCCTTTTCAGTGTCAGTGCAGCCCTGCCCCAGTGCAGTCTTGTCAGTGCAGCCTTGTCAGTGCAACTTTGTCAGTGCAGCTTTGTCAGTGCAGCCTTGTCAGTGCAGCTTTGCCCCAGTACAGGTGCAGCCTTGTCAGTGCAGCTTTGCCCCAGTGCAGGTGCAGCCTTGCCCCAGTGCAGCTTTGTTAGTGCAGGTTTGCCCCAGTCCAGCCATGTCAGTGCAGCTTTGTGCACTCGGTGTAGATTTAAATATGGTGCAGAGACTGCAGGGAGCCGAGATACACATACCCGAGTGTTCTCGGCTTTTTTCGGCGCTGCCGTCACGCCCAGTCCTGCCCCTGGACCTGTGTTATGTCCATCATAGGGTGGGACTGGGCGTGACTGTGAGCGGCACCGAAAAAAGCCGAGAACACTCGGGTTTGTGTATCTCGGCTCTTGTTTCAGGGTCTTGGCAATCTTCTTATAGCCTAGGCCATCTTTATGTAGAGCAACAATTCTTTTTTTAGATCCTTAGAATGTTCTTTGCCATGAGGTGCCATGTTGAACTTCCAGTGACCTGTATGAAAGAATGTGAGCGAGGACATCAAATTTAACACACCTGCTCCCCATTCACACCTGAGACCTTGTAACACTAACGGGTCACATGACACCGGGAAGGGAAAATGGCTAAATGGGCCCAATTTGGACATTTTCACTTAGGGGTGTACTCACTTTTGTTGCCAGCGGTTTAGACATTAATGGCTGTGTGTTGAGTTATTTTGAGGGGACAGCAAACCTACACTATTATACAAGCTGTGCACTCACTGCTTTACATTGCAGCAAAGTGTCATTTCTTCAGTGTTGTCACATGTGAGGGGTGCACTCACTTTTGTGAGATACTGTATGTACACCCTTTTAAATCTTTAATTCAGTATAGTTACCCTTTTTATGTCTTATCTTTGTGAATACTTATAGTTTCTTGAAGATTGCTATACAGCCAGAAACAAATATTTCATAAAGCAAAACAAGGTTCCCTGTTTTTTTAGGGTACACAAGTTATATGGCTTAAATTTACTTGAATGGAACCTCAATACACTTTGGCAGTAGTGCCTGGTTCACAAGACTGGCTAAACAGAAGAAGCTTTGGCAGGTACTGAAGTCTACATGTATATATTTTAACTGTGTATTTAGCCATTTGCCTGGAGTTTCACTTTGATCTATAATGGTTTTTGTCCCAGTATGTTCAGAAGAAGAGGTTAACCCTTCCACCAAACTTCTATAATCTAAAATGCTCCAGGCCTCTCCTGCAGCAGCTGAATGTGGAAGCAAATAGAATTTCATCTGTGTTCCTGCTCCATTAGATGCTTTATTATCCTGAAAGAAAATAAGCAGAAAGAAAAGGAAGGAGCTCATCGGCTCCCACACTCTCCCGTTTTGATATACACCTCCTGTATATCACGCAGCCAGAATCTTGTATCAGCTAAGGTATGGGGCTGTCACCAGCGGGAACTGACTAATGAGCATCAGGAGATTTTATACATAAACAGCTCGTAATGATGAGACAGTGCCTTGGCTGCAAAGACAGCAAAAAAAGAATGCTGCTTGGCCATGATGGTTTTGAGACCCTCCCTATTATACTGCGGATCTCCCACATCAGGATTGGGTTACTTGGTTACAGAATTTCTCCAACACTCTTTAGGCAGAATTGGGCTAATTGGCTGTGGAGCTTTTGTGACTATGCCCAGGAATGATTTGGTTAATTTATTGCAATATTTTTAGACACTTCCTAGGTAGTATTGGGTTAATAGATTATGGTACTGTTGCGATCCTCCCAACCTAAAACAGGGTCGCTTGGCCTTGGTTTTTTTAAGGGCTTTTCATGGCAGAATAACAATAACTGATCCCAGTTTTTTGCTACTCTTAATAGGCAGGGATGAGTTTAAGTTTTAACCTGTAAATTAAAGGAGAAGTACAGCCAAAGCTAATGTGGATCACTGGAGTGCAGCTCGTTCCACACTCCTGAAGCCCGCTGTCGGCTGACATCACAGAGCTGGTCCAGGCTCGGGAAAGATAGCAACCATATGCCTGGACTGGTACCTGGCTCAGCCTCTAAGCAAGTCGCTGAGAGCCTGACGCTCCCCTCCACAGGCCAGCACAGGGAGGGGGGGCAGAGCAGGCAGCGGTAACTGACAGTCACCAGCTCTCTGCTCAGGGAGCACTGAGAACCGATCGATCGGCGGTGTTTGATCGCTCAGTTCTCAGCCTTAGAGCCGGTGGGGGACAGATGCAGCATTGGACCGATGCTGTATCCACCTAGGATTGAAAAAAAAATCCCATCCTTCTCTTTTAAAAAGTCTTTCTGATACTTTTAAATTTGACTCTTTCAATAAAATAATACTTTGTGGTCCTCTCATGAAAGTCCTAATTCAGGTACGTCCTGTTGTAGGGTGAAAATACTTTGTCTCTTGTCCTTTGTTGTCACCCCGTCACAAGGGCTTGCCGTCGAGACAACAAGTGACTGTTTCAACACACTTTGCGCAGGTATGATCAGTTGTTGTCACATCAGGAAACGCACCTTCAGCAATGCATTGCAGCCATCACAGAACTACATGCATGTGGGCAGGAAGTTTCTGCAAAGGGCTTCAGAAGATCAGCAGCACTGAGATGCAACAAAAGGATTAAAGATTAAAGTATTTGAGCAGGGCCTTCTGACCCCTCCAGTATTTAATTGTATTGTACCTGTACCGTCTGCCCTCATGTTGTAAAGCGCTGCGCAAACTGTTGGTGCTATATAAATCCTGTATAATAATAATAATTTCATTTAAAAAAAATGGTGATTTTTTTTTTTTTTTTACAATACACAGAGTTTAACAAACCATCATTCAATTAAGGTCTACCTTCTACTTTAATGAAATACAGTATGTTGCCATATTCTCTAAGCAGTATTGGATTAACAGGTTGCTGTATATTTTGCAAGACTCCCTAGACAAGATCAGGTTACGGCCAAAGTACCACTCTGTGAGCAGTATTGGACAGGCTGTAAAGCAAATGGGTTTGTCCATCTTGTTCAGTCGTTAACCTCTGTTGCTTTTTTTTATGATGTGTTTAACAGCTTTGAAAATTTAGGTCCAAAAACAGAAACCAAAGATCAGTAAGGCAAGCAAGTACAGACATAAATCTTCACTTCAGTTAGGAAATCTGAGCTATGTGGTTGTTGGCCTTGTGCAGGACAACCTGAGACCCTGGTCTCCTCTACCACTTTAGAAGGTGGTAGTTAAAAAAAGCAAATAAATGTTGGATAAAAGTATGTCAAAAAGAAATATGACCATCTAAATACAAAATAGATTGAAGAGATAAATGTATCTACTACAAGGACAAAAACGAAGAAATTGAAAACAAAGTCAAAGGTCAGTTGTCTGTGAAAAATATCTGTGAAAAATATATGAATTTAGTGCAATGATAGCAGTTTTGCTCAACTAGGAAGGAAAGAATAGCAAGAGTTAACGCATCAGTTTTCCAAGTTTCAAACTGGAAAACTGATAACTAACTTTATTTAAAATCCAATGTCAGATACATTAGGTAGCTTGTCCATACGAAAACTATACATTAAAAAAAACCTAGTTTGTCCAGCATTACCAAATAAATGAGCATAGCTCTACCCCCTTACTATTATCATCATGCAGCAGGTTTTGGTATCCAGGCTGTGCTCCCATTAGACCCATCCACTTGGTACTTGAAAAAGTCAATGCTGGAGTCCATATATAAACCACAGTGTTTATTTATTAACAATCAAATGGTCCTGTATACAGCAGAAAGCAAACACATTTCAGCTTGCACAGCCTTAAAGAGGTTGTAAAATCTCCAGGTTTTGAAAAACCACCTCTGCTGCAGCTGCCCCCAGAGCCCCCTTTTTCTTACCTGAGCGATGTGCACGAGCCCAACCACTCCAGCCGCTGTCTTCTTCCTCACTGGATAGATGGGCTCTGATTGCTGTCAATCAAATCCAGTGACCTGGGAGAGGGGGGGGGGGGCCAAGTCCTGCTGTCTGTGTCAATGGACACAGCAGCGGGACTCGTGGGCGCACCCGCACGGGTTCTCCCATGGAAAGTGGCTCTCCATGGGGGCACCCAATGAAGAGGAGGAGCTAGGAGTGTCACCGGCGCACCGCAGAAAAAGTGGATCGGGGTTGCTCTGTGCACAACCCTTGCAGAGAGCAGGTAAGTATATACATGTTTGTTATTTAAAAAAAAAAAAAACTAACCTTTACAATCACTTTAACCATAGCTAGTCTGTGGTCAATAGAGATTTTCGTTGACAACAGACTCACTATGAGTAAGGCTTTGCAAGCGAAACATGTTAGCATCCTCCTCTATAATGGACCACTTGATTTTTTAATAAATAAGCTCTGTAGATTATGTATGGACTCCAGCGTTGACTTTTTTAATTTCCAGAGTTAAATCGGTTGTAAAGGCTTGATTTTTTTTAAAATAACAAACATGTTACACTTACCTGCACTGTGAAATATTATCACACAGAGTGACCCTGACCCTCCTCTTCTGGGGTTCCCCATTGTGCAGTCCGCTCCTTCTTTTCTGTGTCTGATCCCATAGCAAGTCGCATTTGCTATGGAGGCAGACATGTGGGTTTGCTGTTGGGCCATGCTTTGTGGGTAACACACAGTGCAGCTCAGCCCCCCACTCCCTTCTCACAGGATCTGATTGGCAGCAGCAGGAGTTAATGGCTCCTGCTGCTGCCTCTGTGTCTTGTAAGGAGAGGAACAGAGAACAGGATGACTGCAGATGGGCACAGTGCTGGGTTGTGATAGGACTCAGGCAAGTATATAGGGGGAGAGAGGGCAATACCACTACTGGGACGGACATTTTTTTGAATGCATTAGGGTAAAAAATGTTCTGCATTTTGACCCACTTTAACTAAACAATCAAAATCCCTTGCTAACAGGGCAATACAAAAAACTGCCACTACAAAGTGTATCAGAAGCAACGTGCTCTAACTTCTCCAAAGTTTACAAGTGTTTACAAAAAACAGAGAGAGAGAGAGAGAGAGAGACTGGGAGTCAAACTTCTCCCTGAGTACTCTGATTTCTTAAAGTGGAGTTCCACCCAAAAATGGAACTTCCACTTTTCTGATTCCTCCCCCCCCTCTAGTGTCACATTTGGCACCTTTGAGGGGGGAGGAGATACCTGTATAATCCAGGTATTTGCCCTCACTTCTGGGCCTATAGGTCGATCCGAATATAAGCCGAGGCCCCTAATTTACCACAAAAAACTGGGAAAACTTATTGACCCGAGTATAAGCCGAGGGTGAGAAATGCAGCAGCTACTGTAAGTTGAAAAGAGGGTCAACAATGCCCATCTGCAGCTGCATGCCTCCCTGTGTCCTGTGCAGCCTCCCTGTGTCCTGTGCATACCTCATTGTGTCCTGTGCATACCTCACTGTGTCCTGTGCATGCCTCACTGTGTCCTGTGCATGCCTCCCTGTGTCCTGTGTATACCTCCCTGTGTCCTGTGCATGCCTCCCTGTGTCCTGTGTATACCTCCCTGTGTCCTGTGCATGCCTCCCTGTGTCTTGTGTATACCTCCCTGTGTCCTGTGCATGCCTCCCTGTGTCCTGTGCAGCCTCCCTGTGTCCTGTGCATACCTCATTGTGTCCTGTGCATACCTCACTGTGTCCTGTGCATGCCTCACTGTGTCCTGTGCATGCCTCCCTGTGTCCTGTGTATACCTCCCTGTGTCCTGTGCATGCCTCCCTGTGTCCTGTGTATACCTCCCTGTGTCCTGTGCATGCCTCCCTGTGTCTTGTGTATACCTCCCTGTGTCCTGTGCATGCCTCCCTGTGCCCATTGCAGCCTACCTGTGCCAATCTGCATCCTCTCTGTGTCCTATGCATGCCTCCATGTGCCGATCTGCAGCCTCCGTGTGCCGATCTGCAGCCTCTGTGTGCCGATCTACAGCCACCATTGCGCCGATCAGCGTGTCATAAAAACATACGGCGGCCATTCCAGTGTTCAAAAGCCGCGCCTCCTCCTCGTCTGTGATAGGCAGAACACTCAATTTCCCAGCAGTCAGTGTTCAGCCTATCACAGGCAACTGCTCATCGTCATACCACGGACGAGGATGAGAGGATGTCCGTGATAGGCTGATACTGCTGGGAAATTGAGCGTTCTGTTTATCACAGACGAGGAGGAGGCGCGGCCTTTGAACACTGGAATGGCCACCATATGTTTTTATGGCACGCTGGCCGCTCTCTGTCTGCATGACACACTGATCAGGTAGGCAGACGGAGGTGACTCGAGTATAAGCCGAGGGGGGCACTTTCAGCCTAAAAAAAGGGCTGAAAATGTTGGCTTATACTCAAGTATATACGGTATGCACTATATCCTTTTTTTTTTCTTTTTTGCTGCTTTCATCATCACACTGATGAATTCCAACAGAACAGAATCAAAATTAATGAGGCTGGCCACATCCATAGAAGGAGTGTCCAAGTGATGTGTAATGAGTTTTTTTGTGATTTCTGCAAACTTTCTTTTTTACTTTGACCATTACAGTGGTATTTCTTCACCAGATATTGTCAACCAATTAAAATAAGTAGAATTCAGAAGATATAAGAAATGTCAGATCACTTTTAAACTCAAAGAACTCGGTTTAATCAACGATTTCAGCAGCTTAGTGTGGTCCGAATGATGACAGGTGATTTCTGTTTGCTATTCTGCACATTGCAGCTTTTTATATGTCTTAGTGAGCCTAATATTACTTTTTATTACAATGTAATTCTGAAAATACTTGCAAAAAATGAATACGATTTTAAACTGTAAAGAGTTGATGCCATACATGATTAATAACAGGGTGTAATTAGTCTATATTTATGACACTTTGCTAATGGTCATCTCTTCCTTTGCTACATAGAAAAATGTATTTCTGTATTGTTAGTGATTTTAGCACTGGCATGTACTAATGAACATTGCCTGGATACGAACTCCATGGAACATGGCTTCAGATGGCTATCTCTCCCCCGTCCGATGGTATACTAAAGGGTTTTGAGATTGCATTTTAGACTGAACCTTGATAGTTTATGTTAATGGGCCAGGAACTAGGTGATATAGTGGAGATGTAACCCAACAACTACGTACATGCTAAGCTTTACATGAGATACTTATCCTAAATATCTATCATATAGAAAAAAGACTGTTGCATACTTTTACACTCGTATAGCAAAACAGGAAGGGTTGCACTAGGGAGCGTGTGGAATCTACAACTAGGGGCAGTACATTTAAGTCTTGCATGAATATTCATGGTTTGGTCCTAGTGTATATTCCTAAATTTAAGGTATAGCTCCACCCCTAAGCTCTGTAACCCTGTTGGGGAGATTTTGTTTCCCTTCTTGTCCTGGTGACAATATGTCAACAGGACTGGAAGTGAACAGAAAAACAGTATAGCAGGGGAAGGCTCAATCCCCCAAGAGCTTTTTTTTCATTGCTGTATGTGTTGATACTGGAGATTATTCCTCACATCTTGTCACAGGGACAGGAAGTTAGGGGAACTCTCCCCAACAAGGTCTCAGACAACAATTAAGACTACAAGAGTTTCTTACCATTCCCTACTCTATCCAAAGTAGAAACAAGAAAAGCTTTGTCTGGAGTCATAGTTTGTCCTTTTTAACCATTTAAAGCCCAAATAGATTGAAACCAGCTAACTACATCCCAGGTGCATCAAAAGGTGTTCACTGTCTTCCAGTTTGTTTTCTTTATAAAGTAGCTACAGCTTGAGTAAACAAAGTATGTCGCCTGGCCCTTGCTCTCTGTGGGAAAGCTGTTATCTCACTGCAGAGGTCCAACATGCCCCCTGCTGTGTCAGACCTATAGATCAGCAACCAGCAAAGCTCATGATTCCCACTGTTTGAAGAACTCTGGCTCTAGCTCAGCAAAGGACGTGTCAGTCCCCTGCAAAAGAGATCATCTATCTTTGATCTGGCTTCAGTAAAATGACTGTTCTTTGTCCATTAATTCTGTTCTTGTCTGTTGGATAAGTCGATCAATGGAAGTCTTTATTTCCCCATAATCTCTCCATGCAAAGGTTTTATTAATCTAAACATTTGATTTTATACTCAGAAAGAGTCCATTCGTCATGTCAAAGAATAAAGGTCTACATTCGCTACTACCTTTGGCCTGGGTCGAGTCACTTCACAGTTAGCATCAAAAGATGCGGAGAGCAGAGCAGGAAATTCTGCATATGACCATTAGCACCAGAAAAGAAAAGTAATTAAAAGATATAAAACCAGAATGGGACTTTCAGTATTGTGTGGGATTTGCTGGGAATCATGGAATTAATTCTATTAAAAGACCAGACAATTAGCCTGAAGGAAACAAAAACAGTTACAAAATAAAAATACAAATTGAAATATCATTTTCCTCAAAATTAATGGAGACCAGATTTGATAAATATATATTTTTTTATAAACCTGTGGCTAAGATATGGACATTCAAATATTTTATTAGATATGTACAACAGGTACTAAATTAACTTTAACATAAGCCCTCATTAACCTCTCTAACTGCAGGAACTGTGGATAAGTTCATCCTCAAACTTTACAACATTGAAACTGAAATCACATCTCATCTTCCTTTGCTTCCTCTGGCAGCAGTAACTACTGTACATATTGACAGATATACATATATATTCAGGGCTGGTGCTAGACTATTCTGTGCCCCAGGCAAGACCAGCTACTTGCACCCCCCAAAAAAAATAAAATAAATAAAACTTCAAAATGTAAATAACAGTAGAAAATTATCTAATATAAGCATGCTCCATGTATTCCCCATACACCCCCTATACTCACAACACATGCCATACTCTTCCCTATACTCGCAGCACACTTCATGCATTCTCCGTACCCCCCCCCCCCACTATACTCACAGCACACTACATTTATTCCCCATGTTCTCCCCTATACTCACAGCACACTCCATGCTATTTTCATACATCCCCCATTACTCGCAGCACACACCATGCATTCCCCATACTCTCCCCTACTCGCAGCACACTCCATGCATTCCCCATGCTCTCAGCACACTTCATGCATTCTCCATACTCCCCCCTATACTCGCAGCATGCTCCATGCATTCCCCATACTTCCCCAATACTTGCAAGTACACTCCATGCATTCCCTATACTCCCCCTATACTCGCAGCACACTCCATGCATTTCCCATACACCCCCTATACTCGCAGCACACTCCATGCATTTCCCATACACCCCCTATACTCGCAGCACACTCCATGCATTCCCCATACACCCCTTATACTTGCAATAAGCTCCATACATTCTGCAGTCCTCCATTCTCCTTGTTTTTCTGGGGTCTCTCCATGCTCTGCTCACATATACTGTTCTGTACCTCATCCTCTATGATATCTGGGATGTTGTAGCTTTTTTAAGGGACAATTTTATTTTAAAGTTATTGTTTTTAAACTTATGTTTCAGATTTGTTCTTTAATATTTTTTTAAAAATGTAAATACCTGGTTTCCTGTCACTTCACAGGTGCTAATCACTGCATGAACTACTATTGGGGATGGCAAATTGAAAAAACACACATGCATATGAATATTACAATTTTCACCAAATTTTTTAAAAGTAGAACTGTAGGCAAAACTTTTGTTTGTGGGTAAGGGAGGGTCATAACCCCTGTCAGATTTTTTTCCCCCGCCTTCTATGTCCCAACAGGAAGTGAGAGGAAATCCCTGCAAATTAAGGGAATTTCTTGGGGACCTTCAGGTTACCAGAACTAGTGTCCCCATTAGAAGATTTTCCCTCTATTACTTTTCTGGTGACAACCCAAAATGTGGGGATTTTCTTTTACTATCAATGATAATGGACAAATAGAGAGGAAATATCTTCTTAATGGGGTACATGCAGCAATAAAAACTGACAAACGTTCTAATTGCTCTGCACTCTACCCAAAATGAAAGAAAAAAGGTTTTGTCCTTAGTTATTCTTTAAATAATAGAGGCCTTTTAGTCCACAGGATTTTGGGGGTGCCCTTTTTTCGGTATCTCAACTGAAGAAAAGAATAGCAGGGAGAACTTTCTTGACGTCAAATCAGCAAATCAGAATAGTCAGGAGACAGGATTTCCTTCTCGGTGCTTAGTTTCTAGCCCCATCTCATTCCTCTGTGGCTTTCTTCCATATAATATAATTGTTATTACGGTACTTTTATTGTCCCCTGTATTGTGACATTATATTACTTAGTACCTAGCACAAATTCAGTTGCCCCAACCCCTTTAACACCCCCCTAAACCAATACAAAGGTCACTTGAATGTGAATATGCTCCGGTATGAAATTCCACATTGGCAGTAATTTTGTAAGGGCAAAGGCTGTAGGAAAATAATCTCTATGGCTGAATTATGTGTGCCAGAAGCAACATATTAGTTTTCCTTTAAGAAGCCATGGTCAGGTTCTTTTTCATTCTGCGAGGATCTCATCTGTTTGATGCAGGTTCTGTCTCTGCGCTCCTTTGCTTTTTATCACCCGTGGCCAGATGTTTGCAGAGGGAACAGATGCTTACAGGAGAATGAGTAAGGCTACACTGGCAAACCGGCATTTATCATGAATAAAACACTATTAATCTTCTCCCAGTCAGAACGGCAGAGGGATGCAGAAAGAGAATGTGTTTCTGAACACTGTACCATTTTCTCTACACCCTAGAGCGCACGCACAATGCACTCGACATGCTCCATACCTGCAAGGATTAGGGTGGAAATTACTAGCCAAGGACACTCAAGCAGATTCCAACCGGCACAGTAAGAGGCCACGCGCGGCTATTATGACGCTTTATCCTCTAGCGAAAAATGCTAGACTGACTGCCGCATAGACCTTCAAGCACTTGAAACAGTCACAATTTAGAGGAAAAAAGCCACACTTATCAATGTGACCAGTGAGACAGTACAGAAAAGAGCAGTGTCTACTTAGATATGTCATGTGATTACAAAAAATAGAGCAGCCATTTTGTTAACTTACATAGGTTGAAAAATGCCATTTAGTTTAACCAATAGAATAAAAAATGGAAAACCTCCACATACACAATCCTATATCCACAGTTGATCATAAGGAATGAAAAAAAACCCACAATAAAGCATGGTCCAATTTGCTCCAGCGGGGGGAAAAATTCCTTTCTGATCCCCCAGGAGGCAACTGGATATTCACAAGATCGACTACCCCTGGTGTTATTACCTCTAAATGTTAGTATCCATTTCTATTTTGTGCATTTAGGAATGAGTCCAGCTCTTTTTTTTTTTTTTAATCTAGAGGAGGGCTATTAGGTTGAAAGCTAGTATTAAAGCTTATTCTCTGTGATATAATGGTTTTATAGGAACAATACCGTTTTGGATTTATTCAGGATGAAAATAACTCTTCTAACCTTCATTTCCATAACAACCTACTACAGAATAGATTTACTGTAAGATTGTGATAGTTTGCAGAGACTCTCCAGCCTTGTTCATGTTCATTCTCTGCCTACACGTGCTTTGTTGTCAAACACAGAATTTTACAATTGATTGCCACCCAGCTCAAGCACATAAGCTTTCAACTAAATAGCCCCCTCTAGACCGTTTTTAAAAAAGAGCTGGGCTCATTCCTCACACAAAATAGAAATGGATACTAAGATTTAGAGATTGCGATACGATTGTGATAGTTTGCAAAGGTTCTCCAGCCTTTTTCATGTTCATTCTCTGCCATGCATAGGGCTTGGGTGCATGTGCATTTACATTCAAATGCCGCCCAGCTTAAGCGCACGCACTTGGCAAAAGTCTGCATTTGACCTGTTTAGATTGTAATGCAAGGATTGCTGTTTTCAGAGAAGCACATGCTGAGATGGCAATCTGCTGACCTGCACTTGATATGTGTTTCAAAAACAAGAAAAACGCAGGTCAACACGGCCCGTGTACACAATCCCCCAGCCAATTTAGAAAAAATATATTAAATGCCACAATGCATTGCTACAACATCTTTTAAGGTAGATTTTTCCTAGGAAAAAAAATAGGTCTCTCATTCAGATTCTCTTCTGACAATGCTCGTTACCTGGCTATCTCTCTTATATAGTTTCTTATCCAGACTCAACAGGTAGGCGGCCAGTGGCATCAGAACACATGATCCACATAATTATTACAATGAAGACAGAGGATCAACTTGCATATTGCTTTCCGTACTTTATGAGACACTAAAATGTGACCGGGAACCAGATTAACCACTTAAGGACCAGCCGCCGCAGTTACACTGCGGCAAGTTGGCTCCCCTGGGTGAATTGCCGGCATGGTACGTCAGACAATTTAAGAGCTGTAGGGGGCGTGCCGGAGTCGATGTGCTTGGCCGGCAGTTACGATGCCCGCCAGCCACCCGCAATCGCTCCTGACAGAGACAGCACGGAGATCTGTCAATGTAAACAGACAGATCTCCGTTCTGCCAGGGGAGGAGGGATAGATTTGCTGCTCCTAAAGATTAGGAACAGCGATCGGTCTCCTCCTCCAAGCAGTCCCACCCCCCCACAGTTAGAACACACATGAGGGAACACATTCAACTCCTTGATCAACCCCTAGTGTTAACCCCTTCCCTGCCAGTGACATTTTACAGTAATCAGTGACTATTATTAGATCTGATCGCTGTATAAATGTCAATGGTCCCAAAAAAAGCAGATATTTGTTTTTTTTATTTTTGTTTTGGATATTGATAATAGCAAAAAGTAAAAAAAAAAAAAATATATATATATATATTTTTTTTTTTCAAAATTGCTGCTCTTTTTTTGTTTATGACGCAAAAAATAAAAACCGCAGAGGTGATTAAATACCACCAATAGAAAGCTCTTTGTGGGGGAAAAAAGGATGTCAATTTTGTTTGGGTACAGCCATAGCCAAATGACGGCTACAGCGTGGTCGGATAATTCTGAGAGGGCATACTATAACGTCCTCCCAGAATTGTGCTCCTGCGCACCCCCTGTGGTGTGCACCGGGGAATGTCCATGACCGTCGGGTCTCTGAGCTGGGTAAAGGGCCAATGACAGCAGCCCTTTACCACGTGATCACTCCGTCCAATTCTCCATCCCTGGCTCATCTATCCACAGTCACGCTCCATCCCTGGCTCATCCATCCACATTCAGGCTCCCTCCCTGGCTCACCCATCCACATTCATGCTCATTCATGCTCCATCCCTGCTCATCCATCTACATCCATGCTACATCCATGGCTCATCCATCCACATTTGTGCTTATACATGCTCCATCCCTGGCTCATCCATCCACATCCATGCTCCATCCCTGGCTCATCTATCCACATTCATGCTCATCCATGCTCCATCCCTGCTCATCCATCTACATCCATGGCTCATCCATCCACATTCGTGCTTATACATGCTCCATCCCTGGCTCATCCATCCACATCCATGCTCCATCCATGGCTCATCCATACTCCATCCCTGGCTCAATCATCCACATTCATGCTCATCCATGCTCCATCCCTATCTCATCCATCCACATTCATGCTCATCTATGCTCCATTCCTGGCTCATCTTTCCACATTCATGCTCCATCCCTGGCTCATCCATCCACATTCATAATCATTAATACTCCATCCCTGGCTCATCCATCCACATCCATGCTCCATCCATGGCTCATCCATACTCCATCCCTGGCTCAATCATCCACATTCATGCTCATCCATGCTCCATCCCTATCTCATCCATCCACATTCATGCTCATCTATGCTCCATTCCTGGCTCATCTTTCCACATTCATGCTCCATCCCTGGCTCATCCATCCACATTCATAATCATTAATGCTCCATCCCTGGCTCATCCATCCACATTCATGCTCATCCATGCTTCATCCCTGGCTCATCCATCCTCATTTGTACTCATCCATGATCTATCTCTGGCTCATCCATCCTCAATTATAGTCATCCATGCTCCATCCCTGGCTCATCCATCCTCATTCATGCTCATCCATGCTCCATCCCTGGCTCATCCATCCACATTCAAGCTCCATCCCTGGCTCATCCATTCTCATTCATGCTCATCCATGCTCCATCCCTGGCTCATCGATCCCCATCCATGGCTCATCCGTGTCACATCAGTCTGTGCCACATCAGTGATCATCCGTGCCACATCCATGATCATCCGTGCCACATCAGTGATCAACTGTGCCACATCAGTGATCATCTTTGTGTAAAAAAAAAAAGTGTTTTCATTTGCTTTATGCATTTTCCAAAAACTCGAGGGAAAAAAATGAAATTTTTAAAAGACTCATTACGCCTCATAGAATATACGTTGGGGTGTTTACTTCTGAAATTTTTTGGGCGTTTCCATTGTCCTGGTGATCCAGGGCCTTCAAAAGTGTAAGAGTTAGCCAGCAATTGGATTTGGGGCCAAAAGGACAGATCAGGATTACACCTGGTACCCTGGTGTGAGGGGAGGGATTAATAGTTGTATTGTTGATCTTGACGGAAAAGTCATGAAGGAGGGCATAAGTGGGAGGGAATATTACCAGCTCAGTTTTAGAGAGATTTTGTTTTAAGGAAGTGTTGTGACATTCATGTTGCTATGGCAGTTAGTAATGTGAGAGGAGACTGAAGGACCCCAGTCTAGGATTACACCTAGTACCCTGGCGTGAGGGGGGCTGATAGCTGTATTGTTGATCTTGATGGAAAAGTCATAAAGGAGGGCATAAGTGGGAGGGAATATTACCAGCTCAGTTTTACAGAAATTTAGTTTAAGGAAGTGTTGTGACATCCATGTTAATATGGCAGTAAGTAATGCGAGAGGAGGCTGAAGGTATGAGGTGAAAAATAGAGAGGTAGATCTGGGTGTCATCGGCATATGGTATTGGAAGTTGTGGGAGGTTATCAAGTGACCAAGAGAAGAGGTGTAGAATAGAGATTTGAGGAACCCACACAGGAAGTGGAAAGGAGGCAACAGAGTTATAGGTAACATTGAAGGAGCACTGTGATAGATAGAAGGAGAACCAGGAAAGAGCAGAAACTTGGAAGTCAAGGGAGTGGAGTTTTTTGAGAAGGAGTGGGTGGTCAACAGTATTAAAGGCTGCAGAGAAGTCAATTAGTAAGATTATGGAGTAGTACCATTGGTTTTAGCAGTTAGTAGATTCTTAGTGAGTTTTAGTAGGGCAGTTTCTGTGGAGTGCTGTGAGTGAAAGCCAGTCATGCCATGTAAGGCAAATTCAGTGAACATGAAATGTTATCCAGGAAAATAAAGCAATTGAAATGGAAAAAAGTGTGATCGGATTGTGTCGTCGGAATTTCCGATCGTGTGTGGACTCCATCGGAATTTTTCCGTCGGAATTTCCAACACACAAAGTTTGAGCGCAGGATATAAAATTTTCCGACAACAAAATCCAATCGTTGAAATTCCGATCGTGTGTACACAAATCTGACGCACAAAGTGCCACACATGCTCAGAATAAATTAAGAGACGAAAGCTATTGGCTACTGCCCCGTTTATAGCCCCGGCGTATGTGTTTTTCATCACCGCGTTCAGAACGATTGGATTTTCCAACAACTTTGTGCGACCATGTGTATGCAAGACAAGTTTGGCCCAAAATCCGTCGGAAAAAATCTGATGGATTTTGTTGTCGGAATGTCAGATCAATGTCCGATCATGTGTACAGGGCATTAGGGAAAGGGAGGTACAGGGTTTAGGGCCAATTGGGTGTGTTACATTCACATGTGCTGACTAGAGAGATGAACTGATCAGTATACTTGTACTTGCTTGCTGTCAAATCAAAGGAAGAGGGAGGTGATATAGCTGTGTTCCTTTAACTTCAACAGAGAAAAGTCAAGTCCAATCAATGATTGTGCTGCAAAAAACAGCATTTTTGCTTTCATATGAGTGGATGATGGAAATCAGCAGAGCTTTACCACATTTACTAAGATATAGGGGAAAATGAGTGCAACTGCACTTGAAAGATGCAGTCTATTTGCCTTTAGTAAATCAACCCTATAGAGTCCAATCTGTGTACTGTTAACATGAAATCTACTGTACTTTAAAATTAGTTTCACTGGGTTTTCATTATGCTTCGAGGTCAGATCTCTGTGGTCCTATGTGTGTGGGTGAAGATCACTAAGCTTGGAAAGGTGCTAAAACCAGGGAACACAGTGGCCTACACACTCAACACTTTGGGGCCATTCAGAAGGAGTGGATCATGACAGCTATAGATATTTAGTTACAGGACAGTCACATACAGAAGATGAATACCAGAGTGAAAACTAGAACAAAACCTGTGCCGCTAAGGCAGTTCCAATACAAAACTGTCATGTTTAACCAGAGTTTGGGATACATTTAGTTTATTATTACCCAAAAGCTACTCTTCAGATGGAAAGACGATTCAGCCAGGCTTTTTCGAGCTTCTCAGCTGCAGAAATGCAAAGTTGTCTCAGATAACAATCCATATGTTATTTCACCAGAGACTGACGGATGAGTGCAGTGAGCAAGGACAGAAGCTCCGAGAACACGATACAAATACTTGCAGCTTTATTTGCACAAATCCATCCACAGATGGAAGCGGATGTACTGCATTGCGGTTTACATCCCTATCTATGCTTTGTACACAGTTTGAGATGTCCTTCAGTGTTTAGATTTTTGAACAACCTGTTGTGTCCTAATTAGGAGGTGTAAGTCTTTAGTCAGGCTTTGTTGACTGCTTCTAGTCTACCAAGCAATAAAAATAAAACCCTTTACATTGAATATATGGTAAAAAGAAACAATAAGCCTCATAAAACAATAATTCACGTACCTACAATACATATTTAAAAATTCAACAGACGATTCAGTCATGAATCAATGCTCATAGGTTGAATAATTTAATGGTTTCTTAAAGCAAGCCTGTGCTTTGTCCATGCAGAAAAAAGCAAAAGGTTTGGTTTAATGACCTTCTCAATCGGGTTGCATACTTCCCTTTCGCTGGCACTCTGTAAAGCCATCAAGAGCAAATATAAAACAGCCCTGCATGTGACCCAACATTCAGTTCTCAGCTCTCTCTCGTATGTGTTTCTAAGCTGGGGGGCATTAAAGAAAACTTGTTGATTTGCTCTATATTCTATGGGACCACCAGCAGCAAAATCTCCCCAACATTGTATAACAAAGGAAGAATAGCTATCTTCATGTGGAAGCTAAAATACAAAAGGCTGGAGCAGATAAGCCTACTCAGCTGAATGGCTCAGTATACATGCAGGCAGTGGGAGTTGCAGTGCCAGTGTTAGAATACAGCCACCGAATACAGCTGGTCGTTCGCCTTGACTGATTTTCCAGATGAGAGAGGATTCAAATATTAATTGGAAGAAGCAAACTGGGCATATGTTTGTAGGACACGACTCTAAAACCAATCTTAATCTCCTGCCACTCTTCCATATCCAGCGCCGATATGAACTCAGTATACTTCTGTAGAAAACGATAGATAGATGTGTGTGTGTGTCTATATATATATATATGACCCCGACACATTGATCTCCCTTCCAGCACAGTGAAAGAGAAGTGCATAAACAAGGTACATAAGAGGGAGATCTTTCCCATCTTCCTGCCGACAGGGCGATAATGCTACTCTGCATGGTGTGATTAGGGTGTGCCCAGGCACATTCAGCACAGCCTGTGCACACACCAATGGATAGATAGATAGATAGATAGATAGATAGATAGATAGATAGATAGATAGATAGATAGATAGATAGATAGATAGATAGATAGATAGATAGATAGATAGATAGATATCAACAAAAATCAGATCCTACAGCCTCTGTTCCTAAGTGCAACTCATTTACCATAATGAAAACCAGCATTTAGTAGTCTGCACATATCACCTCCACAGTAACGGGGTGGGGGTGGGGGGTACAAAAATGAAAAGTCAAAGACTGAGCAATTGCTAGATTGTAGTTTATTGCACAAAAAGTATTCTAGGAATAATCAATGAATTCCCAAGGACACTCTAACTTCTGTGTGAATGCTTGATGAGAAAGATATACCAAGAACACGGGTGCTCTAAATCTTTGCGCTGTACCTTCACCATAAAGGGTGCATGAGAAGTGGTTTCTCTATCAGGTCCACCCGCCTACCCTGGCCTCTGCGGGACAATCAAACAGGGTATTCAATTACACATGCCGTTACATGTGATTGATTTTTGGAGCTGTTATTGAGGGGAGGCTTATGGCAAACATACAATCAATGAATCCTTCATTACCTGTGATAATATGCAGAGGCTCTGCTCTCTTCTGTAGAGCTGGATGCACATTTAAGACAGTGTATGCTATAAAAATAAAAAATCTGAAGGAGTCAAACTAATAAAGATTACACTGAGCTTACAACTTTCTAAGATGGGAAAATAGGCACACATTTTAGTGATAAACATTTCAAGGAAATGACAGGACAGGACATCCATTATTCTAAATAACAAACATACGTAAATCATAAATACCTCAGTACTTCCTAGCATAAGGAGAACAGTTTTTGCTGCATTACTCCGTATGTGCTCTCCCCCTCAGACTTGCTTACCTGAGTTCCACCATATCTCCTCCAACAGACTGAATGACACCCAGGGGTTTTTCTCGTTCAAAGGTTTTTATTGAAAGATCAACATATGGTAACAAGTATAATGTATCAGTTAAAAGTATTTTAGTAGTTACATGTAAATTAAAGAAGCAGGTTACGGCATTGTATTAATATAACACACAGATGGTAAAATTAATGTTAGATAAGTTCCCTTTTTATCAAAATGATAGAGTTTTCAGACTGTTTCATTATTAGCTTACATTAATATTTAGAGGATCATTATCAATTTGTGTCTGAGTTCTTATGTGTGTTAAACATTTGAATAAAGTATATGTATCAAACTACTGAGTGTGATATTTTAAATATATTCAATATCACCTGTTGCTGTTAGGTGAAATGATAGTAAGAGAGAAATAAGGAAGAGAAGAAAAAAGAAAGAAAGAAAATAAGGGTAAGGAAAGGTGGGGGGGGGGGGGGGGGGGCGACAAAGGGCATAGGGTGTTCCAGAGGCATAATCTATTCTTATAGTTTTATTATTGTTGCATATAAAAATGTTAGTTACCATGACTGGCGTACCTGGTGGTCAAAGTTTATAGGTAAACAATGTGTGATCCATGGTTTCCATAGACCTTCATACCCTTTAGATTTTCTTTATCTAGGGCTTCCATTTTTGCATGCAACAATGACCGATTTATTCTGTGCTTGGTTTCTGCTATGTTTAGTAAGGAAGTTTTCCATGCTTTAGTTATTGTCTGTTTCGTGGTATGAATAGCTTGAATTGTTTACAAGTCATGTAATCAGGTTTTATATTTAAAAGTGCAATTTCTGGGTCTGGTATTATTGTTATTTTAAACATTTCTGAAACGAGTAAAAAAACCTTTTTCCAGAATTTTTTTATAATAGAACCATTCCACCACATGTGTACATATGTACAGCCGCAAAAGCAGAGACCTGAGTAATCAGTCGTGAATTTAGCTATTGTAGCAGGAACCAAATACCAGAGTGAGAGTACCTTGTAGGTTTCAATATCTGTCACATTAGGAGGAAAAGATTTGATATTGGACCAGATTGCAGACCATTCTGTTTTATCCATAGTTCGATCAAGATCTTTTTCCCATTTCACCACATAAGATGGTAATTTAACATCTGATTTAACTAGCAATGTGGAGTATATTGTTGATATGAGACCTCTGTCATGAGGGTCTTTCATACATATATTTTCAAACTTAGTAAAATCATCTACAGAGTCTTCAATGCTTAGGAAAGGAATACAAAAGTTCTTAATTTGAAGGTAACAAAATATTTCTGATTGGGGGAGCCCAAAAGACTTGCATAAGTCTGGGAAGGGACGGATTGTTGTATTTAGGATCATGTGATGTAAACATGTTATACCTGCTTTGGACCAAGCCTGAAAAGATCTGGGATAAGTCCATGCTAGATAGAAAGCTAGGTTTTTGAGAAAAGATAGAAGTGGATTATGTTTGGATTCAGACCGGGAGAGTTTTTGAGTCTATCCCAGATAGCTAGAGAATGTTTAGTGATTGGGTTTTTTAAAGTTTTATGATCTATGGGAAGTAACCATAAAATATTGTGTATGGAGAGAGAGGGTCACGATCTATTACTTCGACAGTAACCCACAGAGGAATCAGTTTTGGAGTGATATTTTATGGATTGTGCTAGTTGAGCGGCTTTATAATATAATGAAATGTTTGGAAATCCTAGGTCACCATGGATTTTGGGAAGAAATAAGGTTTCTCTAGATATTCGTGGTTTGAGTTTTTCCCCCAAGTAAATTTTATCATTTTTTGTTGTATTATCCTAAGAAAATAGGTTGGGATGTGTGACACCCAGGGGTTTTTAAATAGCTTCCTGTGAACCCGTGTCATCATAGACAAATTCCTTGGGAGCACTTCTTCACTCTGGCCTGGGCTCACAGCAGGTGGTTGCTGAAAATTATGTTCATGTCACTACCTCAGCATTCTGCCCATTGCCACCATGGGTGGAAGAGGACACTTGACAGTCCAGAATAAACTAATAAAAAATGACAGTGGCTGCGGGGGAGAAGAACACCTGTGAGGTTTTACATGGGAGGGGATGTTCTAGGGGTGCAGTGTTTAGCAACATGTTACATAATAGCAGTAAATATGGGTGTAACATGTTGCAAAAGATGAAGTTAGTCTTTAAAGTAAAACTTGGTGGTGTCACTCCTAAACTGCTCAATGTTCCCCTTGCTGGAGAGAAAGCTGGACCTGATGACCTGCAAGGATCTCCCTTCTTCTGCCTAATTCATTCTGTGGATCTGTGCTTCCTCCACCTCTACTACTGCTTCTTAAATATTCCCCCACCAGTCATCAGATCACCAGTCAATAAAAGGACAGCTCTGGCATAAGGTAGCAAAGCCCTGCCTATAGCAAGATGGTCACCTCCCTACACACAGTGCAGAACAAGACATGGTAAATCATTAATGGGGAAAAGATCAGAACCTACAGCCAATATCAACGACTAGACTTTTGCCCCCTGCTCAAGGGGCAGCTGATATTTCCATCTAGGTTTGTGATAAAGGATGTTCCTAGGTACAAGGAATACACAATCATCTTTATGTGACATAAAGTATTCTGATCAAATTCTCAGCAGTCCTAGACAGGGTGTCGCTGTCAATATTTTAGCCGCAAAAGCAATGCAGACAGTCACAATACAATTCTATTACAGCCCCTGGTCCTCGAAATGATGGCTGCCCCTGGCATCCATTTTCTTTTATTATTTCTATGCATCAATTTATCACATACAATCATATCCCCCTATCTTAAAAGCTTTACAATCAGGTTACATTGTCATCAGTGAGTATTGCAGTCCCCCTCCTCTATGGTGTGTGAAAGCTGTATGTCATATTATCTGAGCAGCACAGAAAGGAACAGAGGCAGCTGAAACCATTGTTTTCCAGCAGCAGTTGTGTCATCTGATACTGTATTTATTTTTTCAGTCGCTTCTGATGCTGCGTGGCTATAAAGATACGTGGGTGTCTCTACCAGTCTCTTAAAATCTGCTCCTTCAGATTTTTTTGGTGTGTTAAATAAATGTCCCTGACATTGTTATGGTAAAACTGCCATGTCCCGATGTCATGTATACCCCACTATCAACTGCAAAGCTACAAGCTGAAAGATGTTCATATGCAAAGAAAAGATGGTACCATTGTTCCAACTAAAATGGGTTGCATGATGTTTCATCTGCTACCTTCTGGTCTTCAATGTCATGATCGCAAAAAATGAATAGCGCAAAGTGGAACGTGAAACCCCAGATTTGTTTTAAAAATAAAAGGTTCATTGCATATTTTGGAGCCAGGAACTGATTTAACAAGAGCAACACTTTCATTTACTACAAAGCAAATAAATTGGCAACTAGCCCAAAGTCAAATTTAAAATGTTGTAAACCCTTAAATTTACCTGGGGACTCTCCTCAGGTGATACACAGAGATTAAACAGAACAGAGTTCAGAAAAAAGAAGGGGGGGGAGCTGAAATTACACTGTGCAGAGCTCAGTGAGGAAAGCTCTGAGAGCTGATTGGAGGGAAGAGAAACACCCACTTCACACAACTCACAAACTGCTGGAGGTCCCTCCCCTGTCACCTTTTCTCTTGATGTCAGGAAACCTTGTCAGAAGTGTGTAATGCTGATAGCAGAGAAACAAAGCAACAGACAGAAATGACACACTGCTTTTAATTGAGACAGGTACAAATTATAGAGGGATATTCTTTGTTCATAAATTATGTCTGAGGTTTACAACCACTATGGATGTTACGGAACACTGAGTGATTGTTTAGCCATTGGCTCATGTAGCTGAACCAGTTTACAACCAGCCTGGTGAGTGCTTTGCCGAGGTACATGGAACATGAGAGTGAGACCTGAGATTGATATTTCTGTACCTGTCATCAGTAAAAAAAAAAAAAAAAAAAAAAAAAATCATTCTTTTTAATTGCGTATCTGTTACATTATTGGTACTATGTTGAAAAATCAAGCACTATGGCACTAGATTATTTTATCACATATTTAAAATAAACTACAATCTTGTTTCCTGGTTTTTAGGGAATAAATTGGATGTCTCTTGTGGCAAAGTTCCCTTACTCTCCTTTTCTCTCTGTCCTTCTCTTTGCCTTTTCCTCCTCTTTTCTGGGGTCTATTTTCCCCCATTCTATCTCATTCCCACACCAATCTCTTTAATAAAACCTATGGCCGTGTGAGTCTCTTCTATGACTCATGTCATTTGATGCATAAGCTTAGCACATTAATCAATCACTGATACACGTGACCTATGGCTGTAAATCACAGGGCAATATTATTCAACCCCTAGCATTTAAATGTTTGCCTCTATGTTAATGTTGTAATGACAGTCTTTCATTGTGCGTACGTTTCCATGTGTGCGTTTATACCACTGCATGGGTATACTGTAACATTTTCTCCACCAAGTTTTTTTCAATCTATTCCGCATACATTTGCCCCCACTCATTTATGTGATTTGATGTTTCAATAAAAACATTTTGATACATGAAAAATTTAAAAGAAAAAAATTTGGATATCATACATTTTAATCCTAGCCTATAAAAATGCAAGTCAGTTTGTTCCCTTGTTCTGAGCTCCACTCTCTTTTCAAAAATTGTTCAGCATAGCGTTATGTGACATGAAGCTGTAATCCTGCTCAGGAGAACTTTTAAACCTCTGTTTGATTCAGTAGATTTGGTAATACTACAGCTGTAGTAACATTCAGCTGTAAAACCACCTAGACAATGTTTGCAGTTGGCTGATTGATCTTACGTGTCACCTACAGTTGCTCTTTAATCATGCACCCTAGAGTTACTTTATGTATATTCTGTAACTCAGCAATAAAGAGCCTCTGATAGAAAAGACAATTCATGCTGTGACTTTAATTGCCCTTTGAAATTAAAACATATATCCACCTTTATGACAAGTTTCATAGAGTAAGACAGGAGGGAGCAAGATAATGAACTGTGTAAATAGTATTTATTACACATCCTTATATCTGTACATGATTTTAAAACATTCATGCCTGTAAAAAAATAAAAATGTCTACCTTTTATTTAGTTTGTAACTATGTTTCTGTATATTTATGGGGGCTGGCAATTTATAATGGTCAGGGAGGCTGACGGGTGAAGACATCTATTGGTCCTCAAACCCACCAAGGGGCTAAACAACAAGTACATAAGCCTACGTCAATTGCCATCATCATAGCTCCCAACTGTCCCTGATTTTGAGGGACTGTCCCTCATTCAGAACAAATTCCCTCTGTCCCTCTTTCCTCCTCATTTGTCCCTCATTTTGGTCTGATCTATATAATTGTATATGGAATGCACTACTTATCTATCAAAAAGTGTTTCCCAGAGGGGCGTGGCAAGGTGTTTCCCAGAGGCGCGTAGCAAGGTGGACATCTGACTCCTCAGCTCCTGCACCGACCGGACTACCACACAGCATCGCAGCTATCCAGATAGCTTACCGCTTCTACTCAGAACACCAGCGGACCGGATTACACCCCCAGAATGTCCAGCCTGACCTGCAAGAGGAAAGATTACCATCAGCCAAAGAAACTGACAGATTTCTTCTCACAGCCGCTGGACACAGGAATCCAAGATGGTGCCCACGGCCCTGCACAGGGATCAGCAGCGGCTTACACAGACCTTCCTGATGCAGAGGGATTGGAAATATCCATGCAGAATAACTCCTTAGATGCCTCTCCTTCCTCCCTATCATCATCTGCCAGTAACAGCCCAGCAAAACCGTGGATGTGACTGGATTCAGATCCAACCAGTCATGAGGTGAGCCCTGTATCTGATCTCACCCAGCTCATCCATCCCCCATAGCAGCCTTCCCCACCACAAATGAGCCTGTATTAGACACCACCATGAAAGAGATGCTCATCTCTGTTCAGAGCTCTCTTCATAATGACATTGCCTCCATGTTTACCAAATTCTCCTCACAACTGCACTACATGGGGCAGAAAGTTCACCATATTGAAAGTCAAATAGAGTATATGACTGAAACGGTTAATGATCTAGTAGATACTCATGAACATACTCAGGAAGAACAACAGTGGATGAGAGCCAAAATGGCGGACCTCGAAGATAGGTTACGTCGTAATAATGTAAAGATCAGAGGTGTACCTGAGACTGTCATACCGCATGATCCTAATACATATGCCAGAAAGCTCATTTCCATGCTATTGCTTGATCTTTCATCCATGGAAACTATAATAGATCCTATTTACCGCCTCCCCAAACCACCACACCTCCCCGCGGAAGTTCCCCGTGATGTTCTGATGAGAATACATTTTTTTTTCACGCCAAAGACCAACTTCTACTCAAGGCGCAACATCTTGGCCAACTCCCAACACCAAACACCAACCTCCAACTATACGCGGATCTCTCAACATACGCACCAACTGAGGAGACAACTAAACACCATTACAAAACCACTCAACAAACAAAAAATCCCTTACGAATGGGGTTTTTCTACTAAAATCATAGCCACCAAAAATGGAGTTAAACACAGTATCATCACAGTGGATGAGGGCCTCAAACTACTAAACATTTGGGGTATCATTCCTGACCCACCTAGGTCAGCACAACCCAATCGCAGGTTGAACACCCAACCCTCCAACGCGATCTTTCATGCTGGTAAGTACTAAATCCTATCTGATTAGTGGACTCAAACAAGATCAATACCTCCGGTCGGACGCCTTGCTCGTTGTAAATTGCTCCACAATCTTACACCCCATTGTTACACAGCAGTCCCAGTTATAATCGGCTGCTGTCATCTGTTACTTTTTTCCTGCTTACTTTATTCTCACTGATTTGCTTATCTCATCTTCAACTTATTGTTTTCCCTTTTACCCACATTTTTTTTTCTACCCCGAGAGCACTCAAAGAATACGGATCAGAAGACATCAACCATCTGAGCATCAGGACCCACCAAGAAAAATGGGGTTATGACCGCAATCAAAATACAATTGCCTTCATGCTTCACAACAGCTTGATTGATGCGGAAGGTAGGTATCTGGCCCTAGACTGTACCTTAGACAATACCAGATACACTATTGTTAATGTGTATGCGCCCAACACCAGACAAATCAGGTTCCTTTATAAACTAATGAAAAAACTCACAAAATTCCATCAAGGTTACCTTATTGTTTGTGGAGATTTCAATATTGTACCGGACAAGTCTCTTGACACATCTTCCCGTAATATCAGACTCACTCCATCTATGGAGACTTTCATAAGAAACAATGACTTGTATGACGTATAAAGATGCCACACCACTGAACGGGAGTATTCTTTTTTTTCACATCGGCACAATTCGTATAACCGAATTGACTACTTTCTAGTGGACAAATTTATAGCCACGATTACATGGTCAGACCAGGCACCCATATCAAAAACGATCAACAACTTACCACTTTCCCCATGCACGAAGATCTGGAGAGCCAACGCCTCGATCCTCCACTCGCCCAAACACTTGGCCTCTATTCGTAAACACCTAGAAAAATTCTTTCATCTCAACAAAGGAACAGCATCTAACAATACAATTCTTTGGAATGCCCACAAACGTTCATTAGAGGGATTGTTATTCAGTTAAGTGCTAAAGAGAAGAGAAGAAGATCACAGCGTCTAGACACCCTCACATCCAACATTAAAATAACAGAAGACCAAAACCAGAAAAACCCCCGACCCCAAACTGAAAGAAAAATTAATTTTTCTCAGACAAGAACTAAGAAATGTATTACTAGAGTCGTATGACAAAGCCCAAAAACAATTCAAAGCTAAACACTATTCCACAGGGAATACATCAGGGAAAGCCATGGCACTTAGACGCAAAGGTCACCACGTTAAAACCAAAATCTCACACCTATACCACCCTACCACACAACAAAAACTTGTGGACCCTCAAGCCATAGCTGATGTGTTTAGTCATTACTACAACACCCTATATAACTTAAAAGATGAATCTACCACTACCCAACCAATCATAGAAGATATAGATTCCTTCTTACAAGAAATTAATCTACCCAAAATATCCCAAGATCAGCTCTCCAAACTGAATGCCCCATTTTCTCCACTAGAAATTTCAGATGTCATCTCAACCTTAACATCTAACAAATCCCCTGGACCAGATGGTCTCACTGGGGAGTACTATAAACAATTCTGCACAGTTCTAGCACCCTTTTTATCACAAATGTGCAATGACGCTGCCTCTTCCTCTTCTTTCCCAAAGGAAATGCCTAATGCGTTCATAATCACGTTGACGAAGTCAGGTAGGGTACCTACCTCACCACAAAACTTCCGACCTATTTTGTTTCTCAATATAGACACAAAAATCTATGCCAAACTTATAGCAGCCAGATTAGTGAACGTTATGCCCTCACTGATCCATCCAGATCAATCTGGTTTCACGAAAGGGAGACAAACATTTGATGCAACTCGTAGACTCATCAATGTAATCCACAATGCTGAATCTAAGCAAACGCCTTCTCTGCTTCTACCCCTGGATGCAGAGAAGGCGTTTTTTAGAGTTCACTGGTCATATCTCCAAGCGACACTTCATGAATTTGGATTCCTAAGCCACATCCTCTCTGCCATAATGGCTTTGTACTCAACACCATTGGCCCAAGTATACACGTCTGAGATGATCTTTAAATCATTCCCAATTACAAATGGTACCCGCCAAGGTTGCCCCCTATCGCCACTTATTTTCAACCTATTAATGGAACCCCTGGCGGAACACATCAGATCAAACATTAAAATTACAGGATTCAAAATTGGCACTATAGAACATACAATCAATCTGTTTGCTGACGATGTGAAAACGATGATCACAAACCCTATGTCTTCCCTGGCTTCGGTACAATCTGTGTTACAGAGATTTAGTGCCATTTCCTTTTATAAAGTTAACAAAAATAAGTCCTATATTCTATTTGGGATTAGATGCTACAACTAGCAATCTACTACGCAACCTCTATACCTACCCATGGACAGACACAGGAATATATTATTTGGGCATTAAACTTATCAAATCTATGAAAGGACTATTCAATAACAACTACATTGAAGCTAAACAAATGCTTATTAGAGAAACAGCCAACATTCCAAATATGAGTTTTCATGGTCTGGTAGGCTGAGAGCCTTTAAAATGCTCATACTCCCTAGATTACTATATATATTTCGTACAATACCTATACCACTTACGAATTCCTACATCAAATCTCTTCAATCTATTGTACACAAGTACGTATGGCAGGGCAAAAAAACAAGATGTAATCATTTAAAAAGTATTAAACATAGACTAGCAGGAGGAATAGGGTGGCTTGAGAGGTTATTACTTAGCCACCATACTGTCCCAAATGAAAGACTGGGTAAATGCACACCCAAACACATTATGGGGAAACATCGAAAACACCATGACACCGGGTAACAACCTTAAACATTGGTTGTTCAGCACCCCCACCAACCTACCACACCTACACCTGTACTCACCAACTATTCAAGCCTCAGTCAAAGCATGGAAAATACTACATTGCACTAAATGGTCTACACTTCCCACCAAACATCTACGAATACCTCTCTACACCATCCAATTAGTGTCACCTGACCTAATTTTACCCAATTGGATGTTAGAACAGGCAACCTACATGTCTGAACTCAGGGACAAGATACTACACAAATCCTTTGCTCAAATTCAAATGACATACAGCGCACCCATCACAGATTATTTCAATTACTATAGAATTCAAAAATGTCTCTCAGCACATACACACCTAGACGGGGCATTGCCTATCAGAATATGGAATTACTATTTCTCAAATAAAATAGATACCAAAGGTATCTCACTAATCTACTACAAGACAAATTAGTGTTCCATAAATCTAAATCTTTTAAAGATTGGGAAGAGGATTTGCAATTGCACTTTTCTGAACAGCAACAGCCTTGAAGTCAATCTATAAAGCTACTTGTTGCACTTCCTTATGGGAACTGACACACAAAATAACACTGAGATGGTACTTTACACCACAGAGATTGGCCAAATTTCAATCAAATATCTCACCCATCTGCTGGAGAAATTGTAACCAAACAGGTACCTTATTTTATATCTTGTGGTCATGCCCAGCCTTGACAAGTCTATGGAGAGAGGTAGAAACTGTAATCCAATATATATGTCACTTCCCTATCAACCTTACTCCCCAAATGGCTATCCTGAATATGAACACAGAGTCACTACCACCAACTTTTAGACTAGTGATCACACACATACTCCTAGCAACCAGATTATTCATAGCTAGATGCTGGAAAACAAAAACTACCCCAACTTTGTCAGAAGTAGTTACATTGGTTCAATCACATTACACGTTTGAATCTATAATATCGTGTGGGAAACCCTTGTACTCTAAACGTCATAATCTATGGCTTCCCTGGGAACGATGGTATGCTAAAAAACTTGAATAACATCCTTTTGACAACACCACTGTACATTTGGTTCGAATTGCTACAACAATTGTATTTATCGTGATGCTCTCTCCCTCCCCTCTCCTTTTATTTCCCTTATTTTATTTATTTTATTTTATTTTAACTTCCTTTATCTCTTTTATTTTTCTTCTTACTTAAACATTTACCACAGTTCAATATATGTATGCACGTCTTGTTTTGTGCATGCACTGTAATAACAAGTTTATCTAATTGTACCAATTCTCGCACTACTTATGATTGAACGATCTACCGTCTCTATATTGAAAACTTCAATAAAAATCTATTTAAAAAAAAAAAAAAGAAGTTTTTCCTTGTGCTAAAAAATGTATCAGATTTCTAAATTGCTGCATTTGTAAGCTCCAAAAGCCAATATAAAGGAATAGTAGTGGTAAAAAAAACATGTTTGGGTTTAACCAATATTTTTATTTTGTACAATTCCCCTTTAAGGGGTTGTGGCAGAGTGTGTGTCCTATGCGTACTTACTTTTGCTAATAGGTGTCCCTCATTCCCATCTCAGAAAGTTGGGAGGTATGCCATCATGAAACCAGACTGGAAAGGCAAGCCTAAACATATACCTTGCCAGACAGGTGGACATATATCCTGCCAGACAGGCTGGTCAGTCATCCTAGTCAGGGTGTTCTGTACAAAGGCTAGCCTAATTTCAAGGTTCTAAAGGTAAACTAGAGACAGAAGGAGGAGAAGACATTAAAAAAAGAGAGAAGGAGCAGGAAGAAGAGGGGGGCAAAGGCTTAGGAATGACAGGGACCAAAATGTGTGGGGGGATGAGGATGAGGGTAGGGTCTCCGCTCTGGGTCTCAGATCAAAACATTCTATGAGTGCCTATAGCTAACTAAGGGTAGCTGGGTCCAGAATAGGTAAAGTATAGCGGAGCCAGGGAAATTTTGGTTGCAAATTAGTGAGAATGCTAGAGAGTTTTTCATTGACAAGTATTCATACGACCTTTAACCTCAGCTAAATGAACTCTAGCCTTTTTTCTATGCATTAGCAGTTGACTGTTAGTTGCAATAAAGGGATGAGTAGCCAAGTTTTGTTGTGCAACTGTGATTCCCAGGACTGAATGGTGCAATAGGGTTTTTTTTAGGTCTTTGAGGAATGTAAATGTAAAACAACATCTGGGTAAGGCAGAGAATTCAGGACCAAAAGTAAATCAGGCTTGGTCAGGGCCGCCAGACATAGAAAACATCACCCTGCTGATTACAGCCTCTAAAGCATCTGTCACGGTAAGTTTAAAAGGATTTAGTTATCCATGGTGGTACCCAATACCATCTGAACAGAACCTTGAGCAGTTAAGGTCATGTTCCTAGAGGCTAGCATATGAGGTGAGGGAATGAGGGGAGCGAAAGCTCATGGCTGAGTATAAAATGGCAATTCATTTTGAACAGCCTGGGCTGTAAAGCTTAAATGCTCGAACACCGATTTAGTGTAAAAAAATTAAGTGTTTTTCACAAAGATAGAAAGATCCCGTGTCTAAGCTCTAAATAGCGGTAATACTCCACTTGGGGGATATTCTGATGTTCTCGTAAGTCAGACCATGAAGGAAATTGACGTGAGATAAGGAAATAGTAGATACGTAGGAATGACTCATTGCTTCTTAATTCACTTAAACAATCAATCTTATTTCAACAAAATGACAACCGTCTGCACACAGACACCGGCTCCTTGTTGTATGAATATGGATTAAATGAGTAAAAGATGGAATCAACTCCTGTTCTCAATCTGTAGAGAAATCCTCAGATGCGTTTTGCCTCTTTGTAGTAGATCTAAACCCAATCATTACCCAATAATACATGATGATCCTGTCATGAGGATCCCTATTCTGGCATTTCCTTTTATGGAGTGACAATTGTGTCTCTGTTATGCTCTTCTGTTGTCACCCTGTCACATACACTCCTGGTGGAGACTACAAGTGACACACATTGTGTGGGCATGGTCCACATTGTCCCTTTAAACATGGTAAAATGCCATGGTTTACCACGCAGAAAGTCTCAGTTCTGGCCAGCGGTGCCTTGCAATTTTTTTTTAGGCTTTATTGCAATGCCACACTGGAGTTTTTTTACTACTGCTGGAGAGTGCAAAATCAGGCTCACTTCTGCATAGAAACCAATCAGCTTCCAGGTTTATTGCCAATGCTTAATTGAATAAGCTGAGGTTAGAAGCTGATTGGTTTCTATGCAGAAGCGAGCCTGATTGTGCACTCTCCAGCTTTAGTAAATAAACCCCAAAGTGACATTTCATAGAAATGCAGACAGAAATGAAGCTGCATTTAAGTTTGAACATAGGATGTAGAAAACATTTTTTTCCTGTATGCTCTTGCAAAGATTTAGTGCAGAAAAGAAATACCAATCTATGCACAAGTGTGAAAAAGTCTAATGCCCCGTACACACGGTCGGATTTTCCGATGGAAAATGTCCGATCGGAGCGTGTTGTCGGAAATTCCGACCGTGTGTGTGCTCCATCTGACATTTTCCATCGGATTTTCCGACACACAAAGTTTGAGAGCAGGCTATAAAATTTTCAGACAACAAAATCCGATTGCGTCAATTGGCCATTTCTGACGCACAAAGTGCCACGCATGCTCAGAAGAAATTCCGAGACGGAACAGCTGGGTCTGGTAAAATTAGCGTTCGGAATGGATACAGCACTTTCGTCACGCTGCAATGTCAAAAATAGTTTAATGCAGCGCACTCTCTTCTTCTTTATAATGTGAGAAGAATGAAGTAGTTTTGCTGCTTATATTCACACAGACTTCTCACAAACTTATTTCTTTATTATTTATTGGGATTCCTTCAATATATTTACATTTGTCTCATCTGACCAAATATTTTTTGGGTTGTTTTTAAATATTTTTTCTTTTTTTCAAGGCTGTTTTTGTATTTGTTTGGTGGTTTGTCTTTTTTTCAAGGCTGTCTTTTTTTTTGTGGTTTGTATTTTTTAAAAAGTCTGATCATTTTTTGGGGCCTACTTGTGTGCAAAGAATTGGGTGGTGTAGATGTGTTTGTTACTAGAATGAAATGCAAACTAGATTCTGTGTAAGGAGAGCACACTCAGCAGCTGGTTACACATCTGGACACAGGAGCACTAGTGTGGGACACCAGCACACCCACCCTTTTTATTAGGGGGCCCACACAGGTGCTCTAGTGTATACTATAGGGGGGTCTTCATCTGCAAAGCTTGTACAAGACAGGTAAAGTATTGAAGCTTGACAAAGGACAATAAAAATGCTACATCTTGGAACTCTGCCAAATAGACAATTGTACCCCACTTCCAAGCAATGCTTCATATTTATAGTTCTGACATGAAATATCTGTGTGTTAAGTATACCTATTTTTTTTTTACATAGGGGATAAAAGACTCGGAGGACACCCCTCATCTGAGGAGACCACAGACCCCCCACCTCTGGAAGGAGGGGAAATCCCCCAAAGACAAGAAGAGCAGGAGGAGGAAGACGTGGTGGAAATAGTCACCACAACAGGTGAGTGTCTGCGACCACAGGCTCAGGTAAGAGGTGGATGCCGACATATTTATAATACCTGGTTTTTTTTTGGATTTTGAAGATGCATACAGTGTGTCAACATGTGCTATCTGCCATCACGGGAGATCAATGGACGCGTTTTGGGGGTGCAACCCCTTCCTCAATAATAAAGTAGCTGTGAGGAAGGGGTTGCACCCCCAAAACACGTCCCTTGATCCCCCATGATGGCAGCTAGCACATGTCGACATTTTTAAATTTGTGTGCATCTTCAAAATTTGGCTTTTCCTGGAGTGACTTCACCCCATCTGAACGCAATCTCAAACTCAGTTTGTAAATACTCATGTCTGATATTGCCTTCAAGTTCTACCAAATGAGAACTTTGTAAGTTCAAGATTTGTGTCTTTCTGGTTGGTTTTAAACATGCCTGTTTTATCTTAAATGGACATTTCTAATTTTTCTAATTTGACCCCAAAAATTGTTATACAACAAACATGTTGGTTTGTTTTAAAAACCTTTTCTAAATGCACATGTGATTGTGCTGGTATTAAAAAGATTGTTAATCAAGATTGTGTGGATTATTGTCTCAACGCTACTAAACTTTTGTTGTGCTGTAATGGGTGTTTTCTGTGACAATGGGGGTTATTTCCTGAGGGCAAATCCACTTTGCACTACAAGTGCAGTTTCAGTGCAGTTTCAAGTGCACTTGTAGTGCAAAGTTTAGGAAATAACACCCAACAGTGCTTTGTAAGGTTACACAATCACGCCAATTTCAGGACTCACCACATTTCTGTCAGGGTCAGCTAAAACAAACACAAGCAGGAAATGTTACCAAACCTTGGTTTTATTATTTTTTTTATTTAAAAAATGTTTTAGACATTGTCTGGCATATTGATGGCCCCCCTACCCGCAAAGAATTCAAGGTATCTTAGCCAGGCATCATGGGCACTCAGGGAGGGCAAGCCAGGATGGCCACTTTCAAGCGCCATCAGGGTTGGTTCATTAGGAATTCCGGCCTCAGGCCCAACTGAGCCAGCATAGTTGGCAGAATGTTGCCGTAAAAAGTTGTGTAGAACACAGCACGCCAGGATAATGTGATTCAGTTTGTACTCCGCCATATGTACGGGTGTAAGAAATAGGCGGAACCGGCTGGCCATGATTTCAAACGTGTTCTCCACTACTCTTCTGGCTCTGACCAGCCGGTAATTAAAAACCCTCTGGTCCGGGGTGAGGGTCCTCATCGGGAATGGCCGCATAAGATGGTCCCCCAACGCAAATGCTTCATCCGCAACGAAGACGAATGGGACTCCTTCCACATTGTCTTCTGGAGGTGGCAAGTCCAAGCTGCCATTCTGGAGATGCCTGTAAAACTCTCTCTGGACGATGACTCCACCATCGGACATCCGGCCATTCTTCCCCACGTCCACATACAGGAACTCGTAAGTACCGACACCACCGCCAACATCACAATACTATTGAACCTCTTGTAGTTGTAATAGTACGACCCCGAGTTGGGTGGTGGGACAATATAGACGTGTTTCCCATCAATTGCACCTCCGCAGTTAGGAAAGTCCCACCGCTGGTCAAAGTGGGAGGCCACAGTCTGCCATTCCTGTGGTGTGGAAGGAAACTGTGGAGTCAAAACAAAATCAAAAATTAGTCATTTTGCACATAAATATGGAAAGAAGATTAGACACAAACATTCTTGCCCAACATCAAGCTAACATTTTTATGAGGGAATTTTTTGAGACAAAAGTATAAGGTACACCTATCAGATCCCCCCCCCCTCTCCTGGGCCATTTCTAACATTATAGGGGGGGGGGGACTCTGGGACAGGTAACCCTCTCCACTTCATTGAGATATGAATGCCTAAATAATGGGTATTACTTTGAACAGCCCCTCCTTAGTTACACTATTGGCAGCCCACTGGACAGGTAAGAAGTGTCATAATACAAAGATAAAAATACACACTGTACACATTTTAGCACATTTGGACATTCTGCTATTACCTATCAAGATAATAATAGTATACAGAAACTTGAAACAGTACCATTTGAAAGTATACAGGCAGGCCCTTGCACTACATGCTTTGGGGAATTCATCTATAAATCTGAGGGTATAGTGTGTATGGGTTTGGCAAAGTCAGCAGATAGATGATTGAGGATAGATAGAGAATTGGTATCAGCTGACTTAGCAGTTGGGGGGAGGGTTCCAAATGATTTGGGGACCCCCAAAAAAAGCCTCTGGCACTCTGCCTGAATTTAAAGCACAAATCACATTTCTAAACATTTTAGGGGGTGTTTGGGGTAAAGCATTACTATGGAGCTGCTAAAATACATTCTTAAGTGACTACATGAGGTGAATATAGGGCCAGGAGAGCATGCTGGGGAGGTAAGTGACAGAAGTGAAGTGAATCATGGTAATTAGGCAATGAGAAAAGAAATACTATACATTAGCAAACACTAAATACAATAAAATGTGATATTAAAGGATACAAATCTTACCTTAATATACTCCTTCTGCAGGACCTGGATGATGGCAGAACAGGTCTCTGGGATAATTTTCCCAGAGCCTGGGGGGAGATGCCTGTCGAGAACTTCAAGTCCTGCATGTTTCCCCCCGTCGCAGGGTGGCGACTAACCTCTGCTGCAGATTGATGGCTTGCCTCATGCAGGTATCCTGCCTGCTGATATAGGGGGTCAGCAAAGCCAACAACCGGTGAAATACGGGGTCCGTCATCCGGAGAAAGTTCCTGAAATCTTCAGGATTATTCTTACGGATCTCTCGGAGCAAAGGCATATGACAGAACTGGTCACGCTGAAGCAACCAATTCTTGGTACATGAACTCCTCCCCACCCTGTTCATGGACTGGACTTGTGTCAAGGTCAGGACCTCAACACCAAGCCCCCCGCACAGCACGAACTCTAGGAGGAGTATGTATACGCAACATGGCTAGAAAACGGTCGGCTGCTGAGAACGAAGTAACAGAACGCACTGAAGAACAGCAAGGCCTGTAAAGGGCGACCTGAAAAACAGCAACAAGCGGACAAGAACGCAATGAATAATCAAATACGAACTCACTGCACGCACTGAAGAGCAGATACAAACCCACAAGCACAAACTGAACAGCAGAAAACAATCTGAAAACCATGAGTCTGAAAAAGTGCGAATCGTCTCTCACCAAACTTTTACTAACACGAGATTAGCAAAAGGAGCCCAAAGGCTGCCGCGCTTGGTTCTAAAATGGCCTTTTATAGTCTCGTCGTACGTGGTGTACGTGACCGCGTTCATGGTGATCGGAAATTCCGACAACTTTGTGTGACCGTGTGTACGCAAAACAAGTTTGAGCCAACATCCGTCGGAAAAAATCCTAGGATTTTGTTGTCGGAATGTCCGATCAATGTCCGACCGTGTGTACGGGGCATAAGAAAGCTATTTCAGAGCAAATGTTTGTAAATGTTGGCAGAACACATGCATTTAGGACGAATTCACACTATACTGTATGTGACAACAGATGATTTACCACATGGTAAAACGCCTGTCACCACAAGGACACACAGGAAACGATTGTTTCCTGTGTATCCCATTCACACTGCAATGCAGCCTAGAACTGCGCTGCAGCATGTTGCAATAAATCGCATGGCAATATACAGCATCGCACTGCTGTCATGAATGAAGTGTACATTTTGTACACCTCAAATAAAGCTCGCCAAAAAAAAGGGAGCCTTGTGATGCGCTGAATTGCTCAACACACTGCCCCCTACTGCAGCCATCAACAGAGACCAGCTGGAGCATTAAATCACTCTGGTAGGCCTCTGTTGCAGTATGAATTCAGCCTTAGGCTGGGTTTACACTGGCGCGATGTGGGAAACCCTTCGATTCAGTGCCGGTTCCCGCATCGCACCTGAGTCACACACTGGTTCACACTGCCCTCTGCAAACCGCTGGGGGGTGTCAATGTAAAGTTAATGACACCCCCAAATTGGTTCGCAGATCGCTTTGTGAGCTGTCAAATGGTCCAGGAATTGGAGCGCAAAGGTATAAACACCCATGCGATCCCATTCCAGTGTGGACCAAAAAAAGGGTCCTGCACCATTTTTATGCGAATGCAATGCGATTTCAGCCACACAGTTTGTATGGCTGAATTCGCATGACACAGACATCACATGTGATCTGCGCAGCAATGTGGTGCGAATCACATGCGATGTCTGTCACCGCACAAGTGTGAACCTAGACTCTTTAAAATATCACTTATTCCCCCAACGTTACAATAATGGCTAGTAACATTTGAACAAACTGTTTGTTTTTTCTTTGTAGGTGAACCAGTCCCACACAAAATGAACACTGGCATCCCAGACAGCTAAATATTTTTTTGCTAAAGTTATTGGGATTAATAGTGTTCGATAGCTAGCTGTTTGCTGTGCTTTAAACTGAAAGATGTCTGTTCTGGTCCATTATACACAATGCACTGTAGGAAAAAAGCACATCAATTCATTAGATTACATTGTGGAGTGATAGACATCCGTTTCACACCATTATATACCATGCACCAAACAGAGATGTCAAATGGATTCAAGAACCTAAACTGAGCACATACATGTTCATAAACTTAGGTTGTTACAAAAAGTAAAGAGTTACAAAGTGCATGTATCACTTTACCTTGGAACATTGCAACATTACATAGGTATGATGTACTTAGCTTTGAAAAGTGAGGACAGTTACTTAAGACCCTTTCACACTGGGGCCATCCGAGCGTTAACCCCTGCTAGCAGCCAAAGAAAGCGTTAAAAACACCCGTGTTGGGGCGCTTCCGAAGCACTTTTCAGGTGCTTCAGAAGCACTACCCATTCATTTCAACAGGTAGGGGATACAGCCCTCCCAAACCACCCCAAAGATGCTGCTTGCTGCTAATGTCCCGCAAGAGCACCACCCCAGTGTGGAAGCACTCGGGCTTTCACATTCGGGTGGCATGGAAGTTTTCAGGCGTTTTACAGGCTCTATTTCTAATGCTAAAATGCCTGAAAGCTGCCTCAGTGTGAAAGCGGTCTTAAAGTAGTTAAAATCCCTCACTTATTACACGAATATACGAATTACAGTATTCTGCTAAAGCACTGCGTATAAAAATAATTGTCATCATTTTTTTATTTATTGCTGTATATCATTGCTGCAGCCTTTTACAGCCACTTCTTGTCTACATGCATACACTCCAAAGTTGGCTGCATGTCATTTCTCAGGGTAGGTGTTCTGATGTTGACAACAGTGGAGTGTGTCCCCATGGCCACTTATAGGCTCCACTGGGAGAGCAAGTGACAGGGTGACAATACACACTGGGAGACAGTGGCAAAGCGCTGTCACCCTAAAACAGGAAGTACATAAACAAGGACCTCTATGGCAGGATCACCTGGTATTATTGTATTTAAAAAAAGCTGTAGATGTAAAAATAATGAAAGTGACTTTTGGACTAACAATATTTAAAGCCTATATGGGATTTTAGTGATTGGGCTTACCTATACTATAAGTTTCAAAATTTAGCACATCAAATGAAAAAACAAATCCATTCGGATCCCACAATCTATTTGATAGCGAATACTTTTGACAAGCTGAAGCCATTAAAAAAAAAAAACATTTAAAGAGACAGCTTATGCTGCATTGCTCACCTGCTCTCCGGTAATGTCCCCCACAGACTCACTTCTCCTGGACTCATATTGTCAGCCAACTGACTTCCTGTGAGCCCAGGTTGTCAATCACATACACTATTGCTCCCCATAGAACTCCAGTGACGTGGGAAAGACAAACAGTCCAAGCAGAAGGACTCCCATTGCCAAGGTACAGGAGGTAATACCTGTGACTCCAATGAATTGGCTTAAAAACTTTAAGGAAAGGGTATGTTCTGAGTGTTGTTTTTTTCAATTTGTTAATACTAGCAGGGGACTTCATGGTCAAGGGTAGGATAAAATGCAAACTAGAGTTCTGCCTTAAAGTGTATGTACTGCAAAAACGTGGATGTGTGAAAGGGTTTTTATTTCAATCTATGAGATTCATCCTCCTGATCCCAATAACATGGGGGGAGGTAAACTGGATGAGTGCACAGACAGTTATCAGCTCACACATTTTCTGGCAGGATCAAGAGGTTTTTCTTTCTCCTATCAAACAGATAAAAGAAAACACTTTCAATGGTATATTTGCCATAATTGAGCAAATAAGAGAAGCTCATTGTTAGGGTTTACATACAATTGGTGCAAAGAAAAGTAAGGTATGTTATCTGGCTGTAAATCTTAGGACAGATTTAGGGCAAGACAAACAGAATTACAATTTTTTTTTCTGCTACCAAATATGTATTTCAATAAATAATTCTCCAAATACGGAATCCCCGGAAGTCCCTCAACCTTACTGCCACTTCCATACTATTGTTATTATACTGCAAGAGTAGTTGATGTTTGGAATAGACTCCCAGTATACAGTAGATAATGAGTCAGTCAACAGTAAGTGCCTGGGACAAACATAGATCATAGATCTACACTCAGAAAGAAAAATAAAATAAATGCTATATACAATACTGTGAAAAAGTATTTACCCCCTTTCAGATCATCAAACAAATTTTATTATTACACAACGATAACCTGAGTAAATACAAAATGCAGGTTTTAAATGATGGTTTCATTTATTAAGGCAAAGAAACCTGCCTGGCTTTATGTGAAAAAGTAATTGCCCCCTAAACCTAATAACTGGTTGTGCCACCCTTGGCGGCAACAACTGCAATCAAGCGTTTGCAATAACTGGCAATGAGTCTTTCACATTGTTGTGGAGCAATTTTGAATTGAGGGTTTTCCACCATGAACGGCTTGTGTAATGTCATGATACAGCATCTCAAGTCCGGGCTTTGACTAGGCCAATCCAAAACCTAAATTTTGCTTTGTTTGAACCATTTGGAGGTGGACTTGCTGTTGTGTTTCAGATCATTGTCCTGCTGCATAACCCAAGTGCACTTGAGCTTGAGGTCACAAACTGATGGCTGGGCATTCTCCTTTAGGATTTTCTGGTAGAGCTCAGAATTCAATTATGGTAAATTGTCCAGGTTCTGAAGCTGCAAAGCAGCCCCAAACCATCATGCTACCGCCACCATGTCTGACTATTGGTATGATGTTCTTGTTATGAAATGCTGTATTCGTTTTATGCCAGATGTAATGGGACGCACACCTTCCAAAAAGTAAAATTTTTGTCTCATCAGTCCAAAGAATATTTGCCTAAAAGTCTTGGGGATAATCAAGATTAGGGATGAGCCGAACACCCCCCTGTTCGGTTCGCCCCAGAACTTGCGAACAGGCAAAAAATTTGTTCGAATACGCGAACACCGTTAAAGTCTATCGGACACGAACATGAATAATCAAAAGTGCTAATTTTAAAGGCTTATATGCAAGTTATTGTCATAAAAAGTGTTTGGGGACCCGGGTCCTGCCCCAGGGGACATGTATCAATGCAAAAAAAGGTTTTAAAAACAGCCGTTTTTTCGGGAGCAGTGATTTTAATAATGCTTAAAGTGAAACAATAAAAGTGTAATATCCCTTTAAATTTCGTACCTGGGGGGTGTCTATAGTATGCCTGTAAAGGGGCGCATGTTTCCCGTGTTTAGAACAGTCTGAGAGTAAAATGCAATTTCAAAGGAAAAAAAGTCATTTAAAACTACTCGCAGCTATTAATGAATTGCCGGTCTGACAATACACATAAAAGTTCATTGATAAAAACGGCATGGGAATTCCCCACAGGGGAACCCCGAACCAAAATTTAAAAAAAATGACGTGGGGGGTCCCCCTAAATTCCATACCAGGCCCTTCAGGTCTGGTATGGATATTAAGGGAAAACCCGGAAATTTTTTTTTAAAAAAATGGCGTGGAGTCCCCCTCAAAATCTAGAGAGCGCCCCCCCCTCCTGAACTGTACCAGGCCACATGCCCTCAACATTGGGACGGTGCTTTGGGGTATCCCCCCAAAACACCTTGTCCCCATGTTGATGAGGACAAGGGCCTCATCCCCACAACCCTTGCCCGGTGGTTGTGGGTGTCTGCGGACGGGGGGCTTATCGGAATCTGGAAGCCCCCTTTAACAAGGGGACCCCCAGATCCCGGCCCTCCCCCCTGTGTGAAATTTCGCAAAAAAACTGTCAAAAATTTTAAAAATGACAAGAGACAGTTTTTGACAATTCCTTTATTTAAATGCTTCTTCTTTCTTCTATCTTGCATATAAAATAAAAAGGGGAAGGCCCCGATGGGCCACATGGTCTTTTTTTTGCCGTCACTCTTCTATGTTTCTATGTTTCATATCACATCTTACAGCGGTAGAAACCGCAAAAAAAAAACTCCAAAAAATGGTCCTCTGCAGGATAATAGCCTAATATGCTAGTATGACATCCGTGATGACATCAGTCCCATGCATGCATGCGGGGGTCACGGCCTCAGCACAGCTTTCTCAATGGACAGCATGCAGTGCACCGGTGACGTCAACAGCTGCTACTATTTTAAATATATCCTATGGTACATGTTTAGGAGATATTTATCATAGGCTTATCTGTAGGTACAAATAAACAAGGTGAGTTTTACTACCACTTTAAGCTAAGGGCAAGTTCTGAATCAGACACTATTTGGCAGTTCAGGCGGAGGCCCCCTTTAATAGCTTCAGGTGGACAGTCTCTAAAAATAGCCCCTTTGCTTTTTTTTGTAGCACATTAATTCAAATACTGCTGTCCAAAAGCTTGCTATTTGCCAAACAAATTCAATAAGGTTATACAAACACGTGTAGACAAGCAGCGTTAGATAAACAAACATTTAATTGTGAATATATGAGTAATTTCCATGTGATTACAGATAATGTGTGTTTATCCTAGCATTGCATTTTATAGTATTAAAAGACCTGGACTCCTTTCCAGAACATGTTAATGTATGCACGCTATTAATATTTCAATGGCATCAAGGGATAGCTGCCATTTAGCTGATTCCTGCATTATATCTGCCATTCTTCATACAGGTTGGGTACATTGTATTGCTCTGTGATGAGGTCTTCTACTAAGAAAATGCAAACGGAGCTAGTTTAAAAGTAGATTTGTGTAAATTAAGCCAGATACCTAGCAAGTGCAAAGAAAAGAAATGGTTAAAGATGAATTCCAGTTATTGTTTTTTATTTTTTTGCTGCATGATTACATTGGTCCAGCTTCGTGCAATCAATGTAAGTAAGATAGTTCCATACATAGGCAATCCCTGTGGAAGCTGGAAATCATTGTAGTATCAGCCACTACTACAGTAATCATCACTGTCCCCTGGATTCCTTTGGCTGAGTGGCTGCCCTTCTGCATAGTAACCACATGGGGTCCCCCTACTTAGCACAGACACCTTTCAGAGAACGCCCTGCATTTTTCTCAGTATATGTAAAGTATTCTCTGATTGGAGGAGGTGGAGAGCTGAGGCAGTGATGTCACCCTCCTCAAATAAGAGAACACTTTGCATTCACTGAGAATGAAGTTATTTAATAGGAAAGCTACTTAGCAAGGCATACAGAGGGGGTCAAGGATCTCCTTCCACAGGGATTGGCCAGATATGGAATATGTATACTTACACTGATTCAATGTAACTATGAAAAAAAAAAAACATACTTGGAGTTCAGCTTTAAAGGATATGGTCACTTTTTAAAAAAAAATAATACATGCAAATTTTTTTGCAGGTAAAAAAAATGTGCACTCTTTTCTTGGATCCATGCAGGTCCCCTGAAGATCTTTCTGTGTATCTGTATGCCCGTTCATCCCGTTTTGGTAAGCAGATACACTGAAAGGCAGTATAAATGAACTACCATGGCTGTTTGGGCTTGTAGTTCATTCACACACAGAGCTGTGTGTTGGCAGAGCCCCACACAGCCGTGCTGATTTCAAAAAGTGACAGCTGCTACATGAAACCTCTCCCCGTACTGCTGTCACAGGGAGAGCGGGGATCGGGCAGCGGCTGCAGCATTGGGAACATATTACATGTTCCACCCTAAAATCTAAACTTATCCTTTGAAGCTGAACTCTGGGACAGGCAAATATTGTCTGCATACAAGAGGCATGTGTATTCTTACTTGAAACTTGGTGTGCTTTGTGTATTTCTTCCAGATCTGTGCTGTACTCCAGTGTGAAATGTTACCTCTATGCAGGAGCTTCATGTAATAAAGATCGGTCACTCTCTCTCCTACTGCAGGGTGACTGGTCTTGTATCCACCCCTCATGTAGTTTGCTACAGGCAGTTTGTAGTGGGTGGAGCCTGCTGGGTCCCTCCCACAGCTCTGCATTCTGCAGAAGCTGTGTACAGCACAGTGATGGTGTCACTCAACGCTGTATCCTGGCCTAGGCCGACAAGGCCCAGGCCTAGAGCAGCACTTTGCAGGGGGCCAGCACGGAAAGTGTCCCCGCCAGCTTGTGCTACACTGTTAGTATAGCGCCAGTCTTATGGGGCGGACTGGGCTGAGAGGCAAATTAGTCTAGCGCCCCCATAAATTGGCCACACTGCTTCCGGTATGCGGGCGGCCGGCATTCCACAACTGTGGGGGAGGGGGGGCAACGTTTCTAATTTTGACTGTCCTCATATCCTGGACCACAAACCTTCCTCACTGTGCTATATGTTTTCTGCTGCACCATTGGCATGGTTATATCTTCTTAGTCCTCTCCATAAAATTATCAGAAATGTGTGCTTAAAATAGAACTATAGGCAACACTTTTTTCATTTTGGATAGAATAAGGGAGGGTTATAGCCCCTGTCAGTTTATTTTTTACCATCTCTGTCCCATTGCAGAGATTTCCCTTCACTTCCTGCCCCATAGTCAAACAGGAAGTGAGAGGAAATCTGTGCAAATTAAGGGAATCCATTGCCCCCCCTCACCCAGGCCCTCAGAACTAGTGTCCCCACTCGAAAATTTCAGGGCGGGTCTTAAACATCAAGGGGTGTGGCCTTGACAGGAAGGGGTGGGTCATATTTAAATTAGGGGGTGCACAAGTTTAGTCAGGCCTAGGGCAGCACAAAACCTAAATACACTACTGGTGTCACTGCAAAGTAATATAATGTGCTGGTATGCATCCCATGTGTTGAATGGAACACATTCACATTTAAAAGCTAGGTTCACTTCTTTCAGAAAATAGCCTAGGCAGCCAAAGGGTTCCAACAGGTTAAAGGGCTTGTAAACCCTTGCATCTTTTCACCTTAATACATCCTATGCAAAATAGAACTATAGGCAACACTTTTTTCATTTTGGATAGAATAAGGGAGAGTTATAGCCCCTGTCAGTTTATTTTTTACCATCTCTGTCCCATTGCAGAGATTTCCCTTCACTTCCTGCCCCATAGCCAAACAGGAAGTGAGAGGAAATCTGTGCAAATTAAGGGAATCCATTGCCCCCCCCTGACCCAGGCCCTCAGAACTAGTGTCTCCACTCGAAAATTTCAGGGCGGGTCTTAAACATCAAGGGGTGTGGCCTTGACAGGAAGGGGTGGGTCATATTTAAATTAGGGGGTGCACAAGTTTAGTCAGGCCTAGGGCAGCACAAAACCTAAATACACTACTGGCGTCACAGCAAAGTAATATAATGTGCTGGTATGCATCCCATGTGTTTAATGGAACACATTCATATTTAAAAGCTAGGTTCACTTTTTCCAGAAAATAGCCTAGGCAGCCAAAGGGTTCCAACAGGTTAAAGGGGTTGTAAACCCTCGTATTTTTTCACCTTAATACATCCTATGCATTAAGGTGAAAAGACTTCTGACACTGACCGGCCCCCCAGCCCCCCCGTTTTACTCACCTGAGCCCATTCGTTCCCTTGGCGGAGACGCGCTCATTTTCTCTGCCCATTGGCTCCTGCTGCTCTCAATGAAATACAATGACGTGAGCGTCGTGGGGCGGGGCCAAGTGTGGCATTCTGTGTCTATGCACGCAAATGTTGGACTCTGGAGTGCGCCCGCAAGGTAACCCCCAGGGAGAGCGCTTCTCCCTTGGGGTTTACCGATGCAAAGAGGAGCCACGAGCGCCACCGGGGGACCCCAGAAGATGAGGTTCGGGGCCACACTGTGCAAAACAAACTGCACAGTGGAGGTAAATATGATATGTTTGTTATTTAAAAAAAACAAAAAACGAAGGTTTAGAATCATTTTAAGAAAAAGCGCTGCTTTGTAAAATGTACACTTGTCCCCAAAAAGTGTCAAAAGTGTCAGTTAGGTGTCTGATTTGTCCGATGCAATATCGCAGTCCTGCTATAAGTCACTGATCGCTGCCATTACTAGTAAAAAAAAAAAACATTAATAAAAATATTCCAAAGCTTTTAGACGCTATAACTTTATCGCAAACCAATCAATATACGCTTATTGGGATTTTTTTACCAAAAATATGTAGCAGAATATAGATTGGCCTAAATTTATGAAGAAGAATTAGATTTTTTACAATTTTTTATTATTTATTATGTATGTTTTTTAGAAGAAAGTAAAAAATATAGTTTTTTTTCAAATTTGTGTTTATTTTCTTTATAGCACAAAAAATAAAAACCGCAGAAGTGATCAAATACCACCAAAAGAGAGCTCTATTTGTGGGGAAAAAAAAGCATAAAAATTGTATTTGGGTACATGACCGCGCAATTGTCAGTTAAAGTAACGCAGTGCTGTATCTCAAAAAATGTCCTGTTTGGGAAGTAAACGTTTGGGGGGTCCTGTTTGGGGGTAAACGTTCTGGAGCTGAAGTGGTTAAAGGTTAAAGTTCCCATTTTTAGGGTGTAACATGCTCCAGGTATGCCTCTCCCAATCCCCCACCCCCATCAGGGTCTTTGGGGGGTATTTGTGCTGTCCTGGCATTTTAGGGCCATAAGAAATGAAGTAGGCAGTCAGTACATCAGGATTGATCAATTTTCAAATATATATATGTAAATACCATAGATTGTAGCCTCTATAACTTTCGCCCAGACTAAATAATATACAATGATTTGAGTTATTTTTACCAAAGAAAGGTAGCAGAATACATTTTGGTCAAAATGTATGAAGAAAGATTATTTATTTGCAACATGTTTTTTTTTTCAGAACTTTTGGTATTTTTAAATGTATATAGCAAAACATATATTAGATAGCTCCAAAAGAAAGCTCTACCTGTGATAAAAATGTAATTTGGGTACAGTATTGCTGAATAATTGTCATTAAAAGTGTGACAGCACTGAAAACTGAAAAATGGCCTGGACTGGAAGGGGGTGAAAATGTCTGGACTTGAAATAAGTAAATAAAACTTTAAACCTGCTAATGAAGCTATTATATGTATCACGGCATGTGAGGCTACACACTTTAGGATTATCTCAGGGCCACTTTGTGCTAGGAACCCCAAATTTGGTGTGCAAACCCAGTGGAACTGGTACCAGAACATATCCAAAGCTGGGGTTCCTAGCACTAAGTGGCCCCGAGATACGGGGCCTCAAACCCGGTTCGGAAAATGTCATTCTATGCTGCAGAAAAGTGCTTGACATTTTCTGAACCGAATTTGGGGCCCCGTATCTCAGGGCCACTTAGTGCTAAGAACCCCAAATTTGGTGTGCAAACCCAGTGGAACTGGTACCACAACATATCCAATGCTGGGGTTCCTAGGACCAAGTGGCCCCGAGATACAGGGCCCCAAACCCGGTTTGGAAAATGTCATTCTCTGCTGCAGAAAAGTGCTTGACATTTTCTGAACCGATTTTTGGGGCCCTGTATCTCGGGGACACTTGGTGCTAGAAACCCCAGCATTTGATATTTTATGGTGCTAGTTCCACTAGGTTTGCACACCAAATTTGGGGTTCCTAACACTAAGTGGCCCCAAGATACGGGGTCCCAAAGTTGGTCAACTGTGTCCATCTGCAGCAATGTCATTTCGGGACCCTTTGGGTTCAGAGACCCCAAATTTTGGCTGCAGCTAGGGGGCATCTAGGAACCCTTAACTACTGAGTTTGAAGTTGACCTATGACTGCAAATGGGCACAGTGAGGCTGCAAATGGGCATTGTTCACCCTCTTTTCCACTTACAGTAGCTGTGCATTTCTCACCCTCGTCTTATACTCGGGTCACTAAGTTTTTCCCATTTTTTTGTGGTAAATTAGGGCCTCGACTTATACTCGAGTATATACGGTATATATAATGTGCAATCCTTATATATAAAATTCACAAAGTGCATCCACATAAAAGTGCAATCCTTATATAAAATGCTGAAAGTGCATCATGCATGAATATAGACCTAATTAATAAGTGCAAATCCTGTGACAATCAAGTGTCCAAACAAAATACGATCAATAGATTCAAACTGAAACAAAAAAGTGCAAGAAAACAGTGTCCATGAATGAAGTGTTCATCAAGCTTCTCCTGAAAAGTGTCCAAATCACAACAAGCTGGATGTGCTCTCCCGTGATCCCCCCCTTGTGCTTGCACTCACCTCTATTCGTGTGACACGGTAGTTAAACAGTGTCAAAACACGCATTGGGGCCACTCCTGGGCTCACTCAGGATGCAATGATGTATGTCCAATCCTCACAGGTAAAACATGATTCATAAAAGAGAAAAAGAAAGCTCCATGGTGTAATATAGTAAGGGATTTATTTAAAGTAAAAGAAGTTCCTCCAGGAGGGTACTCACAGTATGCAGGTGCTAAAGTGCACCAAACTATACAGGTGTATTTCGTTTAGCAGCGGCTCGTATGGCGTGCGGTGTGGTGTATATTCCTCTCCTTCTCTGCTGACAGCTCCGTCCTACCCCTCCCCTGTCAGCAGGGAAGGAGAGGAATATACACCGCACGCCATACGAGCCGCTGCTAAACGAAATACACCTGTATAGTTTGGTGCACTTTAGCACCTGCATACTGTGAGTACCCTCCTGGAGGAACTTCTTTTACTTTAAATAAATCCCTTACTATATTACACCTTGGAGCTTTCTTTTTTTCTTTTTCTCTTTTATGAATCATGTTTTACCTGTGAGGATTGCAAGAACCCCACCTGTTTAATTTTTTTTTGCTGTCAGTGTCCTATACAAGTATATTGCTCTCCACTTGTTGGAGAGTAATATACCTGCCCCGATGACCAAACAGGAACTGCAAAAATTTGGATTTCTAATCAATTTTTGCAACAAAGACAATTTAGACCAGGACAAAAAGAGGGGATGAAGTTCCCCAGTAAGGGACACAGACAACAATAAAGGTTCAAGAGTTCTAACCCCTCCAGGCTTTATTCAAAAGAAAAAAATAATTGTTATAATTTTAGATTTTTTACTGGTATAGATTTGATGTGTCAGTCAGTTAGAAAAAGAGACCACCGGGAGATAGAACAATGGATGTATTTATAACTATATTATGTCCTCTTGATTATTTTGAATAATTATCTTAAGCACAGAGCTGTTTTGTGAACCCCCGACTGTGCAGTTTACTGAAGTATTGTCAGAGATTTGAGGTTTAACTCCAGGCAAGCAGCAATATATAAAGTTTTAATACATACAATTGTTTATCTGCCACAGGATTTGTAATTATCTACAGACAATCTTTTAATACCGGCACCACCAGGGCCGTTTTTAAGGCAGGGCAAAAGGGGCAACTGCCCTGGGCCCTGTCAGTGTTGTGGGGCCCAAAGCAGCTGCCTCATACTTGCCAACTATCCTGGTTTAATTTCCCTCGTCCCTTGAGGTTTTAGTCCTGTGCTGTGTCCCAATATCTCAGTGTGAAGTGCTGCTACTAATGATGCCCAGCTCTGCCCTATTGTTGTGTACAGATGACTCACCTGCAGACCCTGTGTTTACATGTAAGTTACCGGCATTCATATGTAAATAGCAGCAGAATTCATATGTAAATAGGGGCGGCCAGCGGCATTAATATGTATATCATGCCCCCCTGAGGTCATATCCACAGTAATCTCTAGCAACCAATCAACAAACAGAAATCATGTACTGTAACCTCTAGCAACTAATCAGTGAGCCATAATGTGTGCTGTAACCTCTAGCAACCAGTCAGTGAGCGGTAATGATACACTGTAACCTCTGACAACCAATCGCTGCCTGATCGTAATGTGTGCTGTAACCTCTAGCAACCAGTCAGTGAGCGGTAATGATACACTGTAACCTCTGACAACCAATAGCTGCCTGATCTGATTCAGTAAACTGATTTTGAGTCTAGCTGCTATTTCTTGTACGTTTTAGAGCAGGTGGAGAGCAAAACTGCATGGAGACTTCCGGTTCCGGCGCCACATGAGGAGGAGGTGAGCAGTTCCAGCTCCCGCACAGCTCCTCACAAAACCGGCATTTAAGCCAGCCAAAGCACCGGGGAAACCCCCCACAGCCTCCGCTCCATCCCTGGCAGGCATGGACCGCTTCGTGGAGCGATCATACGCTCGGGCGCTGTCATCGCCCCCCTCCACAGCTCCGCCGGCGGGAGACACCGCGGCTGAAACAGCCAAGATGTCGGCCGCTCCGGATTTAACAGAGCGGCCTCAGCAGCAGCCACAACCTCCCCCTGCCCCAGCTGTGACAGACACCGACCCCACATCCCCTGCCAACATTGCCCAGGCTGTAGTTCAACTACTGGGGCCATCTCTTACAGCCACTGTGGACGCAGCGGTACACAGAGGGCTGGAACAGTTACATATAGAAATCCAGGCTCAGGCCCAGCGCATCACCCAGGCGGAGGAAAGGATTTCAATATTAGAAGATGATTGCACTGCCTCATCTGCAGCATTTGCACGCATTAATGCTTCACAGAGAGACATATGGGACAAACTGGACGATTTGGAAAATCGCTCAAGAAGAAACAATCTGCGTATCATTGGCTTACCAGAGTCGATCCCAGCCTCCCACCTTACAAATATCTGTGCGAAAACCATCCCAGAGCAACTTGGCCTCCGCATACCGTGCACGGTTGAACGAGCACACCGCATGGGTCAATACTCTGACACACGCGCTAAACCTCGACATGTGATAGTGAAGTACTTAAACTACGCCGACAAAAACGCCATAATGCAAAAATTTCGTCGCACGCGCTCACTGGTGGTAGATGGCGCGAAACTGCTACTTTTCGCGGACTATTCCATAGAGGTAATGAAACAACGCAAAGCATTCTCCTCGGTATGCTCCACTCTGCACCACAATCAGATCCGATTCTCCCTAGCATATCCAGCTGTCCTCCGCGTTCAAACGCCTGAAGGGGAGCAACTCACCTTTCGTACACCTGAAGAGGCGGAGACCTACCTAACCAACCGAAGCTCCGAAATGGAACACAGTGCCGCGGCGGAGGGATCACCATCGTCATCCTCACAGCGTCCATATGATCCCCCTAAGCACCCCCGAAGCCCGACTAAACCTCCATATAAACGCAGCCGCTTCACCAACCAAGAAGTTCGCTCTGGGAACCGTTGAAGGAACTGACGGAGGACTCCACAATATCACCCCTTTTCCACATCGCCATCTCAGGACGGGTAGTATCAATCCATCTTTTTTGTTTTGTTATTAAGATGAGGATACTTGTGATGTCTCTATAAAATGCCTTACATGCCCGTTATAGAACACTACCCCTTCTAACCTGTAGCTGGAAGCTACGCAGTTAAGAATTCTACAGTTATAATGTTATAGTCATGTTATTTAACAACAGCTATAGTCCCTCACTACCTGGGAAACCTTCCTTTTCAAGGACACTTGCAATGTTATGTTTACTGGTATTTTCTATTTTCTGGTATACTTAAAGCCTAATTTTAAGAGGGGGCTCTCCCCTGTGTTCAGCGTACCTCACCATTGATTAATTTAAACATGCACTACCTCCTCAGGGGATCCCCCCCAAACCACCTTCCCTTTCCTTCCTGCACCCCCCCCTCCCTACTTCCCTTTCCTCTCCCCTACCTTCCCTATCCCCACCCCCTGTTGCTACCACCCTGCCCCTAAGTGAGGAGCTGGCAATCAATGGGAGCTACGCTAACGAGATAGGTGAGACCTCATGTGGAAAAAAGAGAAGTCCACGACTCAAGTTATGTATTTCCTTATACGATATACTGCCTTATTAATGTTTATAATTTATTGTTGCTTAGAAAAGTTTAAGTTCATGTTTGCCATCCTAGTTCTTGTGTCTTCAGGGGTTCTGGGGCGCTTTGGCGGCTCCCAAGAGGTAGATAACACATTCACTCAGGGGTTTCTATGCAAGCTCCTGAACCAAACCACTTTCAAACACCAACTATGTCACAATCTGCACTTGGGAGTCACCTAAAGTTTGTCTCGTGGAATGTCAAGGGACTGCGCTCCCCTAACAAACGTATGTCCATCCTCAGACACCTGCGGCGTCTTCGGGCAGATGTGGCTCTACTTCAGGAGACGCATCTGGCTGCAGACGATATGCAACGTCTTCGCAGATTGTGGGTGGGCTCTGTCTATGGCTCCCCAGCAGTGGGTCGTAAGGCAGGTGTTGTTATCCTTCTACATAAAAATCTACAACACACAGTCAGAGAAGTTAAGGTTGATTCGGAGGGAAGAAAAATGACGCTACATCTGACTATAGATGGCAAACACATAGCACTTACTAACATATATGCTCCCAATTCTCCTGACACCTCCTTCTTCCAGGATTTAGTGAAATGGGTGCTAACTACACCAGAGACGCTACACCTCTTGGGTGGGGACTTTAACTCAGTCATGTCTCCCCTAGCTGATCGCACAGGCCCCCCTTCACATAGAACACACACCCATACCCCCTCATCATCTCCATCCACCCTATTGTCACAAGCCGTCGCCTCCATGCAATTTGTGGATGTCTGGCGCTTAATGCACCCGACGGAACGGGAATACTCCTTCTTTTCACCCCCTCATATTACGTTTTCACGTATAGATTATTTTTTTGCCTCCCCAGCCCTAAGCTCTATAACCAGTACACCAGATATACAAGAGGCAGTGATTTCAGACCACAGCCCAATCGTGATTCATCTCACCCAAACAGCTCGCTCATCTCCCTCCCCTACTTGGCGCTTCCCCTCCTATTTAGCTGATAATGAGGACTTTCAACATACACTATACTGCGCCTGGGAGGAATACATCTCCACTAATAGAGCCCACATTACAGATCCTAACCTATTCTGGGAAGCAGGCAAGGCCTTCTTAAGAGGTAAAATAATTTCATACACAACCCAGTTTAAAAAAAAAGCCAAACAACAGTATAGTAAATCAAGCGAAACTCTACGCCTGGCTCATGAGCAGCTCACAATAAACCGCACCATAGAAAACATACAAAAATGGAGACAGGCCAAATCCACCTTTGACCTATGGGCAGAACAGCATGAAGCGGCCAAAACATCATACTCCCAGTTACATTTTCATAGATTTGGAAACAAGGCTGGTAGACTACTGGCCAAAATGTGCTCAGGCCCCAGACGTCCCACCCGTATCTCAGCTCTTAGAGCTAAGACAGGCTCTATGATCACCTCCCCAGCTGAAATTAGCAACCTACTCGTAGAATACTATACCAATTTATACAAAGCTGACCCGACTGACTTAACTACCACCGACTTACTGCTCGACAAAATACGTCTACCCAAACTCCACCACACACAATTAGAGTCGATCAACGCCCCCATCACTATTGACGATATTCTATCCACGATCAAAAACATGGCCTCGGCCAAAGCCCCGGGACCCGACGGATACACTGCTGAATTCTATAAAATGACCAAAGAATTCATCCCTGCTACTTTAAAACATGTTTACGCAGCTATGTGGGACGGAGGGCCCTATCTTCCTACGGGAACACAGGCCCACATCAAGTTAATCTCTAAGAAAGGGAAAGACCCCCTACTGCCAGGCTCATACCGGCCGATATCATTAATAAATGTTGATGTCAAAATCCTATCCAAAATAATCGCTTCACGGCTAGCTCCTCTACTGACATCCCTATTACACCCAGCTCAATCTGGCTTTGTTATGGGCAGATCGGCCACCTTAAACATTCGAAAAGTATTAATGGCTCTAGAATACGCCAAAACTCACCCTAACCAAGACATTGCCATCATGTCATTAGACGCGGAAAAGGCCTTTGACAACATCAGTTTCTCTTGGCTCTTTAGAGTGATGACACAATTTGGATTCTCAGGACCAATTATGCGATTTCTGTCACAAATGTATGCAGCCCCTACTGCACGTCTTGTCACCCCCGATTTTATTTCGGACACGATTCCACTAACAAAAGGAACGAGACAGGGGTGCCCCCTGTCTCCACTCCTGTTAAATCTAGCAATCGAACCCCTGTCCAGAATATTAAACTCAGCTGATGGAATCAGTGGCATCACTCTGGAGAACCACACTCTTCGTTCAGCACTATTCGCAGACGACATACTGCTATTTTCCACCGACCCTATAACAGACTTTGACAGACTCAAACGACTTTTTTCAGACTTCAGACTTTGCTCGGGATTCAGAATTAATTTCGATAAGAGTGAGATCTTACCATTACAACCCCATCTCTCCAGTAAATGGAAACACCTATCCCCCCTGGCCATAGCCAACCAACATATTACATACCTGGGCATTAAAATAGGACGTGAACCATCCTCTCTATATTCTTTGAACTACCCCCCTTTGATAACGAAAATTGTGAAGGAGTTGGAGGCTTGGGGGTCCCTGCCTCTCTCGCTCTTTGGGAGATGCCATCTTTTCAAAATGGTGTCCTTTGCGCGCCTGCTCTACCCAATGCAGACCATACCTCTTCTAATTAAACATTCAGACACTCCAAAAGGCCCTAACTGTTTTTGTATGGTCTCACAAAAAACCTCGCATAGCGCTACAGAAATTATGTCTCCCGAAGGGCGAGGGTGGGGCGGGACTGCCCAATATGCGTTTTTACAACCTGGCATGTTTACTCAGACAGGGCTTAGACTGGCTAACTGGTGGTTCTAAATATTCTAACATACATTTAGAAAAGGCTATGGTACACCCATATACCCTCTCGGCCATCCTCCATTCTAATCCCAATACACTACCCCCCCACCTCAAAACAAGTGTAATAATTAAGGATACGGTCGTTGCATGGAGGGAAGTAAGAAAATTGCTCAAAGTGCCATCCAACATCTCCAAATACCTCAAAATACAAGGCAACCCTATGTTCCTTCCATCTACCATCCACAAAGCTTTTGGCCAATGGAAACTTAAAGGCCTTACAGATGTCTCCTCTGTTTATCTTAATAAGCCGGGCAAATTCAAACCGTTTCATACCCTGATGCGGGAATATTCCCTACCACCAACACATGCTTTCTTCTACCATCAACTCATCAATTATCTCAAATCATGCTCTGGTCCTAACACTAACCCACTAGAAACATCCTGCATTGATACTCTCATCAAAACCAATAACTACTTTATCTCCAACATTTACTCCTATCTCATACAACATCAAACACGGAAATATGCCCTCAAACCCTTTCAAAAATGGTCACACGTATTAGACGACGAATCCCTGCCAGAAAAAATCCTTGAGGGGTACAAAACAGTCCGCAACCTTACTGCCTCTGAATCCTGGAGGGAAACACAATTTAAGATTATCCACAGAGCTTATTTCCCTTTCCGTTACAACGAGAAGGACCCCACCCAAACCCAATGTCCCTGGTGCAAACTACTTCGCCCCACGCTACTACACAGACTCTGGGACTGTAACAAGATTGATGCATACTGGACTAAGGTGATCTCCTACATCAACGAGGTCCACAAAATTCAGTGCACAAAGGACCGCCTACTATGCCTGTTCAGCATACCCCCTGCACCCTCATCGCCAACGAGGGTCTCACAAAATATTCCACATTGGGCTCACCTCTGCCTTCTAGTGGCTCGCAGAACTATCATATCTCACTGGATATCAGCTACTCCTCCTACCCTGACAACGTTTAAAAAAGCCTTGGCATCACTTTTCAATCTAGAAAGACTAGACACTATCACCCTTAATTTCCGGTCAACTTCCCGTTTTTTCAAAAGATGGAGGAAGTACATTGAAGCTACATTCACTCCGCAGGCACTAATCGAAATAATGAACCCATTCCGTTACACGAAATGGTACTTGACAAAAGATGTCACCAATTCTCTAGGCCGACTCAAAATACCCCCCACCCCAGAATCCTTTGTCTTTAACCCACCGTAGGTTATTCATAAACTCATTGTGCCCCTTGGCATCCACCCTCTCAGGTCTTAAGTTTAATCAGACGCTACCTCCACTCCTGAAGATATTTAGATGTGAAGATTTTGTATATGTCGAGCAAACTCTCGCCCCATAAGGTCGATGACATGGCAAACATGAACTCCCCCCATCTTCCCTTCCCCAAATTTTTCTTTTTATTTTCTTTTTGTTTATCTCTCTGTTACTTCTCTTTTGATCCAACTGATATGACAAGATTGTATTTCAACTACTTTGAGAAGTCATTCAACTGTATAGATTGTAACGATCAATACTTTGTAACTTTTGTAACACTAAATCTTATACTTTTGTATGCCATAAAACCCGATAAATATTTTTCAAAAAAAAAAAAACTGCATGGAGGGGGGGGCCCAAGAAAAGTTTTGCCCAGGGTCCAATCAATATTAAAGACGGCCCTGGGCACCACTGCCTGACAGCACATACAGATCCATGACTTCTAATGCAGCCGCAGTACAGATTGGTCCAGCATATACTACAAAGCACTTCCCCAACTTTTTTATTGGCTAGTGAAGAAGCAGCAGAAGACTGATGTAATTTCTCTTTTGCTCACTCTCATCCTGTCACAATGCTCACAATAAGCACAAGTGCATGGCTACTAGTGTTGGTTCTCCCTCATAATCTGTGCACTGCTTTACAGGGCATTATAGGAGGTTGATATAAAGACTGATTTCTGCTAGTACTTTTAAAATGACATTGTTACCAATACTTGCATTCATCTGTGTTTATGTCAAACTCCCAGGTATTTTTTTACTATCTTCCACGGGTGTGATTAAAGAAAAAAAAAAAAAAGGAGCCAGGATAGTCATCTTCAATCTGGAACTGTCCCATGCAGTTCTTTGTTTTCACCACAAGATGCCCTAAGTCTTTCTGCTTAATAGATGCCTAGTGTCAGCCAACCCAGAAGACTGAGGAAATCTTGTGTGTGCAGGGTATCAAGAGCCTACCCCCTTAGAGAGCGTCACCATGTCACTTTGCATTCACTGTGCAATGGATGAAGACAGAAGTGGAGAGTGGAGATTAGGACTCATTTATAATTGCAGTTGGGGGACGTTAAAAACACATGGCTAAGCTGCATCTTTAGTGATCCCCAACTGTCCCCCCTTAAGCTGCAAAGGCAGTGGATGGGAATGCCCACATTCTTTGCAGTCGAGCCTGAAGCTACAAATCATCTCCCCATCACATTCCTTGTGCAGTACTACCGGTAAACGCAACCCAACCAAGTGAATAGAGATGCACAACAAACTCTCCCCAGCCGCATCCTATGCATTGGTGAAGAATTTATGCCAGAATGTCCTCTATTGGGTTCGTCTTCAGGCTAGGGGGCCACAGGAAATTGCGCTTGCGCTGCATGACGCAGTTGGAGATGTCAAATATACATCCACCTAGGTAATCTAAAATTTGTGGCAAGTTCACGGAAAGAGAGTACTACCCCTGCGGGCATATCTCTAAGTGTTTTGACCTGAAAACGTAAACATATCTGTTTGTCTGGCAGCATTCTAAAGTGAGACCCCATAATGGGTGGAATGAGGACCACTGGTTGGGTTGTATGAATCTCTTCCTAGCAACCACCCAAGCTCACAACGTCTCCCTAGTAGGACAAGACAAAGAGGTATATGCTTTGGGTTCTCTATAAACTAGGTTACCGAGCTCCTTAAGAAAACCCAGAATGGCCGCTTCCAAGCAGATCGCTGCATTAGCTCTGGACTGTGTAAACCACCATCTGTCAGTAACTAGGATACCTGCCCAATAGTAGACCAACAGGTTAGGCAGTGCCAGGCCACCAAAACTCACCAGGAGTTGCAGGGTTGACATCGCTGATTTATTCCTATCTTTACAAATGTATAAACTGATTGTTTTATAAACAATGTACAACATGTACGAATAACAGTAATACAGGACACTTCCATTTAATGAAATGCAATAAAATGCAGACACAGCTTTAGTAAAAAAGACTGTACCCTGCCAGCATGATGCAAAGAAGGACCCTTGCTCTCTGTTGTGAAGTAGTGCTCTCTTTGCAGAGGTCCAACACAGCCTCTGCTCAGTCCAAGCCCAAAGCTCTCCAATCAGCAAAGAGCATGAATATTGTTAATCGCAAACCTATTGGTCTGACTCACCAGGAGGTGTGTAGGACCTCTGCTGCACAGAGGCCCATACTTCCCCACAGAGAGCAAGGGTCCCAATATGCAGCTGCTGGCAGGGGCTGGCGTTCTCTTCAGGCTGTAGCTGGTATAATAAGAAATCAGACTTGAAAACCTTTTTGTTTAAATGCACTTGGAATGATTTAAACTGAGAGTTCATGTTTGGCTTTAAAAAGGGAAACAAATCACATTTCCTGATATGCAGATGAACACTACAGGGATCATTTAGAAATAAGAATGTAAAGATATGGAACTGCAAAGAAGAAAAAAGAAAAAAGCCACAACACGATTCGACAATGTGGAACACAAATTTTAACAGAACAGATTTAGTTATACAGCTAATTACAATTATTTTAGGCATGTGTGAATTGTAAGGTTAGGGCCAGCTATCTTTGGATGACTAAAATTCACTGGCGTGTAGAAGCACTCCTACGGATTTTCCTATCCCTATTCTTCCTAGGTTTATTAACTTCATTGTAGCCAAGTTTTTACCCATTTCAGCAGAGATGTTTTATATTTGTCTCATTTTTGTAGTGACTAGGCTTGGGTTTGAACTACGTGGTGGTCCGGCTCCAGTCTGTACCTCCTGTTATTTTAATGCTCCTGGATGGGACAGGTGCAGGGTCCAGCCCCACTGCAGGCAGCCTGTCAAAGTCTATAGCAAGCTGCAGCTCTGCCCTCTGCGTTCAGAGACAATGTTCTAGAACATAGAAGACCTACATTTCAGAACTTCGTACCCGAATACACAGGGCCCTAAATGCCAGGACCACTTGGGACAGCTTTCAACCCCATCCATAGACTTTGACAGGCTGCCTGCAGCAGGGCTGGACACTGCACATGGACCTCCCAGGCAATGGCGTCCCTGGGGGGGGGCCAGAGGGGGCCCTGACCCCCCCAACATTATGCTGTGCCCCACCATGTCCCCCCCCCTCCCCAATAAAATTTTTTTTTTTTTTTTTACAAAAAATCAATGTCTAAGAGAGAGAGTCCCCAGTCAGCTCCTGCGGGTGATTCCTTCCCCCTCCCTCTGCTCGCTGACACTGCATAATGCGAGCGCTCACACAACCACGACCGCCCGATCTGCTCTTTCCCTGCATCCTCATTGGCAGGGAGAAGAGCGAGTTTCAGGAAGGACTCCACCAGGACTCTCAGTTACTGAAAAAACAGACTGATTTATCCCATCCTTAGGACAGGAGAACCAGCCTGTAAATTCCAAGAGATGCCAGACCAGTGCTGTCAATAGCAGGGGCAGGACAGCAAGAGGAGGCTGGGGAACTCCACAGTGGCAGAACACCATAGCCCAGTGGCAAGACCTCCTTTGCAACCCTGATAGTTCTCCCACTGCTTTGGGTCCTTATATTCTCTTGGTATGCTGGTGACATATATCTCTTGTTTTCTGCCACCCTGGAGGGCCCCAATACAGTAGGAAGGGAGCTCACTGCAGAACATGTGAAAGGGCCATTGTGGGATCGTAGTAAAGGGCCCCAAGATATATATATATATATATATATATATATATATTTGCATTTTATAGTTGCCCCCCTACTTTTGTCCCTGCCCCCCTATGTGCCCCCCCCTAAATATGAAATCTGGAGACGCCACTGCTCCCAGGAGCATTACAGAGCAAGGAGGGAAATACTACAGCTGGACGGCCCACTTTGTAAGGGTTCACAAAGAAGAACCTAATCCTAAAGCACTGTGTATCACTAACAAATGTCAGGTTTTCTTGTTTCTCCAAAAATTCCATTTTCACCTTTTCTTTTTGCATCTCAGATCTCCTTCAGCCTTTTTCAGCCACTTTCTGTCTACATGCATTTGCTCCAGAATTAGCTGCACAGCTTTGCTCTTGAGATGTTCTGATAGTGACACCAATGAATCATGCCTGTACAAAGTGTGTCAGCTAGGATTGTAGTCCCCATTAGGGGTGCATGTAACACGGTGACAACTAAGAACCACTATTGGCAGACAGTTGTCAATCTAGTTCAACCAATAGAAGGAAAAAAATGTGTGTATATATATTTATATATATATATATATATATATACAATCGTATATATACAATCCTATTATACCAACTAGTTGATCCAGAGGAAGGTAAAAAAAAAGTCCCAGTACAGCATGTTCCAATTTGCTCCAGCAGGGGAAAAAATCCCTTCCTGATCCCCCAAGAGGCAATCAGATATTTCCTGGATCAACTTTACCTGTAAATATTAGTATCCAGATATATTATGTGTATCTAGGAAATAATCCAGGCCTTTCTTAAAACAATCTACTGAGCTGGCCAGAACCACCTCTGGATGGAGTCTATTCCACATTTTCACAGCTCTTACTGTGAAGAAGCCTTTTAGGTATTTGGAGATAAAATCTCATTTCCTCCAGATGTAAAGCATGCCCCCTTGTCCTCTGTGAAGACCTTAAAGTGAATAACTCAACACCAAGTTCACTATATGGATCACTTATGTATTTTTACATGTTGATCATATCCCCCTAATCTAAACCCCCCTCATCTTAATGTAAACAAAAGACATATTGTTCTATAGTCAGTAATGGCTGCCAACAGGGAAAGGGAGGGCTGGGCAGGGGGACAGTATAAAATATGTTGGTTTGGGTTTTTTTCTTCTCTCCTCACCGCTCTTTTTTATTGTTTAGGGTTTGAGGTGATATCCCCTGCAGATCAGTTGGCGGTAAGGGCGAACGTCACAACCCTCACAGCACTGGTTTGCAAGTTCGATCATAGCTGTTTTTACCATATCGTCACACAACTATGGTGGTTGCTCACCCAAAAACTGAATGAGCGCTTTTATATCTTCCATGTACACTCTTCCATTCTTTTTTAATGATGGTGGGGTATAATCATATATATAAGTGAGCTACCAGCTGTTCCCCCTAGGTATACATTATTAGTGGCTATTCATTGCCTTCTTATTTTTGGTCTTCTTAGATGATTTATGAAACAATGTGATTTTTTTCCCTTGGATTGTAGCTTTACATCCTGCATTATGTAAGCTTTTTGCATTTCTGTATATTTTGTTAAACTTTAAAAAAAAACTTTATGGAAAAAAAAATATGTTGGTTTGTGTCCCTGAGTGGAAATCAACCTTCAGAACTCTACCAGAGCAGGACCCCCAGTGAGCCAGTGACAGCTGCTTGCCATTGTATAACTACTGCTCCCTATTTCAGACCTGCAAACACAGTCCCTGAAAGAGGGAAGGCACCAACCTCCATTATGGTGTTAAGATGCCAAGTGACTGAATGATGAAAGACATAAAGGAAGCTGATGCTGGAAGATGTCATAAGAAATGCCACAATAAACCATGTAATTTAGGAACACCCACCTTCACCATGCAGAATAAAAACTGTGGCACCATGGCATACTTTGGCCCACAAGAACCTGCCCCTGCCATCACTTTACCTCTAGGCCAAAGGATCCAGGACTTCCACTGGCTGTCAGCAGCTCTGGATTCCCTCTGACTGGCAGCACTTGAACACAACCACTGCCATGAAATAGGTACATTTTGTCAAAGGATGGCATCCATGTTCAGGCATTGTCACTGATGCTTGTTTACTGACTTATACTGACCATATTCTGGATTCTTTCCTAAATGTACATGATAAAACTGGATACTAACATTTATAGGTAAAGTAGATCCAGGGAATATCTGATTGCCTCTCGGGGGATCAGGAAGGCAGGAGCAAATTGGATCATGCTTTGCTGGGTTTTGCCTTCTTCTGGATCAACTGTGGGTATGGGATTGTGTACATGGGATTGAATGATTGTTTTTTCCCCTTTTTATTGGTTGAACTAGATGGACTTGTATCTTTTTTCAACCTGACTAACTGTGTGACTAACTATATAAAATGAGATGAACAATGTAAAATGACCCTCTACCTTTATTGCTGTGCAAGTCAATGCCCTGGAACAAGTATTTAGATCAGAAAAGTAAAAAAATACAAGTCCTCTTTTTAGTAAAGTTTCCAAAGCATTGAAACCAAAGGTCAACATGACAGCCATGACAACTAGCAGAATTAGTTGGAGAAGTCAGCACAGGATTGCTTTAGCTGGGCCAGTTATAGATATAAGAGGGTGCTAAATGAATAAATAATACATTCTCTATTGGCAGCCACAATGGGACTTACTGTACTCCTACTGACCCCAACAATGGGACTCATTTTTCTCCCACTGATGCAAACAAAGGTACTTATTTTACTCCCACTTACACCAACAATGGGACTTATTTTACTCCCACTGATGCCAACGATGGTACTTTATACTGCTTTATTTTAGCTTCTATCATAACAAGGTTTTTATAAGAATATTCATATTATTAAAATGTGAATACAGCTTATTGAAGTACTCAAGCTCTACCTCTTCACATCTAAATGGCTTATGGAAACTGGAAATATAAGCTGTCATAAACCAGACTAAATTCACACAACAATCTTCACCATAGTTTTGAACTATCACTACTAATGTAAAGAGTAAGAGCCTCAAAGAGCCATTTTTGGATACCTATAATCTATAACTGTCATGTCCACAGAGGACGAGATGTGGAGAGTTCATGTGTTGGGTATTTTGTTTACAAGAGAAGTCTTTCTAAAGTTTGCTATTTGCAGAGTAATGTACAATTCACAAATAATGACTGTAATTTGGGCAGTCTGCGTAGTTTCTAGCTCTTGTAAGAATTTATTTTAAACTGGCTTATTATGGTGGGTCTGAGAATTCCACACTTGAGGCTAGAACTAAAGATGCCACAGTTATGCACAGCTGAAGCTGTACTTAACTGTTTTAAATGGCATTCCTAGGGGCTTATTTATTGAAATGGTACCATGTGCACGATAATCGCTGCTGCGCCTCCTATCAGCCAGTCAGAGGCTGTCACTTTTCTCTAAGAATACAAAGACAAAGTTCACGTCTGACTGATTACTGTACAATTTAGCAGGTTTCTACATTCTGTTCCTAAATTGGACCTTGAATAAATGTAAAAATGCTCTTTCATTTTGCCATTTGGAAGGTTTCTTTTCACTTCCTGATGGCCATTGTCAAAGGGACAGGACAGAAGGGAAATCTACCCCATTGAAGTAGATCTTTTCAAGTGGGAACACAAACAGCAGTGGTGAAGAAAGTAATGACATTGACGCACCATGCGTACAAACGAACAGTCTTTTAATTTATAAACAAGATAACTTAGAATAAAATTGCCAACGCATTTCAGGAGTTACAAACAGACCCCCTTTATCAGGTAAGTTTACTGGTTTCTCCAAAGATCATCTAATGCTAGCAGACACTGTTTGTTTCCAAACCAGTAAACTTGAAAAAGGAAAAGTTGTTTGTCACCCCATGTTATCCTTCCTATGGATTAAGACTATTCATTTAAAACTCAAAGAGCTCATTCACACTAGCAGTTGGGGTTTCAACATTTGTGTGAAAGAGCCCTGTGATCAATTGTGCGGCCCTTTCTTCATCATAGGATTCCACATAGGGCCCCCTGGTATATAGGAAATGCCAAACAAGAGCATGTGTGCTCCATTAACCAGATGCAGTTAATTGATAGTGGCCTATAATAATACAAAATTGGGATGTTATTTTGTTGTTACAGGTCAAATGTGCCAGCGTGGAGGGACAAAATCTTGTTTTGCCGCTGAAAGTTTAACACAAAGAAAATTTAACAAAATGAGTTGAAAACATTTCCTGTGAATTATAGTGGAAGCAGAGCTAGAGAAAAAAGACAATTATAGGTTATTGTAGGAGACCTCTCGCCTCCCTCTCTGCTGCAGAAGATGTTATTTGGTTGAACATCAAGAGGACCTGACCTACCTGCTCCACTCTCTCTGTCTGAGCTATGCATTAACCAAGCTGCTGAACCTAATCTATAATAAAGATAATATTTTTTGTTTATAGAGCGCTGACATGTTTACAATCAGTGCGACCTCTGACCTGCTGAGCTTACAGTCTAATCTTTTTAATGTCTGAGGCTCACGGAGGGTAATAAGCCCTGCTTAGCGATCTCACAAAAGTGGTATTAATACAATCTGGATTCTTCCAAAGAATATAGAAATCGTCCTTTGTCTCTTATAAAATGTGAAAATGTGTAAAGGAGAGGTATGGTCTTTTTTAACGTTTTGTTTTTTTCCCACATACAAACGTAATGTACATTTAAACATGTTTCTAGTTTTTACTTAAACAATACGCTACTGGTGTCCTAGTATACAATTTTGGATACGGTGAAAGACTATGGATATTTAGTATCCCATTCACACTATGTTGGTTCATTGCAGTCACGATAATGAGCATTACTGTATGTCACATGGTGATGTGGACCTGAACTCAAAAATTATAGGGAACATCAGGGGTCGGGATAAGGGGTGGGCAAGAGGGGCGGCTGCCCTGGGCACTGTGGTATCATGTGAGGTATGGGGGCACTACAAGGAGATTGGAGGGAGGGGATTTGTGTTGGGAAAGGGAATTTGGGGGTGGCAGGAGGTAAGGATTGTTCTAGGAGGGGAAATTTGGGGAAATGTGCTAGGAGTGGTGATTTGTGTTGAGAGGAGGGATGGGGATGAGGATTTGTGCTAGAAAAGGTAATATCGGGAGGGGGGGATTTGTGCAAGAAGGCAACATTTCTGGGGGAGGGGGATTTGCAATGGTAGAGATGTATGGGGGCATTATTTGTGCTAGGAGGGGAAATTTGAGGGGGCGGGGATTATGCTAGGGTGAAGGATTGCGGAGGGGGGGAATTTGTGCTAGGAGGGGAAATTTGTGGGTTAAGGAATTTGTGCTATAGGAAGGTGGAATTTGTATTTTTTTTTTGGAGGGGGGATTTTGCTGGATACATATGCAGAATTAGAGGATTTGAGCTGGGGGGGGGGGGTGATGGGAAAAGATTTGTGCTGGGAGGGGGATTACATCAGGGGGGTGGATTTGTATTGAGAGGAGGGGGAATTTATGCTTAGGAGATAAGAATGCAGATTAGTACTCATTTTTTTGGACAGAGGGGATTTTTGCTGACACATAATGCTCATACATTTTGGGGGGCATGTTCGCCCTGGGCTCTAGGTGACCTTGTCCCAGCACTGGGTAACATTTACAAATGTTATTGTGTTTAAGCAGTACCCTGAAAATGTATCCTTTGCCTTGAATTCCTCCTGAAAATGACCAGTGCACCTCCTGGGGAGTATGTACCTACAGCCTCATAGCTGTATATCTGCAGTATGAGATCTAAGGCACTGATGCTTCTGACTACTGGTATCGGGAGATCTGAAGTGATATTTAGTAATGCCACTATTGTGTTGCTCACTATTATCCTCGCTGAGAGAGGAAGAACAAAAATCCTCATAGCAAAAGCTAAGAGAGAAAAAAGAGAAAGAGAAAAAAAGGAGGGTGGGGCGGGGTGGGGTGAAGGGAGGAGGGGTCTTGGTCACTGTGTAGGTGGAGATTTAAATACCTTTTCATGCTTTTCAGTCTCTCAGTCTGTTTCTATGATGTGAAAGCCTATTGTTTACAGAACTCATTCTTTTAAGTAAAAGCCTATTGTTTACAGAACTCAACTGCTCAAGCAGGAATTTACAAATACAATGGGGTTGATTTACTAAAACTGGAGAGTGCAAAATCTGGTGCAACTCTGCATAGAAGCTTCCAGTTTTTTTTTTGTAAAAGCTTAACTGAACAAGATGAAGTTAAAAGCTGATTGGCTACCATGCACAACTGCAAAAGATTTAGCATTTTCCAGTTTTAGTAAATCAAGCCCTATGTATAACAACAATGATTCCTCCCAGTGATTCACCTATATCAGATGGCTCAGTTAGTCAAAGTTAGTCAAATGCTGTTAAATTATCCAACCCACAACAAGTGTTCTCTGTGGTTGTACAGAAGTCAATCGATAGATCGATTTCTATACAACCAGGGTGCCCTTACATGATCAAAATTTGGGCGGTCCCTTCTGAACTGACCGAATTTCGATCCATGCATGGCAGGCTTTAGCAGATACAAAAACTGTAAAAAGAGGCATATCTGCCTGCATTACACTAATAAATGAGTTTAAATGGGCTTTAAACAGTGGGGCTGCTTTAGTAAAACTGGAGAGTGCAAAATCTGGGGAAGGTCTGTATAGAAACCAATCAGCTTCCAGGTTTTATTGTCAAAGCTTAATTGAACAAGCTGAACTTTTTTTAACAGAGAAGAACAAGCTGAACTTAGAAGCTGATTGGCTACCATGCACAGCTGCACCGGATTTTGCTCTCTTTAGCTTTAGTAAATGAACCCCAGTGCGTACACTGGAAGGACTACCAAATATTGGTGCATGGAGATAAATGCACCAATTTCTACATGCACCCTTTTAGCAATTTATAAAAATAAAAAAAATGTTATGTGACAATTTGTTGCCTCTCCCCTCCCTCTTGCAGTGCCGATCCACATTGTCTGCTCCTCTCCATTACAGTATTTACTCCACTGAGATAATGCTGTACATTTTAGAACAATTATTGGCTTAGAACATGTGTGAGTGCTTGGGTAATTTGGACAATGCTATTGGGCATTAATAGAAACTTTTGCATATCACTTTTAACATTTATATTGGCACAACAACACTAAGAACTTCTATAATGACATTTTGGAAAATGTGCTGATTATACATAAAAAAAATATGCATTTCCCTTTATTAATCCTCATAGGCTTTTCTCTAAATTTCAACTTCCACTACATTTCTCAAATCTAAAACTTAACTCAAAATGTCTGCAGATCCTAGACGCGCTGGACTGATTATGTCCACCCTGGCTGTGATGCAAACTGCTTTAATTTAATCTTATAATCAACTGTAGCTTTGATTTACCCACTCCTTAGTTTGTTGCTGATTCTTCAACTGTCTTAGGACATTGCCTAACAAAAAAGATCTTACAAAGGCTTACAAAAGATTAATAATGCTTAAGGGATATCTGTACTTGTAAAACACATTTTTTTTATATCAAGGGATACCAATCAACTTTGCAAATAATGTTCCTCTGCATTTCTTTCCCCCTGATTTGAGAGCTGTCATCAGGGCGGTATAAAATTGACTTTGATGATTTCCGTACTGCACTACACTCATGAAATCACTACAGAAACAGATCACAAACTGCAGGAAAAGGCAGCTCCTGCAAATATCAAATTTTATTTCAGAAAGTCAAATATGAAAAGCAAAATAGGAATCCCTAATTCCTTCCATTTTCTCAGCATTAATCTGCAGACCAGTATAGTACCTAAGAACTGTAAGGTGCACACAGGCTAAATGTAAGTAAAACGATATTTACATTGACCTGGCCTCATGGTAACTATTATCAAAACACATATAAAAAAACGGTAGAGTTAGGCTAGGTTCATACTTATACAGGTGCAGGAATGTGTGTAAATCGCACAAGTTCCTGCATCTGTAGGCAAAACACGCTGCTGTTCAGCAGACATTCGGGGGGCGTCATTAATTCCTAATGTTACTCCCACGAATTTGAAAGTGTAGCGTGTTTTTCAGGTACATTAAACCACAAGGCGCAAAATTATGTGGCTGTGATTTTGGAAAGGTGTGCAGACCCTTTTCCTGCATTTTTTGAAGGTACAGCAGCCGATTCAAATGACTGCTGTGCCTGCGGGAAATGCAGTACACAGAAACCACACACGTGGACCTAGCCTAAAAGGTTTTATTTGTAAAGCAGTTGCCGTTCCCTGAGTAAATTAAAAAAGCTAATTTATTTCAATGTTTCAATGGGCATTTGTTTCTCTCGGATGGATTTTGCATTGCTAAAAATGTCTATTGAAAAGTAAAACCCACTTGAAGCAGGCCTAACGTAATCATAAGGAGGTCAACTGAAAGCTAAATGCACCTGTCAATGAATTCTGAATGGTCTTTTTTGTCTCAAACTGATGTCATGAACACAAGCCTTAAAGTCTGCCAATACAGGTTCTCCAGGTGTCTGCCTGTGAATTCATCTTGATAAGCTTTTAGCAGGTGTAATTTTGTAAACTTCGTAAATAAAATCCTGCCACAAATCTGAGCAATTCAAAATAAATATACCTGTATAATGAAAATAAAAAGAGCAGTCAACCTTGAATGAAAATGTTCAAGTCAAGCTGTGTGTCACAACCAGAAGAGCCTGTTGGAGATGTAACCGGGGCAGAGGAGATTTATTATATACTATGCTCTGGTCTTGTCCCTTAGATACTTTCAGGAGTCAGGTTAACAAAATCACCCAAAAATTCTATGACCACGTGCTCCCTAAAACGCCTGAATTAAATGTCAGTATTACGCCACCTGGTTAACCTGGCACGGTCCTGCATATCGGCACTGTGGAAATCGGTTCAGCCTCCAAAAATTAAACAATGGATCAGAAGGGTTAAGGTTATCAGGGAGATGGAAAGTCTAATGACTTTTATAAAGAACACACATACCAAGTTCAGAAATATGTTGTTTTATCGGATTAAGTTTACATGCACTGATGGCTTTAGACAATTATTAGCTGTCTAAACTGGCTGCTGTCAAAGATATGCTGGGAATGATTCAATGAAATGGTGGACCCTTTGTTGACATCATCCACTTACCTATGGGAGGGCTCCCCTGTCTTCGGTCCTGCTGGTATCCTCTCCAGTGGCAGCCTACCTTTTTTACAGCTTCCTCTCCCTCCCTTTTTTTACATAAATATTTGCTTCTTCCATTGCCTGGGTTAGGTAGAGTTTCCCTAGATGCCTCTACACAAGTTTTTGCTGACGCTTACTATAGCTATGGACCCCAGGATCCTGACTGTCAATCTTTCCTGCTTTCCCTGTGAAACTCTGGGCCAGTCCTGTGTCCGGCCTCTCATTTACTTTCTAAAGCGGTTATTGATCACGCCTGTAATGTATACTGTCTTTCAAACTACTCCTGTTGTAGAACAGATATCAGACCCCCTGCGGTAAGCCATAGCTTATTTTACCCTTGTTTTTTCTGAGGGGGGGGGGGGGTTGGTTCCCTCTCTGTACCATATTGACAAAACTTATAAATAAAGAATACGAAAAAAAATCAGTAGAGCTAGAGATTTAGCCATATGTTCATGCAGATCTTTACTTTTTCTATAAAAGTCAAGCTGACCCCTCCTATTCCTGACTCCTAAGGCTCAATATTGCCAATTACTAACCACTCTAACCTACAGTAGAGGGAAGCATGGAAATTCAGAAATGCAAAGCCAAGCTTTTACAGGAAAACTGTACATACTGTATGTTTTGTTTTTCCTTTTTTTTTTTAACAGTTGTGTTGATTCCAACACACATTTTGTTTCTGTTGATTGCAGGATTTAGAAAGTTCTGCTGTATTATGGTGAAATATTGGTCTCTCCACAGTAAATCCCCCCAGAACAGCGTGCACAACTCAAGTAATCAAGACTCCTCTACAACTATGCAGGATTTAAAGAGACATCTAATAAGCCCTCTGTTATTTGAAGAAACATTATACCCCTCACTGTGTGGTGATTGTGATTATAGTTTGAAACGTTTTACTATCATCAAATCTGTTGACCCCCAACTGTTCCATGAACGAACTCTAGAGCAGACATTTCCTTCTCTTCTCTGTAAAACATAAGCCACCAACCACTGGCTCAGAATCCACATGAAGCTCTGTTACCTTTGATGTTGTTGAAGCCTTCTATCAAATGGTGTTTATTACCCATTTGTGTACATCTTTGCCATATTAGACTAAGCATCAGACAACCTTCTCTCCTGACCACCAACTGAGATGGTAAAGCTGAACACCTGTGAAAATTTTTCAGGTTAAAGGCTGGATATTGTCTGTCCTTGTCATACTACTATCATCAAAGCTAAAGCCAACAGGGCATCAATGTTTCCATGCATTTACAGCAACTTAGTGATAGTCAAAATGGGATATCATAAAGAAAAATAAATCAAATGCTGTTACTTGTTAAAATGATCGTGCTATATAGCTTTAAGCCTGGGTTCACACTTATGCGAACTGGATACGAGTTTTCCGGGCCGTCCGTGGAGCGCACTGCAGAAGGGTCCTGTGTGTCTTTGGCTCCGCTTCAGGTCCGAATTCAGGCGAAAATTCAGACCTGATTCGCCCCTGAAATATAGAACAGGGACACACCGGACTCCCTGCTGAGAGCCACTCCGCAAATAGTGTGAACCCAGCCTTAAATGCTAAACTGTACATGCAAAATAAAGACCATGGCCACGCTAACATGTCTGACATGTTTTCATTTACTGAGGGTTGGAGAGAAAGACAGTAAAATGAATATGTGATCAGGATATTATTATTATTATACAGGATTTACAGTATATAGCACCAACAGTTTGTGCAGCACTTTATAACGTGTGGGCAAACAGTACAGTTACAATACAATTCAATACAGAAGGAATCAGAGGGCCCTGCTCATTAGAGCTTATGGCCATTTAAAGTGAAACGAAACTCTGGTATAAAAATAAAATGATCTTTTCAAGTACATATTCTTAACTCAAAAAGTAACTATTGCTCTCCTGCAAATCTCCAAATTCCTTTTTTTTCCTGCTCTTATCTGACCTATTAGAGGGTGGCTATATTCATCCTTCATAGTCCCACTATATGTAAGAACATAGCCATCCTCTCTTCCTCAATCCCGATATGGACTATAGACTATGAATTATGGATTTGTAACGTGCATAGAGCAGATTATATGACCGCAAAGAAATGTACACTGCTCGTTCCCAACAAATGGAAGCGAGGGAGAGAGAAGAGGTTCAGAAGATCATAGTAGACATTACAAGAAGACAGAAAAACACAGTAAGAAATGATTTTAAAAAATTAAGTACAAGGCCATTAAGTAGTGAAGGTATATGGATTATGTATGGGGAATAGGCATATTGTTTAGAGTCACTTTAAGCATTTACATATTTTTAACAAGCAGCCAAGTTGTGTTGTGCTTTGTGCTTTTATAAATTACCTACACTGGTCTGCCGCTGACAGCATTCACAACTCTAGTCAGCATCTATTCTCTGTCCCTCTGAGCTCTGTAATGTGTCCTCCATGTCTTTCCTCCTGTACATATAAGATGAGAGGAGGCACAAGGCTGCATATTAGATTAGAGATGCAGATGTCCCTCTCCTCTATGTGGACTGTCATTCATATTTAATTAAAAATGTGTCTCCTTGCTAGTAGAGATGAGCTAAGGTTAGAGCTGAAATGAGTTTAGCCCAAACCCACGGGAAGATGTCACATGATAGTAGGCATGCCATCTCAATCAGTTGCAGCTATGGAATTCCCCTCCCCGCAGCCGCATATAACAAAGGGACGGGGATATTGGGCATCATTGACTTAATATGGGCACATGGCCATATTACTTGGTTTGTCTGAAATTTAGAGCTTGAGTTAGAGTTTGGTCTGAAATTTAGCTCATTCTTTCTTGCTTACAGAGTGGTCAGACAACAGTGGGAGGGTCAATGTCAACCACACTGACTCATCAACGGGACCAGAGCTCAGAACAGTGTAAGGGCTCCATGCACTAGGTCTCCAAGGGCTTTCCAAACTGATTTAAACATAAAAAAAATTTCCCTGAACTCATGTGCTGCATTTCCTGTGAAATAAACTAAAGTAGGGTTTCAATCAGTTTCTAACAGCTCAGAAACACCTGCAGGCCTGTAAAAATGCTGCTTCCGTAGAACATAAAGGAAACATAAGTTGTGATTTTAGTGCCCCTGTTGTGAAGTTTGAAAATTAATTTCTCCACATTGTTCATCCCTACAAAGGTGAATATGGACATATTGTAAAGTAATTTCACTGCTTGTTTAGAATATGTAAATACTTGAATGCAAATAATCTAAGCTAATATTCACTTTAAATCTAAACTTTAGGGAGATATAAAATATACAAATGAATGCAGCTCTATATTCATCAATACATAATTAAATGTATTTTTTAATGAAGGCAAGTACCTGCATTTGACTTGGTATCAGCCTCTTGTAGTCTGCTTACAGCAGAGCACACAGTGGGAGAGCAAGAAACATCCCAAGGTGCAAGCTGATAGGAGGAGAAAGCAGATTAATGGATAGATGAGCTTATCACTGTGCTGCTTCTCATTTCACTGTCTGGTCACAGGCTGGGTACATGTTAGGCAGGGCTCAGATGAAGAGGGTGGAATGGTGCTTGTCATTATTCAACCCAGGATTTTTGGATTTTTGTGTAAAATAAAAACTGTGGAGGAAATCTCCAGATTAAAGCTGTGTATTGCAGTAAAAACCACCATGTTTTATCTTTTAATGGGCTATGTTTTTTTAACTGGAGTTATGCCTTAAGTATTTGGGTCAGGTTACACTTTAGAGAATAGCAGCACTTTTTTTCTTTTGCTCCACTTTTTCAAAATCAAACTTATTGCTCTCAGTTGGACAGATCTTGAAAGTAAGATTTGATGAAGGTTAAAAACATCCATTCTGGAGCAAAGCATGCAAGTGGATGATGATATCCTACACAAAGACTTCTATAAATCAAACTACAATCAGCAAGAATCCAGTTAAACTCCAGATTAATTGGTTTCATTACTGTAATGACTACAGTATCTTTTTTGAGAGTGTGAGATTTATGGGACTTTTATATAGAAAACATGAGCAGAAGAATGAGAGAGAAGGAGAAATACTTCAAAGTAGCAAAAGAATTTAAAGTGGACCTTTGCTTTGCCTAAGAAGGGCAGTGCAACAGGTCATATAAAGTATATATAAAGCCTAAAACTTTCCTTTTAGTTTTGGAAAGGATAAGGTTAGAGGAAACTCTGTTTTATCCTTTTTTTTTTGCAATGTTTATCCTATTGAAGAGATTTACCTTCACTTCCTGTCCCACACAATAGGAAACAAGAAGGAATCTCTCCAATAGATTAAATCCTCTATTAGAGACATGTCAACGCAACAGGTATCACAACTGGAAGACTTCCCCTACGATGAAGACTAAAACTTTTTTTTAGTTTTGGATAGGATAAGGGAAGGGGAAACACCTGTAAATCCTCTATTAGAGAGATGTTAATGCATTAAGTAACACCACTGGAAGACTTCCCCTATACGAGCATGACAATTCAAAATTTTGGATTCTCCCTCACTTTTAGTTCTGAGGACAATGGCTACTAGGATAAATAAAGAGGGTGAATACCCTTTCTTGGTGTCCATTGTTAGCAGGACTGAAAAGGAAGCCATATTTTCAGTTGTCACTGAAAAAAAAAAGGAAACTTGTTCTCCCAGTCTTAAAGCAACACCTGACAAATCCTTCTCTTCAAAAATATCAACATCAATTTAATAAGTGCTTTGAGTCCCCAGGTAAAAAAGCGCTACAGAAATATTATTATTTGTTCCTTTAACAACAGAGGATTCACTTACTTTGCAGAGATTCCCTCTCACTTACCATGTCTATAGGACAGGAAGTGAAGAGAATGGCCTGCATACTCTATGCAAAAGTGGAAAAAAATAGTCGATTAGATATATAGTATTAGATATACAGTATTGTAAAGGCTAAGTTCAATTTCAAGGAAAAAATAATGAATGGACATATTTTTGCAGAAAAATAGATGTGCATTTAATATTTTTTTCTACTGGAGCCTGCAAATGATTGCACCTGTGATCAGTGGATTGTGTTTGCAATGTCAAGCTCCTAAACACTCTCCCTCCAGCCTTTTCCTCATATGTACCTCTGTATGGTCTTTCAGTTAAAAGCTGGGAGGAGAGTTAATGGACTACGAGCACGCTGATCAGGTAATTCGTGGTCCCTTGAGAACTACAAGCCCGTCAGCTGTGGTGGAAGATGGGACTTGTAGTTTTTTTGTTCACAGGTCACTGAATGACACAGCTGTGTGGGCAGAGCCATGCACAGCTGAGCTGCTTTTAACCACTTCAATACCAGGCACTTACACTCCCTTCCTGCCCAAGCTAATTTTTAGCTTTCAGCGCTGTCGCTCTTTGAATGACAATTGCGCGGTCGTGCTATACTGTACCCAAACAAATTTTTTATCATTTTGTTCCCACAAATAGAGTTTTCTTTTGGTGGTATTTGATCACTGCTGGGGTTTTTATTTAAGTCCAACAAATAAAAAAAGACTGGAAATTTAGAAAAAAAAGTCTCTCTTTGTTTCCGTTATAAAATTTTGTAAATAAGTATTTTCTCTTTCAATGACGGGCACTGATCAGGCAGCACTAAGAGGCACTGATGGGCACTGATGAGGTGGCACCAATGACGTGGCACTGATGAGGTGGCACTGATAGGTGGAACTGGTATGCAGCACTGATGGGCACTTATAGGTGGCACTGAGGGGCACTCATAGGCGGCACTGATAGGCTGCACTGATGGGTACTTATGGGTGGCACTGATAGGTGGCACTGATGGGAACAGATGGGCACTGATGGGTGACACTGATGGACACAGATGGGTGGCACTGCTGGGCATTACTGATCTGGCAGGCATTCATTATGAGCACTGACTGGCACCATTTGTGGGCACTGATTACCATATATTGGGCACAATGTAGCAACCCTGGTGGCCATGGGGGACATACCTGGCCATCCACGTGTTGGGGGCTTCCCTGGTGGTCCTGGCGGCATCACGGGTGGACCAGCTGATAAACAATCAGCGCAGACCCCCCCCTGTCAGGAATGCTGACGATCGTCTCTCCTCTACTCGTGTCTGTCAGACGTGAGTGATGAAAATCCTATAAACGGCTCTTCCTATTTACATCGTGATCAGCTGTGATTGGACACCCAGTCAGGATAACTGAACCACCGCCCGGCCGTCATTCTGCTATAGGCTGGGCGGGAAGTGGTTAAATGTGACAGCAGCTGCGAGGAGAAAAAACCCCACAGGGGAAAGAGTGAGGGGGTGAATGGGGAAAGTAGTGGAACATGTAACATGTTACATCCTAAATACAGCTGTAACATGTTCTAAAGTTGAACTTATCCTTTAAATGTACCTGTCTTGAATTTTAGATCAATCTAATGCTAGTTTTAAATAGCTACAACACAATGTACCTGCATGCGTTTTTAATTTTGTGCAGCTTGTTCTGTATTTGGTGTGGAACCTCACCTAATTGACTACACTCTGCACCAAGGAGCCTTGACTTTCTTAATTTCCTCAACCTCTGTGCCCATTGGTACCAGCGACCATTCCATTATCCAGTAGAGAGGTGTATTTGTATACAGCAGGGACGTGCGGTGAGGTCAGTGGCTGGTGAGGCACTGGCTATTATCAGAGCCAGATACACACAGGTTACATATTCACAAGTTACGTATTTGATTCTTATTATGTAGGCGATTGCAGTTCTACTAGTTTAATATAGCACCTTCATTAGTTTACCAGCATAAGGACTTGTTTTAGCATATGTAAACTGCGCTCAAACCACACATGTGAGGTATCGCCGCAAACATTAGCGCAAGAGAAATAATTCTAGTACTAGACCTGCTCTGTAACTCTAAACATGTAACCTGTAAAAAATTTTAAAGCATCGCCTATGGAGATTTTTGAGTAGTAAAGTTTGGCGCCATTCCAAAAGTGTGTGCAATTTTAAAGCGTGACATGCTAGGTATCTATTTACTCAGAGTAACATCATCTTTCACATTTTACAAAAAAATCAGGATAACTTTAGTGGTTTTTTTTATATACATGAAACAGTTTTTTTTTCCAAAAAAAGACACGTTTAAAAAATAGCTGCGTAAATACCGTGTGACATAAAAAGTTGAAACGACCACCATTTTATTCCCTAGGGTGTCTGCTAAAATATATATATATATATATATATATATATATATATATATATATATATATATATATATATATAAAATGTTTGGGGGTTCTGAGTAATTTTCTAGCAAAAAAATTATGATTTTTACATGTAGGAGAGAAGTGTCAGAATTGGCCTGTGGTTAATTACCATTAGTTAGTAATATATAAATAGTTATTATATTTTGTTTTTAAGGTAATTTACTATATTTTCAAAAACTGTATTCAAGCAGGTGGCTTAATGGACAAATTACTGAGGTTTGAAGTGAAAACTTCAAACCAGTAATTTCACAGTAAATAGATAAATAATAAATTATTATGTTATAACATATAGCATAATAATATATTATTTAGCTTGATTAAAAAAGTACATTTTCAGCAGCAGCAGATTTTTCCACTTAACTGTGTGAGAAAAACATGGGATTATGGGTAAACCTTATACCCATACAACCCATGACTTTTAGACACATGCCTCCTCCTACGACACTGCACTGAGAGGAGAGCCTCCACTGCAGCATTTTTATTGGACAGCTTTACCATTGGTCCAAGGCTCAAAGCTGTCAATTGAACTCAGTGCATTTGACAAGAAGTCAGAGGCACTGCGAGCTCATCCTCTCAGTCTGCTGCAAACAGCGTGTGCCTGCTTGTATTTAAACTAGCCGCTCTGTATGTAGCTTCTGACAGGCTGCACAAGGAGCCCCATATCTCTGGAACCATAGGTGCCATGAGCCCCAATTTTTTTTTATGTTCATGGCTCAGCCTCACCTACCTCCCCTGACTGCACGTCCCTGGTATACAGGGGCAGTGTGGTGGGGAGTTGTGCTGAAGCTCCAGAGAGTTAAAGAGACCCGAGCTCCCAGATGCAGAGTGTGGCTCCGTTTTGGAAGTCTCTGATCACACACAAGTTAGACAACACAAAAACTACAGATGATAACCACATTTGAAGGGTAAGTCCAGCCAAAACATTTTTGTTTGTTTTGGATAGAGTGGGTAAAGATTAGACCCCCCTATCAGATTTCGACTTTTTTCTACTTTCATCCACATCTCTCATAGTTTTCCCCTCAATTTCACTGTGAAACCTTTTCGCAAAATATTAAGTGGACGACATTATGCAACAGGTAAGCAGATGGCAATAAAAAGCCGGCAAGTTTAAACGTTCAGCTACTGTTCAAAAAAATAAAAATTATTTTTGATTCCTACTATTGTGATTTCAGATGAGACTTGAGTCACACAGAATCGCATGACAATGGAAATCACATTGTTTTCAATGGTGTCGATTTACACATGTCACTCATCATGGAATGATTTTGTAAAAGGTTCCTGCACTACTTTGGTGTGATTCCAGTGCAATTGCAGCAGTGTGAACACAGCCTAAATGAGGAAAAAATCTTTCTAACAGAGTCTCTGACTGCAGTAAAACCCAAGAAGGAGTTTGTTTTTGCACCCTAGGCTAATACCTCTTTCACACTGGAGTGGGGTGGGAGGGCATTAGCCATAAAGCGCTGCTAGTTTTAGCAGCGCTTTACTGCAGTTATAGTGGCGCTTTTCGGACGCTAGCGGGATGCTTTTAACCACCACTAGCGGATGAAGAAGGGTTAATAGTGTCCATGTTGTGGCACTGCCGAAGCACTGCCCATTCATTTCAATGGGCTGGGCATTTTGGGAGCTATGTTTACACCGCTCTCACAGCCCCAAAGATACTGCTTGCAGGACTTTTTGTAAAAAACACAGTTTTAAGTCGACTATACATGAATCAAAATGTGTCCGATTCAGCAGGGACAGGCTGAATTTTGATCCATGTATGGGCAGGGAGGTTGTACAGAAGTTGATCTACCGATAGCTTAGTGGGGAGGATTCTCCCATCTGCATCCCATTAATCAGTGGGTTGAGTGAAAAAAAAAACTAATTTATGGGCTGCCTTAATGGGGTTGTAAATCCTCGTAGGTTTTCACTTTAATGCATTCTATGCATTAGGGTGAAAACCTCCTGTGCTGCAGTTGCCCCCCAGAGCCCCCCTTTTACTTACCTGAACCCGGGAAAGCACTTCTCCGTCAGGGCACTCGAGAAGAGAAGGAGCCAAGAGTGCCGCGAGGGGCCCCAGAACCTGAGGATCGGGGCCACAGAGGAGGTAAGTATGACATGTTTGTAATTAAAAAAAAAAAAAAAGAAACGAGACTTTACAATCCCTTTAAGCCTCGTACACACAATGAGAATATCAGACAAATGATCGTCCGTTTTTACTTGCACACTAGTTTCATATCGAAAATGAACAGGTTAATAAAGTTACGAGAATTCCTGTGCGCCAGAATACAACTTTAGAAGTTATTTTGTTGTATTATATTATAATATATATATGTATAAGTATTCTTTCCTTTCCAAACATGGGTGGTCTTGGTCTTACGTTTTTTTTTTTGACTAATACTGTACCGATTAAATGAAAATCGTACGTTCTGGTATTGTACAAGAAAAATTTTGTGTTTGTCCCTTCGGATAATTTCCCATGAACTGTTGTGATCGGTTCTTAAAAGCTGTGTACTAACAATCAGATTATTGTACCATCGCTTTGAAAGCCTAATTTTTTGTCCAATTATCTCATTGTGTGTACTAGGCATTACTTTAATAGATTAGATAAGATATTTTGTTCTAGTACAAAAGCAGAAGTGTGAATTATAAAATTGTGTAAGAAATAACAATACTGATTAATTTGTGAATGATGGTTGAGTACTAGCTGTACCGGACAGTGAGACCTTATCAACTGTAACTGAGTTTTGTGTGACTCTCTAACCACAAGGGTTAACAAAGGTGACTGCCCAACAATATAAATATCAAAATTAATTAAATAAAATTAAAAAAATATATATATTTTTTTATTTCCTTTTACTAGTACAGAACCAAAAAGTGATAGTTCACTAAAGCCTGTCTTCTCATTCGACATTCAGTGCCATTGCGCTGTGGATGGACATCATACTGTGACATAAAAAAACTAAGTGTAGAGAAGGGTATCCATGGCAACTTTGCAACCTGCTGGCTTCTAAAAAATTTTGTGATATTTTTATATTGTACTCGAATTTTTATTAGGTGCAGTAAGTTAAAAATGGACCAAAGATGACCGCAGTGTTCTGAGGGTTACAGGAATATCTTCGTATTGTACAAGTACATCTCATATCATCTGCAAACAGTACAATATTTGTAATTCTAATTCTCCCATTATAAATTTCAAGTATTAAAGATGTGAGTATAGTATTATATATAGCATGTATTTTTAGCCCTGCAGTATCTTTTGTAAAAGCTTGTAACTCAGTATAAGACAGTTTTTTCCCATCTTTCACCACTGTTGCAATTGAAGACTTTTAATACTTAACAACAAATCAGCAGTTTTTTGGATTGGGGGTAAATACAAATTGTGGGGTCAAAAGACATTTCAGTCTGCTTTTGATCAGTGCAGACTGCAGACAGGTAGACTGTATACAAAGCAATGTTTACAATGGGCTTGTGCTCTTAAAGCACATTGAAAGAAAATGCAGTGGTTATACTTTATATGGAAAATTGTTGTAGTGCAACCAGTCTACCTCACTCAGCCACCTAGTAATCTGGGAACCCTACTTCTTGGCTTTTTGTATTTCCTAAACACACCCATTATAGGTTCCCTGCTGCTTCCTGTATATCAATTTTCTTACAGCCGCTATTTTGAGAGGAGGTTACACCGGACACGTTTAGGAGGGAGAACAACATGTGTCAGGAGCTAACTGTAGTCTATTGAGACACCCATCATTCAAATTAAAAGTGGAACTATGGAAATTCGCTTTACTGCCAATTTACATTCGTGCAGCTTGGCACACTGTAATGATCCTTATTTTTTTATCAGGATGGCCCCTGGGGATGCTAAAAACCACTGTAGCATCCCACGATACATAGAGTGATATCTGAAATCTTCTGGGTGCTGTCCCTGAGCCTTCCCCTTTGCACAATAACATAAGGAGGCTCTCGCTTGCCACTGACGCCATTCAGAGAACGCCTTGTATTTTGTTCAGTAAAAACAAGCCATTCTATGATTAGATGAGGGTAGACTTGATACAATAAGATCAAAAGCGAGGATGTACCAGCCTCATGCATTACCATAAAAATGATTTGTAATATTAAAAAGAATTTAAATATACTCCCAAAAGTAAGTACAGTCAGGCACATCAATAAAATCCAGTACAATCTAAAGGGACACTTTCGCGTTTCAAGGGCAGAACCCTCAACCATCTTAGGATAGGCTTAATGTCATCTGTCCCACCTCTCCACCTCGTCCAATTAGAGTACGCCTTGAATTACTTGAAAAAACAGGATTTCTCTAAATGGTGGCAGTGCCAAGCAAGTGACCCCCTGTGTTGAGAGTGAAGAGAGGAAGCCACTCAAGCAGGACCAAGAAGACTGCAGTTATCACTGTATGTAGTGAAGGAAACTACAGTGTTTTTCATCATCCCCAAGATAAACCCCCATGCTCGACCAATGTAAGTTGGCAACAATGATAATTCTTGGATCTGCTGAGCTCTTGCCTTGTATCACACTTGCTGGGAAGTTGGTTTTCTGGGATTGAAGCTGCTACATGTGCAGGAGGGAGATCCAAGCAGGGACCCCAAGAGTACCATAGAAAAAAACCACCATCATAGAGATACACCATTCTGAAAAACCACAGGAGGACCCCTAGAGGCAGGAGGACACACCAAGTAACTGTAAAAGATATCATAATATGCTGTTACCTTACAGCAGTAAGGTGAGAGGGTTATGAGCACTTAGGTATCACAACATTAGAAGGAAGAGACACCAGATTAACACACTCTTAACGGTAAAGGGATATACTCATCTATAATACCAGTTCACTATCTGCATTAAGCTAAAAACAGACTTTTTATTATTTTTTTTTTATTTATGTTTGTTTATTTTCAAACAGTCACTATTTCAAATTGCATTGTCTAATATACTAATGCTTGCGGTCTTACATCAGTTGAGCACATTGAACTATTCACTTTGCACATGACTAATGAGTAACTTTTTTTGTATTTATGCTGAATAATTATTTCTTTTTTTTTAAATATTTTATGTCAACTACAAAAGGCGAGTCCAGGTTACCACAGTAACCATTTTTTCCCAATAACATTACAGATACTGTATGTTGAAATGATAAAACAGAGATCCAGATATATTAAGTCAGATCATACATAACATACTCAATGTACAATCAGTACAAATATAATTCCTGTGTTGTAGGGATAAACCAGTAGTAACAAGTCCTGGAATCGCCTTATCCACTTTCCATTTTCTAAATTGCAAGAGAGAGAAGAAGAGAAAAGATAACTGAAACTAAACATTGAAAGAAGAAAAGAAAGAAGCTGAATAATTATTTTGGGAATTGTATTTAGTTTATCTATTTTATTCTGTTTGCCACTTATATCATGTGTTACATATACTGATCACAGAGAGATTATACTTATCAACGGTGCAGCACCAACACTGTTTGAAATTATAATTCCTGGAGTTCTGCTTTAAGTGTATATCGAGCCATTTTCATTTTAAGTTTTAGATAGAGAAGGTAAAGGTTAAACCCTGTCATTTTATCATTTATGTGTCCCATTGGAGACATCATCCTTTACTTCTTTCCCATAAATGCAACAGGAAGTGAAAGTAAATTTCTACCAAGTGGAGGGAGTTCCCCTTAAAGACAGTTGTCGCCATCTGAGGCGTTCCCCTCACTTCTTGTGCTAATGACAACTCTAAAATGTTGGGTTTCCCCATCACTTGCTGACTCACTGAAATGTCACCATGACAAAAAGAGAAGATGAATATACACAGCGGGGCCACAGACAGTAATATAATCTTGTCAAATTTGTTTATTAAAGTTTAACAAATTACATAAATAAGTTCAAAAGCAGTACTGGAAAGTAACATATCAGGCTACAGTAAAAGAATATATCTCCATGACATAACTGAAAATAGCCTATATTGCATAGCCTGTTCTAAGGTTAGTGATGGAAAGAACATTTTATAGCTTGATCAATAGAGGCTGGAACCAAACATGGATAATAAAGGTATAACAAAGCCTCAGACAAGTATTTCCAGCCGCCAACATAATTAGTACCATTTACGCTTCTTTATATTATATATCAATCTACTTATTGGTAAGAATGCTGGGATTATATTACCTGTCCCCCCTCTTTCCATTTTATCAACCAATTATCTTATAGTAAATTTATATTCTATTACAGATATACCCAGGCTTTACTTGCTCCTGATGAGTGGAAGCATATCCACGAAATGCGTCAAGCTTTTTACTGATGCTATGTCACAGCAACTATGCAATATCATGTGATTTTTACCTTTTACCCTGTAGGAATACAAATCAATTTTTAATACCATGGCTCTATATTACCATGTTAATCATGTTTGTTTAGATAATTGGGTTAATTGCAATTTTCAGCGACAATTTGGGCACTATGATGCATATAATGTAATTATTATAATTATTCCATTATTGTGTGATTTATTATGTGATTTACCAATCATGTTTATTATATTTTGTATGATATCTACTGTGATGAATTTTATTGCTTAATATGCTCTAGTGTACCTAATAAATTATTTTTCCATTCATAAATTGATTCAATACCTTCCAGTGGTGTGTTTCATATAAAGTCCCAAATCCCCTCCTTTTAACCCCCCCCCCCCTTTTTCTACTAATAGGGATGGAGATTATGGTATATATTGCTAGCCGTTGTCTCATTTACAGTCCCGACATTATCTGCTCTTCCCAATGTTAATCCCCCGCCCCCTCCTTCTCTCCCTGTCTTTCCCTCAATTTCCCTCCCTTTTACAAAGCCTCATACAAGTAATGAGTTAGAACTTATCAAGACAGTAATATAATCTTATTAAGTGTTATGTACATTCTCTACTTCAAAACTACATAAACATGTTTAGAGACATACTTTAAGATAACCAGAGTGTATTTTCTGACTCTGGCACAGCAACAGTGCTTGCTTGACAGTAGGAGATGTTGCATTGTTTCTTGGAATTGCTTATTAAAATGAGTGCATGTTACTTTGTTGTTCCATACATTTATTAATTATCTTTGCGTAACATCTAACATTGTTAACATTCTGATGATTTTAAGTTCCTGTTGTATTAGCAGTGATAATGCAGCTGTTGATTAAGACACAGCTGACTCTCCATTTTATAGAGTGTAAGCATGCCCTAAAATCTGTGTGACTCACTTTCCTACCATCCTTCATCCTCTGATCGGGTTGTATTCATCACCAGCCACGCTAGGGACCAGCTATTGCCCTCAGCTCCCCTTGACCTCTCCTTGTGAGGTGGGATGAAGACCATTTTTCAGCAGCTTGGCCAAAGATAAATGACTCTCAGAGGGGGGATATAGGGAGGAATATGTATTAACCTCATCAGTTCCAGATAGGATTGTAATAAAGCAGGAATCTGCTATTGGTCGTCACTGGGATAAAACAGGAATAATCCATACCCTTTGTCATTATTAGTGTCTATTTTAGCAGAGTGTCTTCTTCTTTATCTGCATATTAGTTAGGATTACAGCCAGGGTATAATAAAAGTCTGTTTATTCTGTCCGCGCTTCAGAAGAGACATGTACCTATTTTTCTAAAAGAACATACCACCCAAAACTGATATTTCTGTAGGTATTAGTGAGACGAGTCAAAGATTGGCTTCTTAGGGGCTTATCTTTTTAACTGCAGATCACTAAGCACATAACACTCCACTGCATAACAAAAAAAAGATGTTATATATGTACGCATATAGCTCAGGAGGTGCTGTGAAGGCATGTGCCCTCACTCATGAGTACAGACAATCCTAAGTACATACCCCCCACCACAGACACCCCTCAGTACAGACACCCTTCAATACAGATCCCCCCCATCCAGGTACAGACACTCCTTGGTGACAGAGTTCTGGATAGTTTTTTTCCACAGGATTTTTTCAACTTACACAAGCCTTCAACACATCAACAGCCACCACATTTGTCGCAGTGCTTAGCAGAAAGGTCAGTGTCAAATGATGTGTTCTAAATATTTTATGCCAAATGTGTTTAGTAAATTGCATTGTAGCGCAATACCGTACGTTGTAGTGCACTGTGAAGAAAATTCTATGCACTTTTTTGATGTACAGACCTTCTATACTGTTAACAAGTACATCGCTTACACGTTGAAGCCCCAAAGCCCCAATGCCAATCCCTATTCTATGAAGAATCCTCCATGAAGAGACCTAGATGCTTCTTAGAGGTTGTAAATGAAGAGTTGGAAGTCTTTACCACTTTATGGAGGCCAGGGGGGTCTATACTGAGGGAGCCTATCCTTGTGTCTGTAGACAGAAGGATCTCTATGGAGGGGGGTCTGTACTGAGGTCTGTCTGTATTGGGGGGCTATACTGTGGTGTGTCTGTACTGGGGGGGAGGTCTGTATTCAGGGTGTCAGTACTAGGAGGATCTGTACTGAGGTGGTCTGTACTGGGGGGTTTCTATACTGGGAGGGTCTATACTGGGTGCCTGTACTGAACTGGTGGGCAAATTTAATATACTTAACCACGGGTAGAACCATGTAGAAAAGTGAACCTGTATGTTTTTTTAATCCAGTTCCTGTATAACATATGATCTTTAGATTGTCTCCACTCAATCTGTCATATCAATCTCTTGAAGATCTTATACAAGTGCTCACTTTTGCCAACATATTTTCCTTAGGCAAAGTGCATCGCCACCCACATATCCCAGTACTTAGGCCTGGTTATAACTCGCTCAGGCATTCTACACTGCATTGTGGAATAGGGGAGATTTATTCTGTATTCAGATGTTTGGTATTGACTGACTGCAGAGCAGTGTCACCTGTCTAAACTCCAAAATTCATTTGTAAAAATGTTTGGATAGCCTAAAAAAAGGAAATACACAAGAGTTATAGACCAGACCAATAATAAGTGGCTACAAACTGGTCCTAATTATTTCAAACTTTCTGGAAAAGTATAACCAGACAGGTTATGGTGTGGTGGACCAAAATAAAAAAGTGCAGCGCATTGGCTTTTATAGATTAGGTCTTGGGGAGCAGCAAGGAAGTATAAAGAAACAGATTATAGTGAAATGCACTAAAAGAAAGAGATAAAACGCTTTTCTGTGGAGTGCTGGTATACGTGATAACAGTGTTTTAAGAAGGCTCTATAGTACTGTTGTACACACTGGTTCAGTGGAGGACTTTTTAATTCCTTTTTGCTCATATGTGAACAGGCACAAGTTAAAAGCATGGGATTTTGGTTGTTGAGGGGTTTGGAGCTTTGAGCTCAACCCTAATCTAAAGAAGCCATGGTTTCAATGGACTGCATTGATGATGGTCAGAAAGCCTGAAACAGTTGTATGCAGTTTTGAATAAATGGCTCTATAATATTAGGCTGTATCTATGTTATAAACCAGTAGTGCTGGATGTATAATTGGCCCAGGGGTAAATAAATGACTTACATTACTCCACCCACTATCTTAAAGTGAGGAACAAAACTCTTATTTTTGGGAATGGTGATGGAAGTTAGACATGTGGATGCCTTTAACTTTAAAAAGGTTCTGCAAAAAAAGAAGAAAGGCTGGTGCCATGGAAGTTGGCTAAAACATTTTATTATTGCATGTGAACAACAGTCAAAAAGAAACCAACGCGTTTCGGCCATTAGGTCATAATTATGGCTAACAAATAAGTGACACAGTGTAGACTAAATCACATGGTCAGCCCCAAGGGTCACATGACCCAAAAAAAAGGGGTGGCGGCAACTATCAAAACAAACACAAGAAGAGCACTATAAGCATACCATTGTACATGAATGTATATAATAACATGTATCACAAAAATAAAAAAATTAAAAAGTAACAGCATTGAATATAATAATAATAATTGTATTATATTAAATGTTCCTTTTTTTATTTTTGTGATACATGTTTTTTATATACAATCATGTACAATTGTATGCTAATAGTGCTTCTTTTGTATGTTGTGATATTTGCCCCCACCCCTTTCTTTGGGGGTCATGTGACCCTTGGGGTTAACCATGTGATTTAGTCTACACTATTTAAGCTGTTTTGTGTCACTTATTTGTTAGCCATGATTAAGGCCTGATGGCCGAAACGCGTTGGATTTCTTTTTGACTGTTGTTCACATGCAATAATAAAACAATGTTTTAGCCGACTTCCATGGCAGCAGCCTTTCTCCTTTTTTGCATGGACTATTTGGAGGTATACAGAGACTTCACAGGCTGAGTGCTGCGTTCTTGAGGCTCACCAGGCATTGCACAGGAGGTAGTAGATCGGATGCACCTGTTTCAGTTAAAAAGGCTCTACTCTATGCCTAGCTGTGGGACACCATCAACAGTCAGTCTATGAGGGCTGTTGTTCTGAAATTGCACTGGGGTATTGTTAAATTGTTAAATTAGGTGTAAATGTTAGCTTAACGCTATAGTAATATTCCCACTGACATGAATACAGTAAGAGTAATCAAAGAGCTGAAATATTTACTTTTTCTGGAGAAGATGCTGAACTCTACTAGATCCCTCCAGTACCGGTCATTTATCTTGCCCTAAAGGACAACTTGTACCCAAGGTACACTGGACATTAAAGTGGTCATATTAGATGTAAAAATTGCTTTAATGTGTGTAAATAGAAAAAACATTTGGTTCTGAACCTCGAAATTCATGTTTCTTGAGTTTGCTATACCAGAGGGAAGACTTGAAGGTGGTAACCTATTCACAGCCTTGACTGTTAATTGTCCTTGCCTTATCCAGGTTGTCATTGGCTGCAACATGGTTTGAAAAGACTAGAACCTGTTATGTTTGTTTGGTGTCATTTTCCTTCTGTGTATCTGTTAATGTATTCGTCTGTTGACATGCCTCAATTTCTTTGGTCTATTTTGCAGATCCTGAGTTCTCTAAATTGTTATGTTTTTTAAATATCATGCATAACATTGTCAAGGATCGCTGGTTTAATTACAGTTATCCAAACCAATGTGCAAGGTGAGAATTTTGGAGGAAATAAAAGCATCTCTGTCGGGCAAAGTACCCAACCACCTGATCACTGTGTTTTCAGTAGTTACAGGAGAGCTCTCAGGATATTTTATTAAAGCCCCCCCCCCCCCCCCCCCACACACACACATCTCTGCGTGGAATCAATCTCTCAGCATCCCAATGAATCACAAGCCTCCTGGCTTCTCCAGTGACCCGGGATAATGTTAAAGTCCCCCTGGTAAAATAGATCAGATTGTGATGTAATGATGAACGTAAGGGCTTACGTATTACCTCTGATGTGCCAGGCCAGATTTGCACGTTTGGCCGCACAAGTTTCACTCAAGGGTACTACACCAAAGCGCAACTATAAATGGCCATGGGGGGAAAACACTTAGACTTAGTCAGATTATCTGGAAGAAACGATAGGCAGCTTCTCACAGCAATCAACAAGGTATCAGCTTTCCTGTTCCAACCCACATAACACAAATTTATCAAGGAATATTCCCTAATCAATAAGTTTGTATGTTTAGAGTGAAGTCAGTATAATTACTGAAGGGTACATTTAAACCTATTTTATTATTGAATGCATTTTATTATAAAAGTAAGCAGGTACACATTTACTACATGCAACAATGTGTGGTATGCAACCATATGTAACATACCAAATGGAGCAACATGCTACATTTTTAATGGATGGGAAGGGAAGGAAAGAAGAAAGGAAGGATAGAAGGTAAAGCAAAAAAGGGGTGAGAAAAGAAGAGAAGGATTGAGGAAAAAAAGATGGAAGGAAAGAAGAGAAGGAAGAAAGAAAAGGGGGGGGGAAGAAAAGAACAGAAAAAGGGAAAGGAGAAAAGGAGGAACTAAGAAAAGGAATGAGGAAGGAAGGAAGGAAGGAAGAAGGAACATAAGCGCACTGAAAAATAAATAAGGAAGACAGTGGCAGAAAAAAAAGACTATATTATACCATACATTATGAAATAAGGGAACAAAAAGAAAACGAAAGGATGAGAGATTAAAGTATAACTAAAGACAAAGCTTTTTTTGTAGTTTTGGCTAGAGTGCAGAGGGATTAGAACTCTTGTTAGATTTTATCGCTGTCTGTGCGATTCACCTTCTCTTTTTGTTCTTTTCACCATTATTTTTGAGAACGAAAGTAAAAGAAAATCCCAGATTTTAAGCTGTCCTCAGAAAAGTAATAAAGGGAAAACTTCCAATGGGGACACTAGTTCTGGTGACCTGGGGGTCCACAAGAAAATCTCCTAATTTGCAGAGATTTCCTCTCACTTCCTGTTTGGCTATGGGGCAGGAAGTCAAGGGAAATCTCTGCAATGGGACACATATGGCAAAGAAAAAAATTAATTCTGATTAGGGTTATACCCTTACCTTGCTCTATCTAAAATGAAAAAAAAATGTGCCTATAGTTCTACTTTAACCGCTAGCCTACCAGCCGCCGCAGTTATACTGTGGCAGGTTGGCACGGCTGCGCAAATCGCCGTAGCTGTACGTCGCTTCTTTTAGAAGTCACAGCAAGTGCCCGCTCTCCTCCCCTAGTCAATCCCATTCCCCCCACAGTTAGAAACACTCCCTAGGGAACACTTAACCCCTTGATCGCCCCCTAGTGTTAACCCCTTCCCTGCCAGTGACATTTATACAGTAATCAATGGCTATTTTTAGGTCTGATCGCTGTATAAATGTCAATGGTCCCAAAATAGTGTCAAAAGTGTCCGATCTGTCCACTGCAATGTCGCAGTCCTGATAAAAATCGCAGATAGCCGCCATTACTAGTAAAAAAATTAATAATAATAAAAATGACATAAATCTATCCCCATTTTGTAGACGCTGTAACTTTTGCGCAAACCAATCAATATACGCTTATTGCGATTTTTTTTTACCAAAAATATGTAGAATACATTTCAGCCTAAACTGAGGAAAAAATTTGTTTTAAAAAAAAAATTGGGATATTTAATAAAGCAAAAACTACAAAATATTGTGTTATTTTCAAAATTGACACTTTTTTTTGTTTATAGCGAAAAAAATAAAAACCGTAGAGGTGATCAAATACCACCAAAAGAAAGCTCTATTTGTGGGGAAAAAAGATAATAAATTTTGTTTGGGTACAATGTCACAGGACCGCGCGATTGTCAGTTAAAGCGGTGCAGTGCCGTATCGCAAAAAATGGCCTGGTCAGGAAAGGGGGAAATCCTTCCGTGGGCTGAAGTGGTTAAGGAAAAGAAAGAAAGTTTCTTTCAGAATGTCAGTAGTACAAGAATAGAGGTTGCCCCAAGCGATGAGGGGAGATTGGGGCCTCACACTTCCTACAATTTCACACTGCCCACTTTTTCGTTCAAAAGTCCAATGTTAGTATAGCGAACTCCCCTGCGGAGCTATTGTGTTCTGGCAGGGGGACTGCCTTACCGCTAGAACACTCTGGTCAGAGCTCTCAGCCATTGGTTAAGAGCACTGATCGGGAGCCAATCAGTCATTGGCCAAGAGCACTGTTTTGGAGCCAATCAGCCACTGGCCAAGAGCACCGTGCGGGAGCCGGTCAGTAGACCTTTTTCGGTTATGAGCCGAATGGCCAGCTTCTGTCGGACCGTCTGCCATACACATGGGCTGATGCTAGCCGACATTTGGTCAGCGTGTACTAGACTTTAGTGAAAGAACCATGCTACTGAGATCAAGAGTCTCTACCTTGGGGTACCTAGGGTCAGATCCCTGCAGAAGGATAATGCTGATAATACTTGACATTATCATGAAGTCCTTTGCCACTGTATCTTTTTTTAGCTGCTTACTTTGGAGGTCACAGCATACTAATGCCCTGGACTCTGTAAAGTGGGTGCAAGAAGTATTGTCACCCAATCTAATGGTCCAGTGAATGTTTGCCTACCACATACACAATTATTCTGCGGATGAAAGCATGCACAAGCTTTGAAAATTCAAACCTCACACAGATTTCTGCAGGTTCATCCTAAACTGCTTCTATCTAGCTCTCACACACTGTGCATTTGTTATTAAGTTTTCATCTTCCGATGACAGGCACAATGGCAGGCAGCGCCAGGGTTAAGCAGGTGCTTCTGCTACCTGTCACCATTTCACCCTGTACATATCACAGCGCCAGAAAAGATTCCTTTTGTGGCTCATCAAGGAATATGCTGACCTACTTCCACGGGACTGTCAGGGCTGCTTAATTAGGGGCTTTACATACACCTGCATACAGCACATCCAAGACACACACACGCAACTTCAAAATCCTTCTAATAGACTATTCCTAAAATCGGTGCCACTGAATACCATTTGCATCGTGACTGTAAGACAAAATATTCTGCCCTGTCCCTAGGGCAATCTGAGTCAAGAAGGAAGCAGCTCGAAGAAACATTTTACCGAACAAATTTCACATTACTGCAGGGAGGCTGTAGTCTTTTACAGCAGTGGATACACGCTATATCAACTGATGATTTGCAGCAGATGTAAAAGCATAGTATAACCTGGGTCATGTGATTTCTAATTACAGATACAGTATTTCTTGGCTCCTAATTGCAGCTCCGACAAGTAGCTGCAATTAGTTATACAATAAATTTCATGGGAGGGTGGGAGTTTGTTGGTGATTGCTTTGGTAACCGGGGGATGGGTGCGACAGAGTGAATGCTATTTGTTTTAAATTCCAATTAGCTACTGTATCTATGTATATTATATGTTAATAAATATTACATTGGGGTTTATTTTTTGCTTTGTTGTAGTCCTTAAAACATTAGTGGTCTTCAAATTTCCTGAGGAAGCCAATATTGGCGAAACATGTCAGGAAGAGACACCACAATACAAGCATTTAACTAAGTTATCAGTATTACTACATTATGGACCTGTATGTTTAAACATTTTGTTAATTTTAAATTTTTTGATGAATATTGTCATTGGCATCACTATAATCCCAGTACTCTCCTATCATTTGTTATACAACAAGATTGATCATGAGCGACCAATCATACTGAGATCGTTATCCCCCAAAAACCCAAACCATTGCATAATGGGTTCAAATTAAAGACTTACCCCACCTTTCTTATTATGTTACACTCATATTTAGGGTGTAACATGGTGCCAGAACAACCTAATCCCACCCAGCAAGATCGTGGGGTACTTCTCATGTCACTTTTGAATTTTGCATAGCTGTATATTTCTTCACCCTTCACCCGCACAGCTGCATCATACATTCACAAATCTGTGAAGGAATGGCATAGTTGTGTGGACGGAGCCATGCACAGTAAAGCAAAATTCAAAAGTGACAAGCTAACTACAAGTCCCCTCTTCCACCGCGGCAGGGTAACTTGTAGTTATCAATAGTGATTACAACACTTGTAGACCATTTATACTTCCTGCAGCCTTGTAACCGAAGGTCCGTATGAATCAGTGGATGCAAAAAAAGTCTACAAGAATCTGTGCATTGCACCTGCAATCCACTCATCCTCGCTTCAATGCTTTGCAGGCTCCAATTCAAAAAAAATAAATGCATAGTTTTCTTTTTCTTCAAATATGGGTGGCTTTTTTGTAAATGCAAAAAGTAAACTTAGTCTTGAAAGTGTATCTAAACCCAGTCCTTAGATGTGGTGGCTGCTTTAATTTTCTTTTTTTAAGATTTTTTGCTATATTTTCACCCATTGATTCTGCTAGTAACACATTTCCATACTGTATCCAAAAGTGTATACTTAACAGGCAGTGCCCGGACAAGGTCCTCATGGCAGGATTACTGCGGGGGGGGGGGGGGTTGGGTGCACTCGGAGTCTGATGCAGCTAAGCATGGTAGCCAATCAGCTTCTAACTTCTGCTTACTGTATTTAATTAAGCTTTGACAAAAAATTAAAAAAAACTGGAAGCTGATTGTTTTCTTTGCAGAGCTGCACCAGATTTTGCACCCTCCAGTCTTAGTAAATGACACCCTATGTGTTATAAAGCAGAACTACACTGCATCTGAGCACCACAAACCAAAAACACTATTTAATAAAATTTTAATGTTCAAAACAAACTCATCCATCCATCCATTTCCCCATGCTTTATTTTGTTGAGAAATCACTTTGAAAAATACCCTTTCTAGCCATTGTCATCTTGCACAAGGGCAGATGAATCATGTAGCATTTACCTCCTGGAATCCATCTGCCCTTAGCTCAGGCATGCAGGCAGGAGGGTGTTCTTAGCTGAGAAAACCTCTCCTGAAGACTCCTGGGATGTATGACAACATGTGCCAAGGCCTGGAAACCCAGATGTAACGGAAGAAATGTAACAATAAAGTTTTAAACAAGTTAATACAATATACTTTCCTATCTATTTACTAATGTTAGCAGCAAAAAGATAAAAAACACTGTCAATGTTGACTGAGAGAGTGAAGTTAAACTTTAAAATGAAGAGGGGCGTGGCTTAGCAATGGCCGAGTGAGGACGCATCTGAAGAGAGCTCCTGACCACCTCACTACATTCCGCTGAATTGACGGTAACCTGTACATGCCAGAGAGGGATGATAACTCCCAGACGCTACCGGACAAGATCGTCGGCTGGAGGTAACCGTTCCTCAGCCCCGGGCAGTGGTATTCAACGTTACTTCCGAGGATCACAGGGAGTATCGCCGGGCGCCATCATAGCAGCCCCACGTGTCTGCGGCCTAACAGTGGATAGTACGCTGAACTCTCTGAGCACTAATATACCGCCGAATAATAATAATACTGACACAATCTCAGAAACATTTATTGCCGACACCGATATCATGGCTGACGTCTCCCCTACACCAAGGGACATTCCGGACGATATTCGAACCATCCTGCAGTCCCTGCCGACCAAGGCAGACATTGAAGGCCTCATCCTCCGCATTGAGGAAGCGCACAGCAGAGACATCCAGGAGGTGAGATCAGACCTGCATGCCCTCACAGACAGAGTGGACTCCGGAGAGGCCACAATCTCATCCCTAACGCACAGAATAGAGGAACTGGAGCGATCTCGGGAATCCCAGGATGCCACGGCGATCGACCTACAATTGCACTTAGAAGACCTCGAGGACCGTAGCCGACGCAACAACCTCCGGCTACGGGGTATCCCGGAAGCAACCGGCTCAGAGGACCTGGCAGTCACTGTGACAGCCATCTTTCAGCTCATTCTGGGTCCTTCTACTCCACCATCCGTGGAAATGGATCGGGTACACAGAACTCTGGGACCTAAATCGACCGATCCTGCCAGACCAAGAGATGTACTGTGCAGGATACATCATTACAATCAAAAGGAACTCATCCTGCGCAGAGCCTGGGAACAAGGGACTGTAGAATTCGATGGTGCCGTGATTAAGGTCCTCCCGGACCTCTCCAGGGCTACTCTGCAAAGAAGGGCCATGTTAAGACCCCTTCTAGACTTATCCAGGAGACAGGACTGCACATATCGTTGGGGATACCCTCTAGCGGTCAGCTTTCGCAAAATGAATGCCGCTTTCTCACTACGTACACCCGCGGATTTACCAGCTTTCTTTGCCTTCCTGGGAGTAGAGCCCATACATGTCCAGAATTGGCTGACCATCCTTCCACGTACTTCAAGCCGTCCAGGATCCTCTGCCTCACAACATCCTCAGCCGCCTCGCCGACAACGAAACAGAAGAAGAGCGCGCTCCCCTTCTGCCGACGGTACCAGGGAATCATGAGATATACCTCGATGAGCTATTCCATATCGTTTTCCATACACATCTAAGTTTATTAGGTTTGACTGTTGGATTCTGTTGCCCCCCCACCTTGTGCGGCCTGGAGACACTCTCCCCCCCCCATTACCACTTCAGGGAGGTCAACGGCCTCGCTCGGAAGCAGACATCTCCCGCTTCCTGACTATGCCTTGCTGCAGAATGCATGTTCAGCCTAGCAACAAGCAACGGCACTTCACGAGTGAGCAGCGACCGTGGAGCTGGAGACCTGGAGACAAGCTGGTCATGTGCCGAAAACTTGAGGTATGCTCGTCCCGATATGGTGGACATATTACTTTCACGGGTGCCTCGGGAGGGACATGGGGTTCTGCTCTTTGCACCTATCGTGGAACTTTGAACTTCAAAGGTCACCCTGCCACTCTGGAGCGCCATAATAACTGCCTTTGAAGAGGGCTAATGCGTCTGGAGTTTAGGTGGCTTGCCTTTATGATCCCTAGCGAGCATTCCGGATCCTTGAGAGGACATGAACTCGAACCCCTCCCGCAGGAGTGACTCCACGAGCTCTGCCGGTCAGACCCCCCCTTGCCTCCCTGCCACATTTGTCAAGCTTACTTTGTATTGCGGTACCAGGTGGGAACTGCAGATTTTATATAGTAATGATAGATGATTGTTTTTATGTATGTTCCCAGCTTAGTCGGAAGGGGAAGGTGATAGTATATAGAAGATGTCTGTTGGGGTGGGGTGCCCCCCCCTCTTGCCGGGACACTTGTCCTGGGGGGAGGGGGGGGATGACTCCGCTCTATGGGTACGGAACGCAATGGGGTACATGCACTCAGAGAAGATGAGTTAAACATCATAAGTGGGGGACTGAGAGTAGCCCGGATGTTGCATACCTTTTCACTTAATAAGTGACCTGGCGGCCTCCACCTCTGTCACCCTGGTATCCCCACAAATAAGAGGGGGGTGTCACGCTTGCTACACTCTAACAGAACCAACAGTGAGCAACTGGTGGCGGATGGACACTGCCAGATCGCACCTACCGCAATAGGGGGGTGGACGGGATCCATAGATTGGTTTGGTTGCTGTTATTATTTTTCTTTTATTTTCCTTTTGTGTTTTAACTGCACTTTAATTAAGATGTGTAGGAACTCTGGTTAATGATTCCCTCTTGGCACGAGTAGATGATAGGTTCATGTTATATTGTCACAGTCTAAACACAACTTAAATCTCCCTCCTCGATTTGACTGGTACATTTCTATATACCCACCGTCAACACATATTTCTCTTTCTCTACATGATATAGTACATTGCGGATCGGGGAGGTGGTCGGTGAGTATCTCACTGGTCATTGCTCTCTACAACCCCACATAGGTCTGCGCTCGATAACCAGAATATATCTGGTGAGCGTCTTAGTTTTTTTATTTTAGTACCACAACACCCCCCTCGGGGTACAGTACACATATTCCTGTCTGCTGTTCTCTTTCCCCTTCTTCTCTCTGCTATAAACCTTCCCACTCTACTACTTCTACCTACTAACCCTTCACCCTCCACCCCCCCTCCCACTTCCTCCCTCCCCCCCCCTCCACCCCCCCCCCACACCCCCCCCTCCCCTGTCCAGCGGGTCGCGGATCATGGAGGCGGTACGCGTGCTCTCGCTTAATGCGAGAGGCCTAAACGTCCCGGAGAAAAGACGTATGCTATTTCAAGATTTACAACGGCTGAAAACTGATCTAGCATTCATTCAGGAAACACATTTTAAGGAGAGCAAATTTCCCTTGCTGCAAAACAAATACTTTCCGAAGGTATTTCACTCTACCAATCCGACTAGCAAATCACGAGGGGTCTCCATTCTTATCTCCCGCTCAGTCCCTTGGACCCTAGAGGATATGAGAGCTGACCCAGAGGGACGCTATTTGTTCCTCAGAGGAACAATTGGAGGAGTAGCGGTGACCCTTGTCAACGTCTACGCCCCAAACAATGGGCAAGAACAATTTATTTCCAAAGTGACTAATACCCTTCTAGAATTTGCCAGAGGTCAGATAATACTGGGAGGTGATTTCAATGTCCCATTGATCCCATCAGAGGACACATCGGCGGGACACTCTTCACTTGCTCCCTGTGTGGGAAAACGTATTGCGCGTACCCTACATAAAGCTCAGCTAATTGATGCCTGGAGACTTACTCATCCCACTGAAAGGGACTATACCTTCTATTCAACAACACATAAACAATACTCGAGAATAGACTACTTCCTGATCCCCCACTCTCAACTACACGCAATTAGGGAGACCTCCATTGGCTCTATTACATGGTCTGACCATGCCCCCATTTTACTGACCTATGCCCTGACTGACCACTTTACCTCTAGAACAAGCACTTGGAGATTAAATGAAAGCCTCCTACAGGACAAGGAGGTACTTCAAGATGTAGTCAGGGAGCTGGACTTTTATTTCCAAACTAATGATACCTCTGAAAGTAACCCCGGCATTGTCTGGGAAGCCCATAAGGCTGTAATCCGGGGTGTCCTTATCAAGCATGGCTCACGCATAAAGAAACAACGGTCGGAGCAGCTGGCATCGCTTCTAACACAACTGAACCTTGCTGAAGCCCGACACAAACATGCCCAAAGTCCATCCCTAGAGGCCGAAATTCTGACACTTCGAAACAAAATTACAGATCTTATGCAATTTAGAGCTAAAGCCGCGATTCAGATTTGTCGCCGGATCTCATATGAGTCGGGTAACAAATGTGGCAAACTCCTGGCCAGGTCACTAAGAGAACAAGTCTTAGCTAATTACATACCACATATCAGAACCTCTACAGGCCAAAAGACCTCACTCCCACGTAACATAGTCGGCGAATTCAGGGAGTATTATGCAGCCCTCTATAATCTGCAAACTCCAGCTCCCCAGCTCTCCCGAATTGAAGAGTATCTCACTAACTCGGGCATGCCCAGAATCTCAGATGACATTAGGGAGCTACTTGACGAACCAATCTCCACAGAAGAGATACAATTAGCAGTTAAGGCATCTAAATTAGGGAAAGCCCCGGGACCGGACGGACTTACCGCACAATACTTTAAAACCTTACTTCCCTCCCTTGTACAATTCATGCATAAATTCTTCAATTACATAGGCCCCGATATCAATTTCCCCCGAGACTCTCTGACAGCACACATTACAGTGATCCCTAAGGAAGGTAAAGACTCATCCCTATGCGGGAGTTACAGACCAATCTCTCTACTAAATACGGATTTGAAAATTTTCACCAAAATAATATCCACTAGAATTCAATCCCACCTCCCCTCCCTAATTCACTTAGACCAAGTGGGCTTTGTCCCAACCAGAGAGGCTAGGGACAACACCACTAAAGTACTTAATCTCCTGCATGTGGTAAACAAGGAGAAGATTCCCTGTATTTTTCTAAGTACGGACGCGGAGAAGGCCTTCGACAGGGTGGACTGGCAGTTTATGTTGGCTACCCTGAGACACGTAGGCCTGGGTGGTAACATGATGGGCTGGATTAAATCGTTATATGGGACTCCTTCAGCACGTGTCCGAGCCAATGGGATACTGTCAGATCCCTTTGCAATCAAGAATGGAACACGCCAGGGGTGCCCTTTGTCCCCACTCCTCTTCGCCCTGTCGTTGGAACCTTTTCTGCGTACCGTGAGAGCCAATCCAGACATCTCTGGGGTGGACATGGGAGACTCACAACAGAAGATTGCCGCATATGCGGATGATATGTTGTTCTCTCTCACCAACCCTCTGATCTCTCTTCCCAACCTCCTCAGGGAATTTAAAACATATGGTGATCTTTCAAACCTGAAGATTAATTTCAGTAAGTCTGAAGCTATGAGCATAGGAATCCCCACTCAACATCTCACAGCCCTCCAATCCAGTTTCAAATTTAGATGGACTACCTCTGCTCTGAAATATCTGGGCACATATATCCCAACCAAACTCTCACAACTCTTCCCTTTGAATTTCCCCCCTCTGTTGACTAGGGTTAGAGCTCTCCTTACCAAATGGCAAACGGGTCTTCATTCGTGGTTCGGGAGATGCAATATTATTAAGATGTGCATCCTGCCTAAATTCCTCTATCTCCTCCAAGCACTCCCGATACAGATTCCCTCTAGCTACTTTGACCAAGTCAGAGCGGTATTCTTTGACTTCATCTGGGCCCACAAAAGACCTAGACTGAACAGACGACAGATTATGTTACCTAAGCAATATGGGGGTCTGGCAGTACCAGACCTTCGTAAATATCACCAAGCAATCCATCTAACAAGACTGGTTGACTGGAATCGACACCAATCCACGAAATTATGGACCACCCTAGAACAGACTCAATGCGATATACCACTAAACAGAGCTCCTTGGTGTCACAATTCCCTACCAAGAGACGTAAAAAACCACCCACTAATAGGCACTACCACACAAATATGCGCTACTCTTTTTGAACACACAAACCTGGTGTCATTGAGATCCCCTCTACTTCCGATACTGGGAAACCCAGAGTTTGTCCCCGGTTATACAGACCCTGTCTTCCGGGCAATGAGAGCAGCGGGTCGCTTCCAAGTCTCCCACTTTAGGATCAACGGTAGATGGCCAACGCGGTTAGAACTCACGGACTTAAATGGCCCCTTCCACCTAGATTTCTGGAGAGCTCACCAGCTCAGCCACTTTCTTAAAACACTACCTCTCCCAAACAGCCCTGACCAAAACTTGACCACCTTAGAGACTTACTGCACAGAAGAGGGCGCTGTGTCCCATATGTTGTCAGCTACATATCAGTTGCTAATTACCCCATTAGATGGCCATCGCCTTGGATGCCTGGACAAATGGGAAAGGGACCTACAATGCACTTTTTCCACACGACAAAAACAAAATATTCTCCAATTCACTTTCAAATCTTCTATCTGCTCGAAAACGCAAGAGACCAACTATAAAATAGTCACTAGGTGGTACAACACTCCGGCTAAGCTACAAAAAATATTCCCCGGTGTCACGAACCAATGTTGGAGATGTCAGAGAGAATGTGGAACGATTCTCCACATCTTCTGGTCCTGCCCTCTGTTGGAGGGGTTTTGGAAAACCATTCAACAGACATTGCAGAAGTTTACTGAATACCCAATTCAAGCAGACCCAGCTTGGTTTCTGTTACATGCAACTGACAAATCTCAGAAAACATACAAACGATCGTTGATACCTCATTTGCTTGACGCAGCAAAAGCCTGCATCCCCTTGTACTGGAAATCCACACAACCCCCTCCTATCAGTCTATGGGTTAGGAAAGTAGAAGAAATCAAAACAATGGAGGACTTAATTCTCTCAGCTCGCCACCAGAATGAACGCTTCACCAAGAAATGGTCCATTTGGAATGTTTTCTTTTTTTCGGACGAGGGCCAGACACTTTTGGGGAACTGATATAGCTCTACTTTGCTATACAGATGTACTACCCTATTGAGGTCGAATGGTTTCACCACCCTGTTTTCCAATTCGCGGGGGAGCACGCGTGCTGCCTCGGTAAGCTATGATGGTCCAACGCCCTCCCCTCCCCATACTTCCCCATACTACGTCTTCCACCTTCCTTCCTCCCTTTTTCTTCCTTCATCTCTCAATCTCTGTTCTCAGTGGGGCTGCAGTGGGTATAAGGGGTAACTATTAGTGCCCCGCGACCTATGCAGTTCTACCCATTTATTAAACTAGAAAATTAGGAGCAAGACTTGCGGAACTCTCCGACAGTCCTAGTACAGCTTAAAAGTGGGTTACATTCATGTCCCGACTGAGGTCGGGATCAGATACAGCCCTAATGTCAGGATAGCAATTTTTCATTTATTGTTGAGCTGAATATGACAAAGGGCTATGTTTATATCACTGTATGTTTTCTCGTGATTGTATGTTCTCGAGATGTTACATTTTGCTTTGCTTGTCTTGTGTCCTTTCATTAAATAAAGAATTTGAAAAAAAAAAAAAAAAGAAAAAAAAAAAAAACTTTAAAATGAAAGCTACAGATTATAAATACTGAATATGACTTTTGAAATAAAATGAACATGGTAAAGCTTATGTGACAAAGCAGAGTTGGGCTTTAAACCTCTGTTTTTCTTACTCAACTATCCATTATTTACTTTTAATATCTGAAACTTCAATAAAAACAGAAGCATAAAAAAAATCTACATACTAAAAGCAAGCTATAGTTTTCCTTTCAAATAAACCAACCTCATTTGTGTTTGTTGTTTCCACTAAATTAGAGGAAGACAAAGCGCTCACGTGCTGGGATGCTTGCACACTGGATTTGTTTGTTGTTTGTTCTACAACGTTGGAATTAATGTTCTTTAGGTTTTGAAAAGCTTACCGGCTTAAATGTCCAAAAAAATTATGACTACATGCATTGTCTTGGTCTGAGAGTTGCAGATCTGGTTTCCCACTGCAAACTTCTGCTGCATCCTCTATATGGCTGGGGCAACGTTAACGCATGTGGGCACTGATATTACCATCTCATTGTTATGTATTTTATGTACCTTTTTAGGTGGATACGTTTATACACTATGGTAAGGGCCTGCTCACCATTCCGTATTTTCCTGGAGTAAAATGTATGCATGTTACAGCATGAAAATTCTTTTCTAGTAGAAATGCCATCAACCCTCATGTCGCTAGTTCACAGTTACACTCAGCAGCACTATGGTCAAAATATAAAATCAAATATTCATTTCCACATTGTATTTCAATTATTTCTAGCCTACTCCTGTCTCGAACAATCTAGAAGCTTGTAAACGTACTTTTGTGAAGATCCCCATGCATTTACTTACTTGAATTCTGTGACACAGATTCGCTATGTCCTGTTAACCTCAGCCCCGGCCCTTTAAGAGGTTTAGGATGCTGGGAAGTGGGGAGTACTTTATGATCATGTGACTGCCATGACTGGCTGTCACTGCGGTCACATGATTGTAAAGTTCCCGTTCGCAAGCAGCGATTGGGAACTTTCCATTAGCCGCTGATAACTGTGCCGGGAGTGCACAGGGAGTACACGCTCTCGGCACAGCTCTTTTTGCCCCAAATCATGCAAATATGCGGCTGCTCTGCGCCAAGGCCCACGCGCAGAGAGGTCCCATATTTGCGTGCGGCCGGAGCCAAGGGGTTAATAGGCACTGCTGTGTCACATTTCACAGAGCCTGCTCTTTGAACTTTAGAGATGCTCTAGAGAGGAGGAGTTTCAGGTGGAGGAGTCAGAACAGGAATCACTGCTTGCGGGCAGCAAGGTACCGTGGGATATGTAGTCCTTAGAAATTGAACGTAAACAGCATAGGAGAAGCTGCAAAGCATGCAGGGAATCAAGGAAGTTTGGAAGCATTGGCAATTAGGCAGAACTCACAAAATGAAAGGAGATTTTTCATGTAAGCTTATTTTGGATTGTAAAAAATAACTGTTTGTAATAATATTACAATGATGATTTTACAAAAGAGTATACTGTGATCATAGAATTCCTTTAAATACACAAAAACAAGCATACACAAATAAAAAACATAAGGACCAAAAGCAGGAAGGTCTTGGATTCACGAAAATAATATTAGGCTGCCTACAGTTTAAGGATGGATTTCTAAAGTCTTTCATACACATCTTTCATGTCAAAGATAGTTACTAGTTACATAAGCCATAACTGACTTCTCTGCTATAGATATTGTACATTGGCGATATAAACATGTGCCTGTGGATTGTGTAAGATCTTTCAGACATGCAGTGAGATAATTGGCCCAGGAAAAATGTAAGCTCTACAGATGTCGGTCAATCAAGAAAGATAATTCAAATGAAAGATGCTTCTTGGTCAAATAGTGGGTCGTTTCTTCGGACCGCTATCCAGTGCCTGAGAGTTGCCATATACTGTACATGTGTAAGTTTGGTACGGTAAAGTGGTTGGAAAATCACTGATCAAAAATCCTGGAAGCCCCTCTGTTACAGAAAGATATACAGTGCAGTATCTGTTTTCATGTGACCTTCTGGCTTCTCCTTCCCTGATCTGAGGACTACATTTGGAGGGGCTGAGATTCCCCATTGATGCCAGCCGGGAGGAAGGGAGGAGAGCGGCGGGAGGTCACACGAGTTCACATCGGCGCTCTGAAATAGGCTTTTAGCAGCATTTTGTGGCAGAGGCTTTTAAAGGCAGGAAAAAAACCTCACCGCCAGTGCGTTCAGGAGCAGCAGTTAGGGCAGAAAAAATGCTTGACACTACTAAAAGCTGCTAAGAGCTGTTTATTATTACCAGATATTATTTTTATGAAAAGCCCTTCATAGCAGGATCACAAATGTACTATTTTCGTGAAAGGACCTTAAAGCGGAATAAACAAAAAAAAATTAAAATCCGCTGACAAGTAGGGTTTTATGACAGAATAGTCCCTATCGGCCTCTTCTGTCATAAATCCTTCCCCCTGCCTGTCAGTGGTAATGTACACTGAGCTGTGTATGTGCAGCTCAGTAAAAATCAACAGCACTACTCTGTGCCATGATAATTTGACTCCTGTGCATGTGCACATGTCATTGAGGCCTGGCTATTCAATTGGCCCAACAGAGCAAACCCAACAGGAAGACCAGGAGACAATGGAATCTCCAGTACTCAGCGGGAACGGTGATAGCGCATCGCTGGAAGACATAGTTTGACAGGTAGATCTGCCACAATGTGCTAATATGTGGTGTATACTAGCATATTATGGCATAAACCTCCTTGAGGCCCATTTATTTAAAAATATAGTTGAGTTTAATTTTGCTTTAAAGGCAGAATCACCAGGTATTATTTTCATCAAAAGTCCTTCTTGGCAGAATCACCAGTTATTATTTTAATGAAAGGATCCTCATGGCAGGATCACTGGATATTATTTTAACGAACGACTCTTCATGGCAGGACCACCAGGTAATATTTTATTGAAAGTATCTTCATGGTAGGATCACCAGGTATTATTTTAATGAAAGGATCTTCATGGCAGGATCAATAATTAGAAAAAAAGTCCTGCGAGCGCACAAGTGTACCTAATGCTAACAAAATAACACTACTCAGCTGCATATGTTGAACACGTCTTATATATCGTGCAAAATTAAAGGCAAAAGAAATAAGTTGTGCTAAAGTGTGCTGAAATAATAAATTAAAATATTTTTATGTCCATGGACATGAATAGAACCATATAGTGACACTTACAAATTATTATAGTGATAATAATAAACCCAATATTAAAACACAAAAAATAAACAAACTATACATGAGCTCATTAAGGTACAGTATATGCAACCAATACAACCTTATATTAGAGTGCAAAGTGTAAAATCAATTCAACCAAGCATGCTACAGTGAAAACAAAATCTTAAACAAAAAAAAAATATCTATAATATATATTACCAAAAGTGCTTGGTGCCATACAATATATGTGAACAAACAGTCCTCAATAGAACAATAAAAAATATATAGTGAAATCTGGAAAGTCAATGTCAGAAAAATGTGCTTAAGTGTCCAATGATGTTATTTTCCAGCGTGCTCATAAATTTTCTTTGTGATGAAAACCATGCTTTGGTGCAATCCAGTGCCCCCCAGGAAATATGCTCACCTCAGCTACTAACTAAGTCAAAATACACCTTTGAACCACCCCAGGGCTAAATATAGGTCACCAGATACCAGGTTCCAATACAATCAGGTTCCAATGCGATATGCAAAATTATAAGGAAAAACGCTCGATGGTGTGATGGTGGTTAGCTTTCCTAACATTAGTAGCAGCCAGTTGGGGGGACTAGCCTACTGGCTGCTACTAATGTTAGGAAAGCTAAAAACCCTGTGGTGACATCACAGAGTTAAAGTTTCTCTATACATCTACTCTACAAAGAGGTAACAACAGAGCGGCCGTCCAATCACAATCTCCTTGATGAAGACACATGATCCCTGTGTCGAACACGCGTAAAGGGGAGGGGCCAGGACGGAACGAGAGTTTGTGGATCTGTCACAGATGGGACGCACACCATACTCCTGCACCGATTCATTGATTGCACCCTGTGTATAGAGTGGTGCACTGACGCACCTTGAGTTTCTGAGTACCCCATTTGGGGTACGTTTTTTATTGATAAAATAATTGTAAAAACCGATATCACACCATCGAGCGTTTTTTCCTTATAATTTTGCATATCGCATTGGAACCTGATCGTATTGGAACCTGGTATCTGGTGACCTATATTGAGCCTTGGGGTGGTTCAAAGGCGTATTTTGACTTAGTTAGTAGCTGAGTCACACGCCCTGAGGTGAGAATATTTCTTGGGGGGCGCTGGATTGCACCAAAGCATGGTTTTCATCACAAAGAAAATTAATGAGCACGCTGGAAAATAACATAATTGGACACTTAAGCACATTTTTCTGACATTGATTTTCCAGATTTCACTATATATTTTTTATTGTTCTATTGAGGACTATTTGTTCACATATATTGTGTGGCACCAAGCACTTTTGGTAATATATATTATATACTGTATATATTATTTTTATAAGATTTTGTTTTCACTGTAGCATGCTTGGTTGAATTGATTTTACACTTTGCACTCTAATATAAGGTTGTATTGGTTGCATATACTGTACCTTCATGAGCTCATGTATAGTTTATTTATTTTTTGTGTTTTAATATTAATATTAATATTTTATTGAAAAGACTTCCATGGCAGGATCACCAGGTATTATTATAATTAAAGGATCTTCATGACAGGATCACCAGGTATTATTTTATTGAAAGGATCTTCATGGCAGGACCACCAGGTATTATTATAATTAAAGGATCTTCATGACAGGATCACCAGATATTATTTTATTGAAAATCTCTTCATGGCAGGACCACCAGGTAGTAATTGAATGAAAGGACTTTCATGGCAGGATTATCAGGTATTATTTTAATGAAAGGACTTTCATTGCAGGATCATCAGATATTACATAGTTACATAGTTACATAGTAGGTGAGGTTGAAAAAAGACACAAGTCCATCAAGTCCAACCTATGTGTGTGATTATGTGTCAGTATTACATTGTATATCCCTGTATGTTGCGGTCATTCAGGTGCTTATCTAATAGTTTCTTGAAGCTATCAATGCTCCCCGCTGAGACCACCGCCTGTGGAAGGGAATTTCACATCCTTGCTGCTCTTACAGTAAAGAACCCTCTACGTAGTTTAAGGTTAAACCTCTTTTCTTCTAATTTTAATGAGTGGCCACGAGTCTTGTTAAACTCTCTTCTGCGATATTATTTTAATGAAATAACCTACATGGCAGGATCATCAGATATTATTTTAATGAAATAACCTACATGGCAGGATCATAAGGTATTATTTAATGAAAGCTGCAGATTTAAAACAGCTGAAAAAAATTTTTTGGGTTACATTACCATGTAACAGCCTATATGAGATGTTAGTGAATGGGTTTGAGCTGGCCACACATCATACGATATTGTGGACTAGTAGAATTTACCATCTACGTTGTATGAAGACCTACCTAATGGGATATAATCCAAATAGATTGTTTTAGTAGGCCCTCACACCACACAGGTATATTTTGCTGTTCTAACAGATTAAATGAAAGAAAAAGTATATGGGCAGGTTGGTGGTGTAAAGGCGCCCCCCACTGCCCCCAGCATTCATTTATAATGCTATCAGATTAGCTGTTATCAGTACCAACTCTGTTTATCTGTGCAGTATTTAAATAAAGTCCTCAGATGATTTTGTCTGTGGAATTACTGTGCAGAACTGTTGTATGTATATACGTTTTGTGTAGTCAAGTATTTAAACCTTTAAGCCTTTTGTGAGTATTTAGTACAAGGAGACGAGCATGTAGAAGACAGATTACAATCCTCGACTAGTTATTAAACAATAACAAGCCATAAAACACTTGATGATTTGGCATATGGTTGTACTGCTGTAGACCCCTGTGTGCTATAAATGTAGTGACATTTTCCCTATGCTGCTGAAAAAGCTGCAATTACGAAGTATCTTCTGTTCTCTATGAGTTCTATTTTCAAGCTCTACACACACTGGCGGAAGGAAAAGCTAGAGAATTTCCACTTTATTTATATATGCTATGCTGTATGTATGGTCATGTATAGTTGTCAGTTCTCCTTGATTATCCGAAACAGTCCTGGAAAGGATTCCTGTTTTTCAAAAGCAAGCAAGTATATAAAAGTCTTTTTTTTCCCACTATGCATTGAATTTTTATCATCTGAAAATGTTCTGTTTGAGTATTATACTATAACGTACTTTCAATCAGAGACCTGGAACATTTGTTGGCCCAGGAAAACGGAAAGGAAGAACAATTTTCTGATACATGGACTTCTTGGTCCATGTTTCGGTATTCTATGGAGTTTGGCCCATGGGCTGAGTGTGAACCCGATACTACTACTCCTTAGCCTGGAAGGAGTATACCCCTACCTCCAATCTTGACTCTGCTGCTCTCCTCCATATTACTTTTGTCTGTACCTTCTTTTATGTTCTGTACCAAAACTTGCTTGTTCTTAGAACACTTGTTTTATAATGTTTTCCCATCGTACAAAAAACGCATGCGATCTCTACAACATAACACTTCCTGCATAAACAGTATCTCAAAGAAGCCTTAATGTATAACAGTATGCCAATATACCACTCACGACAGTTTTGCTGTGATACTATTGCTATTTGTTTGGTAATGTTTTTCTCTTTTTCCATTCCACTTAGTTGTTCTATTTTAAAACCAAAAACAGAGACTATCATAAGCTTTGTGAAAAATTCTGTTCTTCTGTACGATATCTTTTAGATATTACAGATTTTTTATGTTGTTATGCATACATACTCTTCAATAAAATAAGATTGAACTAAAAGACTCCTTGTTGATGTGATAACAATTTGCAAATAGCAACTGTTTGCCCAACTGTATGGATTGGGTTCGGCAGATAATATATTTACATCCTCCACTTGTAGTCTCTTGGGGTGAGTAGTGTGTTCTAGAAGTATTATGAGGGGTTGGGTCCAATGCTGTATCCTGGCCTAGGCCAACAAGGCCCAGGCCTAGGGCAGCACTTTGCAGGGGGGCAGCACGGAAAGAGTCCCCGCCAGCTTGTGCTACACTGTTAGTATAGCGCCAGTGTTATGGGGCAGACTGGGCTGAGAGGCAAATTAGTCCAGCGCCCCCATAAAGTGGCTGCACTGCTTCCAGTATGTAGGCGGCCGGCATTCCACAACTGTGGGGGAGGGGGGGGCGACGTTTCTAATTTTGACTGTCCTCTTATCCTGGACCACAAACCTTCCTCACCGTGCTATATGTTTTCTGCTGCACCATTGGCATGGTTATATCTTATTAGTCCTGTCCATACAATTATCAGAAATGTGTGCTTAAAATAGAACTATTGGCAACATTTTTTTCATTTTGGATAGTGTAAGGGAGGGTTATAGCCCCTGTTAGTTTATTTTTTACCATCCCTGTCCCATTGCAGAGATTTCCCTTCACTTCCTGCCCCATAGCCAAACAGGAAGTGAGAGGAAATCTGTGCAAATTAAGGGAATCCATTGCCCCCCCCCCTCACCCAGGCCCTCAGAATTAGTGTCCCCACTCGAAAATTTCAGGGCGGGTCTTAAACAGCAAGGGGTGTGGCCTTGACAAGAAGGGGTGGGTCATATTTAAATTAGGGGGTGCACAAGTTTAGTCAGGCCTAGGGCAGCACAAAACCTAAATACACTACTGGTTGGGTCTGTGTTAGGCTGGCCCAAAGATAATAATGCCTAGCCATACACACACCGCATCAACTTCTCTTCTTGGAAGGGTCCACTCCCACTCTATGTCCACCCCAGTGACACGCAATGCTACCAGGCCTAAATACTGCTCTATCCTTATACAAGCCAAGCAGATCAGAGAACATTTTCTTCTCATAAATATGCTAGATAATTTTTGCAATTAGGCAGCATGCCGGCAGCTTTTTTTCATTGTAAGCACATATATATCCTGTCAAACCAGTGCTAAATCTTGCAAAAGTCCAGCTCTTTCTGCCAATTACACATTCCTACTGGCCAGTGGGGCTGCCCATCATAGTGACTGGGCCAACAGGAAGGTTTTGTAAGCAGTGACACTACCCAAAAGTGTCAGAGCTCTGCCTATCAGAGCACCCTGGCATTTAGCTACAAGAAGTCTTGGGAGAATCCTCCGAGTCTTTCCAGGCCTCATGCACACAGACACATGGGGCCATAAAACATAAAATTTGGCTGTATTTTCCGGCCCGGAAGCCACAGGTGCTGCGTACAGCTGACCATAGATATTAATGGCTGTACGCAGCTTTATGCTAGTATGCACTGGTATTTGTGTGAACACGTGCCTGCATGCACACAGTCTGAGGTTGATTTAGTAAAGCCAAATAGACTGTGCACTTTGCAAGTGCAGTTGCACTCATTTTCCCCAAAACTTCACTTTGTAAATACCCAATCAGGTGCCAGGAAAATACATAAAAAACTGCATTTTTGCTTGCACGTTATTGGATGATGATAACTAGCAGATCTTTACATACATTCATTCATTGTAAAGTACACAGTCAATTTGCCTTTGGTAAATCAACCCCTCTGTGTCCAAGGCCATATGACTATACACATGCACGTTTAGACAAGTACAGGGGTACACCCATGTACAGCCATTGATTTACATGGGCAACTGTACAATAGAAAGCCATTGATTTCAACTGGCAACTGTTGCTCTCAGGTGGGAATATATGCCCAAATGTTACATTGTACAGTCCCAAGTGCCTGTGTGTATGAGGCATTAAAGTGACTCTGCATGCCCGAAAAATGAAGTGCTTGAGAGCGAACAGTATACAACACTTGCTTCTACCTTTTTTGTTACCCCATTGCTCTATTCTTCCACTAGAATAGGTAGAGCAATAGCTAGAACTGTAGAGGCAGAAGATATAGAAATTGTAGAGGAAGAAGGAGTACTTACTAATTTCAAGTGAATTATAGGTTGCGCCTGATCCTCGCTCATCCTTTCCCCATAAACCAAGTAGAGGACTCCCTGCTCCCATTTGTTCCATATGTCTGACCCCAATCCTAGTCACCTTTAGCACTAAATCCTAAATCTTTTTCTTAGTTTTCCCCCACTTCCTTCTTCTTAGCCTCTTCCTTGGTCACCTGTTTCTGTTGATTTTTTTGTTTAATTCAAAATCTGAATTCTACAAGATGGTTCTATACTGTGGGCATATATCTTTTTTTATAGTATTAGGCTGGGTTCACATATATGCGGCCACGGTTTCAGTGCGGCAGTCTGGTGCGGTTCTGTTCACCTGTTCAGGTGCAATCCAGGTGCAAATTTTTACCTGAAATTGCACCTGAACCAGATCCAAAAATGCACAGGATCCTTTTTAAAACTTCACCGCGGTTGCCCCACACATGTGTGAACCAGCTCCATTGAAAGCCAGTCACATTCACATGCTATGCAAATTGGATGCAGTTAAAAATGCATCCAATTTGCATATATGTGAACTAAGCCTTACTGGATAAAATAACTAGTTGTCTGTATAACTAGTTATCTCCTGCTCTCTAGCTCCCTCGTCACCTCCTCCCACGCTCGCCTCCAGGACTTTTTCAAAGCCTCTCCAATCCTATGGAACTCCTTACCCCAATCTGTCTGATTATCTCCTACTCTATTGGATTTTAGATGATCCCTGAAAACCCTTCTCTTCAGAAAAGCCTACCCTACCCACACTTAACAACTGTATTTTCATTTTTTCCATCAGCTCATCCCCCACAGTTAGTAACTTTTGTTTCCACTTGACCCTCCCTTCTAGATTGTAAGCTCTAACGAGCAGGGCCCTCTGATCCCTCCTGTATTGATTTGTATTGTAAGTGTACTGTCTGCCCTCATGTTGTAAAGTGCTGCGCAAACTGTTGGCACTATATAAATCCTGTATAATAATAATAATAATAATTATAGTAATAATAATAATAATAATAATAATAATAATAATAATAATATAGATCTCTCTACAAAGTACATGATTGACTAAAGAAAATCAATGCTATTCTCTATAATAAGACAATGTGAATATTCCTCTATGGCTATTAATATGTGTTTACTTCTCTGTCTCTTAGCTTACTGTGATCTTGTTGAATTCTATAAATAAAGAATTATAAAAATAAGAATTATGGGTTGCATCAGTAGAGATATCACCCATATAAAGAAGGAGGTTTTTTTTTTGATCATTTGGAGCTGAAAGTGTTACTAAACCCACAACAGTAATATCAGTCTGTATATGCAGTAAAGCATGCTTATTATACTCACTGTGGAACTGTGGATTAAGGGGTTAATCCTCTGCATTGTGTAAAAAGGTTGTTTGATCCTGTCTTCTGTGTTCCTCCCCTTCTTCCACAGTCCCCAAACAATCTCCTGCTAGGACAGAGGCTAGGGGACTAGCTGCACATGCTCAGTTTGGTGTGTATTGCTAGGGCCAATTGGCACTGTCCAGACAGAGGATCAAGGGTCCTGCATCCTTATAGGACAGTCAGAGGAGAATGAAAACTCTTCCTACAAGCTTTAACCAGACACTGATAGAAGTCACAAGACACCTCTAAATGCTGATGAAAAAAGGTATTTAGCAGTTTATATTTACTAAAACTATTGCATTTCCTTGTTCTGTATACTGTGGGAGACTGGATATAGTGAATGCAGGGTCCTGGGTTTAGTAACACTTTAAGTTAACCACTTAGTTAGCCTGTTTTGCTCATTTCCAGACACCTAATATACAAAATGATCATGATAAGACAAAGTCTTTGTATTTATTAAGAGTTTTGTATATACTCAATAGAAACATGTCTCAGGATAGTGCAAGAAATGGCGCAACTTGCTGTATACATGTTCCAGGACATTTTGCCATTTATTATTGCATGCATGCTTCAGGATCTATTGCTGCACACATGTTCCTGGAATTCTCCAAAGTTCAAAAGAACTTTGATGCTTCCTATTGCTGCATTGGCGTTCCAGGTTATTCTGCCATTTATTATTGCATACATGCTTCAGGATTTTTGCTGCACACATGTTCCTGGACGATCCCCAGAGTCTAAAAGAGAGCTATGTCCATTCAGTAACATAATTTATTTATCAACATCCTTTGGCCATTTCTGATGGACCTCTCCTATAAATAATTTTTCATAAATTCAGTGATACAAGGTAGATGATGTGGGTGCATTTCTAACATAAGATACAGATTTTTAGGAATATATTACCTTAAAATCTTTCAGGTGTTAATGGGGGTTTATGGTAACTGTTGCCTAATAGAAGATTTCCCTTACATTGAAGCAATTTCCTCTTCATGTTGTGTCTCTGGGTATCTTTCTGGTGTATCTCTGTGACAAATACTACTGCACTTTGCTTATCTTTACTGGTCCTTGCAATGCCTCATTGAATAGGCCTAAAAGTGGATTACTGATATTAACTGAGGCATAGTAGAGCTGAGGTTTGCACATACCAACCAAGCAGATTGTGACTGTACAGAAAGTCAAAATGCTCAAGTGCTTTCTCTAAGCGGCATAACTATGTTTACATCTCTCCAGAGTCTTATGAATCAACCATACTCTACCATGATTGTTTTATGAGAGTTTTTTTCTTATGTAGCTCAGTTATTTTAAAACCATTTGTTGCATTATATATTTTATTATATATTTTTGTGTTTTCATTCTTTTTTTTTTTTAATATCAGTGTGTCTAGTATACACACCTTTATTCTATGTAAATGTAGTCCTAGAGAAAAAAGAATGCTGTAATGAAGAAAGGTAGGAAAGGGGAGATTACATTTTATAAGTATGAAATTGAGGTAGGAAAAGGGGCCATTGTTTTTCAATGATATTTAGTTTTGTTAAATCTAAAGTCAATTGTACAGAGATTGTATAATCAGTTTGCACAGTGTTAGGCTAGCTTTACAGATTTCACAGAGAACCAGTAATGATTAGATTCATGCAAGAATCTGAATGTCCTTTTATTTGCTTTGCCTAATTTTCAGCAAAACAAGGCAGCAACTTCAGCTGAAAAATTGGACTCAGGTAAGGTATAGGAAGTTACCAAAAGAGAAAATACAAATGTTTTAATACGTAAGCAGTTCTAAGGAATAAAAACTGGATATTCAGATTTTTACACAGAGTTTTTGTAGTTATATTACTGCACTTGCAAAAACACAGTTGACTATTGCCCATGATACATTTTTTACACAAGATTACCTCTACACCTTAGTGCTAGGACACCCGGGCCACAGGTGTCCTAACACTATGAAGCCTGTGTTGCACTGAATGCTAATGGCCTTCTGAAGGATGGAATTGCTTTACTAACCCAACCTGCATGTGGCTGTACTGTCCGACTGAGCAAAATGGTACCCAAGCCCCGTCCCTGCGTCACAGTTGAGTGTGCTCTAGGAAAAAGGACTCTGCGAAGAAGAGGGCTTGCCACTGAGAAGCCCACATGGAAAAAATGCGACGGCTGAACAGGACCACAACCAGAGTACAAATTAACAGGGGCAGATTGAGAATACTCCAGATGGTGACCTGATGATATAGGGTGCAGCCTAGGGCACAGAAAGAGAGATAGCAGGGCAGCAAGTAGAAAGCTTCCAAGTTCCTCCCAGCAGGAAAGAAAGCCACAGCACAGGTGACACACTGGGGATTTTAAGGTTTAGGATCAGTATTCACCAGTGAAAGTCTGATGGCTGCCAGTATTTATTAGGGAACAGGACAACGCCCTTGCTTAATCCACTTCGCAAATGATATACCCCTGTCTTCAGGGACTTGAAATAACGGGACACTGATCGCCACTGCCTAAAGCAACTTACAGGGCAACCCCACATATTCCATCCCCAGCGGGTTCCAGGAACGGTTCCAGCAGCAAACCTAGGGTACCGACCTGGGAACTGTGCCAATAGCCAGCAGGGCTGTGATCAACTGAGTACTTGCGGAAAGATCCTGGCAGTAGAAAGGTCAGAACAGCCAGTAAGATCCCTCAGTAGAGATGGGATATCCATCAGCTAAGGACACTACCAAAAAAACTGAAGATTACTTGAGGGGTCCTCACAACTCTGGCTGTGTTCAATCACCTAAAGGTAACTGCATAAAACTCCTGTTGCATGTGGCCTTACCTGTGTCCTTTACTGTTCGAATAAAGGATAAGTTCACTTTAAAAAAAAAATGCACATTTACTTGCAGGTAAAAAAATGTGCATTTATTATTTTTTGTAGTAGGAGCCTGTAAAGCATTGCACCAGCGATCAGCAGATCGCTGATGCCATGCAGGCCTCCTGCACACTATCAGTGTATCTGTGTGCCACCCATTCCATACAGGTAAGCCGATACTCCCTGACAGGAAGACTCAATGAACTACCACATCACTCCACAGCGCTGTGGTAGTTCATTGAGAACTACAAGCCGACAGCCGCTAAGGATGTTGGGGCTTGTAATTCATTCAGACACACAGAACTGTGGGTATGAACAATGTGGTCATGTGGGCGGAGCCCTGCACGGCCACGCTGTTTTTTAACAGTGACAGCTAGTATAGCGAACTTCTCTCTGTGGCAGCAGCGGGGGGGGGGGGGGCAGCGGGCAGCGGTTGCAGCACTGGGGACATGTTACATGTTCCACCCAAATAACAGTTGGAACATGTAACAAGTTCCAAAAGGTGAACTTATCCTTTAATCAACTGTTTTTTCAGAATTTTCTGTCTTTTTAGCTTTATAAAGTAAAAAAAAAAGTAAAAATAATACAAAAAAAACCTCAGATGTAATTAAATACCACTAAAAAAGCTCTATCTGTCAGAAAATACAAAATTTGGGTCCAGTGTGGCCTAACTGAGTAATTGTGAGCCAAACTATCATGAACGAGTATTAGAAATTAGTACTAAAGTGCTTACAGTGACTGTGGCTCATGTTCAGATGTTAGTGTTGTTTTTCTCAACAACTAAACAGAGTTCAGCCCTTGGACAGCTCCCTAAGAGCATGGCCAATATTCATCTATCTTGATCCACTTATGCCCTGTACACACGATAGAATTTTCCGACGTTCGATGGGAGCTTGTTGTCGGAAATTTCGACCGTGTGTAGGCTCCATCGGAATTTCCAACACACAAAATTTGAGAAATCTGTTCTCCATTCCGACGCACAAAGCTCCACGCATGCTCGGAATCAAGCAGAAGAGCCGCACTGGCTATTGAACATCATTTTTCTCGGCTCGTCGTACGTCACCGCTTTATTGACGTTCAGAATTTCCGACAAGATTTGTGTGACCGTGTGTATGCAAGACAAGTTTGCGCCAACATCAGTCGGAAAAAAAACCATGGATTTTTTTGTCAGAAAATCCTATCGTGTATACAGGGCATATGCCTTCAGTGTCCATGAACACAACACAAAGAAATGCGCAAAACAACATATCTGTCTCCTCCATGACATCTCTGGGCACTAGAGCCTCTTTTCTTTATATTAGAGAGTCCATATAACTGTTTCCTCCATACTGCTTGTTGCATCAGAGCTTTTGCTTGCACTTAGTTCTCATGCGTTCGGATGAGATGACGGAAGCAAAAAGAAAGCATCTTTCAGCAAACGTATGCCAACCGGTCTGCTTTGGCAACCATCAGGCAGTTGGCAGCACATCTTCTGTATCCCCACAAGGTGTCTCCTTGTCCTTGCTTGCCCTTGCCTGCTTTTTGAATTAGTTTTGTAATTTTTCATAAATATCACATTGGTATCGGGAAGCTCTGCTGGTATGTGAAAATCAGCCTGAAATTGTTCTGTCCTGTCGCAGAGTCCATGAAATGCTTTAAAGCTCTATTATCTGTGACATGAAGGAGTGAGCGGGGGAGGAGAGGGAGCAAGGAGGAGGAAGAGGAGAGGGAGAGCTTGAATATAATCCACACAGCAGCTGGGAAACGGATCTGTGTCTGGATGAAATACTATAAATCCTGCAGACAAGGAACAGAAGAACAGGAGTCACTTTCCTGGGGAAAAAGGGGATGAAATGTCACTGTGCCAGGAGCTCAGATTGTAGCAGCACAGACATTGACTTTCCTCAGCTCACTAATTGCCTGAGTCTGGTGATGAGAGCTTAAGACTGGCTTCACACTGAGAGCTAGAAATAATCGCTAAATAACGCCTGAAAACCGCCTCCCATTCATTTCAGTGTGACTTTTCACACTGGGGCGGTACGCTTGCTGGACGTTCGGAAAAGTCCTGCAAGCTGCATCTTTACAGCGCTCCCAAAACGCCCTGCCCATTGAAATAATGGACAGCGCTTTTATAGCACCTGAAAAGCGATTCGGAAGCGCCACAACGCGGACGCCTTTAACCCTCTTCTTCAGCCGCTAGTGAGGGTTAAAAGTGCCTTACTAGCAGCCGAAAAGCCCCGCTAAAACTAGTGGCGCTTTAGCGCTAACGCTCAGTTGTCTCAGTGTGAAAGTAGCCAAAATACAAACCATTTAATCCAACTATATATGCATTTAATGAAAATCTTTTCACGGTTAAAAATTTCAGTTTATTATTGAAAAGACAAATATGGTATAACAGTCAAGCTGACAGTAGTAGTTACAGATCAGTACCAGTTTGTGTGTACAGGGTATGTACAGTTAAGTAAAGAGTATAATTACATTTCATGAGCCTTATTTGTTATGAAGGCAGCAAAAGTTTCGATAGGCAGAGCCAACAATTATTCAGTTAACATCAGCGATATTGAACCACCTGGGAAGGGTTAATATTGAAAGGGAGGGAGGGAACTGTATGGGGACAGGGAGGAAGGGAAGGGGAAGGAAAGGGAAGAGAAAAAGGGGGAGGGCAGAGGGCAACCCATATTCATATATTGTGAGTAGCAGGCCACTCACGCTGTCCATGGTAACCAGATGCCATCAAACTTTTTGGGACATTTCCTGTTCAAGTAAGTCATTTTATATAGCGGTAAGACACTATTGATGGAGTTCTCCCAAAAAGTCACTGTTGGAGGAGAGGCAGAGTGCCACTTAAGTAGTATGGCTTTCTTAGCATAATACATAAGATAAGAAACCAGGAGTTTGGTGTAACAGGGCCTCTGATCATCCTCCTGTATACCAAGTAGAGCCAGCTCTGAAGACAGTGCCAAGGTAAACTGGATAATGAAAATCTTTAAATGTATTTTAATTACTGCTTGTATAAGTACCCGACTCTGTCTTTATATGAGCTTCCCACTGGACTGAGGACAACAGGGTACATGTCAAAATCTACAGTAGTGTTTCTCAATCCTTTTTCAGTCAAGGCACCCTTTAAAATTATAGACAATCTCAAGGCACCCTTTAAAATTACAGACAATCTCAAGGCACCCTTTAAAATTATGGACAGTCTCGAGGCACCCCATTCTAAAATGTAAAAAAAACTATTCCAATAGCTTTACATAAAGTAGCAACATCCACACATGTAGGACACCCAATGTTAGAGGTGATTTATTCTTCCAAAGCAAATACACCTTTGCACACAGGTACTGACTAGTATTCCAATGTTTCTCTTCTCCCTCAATTTCTCTCCATCAATCAACTAATGTGACCCCCAGTGCTGAGGTGGGGGAGGGTCAAACAAGGATGCTGTGGAGGCAACAGACATTCTCCTTATCAACGGATGACACGATTGGTTGTTAGGATGCAAAAAAAGAAGAAAGGCTGGTGCCATGGAAGTCGGCTAAAACATTGTTTTGTTATAGCATGTAAACAACAGTCAAAAAACCCAATGCGTTTCGACCATCAGGTCTTAATCATGGCTAATAAATAAGTGATACAAACAGGTCTAAATAGTGTAGACCAGGGGTAGGCAACCTTAGGGAGGTGGAGATCTACCTGAACAACACGGGAGTAGCCAAAGATCACCGGCCACAGTGACATCTCCTCACACCTTGCACAGCAAATGCATTGCACAGCAAATGAGGTGGTGAGAAGGCAACATATTGCCTCCTTACCACCTATCAACACACACTCGGATTGCTTTTCAGAGGAGTAGCACTTTTGCTCGTACACACGTAAAGTTAGGGGGTGGTAAAACAGCAGGATATAATAGAAGTCTATGGCTAAGTGCAGCAAACCTGCAGGTACACTGCACTGCACCCACGGTGTGAATAAACGGCAGCACATCAGTGTGAAAGCAGCTCTATACTATTATGCCCAGTGTAATGCTTCACATTGACCTGAAGATCTCTTCTTTCCTGCTGCTGGCACCACTCTGGAGACCGCTAGCTGGGATAATATCACTCCGCATGGGACAGGAGCCAGAGCTACAGAGGAGGCATCAGCTTATACGGCTCTTGCTCCCAACTACACCTCCAACTTTACAAGCAGTTCCTCTGAACTGCACTTTGTTTGATGTTCTGGAATGGTGGGTCAGCAAACCCAGACCGAGAACTACCAGCCACCTGTCCGCGATCTACCGGTAGATCGCAATCTACAGGTTACTGACCCCCGGTGTAGACTAAATCACATGGTCAGCCCGAAGGGTCACATGACTCAAAAATGGGTGGTGGCAAATATTGAAATTTACAAAAAAAAGAGCACTGTAAACATACAATTGTATGTGTTATGCCCCGTACACACGGTCGGATTTTCCGACGGAAAATGTGTGATAGGACCTTGTTGTCGGAAATTCCGACCGTGTGTAGGCTCCATCACACATTTTCCATCGGATTTTCCAACACACAAAGTTTGAGAGCAGGCTATAAAATTTTCCGACAACAAAATTCCGATCGTGTGTACACAAATCCGACGGGCAAAGTGCCACGCATGCTCAGAATAAATAAAGAGATGAAAGCTATTGGCCACTGCCCCGTTTATAGTCCCGACGTACGTGTTTTACGTCACCGCGTTTAGAACGATCGGATTTTCCGACAACTTTGTGTGACCGTGTGTATGCAAGACAAGTTTGAGCCAACATCCGTCGGAAAAAATCCTAGGATTTTGTTGTCGGAATGTCCGAACAAAGTCCGACCGTGTGTACGGGGCATGAGTGTGCTGATGTGTTCTCTTTTGTATGCGTTAGACGGTCAGCCTTGATTCTACTTTTTAAAAAGTCTGTCGTTTGTGCGATACCACAAGACACATTTATTATTTTTCTACTCAATATTGGTTTTATGTACTTGTCTTGGGTTTATTCATTATTTTTATTATATTTGTGTTCTAGAGCCTCTGGCCGCATTTATTTGTTTCACATTAATACTTTGGGATTGAACAGCGCAGCACGGATTCTATTTATTTCTGTATTTCTTAGTGTGGGAGCATTTTAAATGTCAGCAGCCGCATTGGCTTTTTACCTTATCCTTTTTACAAATAGAGTATAGAGAGCGGGGCTAAACAAATCCAAATATGGGTATACCAACCAAAATGCCTAAATATGAAGCAAAAAGAACCAAAAGAATATATATATATATATATATATATATATATATATATATATACAGTGGCTTGCGAAAGTATTCGGCCCCCTTGAACTTTTCAACCTTTTGCCACATTTCAGGATTCAAACATAAAGATATAAAATTTTAATTTTTTGTGAAGAATCACCAACAAGTGGGACACAATTGTGAAGTGGAACGAAATCTTTTGGATTTTTGAAACTTTTTTAACTAATAAAAAAATGAAAAGTGGGGCGTGCAAAATTATTCGGCCCCCTTGCGTTAATACTTTGTAGAGCCACCTTTTGCTGCGATTACAGCTGCAAGTCGCTTGGGGTATGTCTCTATCAGTTTTGCACATCGAGAGACTGAAATTCTTGCCCATTCTTCCTTGCAAAACAACTCGAGCTCAGTGAGGTTGGATGGAGAGCGTTTGTGAACAGCAGTTTTCAGCTCTTTCCACAGATTCTCGATTGGATTCAGGTCTGGACTTTGACTTGGCCATTCTAACACCTGGATACGTTTATTTGTGAACCATTCCTTTGTAGATTTTGCTGTATGTTTGGGATCATTGTCTTGTTGGAAGATAAATCTCCGTCCCAGTTTCAGGTCTTTTACAGACTCCAACATGTTTTCATCCAGAATGGTCCTGTATTTGGCTGCATCCATCTTCCCCTCAATTTTAACCATCTTCCCTGTCCCTGCTGAAGAAAAGCAGGCCCAAACCATGATGCTGCCACCACCATGTTTGACAGTGGGGATGGTGTGTTGAGTGTGATGAGCTGTGTTGCTTTTACGCCAAACATATCGTTTTGCATTGTGGCCAAAAAGTTCGATTTTGGTTTCATCGGACCAGAGCACCTTCTTCCACGTGTTTGGTGTGTCTCCCAGGTGGCTTGTGGCAAACTTTAGACGAGACTTTTTATGGATATCTTTGAGAAATGGCTTTCTTCTTGCCACTCTTCCATAAAGGCCAGATTTGTGCAGTGTACGACTGATTGTTGTCCTATGGACAGACTCTCCCACCTCAGCTGTAGTTCTCTGCAGTTCATCCAGAGTGATTATGGGCCTCTTGGCTGCATCTCTGATTAGTCTTCTCCTTGTCTGAGCTGAAAGTTTAGAGGGACAGCCAGGTCTTGGTAGATTTGCAGTGGTCTGATACTCCTTCCATTTCAAAATGATCGCTTGCACAGTGCTCCTTGGGATGTTTAAAGCTTGGGAAATCTTTTTGTATCCAAATCCGGCTTAAAACTTCTCCACAACAGTATTACGGACCTGCCTGGTGTGTTCCTTGGTTTTCATAAAACTCTCTGTGCTTTCAACAGAACCCTGAGACTATCACAGAGCAGGTGCATTTATACAGAGACTTGATTACACACAGGTGGATTCTATTTATCACCATCAGTCATTTAGGACAACATTGGATCATTCAGAGATCCTCGCTGAACTTCTGGAGTGAGTTTGCTGCACTGAAAGTAAAGGGGCCGAATAATTTTGCACGCACCACTTTTCAGTTTTTTAATTGCTAAAAAAGTTTAAAATATCCAATAGATTTCGTTCCACTTCACAATTGTGTCCCACTTGTTGGTGATTCTTCACAAAAAATTAAAATTTTATATCTTTATGTTTGAAGCCTGAAATGTGGCAAAAGGTTGAAAAGTTCAAGGGGGCCGAATACTTTCGCAAGCCACTGTATATATATATATATACATAAATAAAGATGAATACATATAATTTCAGATACAAATCCACATCCCATCTAAGGTTAAGGCCAAGAAGGATGCGGGCCTGTATTCTGAAAATCCAGTAGACCTCACGCTTTAATAATCTACGGTATCTATCCTCACCACATGTTGCCAGCAACACTCTCTCAACACTATTAAAGCTGAAAGAACTCATATTGCCTTTATGCACATTCCTAAAGTGTTTGGATATGGTGGAGATGTTTTTAGCATTTTCATTTAAACTATCACAGTAATCTTCTGCTATGCGGGAACGAAGTTGACGAATTGTACAACCAGCGTACATTGGTTGTTAGGATGCCTAGAAAGTCGTAATGGTGCACAATGAAAACCCGTGGCTTTGTATAACTTAAAGGCAGGCTTCATCCACCTGCATCGATTTTTAGGCATTTTGCCAAGGCACCCCTGAGGAAAGGCACCCTGGTTGAAACCAGGAGGAAACAACACACTGGGGTTGATTTACTAAAACTGGAGCGTGCAAAATCTGGCGCAACTCTGCATAGAAATCAATCATCTTCCAGGTTTTATTGTCAAAGCTCAACTGAACAAGCTGAAGTTAGAAGCTGATTGCCAACCAAGCACAGCTGCACCAGATTGTGCACTCTCCAGTTTTAGTAAATCAACCCCATTGAGTAGAGTGATGACCCTATTAGTGTGCTAATGCTCGTTTATTATTCAATCAGTAGGTCAGGGTGTATTGGTGACCCATCTCCCCCTTTGAGAAAAGTGATGTCACTGACGTGCCTGGACTGCAAGACTAGCTATACAGGATTACAAATCTTTTGGCAGGTAAGACAGTCCACATATGAGTTCTTCATCCACAGGAGTAATAGCCAGGTCATTTCATTTTGGCTCATGGATTTGTGTCACTGGGATAAGAAGCCGTCGCAATGTTTCTACAAAAAAGGACACTAACAGCAAAAAGAAAAACTGAGGCTCTAAGCCCGTCTTGCTCTATCCAATAAAAAAAATTTGGCTGGGTACTTTAACCTGTGTTCTTCTACACGATCCAGTGGGTTGAGAAGAGAGTTCTGTTTGTAATATGGCATCTGCTTACATCCAGTAAATGTTGGCTACAGACACATGGATATCGGCACAATAAGCCTTCCTTCACAGACAAGTCTGATGACCCATTTTACGATAAAAATATGTTCGAATATGTAAGTGGGGGCTATGAAAACAGCATTAAATGTACTTTGCCAACAGGTAAAAAGCATGGAGGCACACAAGTCTAACAGTATACCTCTGACCAAAACCTTTTCATTTTATCAAGTGGAAGAAGTTGATAGAACATCTGTCAGGGTTTTGTAGCTGTCTGTATCTAACTGGGGAAATGTCACTTCCTGCCCTGGAAGAAAAGATGTTCCCATTCAAAGATTTGCCCTTATCTTCTCTTCCAGTGACAACTGGAAAATCACCTTTTTTTCCCAGTGACAATGGTCACCAGGGCAAACACAGATGGCAAACCCCCCAACATGGACACAGAAAGAAATAAAAAAACACAATATTTGAGTACGAATAAAGCACATGTGTACAAGTAAGCTGTGTAGTTGATATAGAGATATACAGTGGGTAAACACGTCATAATTTTTCTAGGTAAATATATTTCTAAAGGTGCTATTGACATGAAATTTTTCCCACATGTAGGTAACGAGAAAAGAAAAAAGACCCCTCAGAGAGTGGTGGGACTTTGAAGGCAACGGAAATGAGAATAAAAAAGCAGGTTTTATTAATACAAATATATAAAATTATACATATTGAAAAGAATTTTTACAGATACAAACATGTGAATCAGTTTGACAATAAAAACAGTATTCTGCTGGTGAGCGAACAACAGGTGTATTCATGTAGTCTTCTACCTGAGCCGTAATCCGTACATGTCGGTAACAACCCATGCAATTCACACATACAAAGAAACCAAAACAAATAAGTTCAGAAATTAAGTTATGTGTAATAAAATGGAATGGCACAGGGAAAAAGTATTGAACACATGAAGAAAGTGAGGTGCAAAAAGGTATGGAAAACCAAGACACCAGCTGAAATCTATCAGTAATTAGAAAGAAATCCTGCCCCTTGTCAGTGCAAATGAATATCAGCTGGTTCAGTCTCAACTGATGGCCTATAAAAAGGCGTCTCATTATCAAGGTGTCACACTAGAAACATCTGATGATGGGTAAAAGGACAGAGCTCTCTCAAGACCATCACAACCTTATTGTTGCAAAACATGCTGATGGCATTGCTTACAGAAGGATTTCTAAACTTCTGAATGTTCTATTGATCACTGTTGGGGCCATAATCCGTAAGTAGAAAGAACATCATTTCATCATAAACTGGCCACGACAGGGCGCCCCTCGCAAGATTTCTGACATAGGAGTGAAAAGACTTATCAGAAGAGTTGTCTAAGAGCCAAGGGCCACTTGTGGAGAGCTTCAAAAAGACCTGGAATTAGCAGGTACAATTGTTTCAAAGAAAACAATAAGTAATGCACTCAACTGCCATGGCCTGTATGCACGCTCACCTGCAAGACTCAATTGCTGGCGAAAAAGCATGTTGAAGATCGTTTAAAGTTTGATGCACAACATATGACAAGCCTGTGAAATACTGGGAGAATATAGTCTGGTCAGAAGAGACTAAAATTGAACTCTTTGGATTCCATAATACACACCATGGTTAGAGGTCAAATGGCACTGCCCGTCATTCCAAAAACACCATACCAACAGTGAGGTTTGGAGGTGGGAACATCATGGTGTAGGGCTGTTTTTCAGCATACAGTACTGGCAAACTTCATACCACTGAAGAAAGCATGACTGGAAAAATTTACCTAGACATAAAAAATCTGCTGCCATCTACCAGGATGATGAAGATGAAACAAGGGTGGACATTTCAGCAAGACAATGATCCCAAACACAAAGCCAAGGAAACTCTCAATTGGTTTCAAAGAAAGAAAAAAAGGTTGCTAGAATGGCCCAGCCAATCACCTGACTTGAATCCAATAGAAAATCTATGGAAAGAACTAAAGATCAGAGTTTATAGAAGAGGCACATGGAACCTTCAAGATTTGAAGACTGTGTGGAAGAATGGGCCAAAATCACACCTGAGCAATGCATGCGACTAGTTTCGTCATATAGGACGCATCTTGAAGTTGTCATTACCAACAAAGGATTTTGTATGAAGTACGAAATACTTTTTCCCTTTGTCATTCCATTTTATTACACATAACTTAATTTCTGAACGTTGGGTTATTTGTATGTATGGATTTCATGGATTGTTACCGATATGTGGTGAAACTTTCATGTCAACAGCCCATTTAGAAATATGTTTACCTAGAAAAATGGTGACGTGTTCAATACTTTACCCACTGTTTATACCTAAAAGTTTTTAAATATTAATTTTAATCTGCTTATATTTTGCCTTCCCTGGTTCCTACCTCCCTCCTGCCTTTATCAATATACCAATTGGATTTTAAAAATTCTTTCGGTTTCATTACATATTTTATTTTAGACCTAGTGATATAGTTTCTGTGCTTCCCTATGCAATGCAGGAAGGTCATGGCTTGTGGTAGGGACCAGCTGGGTACTGTATATAGCTTCCTGAAAACATCACAGCACCCTGTCTGTACTCCCCTCAAGAGCCCTCAGCTTTGATAAAAGAAGTGGGTTGGTCTTTGAGAGGCATTATGAAAATATTAAAATACCTTGATGGGTGGATGTCAGTCTGGACAAGTGGGTGTTTGTTTCTAGCAGATAGTGCCCATATGTGATGCTGAGTCTCCAGTAGGGAAAAAAAAAAAGCTGAAATCCAATAAATGCGAGGGGCAGGCCAAGGACAGTCAGACTGGGGCAGAAAGTGCTAGATTATGTTGTGTGTCCTCCAGCCAAGAAATGAGGCTTCCTGATTTCCTGCAGCTACTAATGCACACTGGGAGAAGCTTCCAGTGTGCAGCATCAAATCACTTTTGGTACAGGAGAGGAGTTTGTATAACTGTGCAAGTCTGAGAATAGTGCTGGAGTTCAGCATTAACTAAATCTCAAGAAATAGCAATAAACCCTGACAGAGGGTCAAAAAAAAAAAAAAATTTAGACACACATACACTTTAAACTGGCACTACCAAACCACAATAAATTCTTAGTCATCAGATAAACCATGTCCAGAGTCTATCTTCTCTCCTTCGCAACATTATGTTACTAATATTTACAGATGCACTATTATAATGTGCACTCTGAAATTTCAATACATGTAGCTAGGTCTTCAGAACTGTCAGAAGAGGAGCAGCCATACGCACCTATCAGTTCACTGTTTCTGCTTTTCTTCATGTATTTTAATAGGATTTTGTGTCTGAGCAACAGAAAAGACATTTACACAGGCAGAAGGGGACTTGTACTGTAGAACACAAAGCAGCCAATGTTAAGCCACCCTCCATCCACTAGAGGGCAACCTGGGGGTGTGGATTGCTTGAGATTCTGAGAGGAAATGTGGAGGTCTGTGGGAAATGTAGTTCTCAAAGAGACACAGCCTGCAGTACAGTTTTGTTCTTGGACTTTAAATCCCAGCTGCACTGTGGTCCCCACCACAGTGCAGCTGGGATTTAAAGTCCAAAACTGTACTGCAGGCTGTGCCTCTTTGAGAACTACATTTCCCACAGAAGGAGGAAGGAGAGTGTTGTAATTGTGTTCCTGCACTGAGGAGTGGAAGGAAAGAGAAAGGCAGAGAAACTGGATTGCTGCACTTAGGAGAAAGAGAGATACAGTGGCAACCATTCCAGAGCATTGAAGGACATCCTGGATGCTGGTTGAGCCTGCTGCCTAATTGAGGAGATGGAAGCTGAGAACACTCAATGGGGTACACTTTGCCAGTGAGCAGAAGGAGATCCCCTGCTGACATAGAGTTGCAAGAGGCCGCTAGCCAACCGTGAATTACACCTTGATGAAAGAGTGACAGTGTTGTCTGTAATAAATACAGCGATAGTGGCTGGATCAATTATAAAAGGGACATTATTTTGAGCGCTCCACCAACGGTTGGGCCCCAATGCCCAGCATAAGAAATACAGTAGTTTATTATTGACTGCTGAACTGTTATTGTGGTAAATCTCACCGTAGTTAGGGTTTCCCAGTACAGGGTTCAGGATGAGGTTGTTTTTTATAACAGTTATAGTTTCTGCAGCATATTACTCCTATTGCTTAATCGTTGCAGTATAGTTCTCTTACTGTCAAACCTTTACCTCCATTCATAGGTGTCTGCTGCAGTATGTATTAAAGCAGAACTTAACTGTATCTGAGCACCACAAACTAAATATGCAATATTTTTAATATTCAAAGCAACTCCCTCATCCATCTATGTCTTTGTGCTTTTTTTTGTAAAAAAAAATCACTTTGGAAAGAATGTCTATTAAGATTCCTGGAATGTATGATATCGTTTGGACCCAGTCCATAAACCAGGAAGCAACTGAAGAAATGTAAAAAAAAGTATATATAATATACAGTACCTTCCAATATATTTACTAAATTGGAAAATAACATGGCAATTGGAACTATCTAAAGTCTGTAAAAGTATGGGCTTATGCTGTATACATAAATATCTATGCTGTTCACAGAATACTTTTTCTTAATTTGAGCCTACTTGTCTTACAGCTCAGTGATCTTTTAAATATCGCTTAATCCTAGCAATAATTCTCAATGACTCTCCAATTTTTTAAAAAAAGACATGCAAATATGTAGGGCATTCAAATTACTTGTTCTTTTAAAAATACCTTATTTAAATCATAATACCATCAGCAGGATATATTTTAGGTAAGAGATAGAAAATTATGTAAATGTATAAAAAATTGCATTATCTCAGACGAAAAGGCTTTGTGAAACTGATAACTGAATATGTAATTAGGGAAAGTACTGAATGTCGTGTAGCACTTTTCCAAGTACATGGGAGCAAAAATTCCCACTACACCTGTAAAAGAGAGGTGAAACCTGTCATACTGTTGGTGATTTAGCAAAGCTAAAAGAATGGCAACCTCTGTCAACCTCATCCTCTTCAAATTGTTTTCTATTTCTGATCCAGCAAATGGCAAAAGGAAAATTCAGCAAGGCATTTATTTATTTTACTTATTACAGGTATATATATATATATATAGCACTGAGGATTTATGCAGCAATCTTCATCCTGCCCATTCACGTCAGTCCCTGCATTTAAGGAACTTTACAATATAAGGCCCCTATCTCACATACTGTACATACTAGAGCCAATTTAGACAGGAGCCACTTAACCTACCAGCATGTCTTTGGAGTGGGTTTGGGTTTTATGTGGGATAAAAAGGGAGTACCCAGATGAAGCACACAAATGTATCTTCCCAACGGGGGAAATAAATTACTAACCCTATTAAAGTGGACCTGTCATTAAAAATCACACCACATGGCTGCATAATGTCATTTACGACTAATAGTATTAGTCCTTCTGTTGAAGTTTGTTCATTGGGCCTGATTGATCCGCTAGCGCCAAAAAAAGGTGATCCATAAGCTACTTACCTTACTGTTTTATTATGCATGTAAAATAATAATTCTGTCATGGAAAAAAACTGTGGCCCCCTACTATACTAGCATGGAAGGTGTTGGTAAATAAAGCATTACCCTTTTATAAGGCTACATATGCCAGTAGAGGTGTACTTACTAAATTTTAGAAGGTTTGAGGTGGTTGTATAAATGATAAGTTTACTGTTTCTAAATTATTTTCTATACTATTTGTTCGGTATGATACGGCTTATTGAGGATCCTGGTACATGAAAAATCTGTTCTCTGTCTTTCGAGGAATCTACTATTGTGAGATACAATCATCTACGGTATCTCACAAAAGTGAGTAGACCCCTCACATTTCTGTAAATATTTTATTATATCTTTTCATGTGACAACACTGAAGAAATGACACTTTGCTACAATGTAAAGTAGTGAGTGTACAGCTTGTATAACAGTGTAAATTTGCTTCTCCCTCAAAATGAACTCAACACACAGCCATTAATGTCTAAACCACTGGCAACAAAAGTGAGTATGACATGTATGTCATTATGTGTTGTTGTTTCCTAAATTGATAATGTCACTATGGTCTATGGGAGGATCGTTGCTTACTGGTGCTGGTGCATTGTAGTGCTAAATGTTTTTTGACTTTACATTTTTATAACTTGCATTTGAAAATACCAATAAAAAAGATGAAAAATACCCAACACAAGATTTACATGTTGGGAGATAAGTGGTGACCTACCTTCATCTCCAATGGCGGCCAATAAGATCTGAGTGGTTGTGAGGTGGCCTTCCAGTACCTGGGATATTGCCTGCTGTCCCGCGGAGCCAGTCTATGGTATAATACACGCTCTCCCTGATCCTCTGTGATGGGGGATCACGGTGTTTTGGTAAGGGCGCATTCCTGTTGATATTGGTGGTGGATTTCACACAGTATTTAAAGACAACAATTTGTTCACTTTTTATGGACTATATTTCACCACTCACTGGTGTATGTTATATTATACTGTTTATTTATGGTTTTTTATAACAAATGTATTTGTGCACTTTGTGTATTTATTTATTATTTGTTATTTATTTACTAATTGCCAATGATTTTTGGTGTTTAACATTAATTCACTCCATATGTTTTTTAGGTATTTATATGCATTTTTTTGCACTGTTGATTAATCTCACATATTATTTTATATTGATTTTGGATCACATTCATCATCAATCGCACATTTTTTGGTCAGCTATTTCTGGGTAGCACGATTTTTTGATTTTTTTCCACTATATCTTTTGTATTGATGTTGTACATATTTATTGCGGCTCCCAATTTTGTGGATGGTTGGTAATTATCTTGCCACCACTTTTTTGGTTTCCTTAGCGCGGTTTATATATACTTTTGAAATATAGATACACTTAGTCTAAGTGGAAGTACCACTTAGGGGAGCTGAACATTTTTAGTTTTTTGTTTCTGCCACTGCTGAAACACTACCAGCACCAGACTCCAGACACTGACAGGAAATTTAGGGTGTTTCAAGCCAACTGCTTTAAATGGCAGCTGTTGGTTAAACTCCATTTTATGAGCCCAGCAGCACCATGGGACTCATGCCAACACTTCTGCTAGCGAGTGAGAAGGGGTTCATTGTTTTTTTATTTTTTTATTGTGTGTATAGAAGGATTATATAACGATGTACCTTTTTTGTATATTCTCATTAATATGGCAGTTATAAATTCACATTGCAACACTGATTGCTAATACATAGGAAAGAGACTAGAATATGGATCTGAAGCTCAACATTGTTTAAAAATAATAAATAATTTATTGATAAAATATTACAATTTGCTTATGGTAATTCCAAAACAAAAATAAAAATTAAGAACCCCCCTATGGTAAGGATTACAATCACATTAGTGAGGTGCCATGACACCTATTTTATGGCTCCCAATATTTGCAATGACATAAATATAAGTACCCAAAGCACCAGCTTTATTAAATCCGTAAATTTGCCACAGGCAATATTTTCTCTATCTATTTTTTAGCACAACTCCTTGGTTTAAAAAAAAAAAAATAGTAAAAATATATGCAAAAGCTTGTACAAGACTACATTTGGGAAGCTGGTCTGTTTTATTGCCTTGTAGACATTTTTGTTTTATAGCTATTGTTACTTACATTTAAATAGATCTTGCTATAATTAAGCATAGAAGTGCAGACTTTGTGTTTTAATAGTGAATAACTATGATAAAAAGATGCCTGGTAGAAAGCCATAAACTTTGGATGATAAAATAAGTTGATGTACAGCCTATGTATTAAATAATGTTTAAAAACCTGCTAAATTCATTTATTCTTTGCACCTCTGCAATTAGGTTTTTGCCAGATTCCCTGTTACAGAGATTTTTTTTTAATCTGTTGACTTTCGATTGGTAATTTAAAAAGCATATAGAAAAAACTTTAAAGACTGAGCCAACCTAAAATTAATATTTTATGTACAGCCTTCGTGGAGATGGGGGGGGGGGGGGGGAGTCAGCTGCAATGAGTTTTACCTGAACTTTAGCTCATCACAATTTTGTACAAAAAATGGAGTGTGTGGTCATCAAGGACAAGAGGGTACATGCAGCAAATAAATCTTTAGCAGTAGTTCTGACCAATCCACGCTCTATCTATTAAAATATGTTTTTGCAGACATTGGCATAAGCCTGGTACCCCATCACTAATATAATGGACATGTGAGATGGTTTTCACCTACAACCTAGAAATGTTGCTCTCCTGGGATAGAGGCAACTCAGATTCTTTTATGACTATATGGTCCATATGAGTTCACTTTAAGTACTTTTTGGACTTCACCTTGTATACGGTACATTGCATTATCATTTACAACGATCATCTACTGTAGATCAGATGATATTGAGGTGGTGTCCAGCACCCTAACCCCTATCTTCTAGGGCTTTCCTCTTTGCACCCACCCTTCCCCTTCCTCCCTTGTAATCATTTTCTTGCTTTTTTTACCCCCTTTCCCTCCCCTCTCAGAAATCTTCCCCCTATACCTATTCTCTATCTCCCCCCCCCTTTTTTTTAATAAATACCTTCCTCTTTTTTTATTTACATGGCCCTTGTATGCCTCCCAATGTACTCTTTGCTCAAGGTCATATCTGGCTGTCATTTATATACCTGTAGTAACACAAAATATCCTGTGCTCACGCCTTGGGATAAAATGTTTCCCAGGGACACTGCACCTTTTCCAGTGATCTCCCAAAAACACAGTGTTACCATACAAATAACTGGCTTCAAATGTCAATATATGTCATATTCCCAGGTGAGAGGTGACAATATTCTTGTGATGTACACTATATTGTCATAAGTATTGGGGCGCCTGTCTTAACACGCACATGAACTTTAATGGCATCCCAGTCTTAGTCCGTAGGGTTCAATATTGAGTTGGCCCACCCTTTGCAGCTATAACAGTTTCAACTCTTCTGGGAAGGCTGTCCACAAGGTTTAGGAGTGTGTCTATGGGAATGTTTGACCATTCTTCAAGAAGTGCATTTGTGAGGTCAGGCACTGATGTTGGACAAGAAGACCTGGCTAGCAGTCTCCACTCTAATTCATTGCAAAGGTGTTCTATCGGGTTGAGGTCAGGACTCTGTGCAGGCCAGTCAAGTTCCTCCACCCAAAACTCACTCATCAATGTCTTTATGGACCTTGCTTTGTGCACTGGTCTAAATAATCTGGTGGAGGGTGGATTATGGTGTGAGGTTGTTTTTCAGGGGTTGGGCTTGGCCCCTTAGTTCCAATGAAAGGAACTCTTAAGGTGTCAGTATACCATGGTATTTTGAACAATTTCATGCTCCCAACTTTGTGGGAACAGTTTGCAGATGGTCCCTTCCTGTTTCATCATGACTGAGCACCAGTGCACAAAGCAAGGTCCTTAAAGACAACATCAGTGCCTGCTCTCACAAATGCGTTTCTGTAAGAATGGTCAAACATTCCCATAAACACACTCTTAAACCTTGTGGACAGCCTTCCTAGAAGAGCTGTTATAGCTGCAAAGGGTGGGTCAACTCAATATTGAACCCTGTAAGTGTGTGCAAAGGCAGGCATGCAAATTCTTTTGACAATATAGTGTATCTATAAATATGTACTTTTATGTGTACTTCAAAATATATATTACTGTGATGGACACTATATTTATGAATGTCTATAAATGTGGAACTGTAGCCAAACTTACATTAACATGTTCCTGGCTTTTAATAAAAAAATCAAAAACAGATGGAATTAAATATAATACATATTTTTGTCTGTATCTTAATCTGAGAGATTCCCCATCATTTCCTATCCTGACAGGAAGTGAGGGGAAATCTCCCCACTAGGCAGCAATAAAAACCTCTGAGATGCTCTATCCCTTCCCTGTTCCATTCAAAACAAACTAAAACTATTTAGTTGTAGTTATGTTTTCAACTTTAATAGATGCTACCAACCCACTTCCAATACAAAAAAAAAAAAAAAAAGAAACACACTATATGGACCATCACACCTACTATATGGCTAAAATTATATGGAGATTTTTAGAGAGTGTCCTTAAATAAATCAAACAATATAATTTGTAATATAGTGCAATGTGCAAATTTTATCTAGTGCAAATTTTATCTAGTGTCCTTATATAAATCAAACAATAGTGAGAATATTGTGCCAGTCTATTATATAAATTGTTTTGTCACTCCTTCTGACTTTCTCGAAGAGATGTCTCCCAGAGGAATTCACAAGGAGTGACGAAACTAGTAGGAGAGACCTGAGAGGCTGACGAGCGTGGAATCAGGAAGGACTACTCAGAGTGTAACGGACAGAGGGTGCACTGCCGGCCGGGGCTGCAGAGCCAGTTAAAAGGTGATACATTTGTCCTAGCACCATTGGTAAAGTAAAACACACACAGACCTGTTTACGTTTTTTTTAAATGTGAGTGTATATTTGTTATGGATTTTTTGAATAAAATATTTTAAAACAAAAAGGCACTATTGCAAGATCTGATTACTTTGCATGTCGTCGATGTGATTGGAGTACACAGGCAACAGTAAGGAGGCTTAACAATTAAAGTGATCAATGTGACTGGAGTTCATGGGCAGCTTATAAGGAGAAGGAATATTATGAGGAGAGTTCCAGAGGATAAATCATTTCCAGTGGCACATTTAAAAAGCCTATTAGGTGAGGGAACAACAGGTGGAGGGGAGCACAAGGATTATGAGAAACACACAAACTGGTGAATGACTGTGGAGAGATTGATTCATTTACAATTTATATAATGGACTGGCACAATAGTCTCACTATTGTTTGATTTATTTAAGGACACTATATGGATACAATTTGCACATTACACTATTATAAATTATATTGTTTGATTTATTTAACCACTTACAGACCGGAAGATTTTCCCCCTTAATGACCAGGCCATTTTTCGGTGCTTTCACTGACAATTGTGTGGTCGTGCGACCTTGTACTCAAACAAAATTGACATCCTTTTTTCCCCCACAAATAGAGCTTTATTTTGACGGTATTTGATCACCTCTACGGTTTTTATTTTTTGCGATATATAAAAAAAAAACAATATTTTTAAATTTTTGCTATAATAAATATCCCCAATAAAATAAACATTTCTTCATCAGTTTAGGGCAATATGTATTCTTCTACATATTTTTGGTAAAAAAATTGCAATAAGCATATTTTAATTGGTTTGCGCAAAAATTATAGCGAATACAAAATAGGGGACAGATTTATGGCATTTTTATTATTATTTTTTGTTTGTTTACTAGTAATGACAGTGATCAGCGATTTTTAGCAACACTGCAACATTGAGGCAGACAGATTGGACACTTTTGACACTTTTTTGTAACCATTGACATTTATACAGCGACCAGTGCTATAAAAATGCACTGATTACTGTATAAATGACACCGACAGGGGAGGGGTTAACACTAGGGGGCAATCAAAGGGTTAAATGTGTTCCCTGGGAGGTGTTTCTAACTGTGGGGGGAGGGGACCGACTGGGAGTACAGAGATATCCTAATTATATTCCTAATTACTAGGAACAGACGATCACTCTCTACTCCCCTGACAGAACGGGGATCTGTCTGTTTACATCGACAGATCCCCGTTTGGCCTCTCTGTGGAGTGATCGTGGGTGGCTGGCGGACATTGCGGCCGCCGGCCACACGCATCAGCTACTCTGCCGTGCAGCGGGCGCACGCGCTCGCTATAGCTATTAGGGACTGACTTACAGCTACGGTGGTTTGCGGGAACGAGCCAACCTGCCGCAGTATAATGACATCGGCTGGTCAGCAAGTGGTTAAGGACACTATGTAAAAATCTGCATATTGCACTTTATTTGTTCATTATTGTTTACATGAATGCACTATATATCCCTCAAGGGATATTCTTAGATTTTAATTAGCGCTGTAATTATTCTGATTTATTTTTGTTCATTTCACATGTTTAGGAAGTGTGGTTAGTGCTGGCAGCTCCACTAGATTAATATAGCGGCTCACAAGGTTTTATACATTTTAAATTATATGGACACACCTCCCAATTTTTGGGTTCAGGTATTTCAAAAGGCACTGTTCATGTTACAACAAAAAAAAAAATGTAGAAAATTGTATGCTTCAACCTTGTGGATGAACTAGAATGGCCTGCACAGAGCCTCAATTAAAATTCTATTTAATACCTTTGGAAGGAAATGACAATTGCTAGCCAAGTCTCTCTCATCCGACATCCGTTCACAAATGCTCTTTTGGCCTAATGGGAAAAAAATCCCACATACACAGTTCAAAATTGGAATGGAGGCTGTCATAGATGCAAAGGGCAGCCAGCTCCATATTGATGCCCATAGTTGTGAAACAGAATGCCCAACAAGCTCATACAGATATGATTGTCAACTATCCACAGATCTTTGGTCGCTCAGGGTAACTGAATATGTTGCTATGTGTGGTACAAGTATCCTTACTGTTGAAAGAATTAGCACAGTATAAATCCAAAAAAGTGAATATTTTTGGACAGGTAAAAAAGTACTGCAGTGGTAATCAGCCCAAGGGCAGCCCTTTCACCCATGTAGCAACAATTATACCACCAAATGCTGATCTTTGTGTCAACCCAAAGGCAGCACTTGTACCTTTGTAAGAACAATTACACCACCAAATGCTGATCATTGTGTCAGCCCAAGGGGAGCACTTTCATCTATGTAAGAACTATTACACCACCAAATGATGATTTTTGTGCCAACCCAAGGGCAGTTCTTTTAACCTACATAACGATACCACCAAATGTTGATCACTGTGTGAGCCTAAAGGCAGCACTTTTACCTTTGTAAGAATAATTACACCACCAAATGCTGATCTGTGTGTCTTCCTTTAGAAAACCCTGAAAATTTAAAGCATCGCATAAAAAAACTAAATTAAAACCACAGTGCTAGTTCAAACGCAGTGATGAAATAGGAGGAAAGTACTTTATGGTGGAAGCACTCTGAGAGTCATAACTAACTGTAACCTTCTGAGATAAAACAACTTGTAGATCTTAACATCAGCAGCTAACCACAGCATCAGGTGAAGTAAACGCCAAGCACGGCAGCTTTGGCTTCCCATAATTCACCTCCTAACTTAAAACTGTCCCCTGTTACTAAAGCAGGTCGTAAATCCAGGTATATTTTTGTATATAGCCACTGAAGTACATTAGTTATTCTTATGACATTTTGTATTAAAATGTATTTCCAATGCAGTAAAGCAGTAATATCCCTAGCTACAGCATTGTATCAAGCTTATGGTTGCAGTGCCACTGGCTTTTACATAGGAGTGTTGTGCTTTAGATCAGGATAAGATTCCAGAACAAAAATTTATGATGCGTGGCGGCTTATTTTTCACTATAAAAACAAGATCCTTTATATGTTCTTATGGCTTCAGGAGCTCTCTACAGTCACAGCTGAATTTATACTTTCTTCTCCCCTAGGCCAGCTACCTTGTATCACCCCCTCCCAACAAATGGTTTGGGCACTGCCTCCCCTGACACACAGAACGCAAACACTGTGCCATATAAAAATTATAATCAGAGGACATATTCACAGAGACAGTGAATTAAAAATGTGTTACCCTGGCCCTTCTTAATGACTACTTTAAGTTCTATGGGCCTACACGGCCCTTTCCTCAGTGAAATTCAACACTAGCCACTAGCTTCCTCACCTACGTTTGCAATTCATAATGGTGCACGTCAGAGGTGTCCCTTATCCTCACTTTTATTTTTCCTTTTTATAGAGTCACTGGCGTCCACCATTAGACATTCGCCCAATATTAAGGGAGTTTCAGTATGTGGTAATCAATATAAATTATCTTTATTTCCCGACAATGTTTTACAGACTTTCACGCAACCCCGGCTTTTCCGAATCTACACAGAGAACTAGACAGAGAACCCGGTATACAAATTACATAGTTACATAGTTACATAGTAGGTGAGGTTGAAAAAAGACACAAGTCCATCAAGTCCAACCTATGTGTGTGATTATGTGTCAGTATTACATTACATATCCCTGTATTTTGCGGTCATTCAGGTGATTATTTAATAGTTTCTTGAAGCTATCAATGCTCCCCGCTGAGACCACCGCCTGTGTAAGGGAATTCCACATCCTTGCCGTTCTTACAGTAAAGAACCCTCTACGTAGTTTAAGGTTAAACCTCTTTTCTTCTAATTGTAATGAGTGGCCACGAGTCTTATTAAACTCTCTTCTGCGAAAAAGTTTTATCCCTATTGTGGGGTCACCAGTACAGTATTTGTAAATTGAAATCATATCCCCTCTCAAGCGTCTCTTCTCCAGAGAGAATAAGTTCAGTGCTCGCAACCTTTCCTCATAACTAAGATCTTCCAGACCCTTTATTAGCTTTATTGCCCTTCTTTGTACTCGCTCCATTTCCAGTACGTCCCTCCTGAGGACTGGTGCCCAGAACTGGACAGCATACTCCAGGTGCGGCCAGACCAGAGTCTTGTAGAGCGGGAGAATTATCGTTTTATCTCTGGAGTTGATCCCCCTTTTAATGCATGCCAATATTCTGTTTGCTTTATTAGCAGCAGCTTGGCATTGCATGCCATTGCTGAGCCTATCATCTACTAGGACCCCCAGGTCCTTTTCCATCCTAGATTCCCCCAGAGGTTCTCCCCCCAGTGTATAGATTGCATTCATATTTTTGCCACCCAAATGCATTATTTTACATTTTTCTACATTGAACCTCATTTGCCATGTAGTCGCCCACCCCATTAATTTGTTCAGGTCTTTTTGCAAGATTTCCACATCCTGCGGAGAAGTTATTGCCCTGCTTAGCTTAGTATCGTCTGCAAATACAGAGATTGAACTGTTTATCCCATCCTCCAGGTTGTTTATGAACAAATTAAATAGGATTGGTCCCAGCACAGAACCCTGGAGAACCCCACTACCCACCCCTGACCATTCTGAGTACTCCCCATTTATCACCACCCTCTGAACACGCCCTTGTAGCCAGTTTTCAATCCATGTACTCACCCTATGGTCCATGCCAACGCACCTTATTTTGTACAGTAAACGTTTATGGGGAACTGTGTCAAATGCTTTTGCAAAATCCAGATACACCATGTCTACGGGCCTTCCTTTATCCAGATGGCAACTCACCTCCTCATAGAAGGTTAATAGATTGGTTTGGCAAGAACGATTCTTCATGAATCCATGCTGATTACTGCTAATGATATCATTCTTATTACTAAAATCTTGTATATAGTCCCTTATCATCCTCTCCAAGAGTTTACATACTATTGATGTTAGGCTAACTGGTCTGTAATTCCCCGGGATGTTTTTTGGGCCCTTTTTAAATATTGGCGCTACATTGGCTTTTCTCCAATCAGCTGGTACCATTCCAGTCAATAGACTGTCTGTAAAAATTAGGAACAACGGTCTGGCAATCACCTGACTGAGTTCCCTAAGTACCCTCGGATGCAAGCCATCTGGTCCCGGTGATTTATTAATGTTAAGTTTCTCAAGTCTAATTCTAATTCCGTCCTCTGTTAACCATGTAGGTGCTTCCTGTGTTGTGTCATGAGGATAAACACTGCAGTTTTGGTTACTGAAGCCCCCCGATTCACTCGTGAAGACTGAGAAGAATAAATTCAATACCTTTGCCATCTCCCCATCCTTTGTAACCAGATGTCCTTCCTCATTCTTTATGGGGCCAATATGGTCTGTCCTCCCTTTTTTACTGTTTACATACTTAAAGAATTTCTTGGGATTTTTTTTGCTCTCCTCCGATATGTGTCTTTCATGTTCTATCTTAGCCGTCCTAATTGCACCCTTACATTTCTTATTGCATTCTTTATAAATTCTGAATGCTGAGGATGATCCCTCAACCTTGTATTTTTTGAAGGCCTTCTCCTTTGCTTTTATATGCATTTTTACATTGTAGTTAAGCCATCCAGGATGTTTGTTCGCTCTTTTAAATTTATTACCCAATGGGATACATTGGCTAATGCCCTTATTTAATATGCTCTTAAAGCAAACCCATCTCTCCTCCGTATTCTTTGTTCCTAATATTTTATCCCAATTTATGCCTTTTAACAAGGTTTGTAGTTTATTAAAGCCATCAAAAATGGAAGGGAACTTAATCAAACCTTAATTCACTGGAAACCCCTCTCTTGGATAGGTAGAATTACTTCTCTCAAATTGACCCTTCTGCCAAAATGAATGTATTTTTATGAAACGTTACCCATTAAGGTCCCTTTTTTTTTAAATTAAAGACATTGCAACAGGCATTCCTGAATTTAGCCTGGGGAAAGAGTAAACATAGAGTCTCTAAATGAGTATTGCTGGAAGGAGGTCTGAATTTTCCAGATCTTATGAAATATTATTTGGCTGCTCAACTTCTCCATCCGGCCTCTTGGTCTACTGTACGTTCTTGTAATAGGTGGATGGAGATTGCACATCTTTGGTTAACACACCAACTCGGTGCTATGGTCTCCCAGGGTGAAAGTTAGCAATAAAGGAAAGAGAAAGGTGCCTCTAAGTGCAGTGGTTAAAAGATTTATTACATGCACAATGGGATTAAAAACACTTACAAGATGGGGGCGTGGCCAGGATGGTGGACTGAACAGATGTGTTCTTAGAGCTCTCCTGGAGTGAGATCAGTTAAATTATCCGCACCTACTATCTGAGTGGATCGAGAGGATCCTTTCATCCCTGGATGCCTTCTAAAAACTTTGGGAGTCAGAAGAGGGGTAAGCGGCTGAAATTTGCCCTGAGTGTCCAGGCAGAAACCACTCCGGTCTCCTGTGCCCTGGGATCTCCAGCGCGCTTTTTCAACATGGCGTCGCAAACGGACGAGGAGGGATCTCTCCCAGTGTCTCCAGGCATTCCGGAGGTTATGGCGGCTATCACCTCGTGTCAAACTGCCTTAACATCTAAGATAGAGGGGGTACAGATGGACGTGGGATTGATTCGCCAAGACTTGGATAAGATCCAGTCTCAAGTGGCTGAAACCGAGCGGCGTGTGGGTGAGGTGGAGGACACGACTGATCATGCGGCATCCATCCGAGCCCTGCAAACGAGGGTTAAGGCACTAGAATATAGAGCGGAGGACGACGAATATAGAGCTGCCGTAACAATCTTAGGATTGTGGGACTCCCGGAGGGGGTTGAGGGAAGATCCCCCGCTCTATTTACTGAAGATTTCCTGCGTGGCCTGCTGCCAGCAGCCAAACTCTCCCCATACTTCACAGTAGAGTGGGCTCATCGTGTCCCCTCCAAGCCTGGACCTGAGGGAGCTCCACCCAGAACCTTCATTCTCCGGCTGCTCAATTACCGGGACCGTGATGAGCTACTACGGGCTGCCCGAGCGGCTGGGGAACTTCCTTACTGCAATGTAAAGATCCTGCTGTTTCCGGATTACACCATGGAGACACAGAGACAGCGCCGTTCCTTCAACAGCGTCAAGGCCGCCCTGAGATCCAAGGGATTCAAGTACAGCGTCCTGTTCCCAGCAAAACTGAGGGTAGTGGATGGAGAGACTGTGCGCTTGTTTGTTAATCCTAGGGAGGCCTCCGCATGGCTTGAGGCGCTCCCCCATAGCACTACTGGTCCCAGCAATCTGCTATGGGATGTATGGTTGTTTTCTATTAGATCGCCCGGTGTTCCTGCGGCTGGTAAGCATTTCTTTTCCCCTTGATGGAGCTGTGCCCATACCCCCCCCCCCCCATCTCCTATACATACCAGGAAAAAACTTTTCCCCTATTTTTTTTGTGCTGATGGGATGGGGGTACAGAGGAGATTAGGATCTTTATCTTCCATGAGACTGTGGGCTCTCCGCGTCTTTGTGACACGTACTTTCTATGTCCTAAGCAAATGACTAAAGGAGCTATACTACCCCCTAGTTTACCGGATGTTCTTCGTAATGGACTCTGAAGTGTGTACCCCTGCTCAGTCAGGTGACAATAACCCTATATTACAAATATTACACTCCAATAGCTCTGAAAAGGACCCCCCTCCTTGGGATTTTTTTTTCATTTTAGTTTTTTGTGTGCTTTGCTAGATGTGTGGATCCCTATCTGGCTACACGCTCCCAACCTGAGGGATTAGTTCAAGAACAATGGGTGTTGTGGGTTTCAAATGCATCTCTCTGTTCTGAGGTGCATGGGGTGGGGGGAGGGGTGGTTCGGCGGCTGACGTTCATGGCTGCTGTTCCTTAATGTTTTGTAAGTTTTCATGGTTGTGTTGGTCTATTAATGTTCCCATGTACCCTAGGGAGCAACTACCTTGGTATGATGTTACACTCCATAATGATGCACTGTTGGACTCCATGGCCCCGGAGGGGAAGCAAGGGCCCCCTCTGGTTCACTGAACCTGCATGGTGCTAGTGGAGAGCCTCCTTCACTAACACGGTTATCTCATGGCTAAGTGCTTAATAGTGTCCTGGAATGTGCGAGGGCTTAATTCAGCCATCAAGCGTTCCTTGGTACTAAACTATGTGAGGAAACTCCACCCGCAGGTGTGTATCCTGCAGGAGATGCATCTGACGAGTTCCAGAGTCATGAGTTTGCAGAGGGTTTGGGTTGGTGCTCACTATTATGCACCCTACTCTAACTATGCCAGAAGAGTTAGCATTCTGGTACATAGATCCTTGCCCTTTCAGCTCATTGAGGTCAGGCTTGACCCCGGAGGCAAATATATTATTTTACATGCATTAATCTCGGAAATCCCTTATGTAATAGTGGGTATGTATTTGCCCCCGCCTGTTAATGTAGAAGTGCTTCATGTATTGATACAGCAGGTTACAATGTTCAATATGGATAATGTACTAATTATAGGGGATTTTAATATGGTGCCTTCTAGAGATTTAGACAGAATGTCTGCTTTGGGCCCTCAGCAACCTGCCCTGTCCCGTTGGGCGACCGCCTTCCACATGACAGACGTTTGGCGCCATTTCCATCCCTCAGACAGGGAGTATACTTGCCTCTCTGCCACATACCGGACTATGTCACGTATTGACCTGGCGTTTGCCTCTTCGGCTATGTTGCAGAGAGTGGTATCGACTGAGATTCTCTCGAGGGGAATATCTGATCACGCCCCCCTGTCTGTCACCATTCGGACCTCTCATGTGGAGGGCAGGAAGGTATGGCGACTATCCAAATATTGGATCATGGACCCTGAGATTCAGGAGGAGATGCCAGAAGTGTTGTGCAATTTTTGGGTAAATAATGCAGAGTCTGCGGGACCCACGGTCCTATGGGATACCTTTAAGGCCTGGCTCAGAGGGGAATATATTAAACGTATAGCTCAGCGGAAGAGGAAATCTGTGCAGTCTCTGAGACAAATAGAGGAGCAGGCAAGACTTAAAGAGGCCGAATATGTACGATCTCCGTTGCAAGTTAACTATATAACCTGGCAAGACGCCCTGAGGGAACTATCCCTACTAAGAATAGACCTCACCAAGAAATTTATGCTAGATGGAGCCCAAAGGGTGTTTGATTTTGGTGATAAAAATGGTAGGTTACTGGCCTGGCTAGCCAAGGGGCAACATGCAACGACCCACATTGGTAGGCTGCGGGGTCTGGATGGTCGTTTATTAACGTCACCCACTGAAATTAGTGCTAGGTTCCTAGAGTTTTATCAAACCCTGTACTCCTCTAGGGTTTCATATGACAATTGTGAGCTGCTTCTGTATTTGGATCGAGTTCAGCTCCCTACCTTAGAACCAGCAAAAAGGGAGACACTGGAGGAGGACATTTCCTTATAAGAGGTTCAGGAGCAAAAGATTGCCGCTCCAATCTCTCAAATCCGTATCAAGACACCCGCCCTAATGAAACTCACAGGTGCTGGCTCTGCACAAGCTTGAGGAAAGAGGAAAATATCCTGGACGGCCGCACACCATAGAAGACATCTTTATTGATATGAAGAAATAAAATCCAAATGCAGTCACCTCATGTACAGGGAGGAACAGGAAAGATAGCTAAGATGTTTCACACCCCATCATGGCGCTTATTCATAGACTATAATAAAGATGTCTTCTATGGTGTGCGGCCGTCCAGGATATTTTTCTCTTTTCTGAAGAGGTTCAGGAGGCGGTGGGAGTTATGAAGTCAGGGAAAGCCCCAGGGCCAGATGGGATCCCTATTGATTTTTATTCCACTTATCAGGAATTGCTGGCACCCCGGCTCACCTCACTGCTGAAACAATTTGCAGAACAAGGTTCTCTCCCTGAGTCGATGTCTGATGCGATAGTGGTCTCGGTGCCCAAACCCGGCAAGAACCCTGAAGAGTGCTCCTCTTACAGGCCGATTTCATTAATTAATGCAGACGCCAAGTTGCTAGCAAAAATACTGGCCATTCGTATAAGTAAGGTTATGGACTATCTGATCCATATTGACCAGACGGGGTTCATGGCGGGGAAAGGCACTGACATCAACATCCGCCGACTATTCCTCAATCTAGCCGCCTCCCATGACAATGTGGGTACAAGAGTCATAGCTTCTCTAGACGCAGAGAAGGCTTTTGACTCCGTAGAGTGGGGGTACCTATGGGAAGTCCTTCGTAGATTTGGGTTCGGCCCCAATCTAAGCCTACTATATCAAGCCCCTCGGGCGAGAGTTCATGTGAATGATACCCTTTCTGATTTTTTTCTCCTCTAGAGGGGAACTCGCCAAGGGTGTCCACTATCCCCCAGCTTATTTGCCCTGGCTTTAGAGCCCCTGGCAATAGCGGTCAGAGAGTCGAGCCGTATTGTGGGACTCCGGGTTGGCCCTCTGGCGGAGAAGATATGCCTATATGCAGATGACACTCTGCTATATCTGCATGATGCTGAGTCCTGGTTGAATGCAGCACTTGAGACCTTTGATGAATTTGGGAAGTACTCGGGGATCCGTATCAACTGGTCTAAATCCGCTCTGTTCCCATTGGATGACCAGACCAGAATCTCGAGGATGCAGACTCCCTTGCCATGGGTGGAGGAGTTTGTCTACCTAGGGATCAGGGTAGCAAAGGACTTGCGGGCCTTTCAGCGCCTCAATCTTCAACCGTTAGTGGCACAACTTAGAGATCATTGCTCCCGATGGGCCAAGCTACCCCTTAATCTTCTAGGGCGGATTAATATAATAGAGATGGTCTACCTACCAAAGTTTAACTACATCTTTAGAAATTGCCCAGTTTGGATACTGCCATCCTTTTTCAAGGACATAGATAGCTGCATTGGCGCTTTTCTGTGGAGAGGGGTCTCCCCCCGGTTGGCTAGACAGACCCTTTGGCTTCCTGTGAGTTGTGGAGGCCTTGCCTTGCCTAATTTATTAGTGTATTACTGGGCAGCTATGCTGGTCACGGTAAGATGGTGGCTGGAGCAGTCAAGAGCCAATGCAGCGACCTGCCTGGAAGCGATCATAGTGGGTTCTCTTACTGAACTTAGTAACCTAGTGTACAGGGGCCCCGCGGCATACCCATTCCTTTCGACGTCGACTTGGGCAACCTTGCAGGTGTGGGGAATGGCTAGATGAAGATTCCTGCGTCCTAATAGGTGGTCCCCCTATTGTCCTCTGGGGGGTAACCGTTCTCTTCCCCACTTCAGGACAATTCCAGACCCACAGCTTTGGGCCCGATATGGTATCAGGGTGTTGCGGGACATAGTACAGGCTGGCTCCCTACTCCCATTTAGTGCACTAGTTAACAAATATGGACTTCCGGCATGGATGGCGTTCAGATACCACCAATTGCGCCATGCAGCCAGGGCACAATTCCCTGTGCCTCCCAGTCTTGAGGCAGACCCTATTGAGGAGTTGCTAGCGCAGGAGTCCCTCAGCAAGTCCCTTTCTGTTTTATACCTAGCTCTCCTTCAGACAGACTCGCCTAAAATGGACGCTCTATGGGAGAAATGGAAGGCGGATCTGCCTGACTTGGATAGAGAGACCTGGGAAGAGTGTTTTGAAAATAGTTCTAAACTAGTGATATCCTCTAGGGATAAATTAATACAAACCAAATTTTTACATGGGGTGTATTATACGCCTCAGAGGCTGCACAGAATCTATCCATCACGTTCCCCAAATTGCCCACGGTGCCACTCCCCTGAAGGCACTTATCTCCATATGTTTTGGACCTATAGTATAGTATAGTATAGTATACTAAGATACTGATCTCGTTTCTACTTTTTTATGCCAAAAAGGAGATCCTGTTAAAATGGACTTCTCGGTTACCACCCACGGTGGGAGCATGTGAAAACTCGGTTAATGTGATTCTCCCATTATATAAATTGACATATATGAGTTGAGGGTGTCCCATGAAATATGAAAAGATTTGGCGGCCATGGACTGATCCCATTTAGTTTGCTGTTCTTTGGAAATGGCTACATATGGTTAAGTTAAACCTGCTGTATTTTCCCTTCCTTGTGTAGGGCCTGCCCTCCCCCCCCTCCCTTTAAGGTCACGCTGAATATTCACTGCTTATACTAAATTAGCGAGATATCTGCCAATGTATATGAATCTATTACTTGGAAGTTCAACTGTATGTTACTGTAATTGATGTAACTGTTATACTTTCAACGTGAAGTGTATGTATCATTCCATGATTTCTTTCTTACAATAAAGATAAACCTTGTTGTTAAAAAAAAAAAAACACTTACAAGATAGTAAGAGGTCATAGGCATATAATGATTTGTCCTCATGCAGATCGCTGTAATCCTCGTCTGTCTGGGGGAGAGAGAGAGCCGTCCTGCAGCTGTCAGATACCCTGGTGACGTGGATTGGCGAGGAGGTGAAGATGCGATGAGGCGGCCCGGATTCTGGAACCAAGCTGGAACGCATGTGGCCGATGTGATATCAGGTGAAGGTGGTGGGCGGTAACGCGTTTCGGAGCATGCAGAGCTCCTTCGTCAGAGTGCTGAGGTAGGAGCTGTGCATGCTCCAAAACGCGTTACCACCCACCACCTTCACCTGCTGTCACATCGGCCGCGTGCGTTTCAGCTTGGTTCCAGAGGTCAAGGAGCTGTGCATGCTCCAAAATGCGTTTCCGCCCACCACCTTCACCTGATATCACATTGGCCACATGCGTTCCAGCTTGGTTCCAGAATCCGGGCTGCCTCATCGCATCTTCACCTCCTCGCCAATCCACGTCTCCAGGGTATCTGACAGCTGCAGGACGGCTCTCTCTCTCCCCCAGACAGAAGAGGATTACAGCGATCTGCATGAGGACAAATCATTATATGCCTATGACCTCTTACTATCATGTAAGTGTTTTTAATCCCATTGTGCCTGTAATAAATCTTTTAACCACTGTACTTAGAGGCGCCTTTCTCTTTCCTTTATGACCCTCCAGAGCTTCTTCTTCTCTACAAAGTGCTGCCTTCAGTGCCATCTCTCCACTGCTACTAAGGACCGGATACCAAGCCTCACCAGAGCGCCCTCCTCTCTCCCTGAAAGTTAGCAATGCCCTTCTTTCGCCAACTATGCTTCATACCAGGACAGTTTGGTCGTATTGTATTGCAGAATTTCAACTATCGGGTAAAGCGTCCTGGATGGTTTCCTTTGTAGGTAACTCAGTTTTACCCTCCAGCCTTGAGAATCAGATAACTTCTCCTTGGTTAGCTAAGGGCCTATTCCATTTTTATATTATAAATCATGTATTGGGGAAGTTGCTTACTTTTCCTGAGTTACAGTCTAAGCATGCTTTGACATGCTGGGCCTTACTCTCTTCTCTCCAGATACAGCATTGTGCTCAGAAGTTTTCTGATTAAATTATGCTTTCAAAATTATCTCCTTTTGAGAGAATATGCCTGGATGGCTTTACACGTCAACACCTCATCACAGACATACAGTATATCATAAAAGTGAGTACACCCCTCACATTTTTGTAAATGTTTTATTATATCTTTTCATGTGACAACACTGGAGAAATGACACTTTGCTGCAATGTAAAGTAGTGAATGTACAGCTTGTATAACAGTGTAAATTTGCTGTCCCCTCAACATAACTCAACACACAGCCATTAATGTCTAAATTGCTGGCAACAAAAGTGAGTACACCCCGAAGTGAAAATGTCCAAATTGCCATAATTAGCCATTTTCCCTCCCCAGTGTCATGTGATTCGTTAGTGTCACAAGGTCTCACTCTCTAATACAAGTCACTGGATGTTCAACATGGCACCTCATGGCAAAGAACTCTCTGAGGATCTGAAAAAAAGAATTGTTGCTCTACAAAAAGATGGCCTAAGCTATAAGAAGATTGCCTAGACCATACAGCGGTTTAACAGGACAGGTTTCACTCAGAACAGGCCTCGCCACAAAGAAGTTGAGTGCATGTGCTCAGCATTATATCAAGAGGTTGTCTTTGGAAAATAGACTTATGAGTGTTGCCAGCATTGCTGCAGAGGTTGAAGGGGTGGGAGGTCAGCCTGTCAGTGCTCAGACCATACGCTGCATACTGCATCAAATTGGTCTGCATGGCTGTCAGTTTGCTGAGGACAAGCAGACTAAGGACATGGATTACTGAAACCATATCCTGTGGTATGATCAGACCAAGATAAACTTATTTGGTTCAGATGGTGTTAAGTGTGTGTGGCGGCAACCAGGTCAGGAGTACAAAGACAAGTGTGTCTTGCCTACAGTGAAGCATGGTGCTGGGAGTGTCATGGCCTGGGGCTGCATGAGTGATGCTAGCACTGGGGAGCTACAGTTCATTGAGGGAAGCATGAATGCCAGTATGTACTGTGACATACTGAAGCCAAGCATGATCCCCTCCCTTCGGAGAGTGGGCCACAAGGCAGGATCCCAACATGATAATGACCCCAAACACACCTCCAAGATGATCACTGCCTTGCTAAAGAAGCTGAGGGTAAAGATGATAGACTGGCAAAATATGTCTCCAGACCCATCTGTGGGGCATCCTTAAACAGAAGGTGGAGGAGCGCAAGGTCTCTAACATCCACCAGGTCCGTGATGTCGTCATGGAGGAGTGAAAGAGGACTCCAGTGGCAACCTGTTAAGCTCTGGTGAACTCCATGCCCAAGGGGGTTATGGCAGTGCTGGAAAATAATGGTGGCCACACAAAATATTGACACTTTGGGCTCAATTAGGACATTTTCACTTAGGGGTGTACTCACTCTTGTTGCCAGCAGTTCAGACATTAATGGCTGTGTGTTGAGTTATTTTGAAGGGACAGCAAATTGACTCTGTTATACAAGCTGCACTCACTACTTTACATTGTAGCAAAGTGTCATTTCTTCAGTTTTGTCACATGAAAGGATATCATAAAATATTTACAAAAAAGTGAGGGGTGTACTCACTTTTGTGAGATACTGTATATCGCCTACTTACATCTCTTGAAACAACCCCCTTTCCAAAACATGGCTATATGCCCAAATGGGAACATACAGTGGGGACGGAAAGTATTCAGACCCCCTTAAATTTTTCACTCTTTGTTATATTGCAGCCATTTGCTAAAATCATTTAAGTTCATTTTTTTCCTCATTAATTAACAGTACCCCATATTGACAGAAAAACACAGAATTGTTGATATTTTTGCAGATTTAATAAAAAGAAAAACTGAAATATCACATGGTCCTAAGTATTCAGACCCTTTCCTGTGACACTCATATATTTAACTCAGGTGCTGTCCATTTTTTCTGATCATCCTTGAGATGGTTCTACACCTTCATTTGAGTCCAGCTGTGTTTGATTATACTGATTGGACTTGATTAGGAAAGCCACATACCTGTCAATATAAGACCTCACAGCTCACAGTGCATGTCAGAGCAAATGAGAATCACGAGGTCAAAGGAACTGCCTTAAGAGCTCAGAGACAGAACTGTAACTAGTCTCAGATCTGGCCACGGTTACCAAAAAAATTCTGCTGCACTTAAGGTTCCTAAGAGCACAGTGGCCTCCATAATCCTTAAATGGAAGACGTTTAGGATGACCAGAACCCTTCCTAGAGCTGGCCATCCGGCCAAACTGAGCTATCGGGGGAGAAGAGCCTTGGTGAGAGAGGTAAAGAAGAACCAAAAGATCACTGTGGCTGAGTTCCAGAGATGCAGTCGGGAGATGGGAGAAAGATGTAGAAAGTCAACCATCACTGCAGCCCTCCACCAGTCGGGGCTTTATGAAAGAGTGGCCCGACAGAAGCCTCTCCTCAGTGCAAGACACATGAAAGCCCGCATAGAGTTTGCTAAAAAACACCTGAAGGACACAAAGATGGTGAGAAATAAGATTCTCTGGTCTGATGAGACCAAGATAGAACTTTTTGGCCTTAATTCTAAGCGGTATGTGTGGATAAAACCAGGCACTGCTCATCACCTGTTCAATACAGTCCCAACAGTGAAGCATGGTGGTGGCAGCATCATGCTGTGGGGGTGTTTTTCAGCTGCAGGGACAGGACGACTGGTTGCAATCAAGGGAAAGATGAATGCGGCCAAGTACAGGGATATCCTGGATGAAAACCTTCTCCAGAGTGCTCAGGACCTCAGACTGGGCCAAAGATTTACCTTCCAACAAGACAATGACCCTAAGCACACAGCTAAAATAATGAAGGAGTGGATTCACAACAACTCTGTGACTGTTCTTGAATGGCCCAGCCAGAGCCCTGACTTAAACCCAATTGAGCATCTCTGGAGAGACCTAAAAATGCCTGTCCACCAACGTTTACCATCCAACCTGACAGAACTGGAGAGGATCTGCAAGGAGAAATGGCAGAGGATCCCCAAATCCAGGTGTGAAAAACTTGTTGCATCTTTCCCAAAAAGACTCATGGCTGTATTAGATCAAAAGGGTGCTTCTACTAAATACTGAGCAAAGGGTCTGAATACTTAGGACCATATGATATTTCAGTTTTTCTTTTTTAATAAATCTGCAAAAATGTCAACAATTCTGTGTTTTTCTGTCAATATGGGGTGCTATGTGTACATTAATGAGGAAAAAAATGAACTTAAATGATTTTAGCAAATGGCTGCAATATAACAGAGAGTGAAAAATTTAAGGGGGTCTGAATACTTTCCATCCCCACTGTATGTTGGACAAAACATTAGAACTGGAGGAGTGGAAGAATATCTGGGATAATGCAAATAAAACACCTTTATTTACCCTTTATGAAGAGAAACAATATACAAAATTTGTTTCACTGGTACCTTACCCCTGAAACACTACATGCTATCAATCCTACTTTCTCATCTACATGTTGGCGATGTAGTGATTCAGTGGGAACAGCAATTTATATATATGGGAATGCCCAGAAATCCATCATTTTTGGGAGACCACTATTTGCTCTTTGATCTTTCAATTCCACAGGACCCAGTACGTTTCTTATAGGGGCTCCCTCCACCAAACATTACCAAAACTGCTGTCAGGATGATTAACCATGTTCTAATGGCAGCCAGGTATTTGATTGCTTTGAAATAGAAACAATCATTGTCCCTGTCTCAAGTATATCTATATAAATTCATGAGGTTTATAGTATGGAATATTTGACTGCTCGTTTGAATAATACGATTTCAAGATTTAACAAGATCTGGGGTCCCTGGCATCTTTTGGAACCCTAATCATATCTCTTAAAAATCACATTAGGGTGCTTTACCCATATAGGGTTTTATAAGGGTGCCCGGTGGGGTGCAAAATATCATCTCTTGCTTCATCTTTCTTTCTTGTTGCCTTTTTCTTCCTTTACTCTTTTCTAAGATGGATTTGTCCACTATTACCAGTAATAGGCCATTACGGGTTAATCATTTTCTAGACATGCCTTTTCTCATGTATATGATATGCATATTTAGACTGATTAACCCATTCTTTTTGGAACGTGCCCGATCTTATGGAAATTTCTTTAGACATTGTTATCCATTGTGTATTGTTTTCTTGGTGCATATGCTACCTCATTCTCACTTTTTGTAATGTTGTACCTTATTTTTTGTCTATGATATACAGTTTCAATAAAAAAGAAAGTTTAAAAAAAATGTGTTCCCTGTACTGAAGAACAGAGTGACTAAAAAAACTAGATAATAGAACACACATAAATATCTTCTCAAAAAATGATCATTTAGGGCCTGTTCGCACTATAGCAGAGAGCTGCTTTTTTCAGCATAAGAATTTACAAAAAAAAAGAAAATGTGGAGGACTTGCCACAGCAAGAAACATAATGATTTGTCCCCATAGGACAATGTTTATGGGGATAAGTGATGAATGTTAGATGTCATAAAAAGAGATACTGTGTCTTATATGACAAAGGTTCCAATTTAACCAAAACTGAAAAAAAAAGCTTGTGTTAAAAAAAAGGCTTCATTTTTTGTGACAGGCTAAAAGTCGTTTTCTTGCAGAGTATCAGAAAACAAAAGGTAAACAAGACTTAAAAGCTTTTCATTTTACTCATTACTGAATTTTGTGTTTTGTCTGGAGTTCTGTAATGTAAGAGTGTAATTGGATGTAACAGTGTTCCCTGTGGAGACAGAATCAGCCACTGTGATTGAGAAGAAACATGTCCACCTTATATATAAATTATAAATACACCTACACTTTTCTTATAAAGACTCCTCCCTAGCCCCCTAAGCTAGTCTAACCTAGAATGCCCTCAGTGCCCACTTACATTTCCTTGGCACCATTGGTGACCCACGGTGTTTACATCCCATGAGTGTAGAAATCCCATCTAGCGCTGCCCACGCCTGTTCTGTAAATTCCCATACACTTCAACGAGACCATACTCCTAGCATCTCAACTGTGTTCATCTCTACTCTATTCATGTCTACGGGGAGTTACTGTGCAGATGTGCACAACGTGAGAGCCTGTTGCTGTCACAGAGAGGTTAGTGTGCCCCAGGGGGGGAATTCTAGGTTAGGTTAGTTTGGGTGATGGGGATTTGTGTAAGAAAAGTCTAGTTGTACTTTAAAGTAGCATTTGAAGCATAAGTCAAAAATAGTCTTAAATATGGAACATCAATGTACAGACAGTTTCAAAACACATACAGTATTAGCAGTGTTCAAAAAAAGTTGTGATTTTTTTTAAAAAGCAACTGAATGAACCCTTTTATGCCTGGATCAGATTTAGCAGTGTCACTTTGCATCAGTCAACTTTTTCACTACTAGTTTTTACATTATTTTTTTAAGACATATAAAGCTCACTACACACTAATAGAATTTCGTATTAAGGTTTTTGTGAGAACATTTTTTTCTTTCTTGCCATCATTACGTCAACTAATTTTGTTACAAAACCCCTTAAATGTTCATCCAGATCTGTATTCCCAGATGTATTAAACAGGCTTCATTATATGTATGAATTTTCATATAACTTATCCCAAATGAAAACCAAACTTAGAATTTTATAAAGATTAAATAAGTGTGCAACCTAGGAAACATAGGTGACACAAAATATATAAATCTCAAAACATATTCAATTCTACAATAAGTCCATATGGTGGCCATACCCTAGTAGAATTCTGTACAACAATTTTCTTTTTTAGAAGGTCCTTTGAATCTCTTATGCCCCGTACACACGAGCAGAATTTCCGTCAGAAAAAGCTTGGCTGTTTTTTCCAACAGAATTCCGCTCAAGCTTGCCTTGCATACACACGGTCACGCAAAAGTTCTCTGAACTTTCGACTGTCAAGAACGCGGTGAAAAGTCCGATGGAGCATACACATGGTCGGAATTTCTGACCAAAAGCTCACATCCGACTTTTGCTGGCAGAATTTCTGATCGTGTGTACGCGGCATAATGGTCAGTGAGGTCAAATTAACGTTTGTTTTTGAACCAAACTTCGAAGGAGCAGGATGGCAAATTTTTCTCATACAAACAAAATTTTAACTGTATATAAAAAATATACTTTGCACTTACCCTACAAACAAAAAAATTATACATAATAATATATAATATATGGTGCTGCCACTTATATATTTTTTTGAAGCAAACGCAAAATATATTTGTTATATACAATTCGGCTCCACCCAACGCGTTTCTCCGTAAGAGGCATCGACTCATCAATATTTTGTGTCACATAAGTTTCTTAGGTTGCGCACTTATTTAATTTTTATGTATGCTATAAGCTGAGTATTCGGGCTTTATAAGTGGTAGCACCATATATTATATATTATTATATATAATTTTTTGTTTGTAGGGTAAGTGCAAAGTATATTTTTTATATACAGTTATAAAAATTTGACATCTTGTTCCTTCGAAGTTTGGTTAAAAAACAAAAGTTGATTTAACCCCATTGACCATTAGAAATCAAACAAGCTTCTAAAAAAAAGAAAAAAAGGGTTGCACACAATTTTACTAGGGTATGGCCAGCTAAAGGTTTAATTTTTAATATACTCCCTTGGCCACATTATATGCTGAAAAATTGACAAAAAAATTCCAGAAAAATTATAACTTTTTACAATTTTTTGTAAAATATTTAGTATTTAGGGCTTGTTCACACCAGGCCACATGTGTTATGTACAATATAACATATAAATACTGGTGTGTAAGTGAAGAGTGGTGCGATCCGTTGTTACAACACATTACACTGTTTACTTTTCTCTGTTTCTTTTTTAACAATTGTTTAATATGTGCCCTTTCCTTGAGCCTGCATTCATCTATGTAAATCAACACAGCTCAGCAGACATGGTGTCAATAAGCCCTTATTAATTTACTTAATTTGTACTTTATTTACTGTATTGTCTTTTTACAGTTAACATTACTTTTTTTTTTTTTTTTCAGAAGCTGTTTTCCTAAAAAGTAAAAGTGATCCAAGTGGCTACACAGCTGCTTGATCACCTTTACAGATGGCGGTGGCGAAAGGACCGGTGGCATTGGCTGCTGTACACAGAGTGAGAAGAACTGACGTTGTTCCTCCCCTTTCTGAGATCAGAAATCAGAAGCGACAAGGATTTTGTCACTTCCAGTTTGTTTGTTTGCAAGTTTTTTACATGTATGTGAGAAATGTCAGAATTGGCCTGGGGGTCAAGGGCCCTTTTACACAGGGCTGACTCCGTCCAGTGGATCCACCTGCTCAGTGGGGGATCTCTTCACTGATCCCCACAGAGCAGGCGGATGACAGGTCCGTGTCAGTTCTGCTATGCAGAACAGAAACAGACATAGCCCGCTATTCTTGATGGGGCGGTCGGATGGAAACGGACTGTCTGTCTATTTTCAGCTCATTGTCATCTGATCCAATCTATTTTTAGCAGACCAGATCCAATCCGATGACCATCAAATGAAAACAGACACATGTCCAATGACATCCGCTGGTGTGAAAGGGGCCTTAGAAATACATTGACAGCTGCAGCCTGTAAGGTTTTACAAACAAACCTCATATGCTGTAGCTGAAATGGTGATCATGTGGTGGGTAAACATGCTGATTGGTTGAGAATCAAGCTTAGGAACATTAATCTACAGATTGGTGCCTTGACGCAGTTAAAGTTTTTTATATATATATATATATATATATATATATATATATATATATATATATATATATATATTCCTACAGTTCAGCTTCAAATACATGAAAAGAATTACAAGAGTTATTAGCATAAATCGCTTCTGTACCGCATGGCCTTCTGGAAGCTTGGCGTGACTAGTGAGATAGACGTGCATAATCTGAGACTGCTAAACTTAAGGAACGTGGTGTGGAAATGAGCCGTCTATGCATCTCACCTACATGATAAATGTAAAACACGTGCACTCTTAACTCTGTTTGACGCTATAATCTCCTGATTGATTTGCTTTATTCCAGGAAGTGTGGCAGGCAGGTGACAAGTGATTTCCCAGCCATAAGACTGAGCTTCCACTTCAATGGAGAGATCTGAAAATTCTAATCCTCCCAACCGCACAAAACTTCAAGATTTTCATCTGCCTGCCTCCCTTTTCTCTATATGTCAAGCTCTCCAGGCGGTGCGGGTACAAAGTGCTGGCAACAGTCAATTAATAGCGGATGACATATATCCACAGTCCTTTGGGTTTTATAAAGTCTAAGTGTCAGGGCCATTGGGAGATAAAATCAAAATGATCAATGGATGGAATAAAAACTGCAGTTTTGTCACCATTTTTTTCCCTATTCAGCACTATGTAAAGTGACCATGCAGAAAACAGAATAGGTTGTACCTAATGAACTGGTAATGGCCGGATGGATAAATAAAGAGTAATAGAAAGGCCAAAATATTTATCTTTCCTGGTGATAATGCTGCTGAAAGCTCCTTTCAGTGTTGGTAACAATCATAAGCTTCAATCACATGATCCTTGCTGAAAAGGAGCATCGATAAATATGAACAATGGACAGGCCCCAGGGCCTAGGTTTTTGGTAATAGGATCAGTTCTGGACATAGCTTGGAGCAGTCTTTTCTCCAGGAGTGTTAAGTACTTTGACATTTCTCTTTATTCATTATTTATCTATCCTGCTATTGTGAATAGTCAATCTTTTAGTATAGGTCCACTTTAGGAACCATGGTTTATACTCTCATTTAGCTATAAGCAACTGAGAAATGACCCTGTAGCACAATAGTACCATTTACAGCAAGTAAATCTTATTTTAATAAATATCAACATTCTAACACTATTAGGATAATGACACACATATTCCACATACTTAAATAAAGAACAAAGTCTTAAAACATATTCCAAATACATAAAAATGTACACATTGAGAACTCAAAAAATAATTACTTTTAGTTCAGGATTAGGCTGGGAAAAGGTTAGAACCTTTGCCAGGTTTTAATTCAGATCTGTGTCTCAGTTGGAAAGATTTGCCCTTACTTCCCCTGATGAAGTCATGAAATATGATGATGCAACATGTTGGGAGAAGCCAGTGATGTCACTGCAAACCATAAGTGCAACATGTTGGGAGAAGCCAGTGATGTCACTGCAAACCATAAGTGCACTATCAGCCATTTTGTTGGAGGTTTTACATATCTATATGCCCGTATACTGCTGTGCACCAGGAAAAGTGTACACTTTAAATTGAGTATATCAGTTTTAAATAAAACAATATTACATATTATACGGAGCGCACTATATATCCTTTTCTTTTTTGAGTGGTTAACAAACATTCACCAAAGTATTGCAGAGGATAGAGAACAAAGTCTTGAAACATATTCAAAATTCATAAAAATGTAAACATTAAGAACTCGAAAATGAATTACTTTTAGTTCAGGATTAGACTTGGGAAAGGTTTTTAATCCTATCTGTGCCTGTGCCAGTTGGAAAAATTTACTGCCCCTGATGAAGTCATGCAATCTGATGATGCAACGTGTTGGTAGAAGCTGGTGAAGTCACAATGTAAAACATAAGGCCCCTTCCACACGATCGGCCCGCTTTGATCTGCCTGTCTGTTTTTCAGGCGGATCCGAGCGGGCCAACTATTGACTTCTATGGGCAGGTGAATGTCCGCTGACACCCGCCTGTCATCCAATCTGACAAGATCCACTCAAAACAGACGGATGGCGATACGTTTGCCAACCGTCCAGCGGATCGAATCAGATGGGATCAGAGGAAAATGGACAGGGTGTCTGTTTTCCTCTGATCTCCCCATAGAGGAGAGTGGGGCTCTGATAGGTCTGTCCCTGCACAGTGAGCAGAGACGGACCTGTCATCAGCCTACTCAGCGGAGATCAACGGAGTGTTCCCTCGCTGGGCTAGCGGAGTCCGTCCAGCGGATCCGCCCTGTGTGAAAGGGGCCTAAGTGCACGATCAGCCATTTTGTTGGAGGTTTTACATATCTATACACCTGTAGACTGCTGTGCACCAGGAAAAGTGCACAATTTAAATTGAATATATCAGTTTTAAATAAAAAAATATTACATATTATACGGAGAGCACTATATATCCTTTTTTTTTGAGTGGTTAACAAATATTCACCAAAGTATTGCAGAGGACAGAGATGGATTAAAGAACATTTGTAGGCTGGAGAAAGGCACAACAACCGTGGCATAGAAGACCCACTTTAAAGGGGCAATCGCAGGAGACCTATTGTTGGGTCAGACTATACATGTGGTGAAATAAGAATTTGGAGTACTTTAAACGCAGTGGAGAGTTAGAAAATATCTGGCACAGTTGGAAATAAACACAGCCTCATGGTTGTATATGTTTGCAAGAATATATGGACACATGGGACTATTTTGTTAATATAATTTTTTCTGTTGGTCTTGCAGAAATATGAATTTGGCAACATGGTATAATTTACAGTTCACAATACTTGAAAAGTATTGTGTGGCACTGATTTGATATATTTATATATGAAATGTGATTTTGACATTCAATAAAGTTTGAAAAAAAAATGTAAACAGTGCCTGGTGTTGTTACCCGTTGGCGGAAGAAAACAGACACCAGCCTGCATGTGAACAGGCCCATACTGTAAACTAACATGGATAACACACGCAGTAAATGTATTGGTCTGTGCAAAATAACTATTGATTAATAATTTTATATAAAAATTGGCAAGTAATGCCAATTACTTAAGTAATAGTCTAAGTAAATGATAGTGATTAAGTGATTAAGTAAGTGATAGTCTACACCAGAGGTCCCCAACTTTTGGCACCAGGGACCGGTTTCATGGCAGCCAATTTTCCCAGGGACCTGTGGGCAGGGTTTTGGTGGATTCGTTGGGGCATGCGATATTTATAGAGTTTGTCCTCAGCCCCCTTCACACCACAACCCCCCTTTACAGCACAGTGTCCCGTTTATATCAATGTCCACAATCCCCCTTTACATCACAATTCCCCCTTTAAAGCAGTCCCACAGTGTCCTCAGTTTCCCTTCACATCACAGCCCCCTTTACAATACACTGCCCCATTACAGTGCAGTCCCCTTTACATTAATGTAACAGGGACTGCTCTGTTAAGGGGCACTGTAATGTAAAGGGGGCTGCTCTGTAAAGGGGGCACTGTGATATAAAGAGGACTGCACAGTAAAAGGGTACTGTAATGATTACAATGCAGCCCCCTTTATATTACAATCACAGCCTCCTCCATCATAGTGCCCCTGCAGTCTGCCTCCCCCTTTCCTCCCTAACATCACACATCACATTTCTCCATTCCAGGCTCTGCATCTCCTTCACAGGACTCCAATCCTATTATCAGTCAGTGTGTCCTCTCCCGGCTCCTCTGCGCTCCTTCCCACCCAGCTGAGGATGTCATCCTATCAGCATTGCAGGGGTGGGAGGGGGAGGGGCTCTCCATTCCAATCTGCCGCTCCCCCTGCCCTGCTAATTGGATGACATCGTTACCCGGGTGGGTGGGAGGAGGAACCGGGAGAGGACACACAGGCATGGCCACAAAGCAGGAGGTGAGCGGCAGCCGCCGTCTGTGATAGCCCTGTGTCGACCGCGGTCGCTGCTCACCTCCTGCTGCGTGGCCCGGTCATTCACAGGCCACGGACCGGCACCGGTTCATGGGCCGGTGGTTGGGCACCCCTGGTCTACACTATTGTCCTTCACTCCTCCCCAGGCAGCTACATAAAAGCTTATGCAGAAAAGTGAGGGGAGGGATGGAGAAGCTGGGCCAGCACAGACAGTAATTAGATACTACCAGCAGAGGAGAGTGCAAAGGTGTGAGAGGGGGCTGTGCTAAGGAATTGACTCTTCCTAGAGTAGTCTAATTTTTTAGCAAGATTAAAGATACATTTCTATTGAATTAAAAATGATCTGTTCTTTTGCCTACAATTTTTTAAGCTGTTATCAAAATCTCTTTAAGACACAGGCCTTGGAAATCATCCTGAATGCTTTCAAAGTATTATTTCAAACCATGGGTGCTCAAACTGTGGCCCTCCAGTTATTTCGGAACTACAAGTCCAATGAGGCACTGCAAGCCGCTGACAGTTACAACCATGACTCCCCAAGGCAAGTCATGATGGGACATGTAGTTCCACAGCAGCTGGATGGCCACGGGTTGAGCACCCATAAGTTAGAACATATAGATAATGCTAATCTGCACACCACACTCAACCCCTACCCCTCTTCCCAAAAAGAATGCAGTCTGCTGGTTCCCACCCTCAATGATGGAGCTGCCATTTAATTGAGGTCAGTAATTCTTTTGTATCAGACAAGTTTGCTGTTTGCACAAATTTGAATTAACAGTTGTTTGCCTTCAGTTTGCATTCAAGGTTTCACAGGGTTCAATGTAGTTGGCAAATCAAATTTCATTAATTGCTTATCATTATCAGACCTCTCACAGTACAGAAAAGAGAAAATCTTTTCTTCCCATACCAGCGTCTGCAATTTTCTTCCTCACTCAAGCAGGGGACTTGTGTACGAAATATCTCAAGACGTCGCACAGCTGCAAAACTGTCACAGCACAAGAAATTTCCTATGGCCGTCACCTGAAATAAATAGATCACATTTTTCACTCAAAAATTGTCTCACAAAAATTGTTGTAATAACTTGTGTGCACACTTTAAAGGACAGGAAAAAAGCAAAGTGTATACAGAAGCTCACTGCCCTGTAACCCACATCATCCAATTAGACGTTGGATGTCACTGATCTGTCTGGAACCACCAGGATATAATTGGCTGCTAACTTAAACATCAAGGATTTGCATCTGAACCTGTTTTGAACCAGATGAAATTTACCATAATGTTAATAATAATTTAAAGTGTACCTTCCAAATAAAATAACACTTCTCACAAATCAGTAGGACACATGTAGGTATTGTCAAATCATATTGTTAATAAGTAAATTCTGAAAAACTGCTACTGCTGAGCTGCCTTATGTGACCCTAAACTGCCTGCAGACTTCAGGGAGAGAGGTCAGCCTTGATCTGTCAGGTCTAGGGACAAGCCCTTAGTAGGGAGCTTCAGGGCATCCTATGATCTTTTAGGCTTCGCTTGGCTGATCTTACAATTAGCTTCAATGGAAAGGGAAAAATTAGCTTCATAAATTAGCTTCAATGGAAAGGGATGGGGGCAAATGGGGATGAAGGGTAGAGGACAGATGTTTGGTGCTAGCTTTTCAAAGTCACAATAGTGTTTGCAGCAGGTTTTTAACCTGTTCAATTGCTAGTGGAATCAGCAGTAATTGATTGACAATCTTAGAAGCCACTTACACACAAGATATTCCCATCCGAAGGTCATTTTATATCAACAGTTGCTCCTAGGTCCTAGACTGAGATCGGTTAGGCTCAATTCACACTAATGCGTCTTTTGATGCATTTTGCATTTTGCAGAAATGCAGGGGAATTTTTTAACATGGGTTCCTATGGAACATGTTCACATCAATACATTTTTGTGCCTCTGCGTTTTTGGAAAGGGTCGGGGACTTTTTTTCCCGCAAAATGCAGCATTTTGCATGTAATAGAATTCAATGGACCCGCATCCAAAACGCAAGTACTGCGTTTTTACCGCGATTTTCATTTTTTTATTGTACACTGTATATAGCTGGTTGCTAAGGAGGGGGCCGGGAAGCCTCCTTAACAACCGGTCAATGTAAAAAAAAATCGTGAAAAAAAAGCAACGTGGGGTCCTCCCCCAGGTCCATACCAGGCACTTGGGTCTAGTATGGATTTGGAGGGGACCCCCACACCCCCCCGAAATCCATGCCAGACACTTATCCGAGCATGCAGCCCAGCAGGTCAGGAAAGGAAGGGGACGAGCAAGCGCCCCCCCCCCTCCTGAACCATACCAGGCCACATGCCCTCAACATGGGGGGATGGGTGCTTTGGGGCAGGGGGGCTCTGCGCCCCCCATCCCAAAGCACCTTGCCCACATGTTGATGGGCACAAGGGCCTCTTCCAGACAACCCTTGCCTGGTGGTTGTCGGGGTCTGCGGGCGGGAGGCTTATCGGAATCTGGAAACCCCCTTTAACAAGGGGGCCCCCAGATCCCGGCCCTCCCCATGTGAATGAGTATGGGGTAAATTGTACCCCCACCCATTCACTAAAAAAAGAATAATGTAGTGTTAAAAAATACAGTAGACAGGTTTTGACGAGTCTTTTTTTGAAAATCTTCTTTTTCTCAGTTTCTTCTGGTATGCACTGGGGGGGGGACCCCACTTTTTTTAGCCGGAAATTAGGTTTTTTTTTACATTCAGCGGGAAGCCTGCTGACAACTGATGATTCATCGGCTGTTAAGGACGCGGCGGCCGGCTTTCCGGCCCCCTCCTTAGCAACCAGCTATATACAGTGTAAAAAAGAATGCAAATCGCAGCAAAAACACGTGTCCAAAAACGCAGCAAGCACCACAAAAAGCACTGCAGAAACACTCAAAAGCAACATACATAGATGTGAATCGAGCCTAAGTGAATGATCACATTGTGGAGGTTCCAGTTAAAGGGAGTGCAGAAAACCATTTATCAATCAGCCAAATTCAATTTGCATAGAACAACAGGAAAGTAAAACTTGTATAGGTAATGTGCAAAAATGGTAGCTCCCATCTACACATACATATACACAGTATACAGAGTAATGCCCCGTACACACGGTCGGATTTTCCGATGGAAAATGTGTGATAGGACCTTGTTGTCGGAATTTCTGAACGTGTGTAGGCTCCATCACACATTTTCCATTGGATTTTCCGACACACAAAGTTTGAGAGCAGGATATAAAATTTTCCAACAACAAAATCCGTTGTTGGAAATTCCGATCGTGTGTACACAAATCCGACGCACAAAGTGCCACGCATGCTCAGAATAAATAAAGAGATGAAAGCTATTGGCCACTGCCCCGTTTATAGTCCCGACGTACGTGTTTTACATCACCGCGTTCAGAACAATCGGATTTTCCGACAACTTTGTGTGACCGTGTGTATGCAAGACAAGTTTGAGCCAACATCTGTCGGAAAAAATCCTAGGATTTTGTTGTCGGAGGCAACAAACATAAGCATAAACACACATAAACACACATTACTAAGATTGCTTACATACATACAGCTCCTTATATACAGTGCTGTTGTTGGATGTTCATGTACAATTGTTTGTATTTTTAATTTATTAATTTACTTCTTAAGGCCTGATTCACACCTATGCAGGTTGCAGTTTGCATATTGCAAGTGCAATTTGCGTTTTTCAATACACGCTTTTGATCCATTGAAGTCTATGGAACCAAAAACCAGAAAAAAGTCCCTGGCCCTTTCCATAAAATGCACAGATGTGAACTACATCCATAGGAAACCATGTTAAATGGCCGGTAGTGTGTTTCTGCAAAACTGAAAACAAGACTAAAAAATGCATAGGTGTGAACTCAACTTTTACCATATAGGTCTTGGCTGAATATATAAAAATACAATTTAAAATTTAGATTTCTGACAATATACTGTACTTGATCCCATAACTGCAATAATGAATAATAACATTTCCATTTTAAAGTAGAACTATATTTTTTGCATTTTGCATAGAGTAAGGCCCCTTTCACATGGGCGCCTGCATGCAACGGATTCCGCTTGCTCAGAGGAGGATCACTCCACTGATTCCCCCCCCCCCCCCCCCCCGCTGAGCAAGTGAATGACAGGTCCTGTCCGCTCCACTGTGCAGAAACACAGACAAAGTCCCGCTCTCCTCTATGGGGAAATCCGACCGCCTGCCCGTTATTATCTGATCCTATGCGATCCAATCCACCAATTCGTCTGGATTTTGCAGGCAGAATATGATCGGATAGCGGCGAATGTCAGCGGACATGTGTTAACCTTCCAGGCTTTACAAGTTTGTTGCACAATTGCAGTAAGTCTGTATTGCATGACTCCAGATCAACTTTCTTTGCAAACATTCTGCAAGTCTCCTGCAAGTTCTGGTTCAGTTATGTTATGCAATAGTCATCCCACCACAGGGGTCGCTTTGACTTGCAGAGCTCTTGCTGTAGACTCATGACTGCAACATTGCTCTTGCTAGAGACTTGCCACACAAATTTGCTACAAATTGGAAAATTGTCAACTAGAACTTGTGCTTCAAGTGCTCTGTAAGTGTACAACTTGCCAGGGAAAATGTGCAGAAAGTTATCAGACTTAAAATTCAACACTGTCACAAATGTGTGGCAAGTTATCCTTGCTATCTGGGAGGATTATAACCCCTGTAAGGTTTATTTTTGCTATCTTTGTCTCATTGAGCAGATTTACCCTAACTTCCTGTCCCATAGCCAAACAGGAAGTGAGAGGAAATCCCTGCTAATTATGGAAATCGCTTGGGGACCCCCAGGTCACCAGAACTAGTGTCCCCATTGTAAGATTTCTATTACTTTTCTGGGAACAACCCAAAATTTCGGATTTTCTCTTACGTTCAATGATAATGGCAAACAGGATAAATAGAGAGGGCAAACAGGGACACAGACAGCAATAAAAACTGATCTAAAAAAGATGAAAAAAGTTTTATTTGAATACAGTGTTGCATGACTGCGTAATTGTCATTCAAAGTGCGAAAGCACTGAAAGCTGAAAATTGGCCTGGGCAAGAAGGGGGTGAAAGTGGCCAACAGGCAAGTGGTTAAACACACATGAAAGCACTGGAATGGTGTAAACTAGGCTATTTGGAATACATTCGTTTTCTTTGCATGTGTGTTTGTACTGCATTTAAAAATGCGTTTGCATCCGTCGTAAACGAGCAAAAAAAACCCATAACTACACAGGAGGAGGACTCAACTATATTGTTTTAAACTTGTCAGCTCTTAAATTAGCTCTTCATTAGACAATGGATTATCAGTTTGATGATACTGATTACTGTCCAATGAGCAGACTGGAGGCAAAGAGATGGTATTTCAAACTGTAAAGCTATTTAATATTTAGCTTCTTGCTCAGAGTTCAGCCTTAATTTACTTTGGCTCTACATGAGTATAAAATTAAATGAAAGCACTCAATTTCTGATAAAGCTGCTTTCCTGGTATTAGCTTCTTGGAGGAGGCAAGTAGTCCCAGAATGCTTTGCTCCCTTCTGTAACCAATTCTCAGCATGTGACATTGCTTACCTACTAATACCGTCAAGCTGTGGCTGCAAGGTCAGCAGTTTTTAAAAATATAGTAATAATCAACATCGTAATAGGCTCTTTCCCATTTCCCTGCTTTTTCCCTACTCAGGTCCCGATAATATAGTCCTTCGACAGAGCCGCAAGGCCCTGACAGGGTGACATGTTTGATAAATGCATCCTGTTATTTCTGTCTGTTAGATGTGGGGCCAGTGGCTTTCTCTGCACATTTCACTTAATACAGTGTGTAAAGGGGGCTTAAAAGGCGGCTTGAAGAAGACAAGTGATAAAAAATTTAAATGAAACATGGAGGCATATTGGATGACAAAGAGTAATCCATTCATCTATGACCCTGCATATTCCCATCAATTAGTTTCCATTAAATTAACATGTTATTGAATGTCTCATTAGCTCCAAGTAAAGGAGATTTGGCCTTTTGGTAACCCTTGGTATACCTTGAAAAATCATGTACCAATGAAATAAATGGACTTTAACTAAATGGAAACCTGCAGTGGTTTGCTAGTCTTGTTAAATTGTTAATTCACAAAATTACAAAAGTATATATTATAAAAATATAATCTTTATTTTATTTTACATTTTAAGCCATACAAAACAGTGGACAGACAAAATGGTAAGGGGAAAGGGAAGCCAAAATGCACCTTAAGCACAAATACTGATATCGGTAGTGCCATAAGTCATTACACCATGGCTATAACTATTACTAGTAGTACGAGCCCATCCCTGTCCTAGATTTTCAATCTAAGTGAACATTCTCCTCACATTGGGGGGAAGGCTCGCACAGTACAATCAAAGCTTAAACCTTACAGCATCTGAGGCTCACATAAAGTAAAGTACTGTAGGAACATGTAAGACATGAAAAAAATATACAAAAAAAAAGAAAAATATACAGCAGTCAAGTACCGCTAAGGCCTCTATAAATCGGCAAGCACACCTGGTTCATTGGCTGATGGGATATATCAATACTAGGAACACCAATGCTAATTCTGTATCTGGTTCTGAACCTGATTCAGGGTCCGGTTCGCCTGGACAAGTTGCCCAAATGCAGGATCCGCCAAAGTTAACAAAGCAATATCTAGACTAGAGGGGACTGGGGCCTGTCTACAGGTATGACTCCGCCAAGAGGCTCAGATTGAGTCGAGGCACTCACAGGTTCTCTTGCATGTGGCAAGATAACAATTTTAATGGGCACATTGCTTACTACATATGACTACAGAAAATTATACATTTAAGCCAGCCATACAGAGTGAATTTCTTGGGCAAATTGCTTACTACATTTGACTACACAAAATGATACATTTAAGCCACCTATACACAGAGTTAATATCATTCATGCGGCAATGTGCTTGATTTTCCCATCAACACAGTTGGTATTGATGTTGGAATCCCTCATGCTGAGACATTGACTTCTCCTGGTGGGGGGGGGGGGGAGACGTCATCTCCGGGAGAAGACAGTAATTATTGCTAGTGGCGATACTAGCCGCTAGCAATAACCGCAGGTAAAATCCTTCAGGCTGGTTGTACCCAAGTTGAGCAATTAATCATCTTGGTACATTCAGCCTGCCCATACACAGTTCAAATCTCGGCTGAACGGGCCAAGATTCGCACCATGTATGGCCTGCCGATGATGGTGTGTATAGGAGAAAATCTGTTACAATTTAAGTAAACTGGATTGTTCTCCTTAAAATTTGATTTAACAATCAACTTTACATCAACCAAAAACTCTAGTCCAAGGACCCACCTGACTGTACACAAACTAAATGGATTGTTGGGGTAGGCCCTCAATCTACTTAGGTTTGGTATATCTGAAGGAAATGGCATAAAGATTATATAATCAAGCTGTAAACTTTATACACAATTGAAAGCGACTTGTGTTGAATTTTTAGACTTGAAAATCTCTGCCTTCATTTTTTGAGAGACTTGTACTTGACTTTTGAAAGACATGTACTTTCCTTAATGCACATAACCACAGTATTCTTTCCCTATTTATTTTTTCACATTCCAGTTTTTTATCCGTTAGACTTCAGGTATTTGCACATTAGGCATGAGAAAAAGAGGTGTTCGTTTATGCTAAGTGTTCTGGAAATGAACCTTTTCCTGTTTGAATGAAAAATGGTTATTTTATTAGTTATACTGTCTTTTACATAATATTGTTACATCTAAGGATTTATCTAAAGTATGTTCAATGCTAACCTTACTGGCTTACTTACAAATAAAGATCTTCAGAACAATAGCCATGTTTGACTGTTCTCACAAATGTGTTAGACAGGCCAAAGATGGTGCAAATGTATTTCCTGCAACCATGGGGAAGTGCAGGGGAAGCCATCCCCAACAGAAGCCGCTAGCTATAATTGCAAGTGAATCCGGATGGCTGCTTGTACCCAAGTTGATTGATCGTCAAACAGCCTGCCCATACACAGTTCGAATCTTTGCCATCTATGGCTGACCTTAAAATAAAGTTTTGAATCAAAATGACAAGGAGTCGTTTAAGAAAAGAAAGGTGTGGTCCACACAGCCAGGACAGACACTTTCAAACAATTGACCACCAAAACACGTTCTTTTTAAATCCCTCCTACGTGCAAAGAAATGCAGCAAAAGCTCACCTTTTCTGGTGCCTACTTCACCAAACTCAATCAGTAGAACTGGTCCCCTGAAATCCACTTAAAAACATACACTTCCAGGAGTGTCAATCCCCGTAGTTCCCTGCAGTTATCACTGCTTCTTCCCTCTAATCTCGCGTCATGTCTCTTGCAGTGACATGAGGTCAGAGGGAGGAACCAGTAAGAGCTGAATGGGACCCAGGAGATTGACAATCCCAAAAGTGTCAGTTTTTAGTGGACTTCAGAGGACCAGTTCTAGTGATCAGAGTGAGGTTTGGTGCTGTGGGCTCTAGGACAGATGAGTGTTTACTGCCCTTTTTTTTAACAGATAAGAGAGTGTCTTTGAAAAACTTTTGTGACAGGGTTTCTGTGAGTACCATGTAGTCTTCCCCAGGGCGAGTGGGTACTGAATGCTGCAGTGAACGTCAATAATGTAAGGATGCAAGCATTTTCCTGTGAGACCAGATTTGCTTAATGAGCGACCTCCTAAGGGTAGGTCCTCAAAGCTCTGATGACACAGGAAGCGACTTATATGACATACAACTTCCTTAAACCTAGTAGAGGACTCACAGTGCATAGCTGAGCAGCGAGTTTGCATAAGACAGCCTTAGAAAGTAGGTAAGAATTGCAGCCAGGGCTACCATTTCATTTTAATAACTCTTGGACAATGTATTTTGAACTTTTTAGCTGAATCTGGAGTTGGACTTTAAAATGATATGCCAGCCAAACTTTTTTTTAGTTTGGATGGAGTAGGAAAGGGTTAGAGTTTCTCCCAAGTTCCTATGCCTTTGGGGACATGCACTATTTCTATTGCTATGTGACCATTGTCATACAAAGTGAGGGGAAACTCAAAATGTTATGGATGTTACCAATATAGGAGTGGAGGAGATGTACTGTATTCCGATGGGCTCCCCTGTTCTGATGATAATTGGTAAAAGAGGGTTTCCCCCTCATTTTGGGAAGATTTCTACTTAGGAAAATTACACATTACAAGGGGAAGATTGAGAGTCTTAAAAACCCGGAAGAGATTCTAACTATTCCATCGCTATCTAAAACAACGAAATACTTAGTTGGAGTTTTACACTGAACTTCAGAATGTCACCTTTCCTCATTTAGGCAAACTTCACTCATTTTTTTTCCATATAAAAACTTTTTATTTAATAAAGTATCTCTGGTACATTTTCACATGCCTAATACAAAAAATGATAGGTACTTAAGCTGCCCATAGATGAGTCCGTTTTTTTCATTCAACCAGCGAGCTGAACGAGAAAAACTGACTCAATTACCCCATCCACACACTCAATGTGGATGGGGACCTCACTCCCGTTGAGCTATTGTATTCTGCTGGCGGGGAAACTTCCCCACTGCCAGAAAACAATGATCAATGTTGCAGGCTATAGTCAGTGGTGCTGATTGATTGGCATTTATCCAACAGGCTGGTTGTATGGAATTTGATCAGTAGATTGGCTTCTGTACAATCAGAGTGCCCATAAGTAGATCAGGACCTGCTAAACCGGCCAAATTTTTATTCATGTATGGCCAGCTTTACACCTGTCAATCAAACAAATCACCACATTATAGTAGGGGAAAAACAACAGAACCCTGATACATAGCACAAATGAAGGAACAAACACACGTTACAACAGTAACAATCACAACTTAAAGTTTTTTTTCTATTTTTAAATAACAAACATATCATACTTACCTCCACTGTGCAGTTAGTTTTGCACAGTGTGGCCCCGAACCACGTCTTCTGGTGTCCCCCGATGGCACTAGCGGCTCCTCCTCGCATCGGCAAACCCCCTGGGAGAAGCACTGTCCCTGGGGGTTACCTTGCAGGCGCGCTCCCGAGTCCAGCATTTGCGTGCATAGACACAGATTGCCAGATTTGGCCCCGCCCCCGGCGCCCACGTCATTGGATTTCATTGACAGCCGCAGGAGCCAATGGCTGCGCTGCTATCAATCTATCCAATCAAGAGCCGAGAACCCCAAGCAGAAAGGAAGAGCGTGTCTTCACCGAGGAAACACGGGCTTAGTTGAGTGAAACAAGGGGGCTGGGGGGCCAGTCAGTGTCAGAAGTTTTTTCACCTTAATGCATAGGATGCATTAAAGAGAAAAAACACTAGGGTTTACAACCCCTTTAAGTTACAGTAGAGTGATTGGCTCTTCATAGCAACAACACAGTGGATAATCCTAGTAGGGTAAAAAATGCAAAATGAGATTGTGAGTCTGTAACAAATATATCAAATAGAGTGCTACAGCTTAAAGCGGGATTCCGGCCAGCTAAAAAAAATTTTTTAAGTCAGCAGCTACAAACACTGTAGCTGCTGACTTTAAATAAGTAGACTTACCTGTCCTGGGTGCCCGCGATGTCGGCCACCCAAGGCCGATCCGTCCCTCGGCTCTCGGGTCCCGGCACCACCATCCTAGGTAAGGGAAACAGGCAGTGGAGCCCTGCGGTTTCACTGCCAGTTTCCTACTGCGCACGCGCGAGCGGCCCGGCGATCTGTGAATGGCCCCGTGGTTTTCTGGGAACACACACAGTTCCCAGAAGGCAACGGGGCCTCTCAGCTAGGAGCAGAACACGCCGCGGAATAAGAACAGGCAGATTAGGAAGACTGCCTAGCAACAAGGGTTCAGGTAAGTTTAAAAAGATTTTTTCAAATGTTTTTTTTTAATTTTCTTTAGGATTTTTGGTGAATTTTTTTTTTTTCAGGGTGGCCCTCCACTTTAAGCTGGCCTTCAGACTAGTATATGTAATGCTCTAAGGGGATCCGAGAGTTGACCACATTGATCCAGGCCTGCTTTTTGGGGAGATCAGGAGAAATCCAATATTTGGATATTTCATTCCTGGCCACAAAAGCTTACAAACTGTGTAGAGGTTCACAAGGGTGATAGGAAGGACAAAAATAAAGCCTTAAAGATATCCTATGGGTTGTGGAGGAATGAAAGCGATGAACAATAAAGATATTTCGCTTATAACATTTCTCCTACAATGTCAAAGCTTGGGGCATCTCCAAGCCAGGTGGAAAGCATCAACCTTACTCAATTTTAAACTTGTAAAAGTAAGTATGTTGCCTTGAAGGAGACACCAAAACATACCTGCTATTTCATATTATTATTGGTAGGGAATGCCTCTATTGCGCTTCTCTCTGATTTAGTATCACTTTGTTTCTGGGGCCTAATTTTATAACTAAGCTCTACCAACTGCTATTTCCCTTGTCCAGTATGAGTGTCTTTATTGACCATGATGCAATCTCATTGAACTTTGGAATGGCAGTTCTCCAAGCTCAGCCATAAAGCTGTTGGACCATATCAAACTGCTATTCCCATGGAATTGTTGACAGGGCAATTCCTCCTGCCAAGCTACTAGGTTCTCCTGGCGGGTAAGCCGTCTAAGCCGGAAGAACACGGTGATTATTGCTAGCGGCTATAACAGCTGCTAGCAATAATCACAAGTAAAATCCGACAGGCAGGTTGTATCCAAGTCGATCAATCGATTAACTTGGGTACATTCAGCCATGGTTCGAATCAACCGAGATTCAAACTGTCTATGACTGGCCTAAGGGCCTGTACACACCCGCATTACTGCAATGCAAGTGTGACTGGGCCCTAAGAGGGGGCTTTGGAGAGATTTTTTTCTCACTTCCTGTTTTATCTTGGGACAGGAACAGAAAGGAAATCTTTCCGAATGGACATAGAAGAAAAAAAAGTAAAAAAAAGAAACATTTTATTTTTACATGAAAAGGCTTAGCACAAGAAAAGGACAATGGGTAAGAAGGTGTTAGGAAAACCAGGGGCTAAGGCTTGGTTTAAACTAGTGTCAAACTTTGCCACCTCTTTGAAAAGCAATGTGCATTGAACAGGTTTTTAGAGGCATTTTACAGGCAGTGAGAAGGTAATCTGTCGCCTCTTTGCTGTCTGTTTTAGCAGTGCAACACCACGTGCAATGCATGCAACAGCATTCCACAGTCGTATCCATTGCTGGCCTTAAGTCAAATGAAAAAAGTCTAACAGTTTGCTCCATTCACACTATGCAGTGCATATAGATGCATCTGCAGTGCCAGCAGCACTGAATACCTGAACAGTGGCTGCATCTCAACAGCAGTTCGGCCAACAATTTTACGCCCAACTCTGATTTTTCAATTGAAGGATGTCGAGCAGGAGAGTGGTGACAAGAGAAGAATTTTGGTTGGTTCATTGAGAAATGTTCAAAGTTCTCTAGTGTATGGTTAGCTTTAGATGGCCCAGAGATATTTTACTGAGTGTTTAAATCCACAACACAAATATTCCAGGAAACGAAACTGGATTACGACTTCTCAAGCTCGTTATGCAAATGAAATATATTCATTCAGCATGTATTGACAATTATTTTCTGCCTTGCCTAATTTGGCAGCTTTTTGCCACCTCGCTGTATCATGTGTCTAAACATGTTCAAATAATGATCAGCACTATTTAAATCTACTAAAGCAATATGCAAATTTACTTGATTTCTGCAGCCCTTAGCACATGTTATTGTGAAGCCACTAGACATCATTTATTTAGTGGGGAAGTGACCTGGAGTAACATTATGGGATACTGAGCTTGGTACAGGGTTGTGTTACACAGTCACCATATGGATAATGGGTGTAAAGTATTTTTTGTGGAGATGCAGATGCAGCGTGTTTGGGCAATAATCCCATCAATGGCAGTAAGGTTTTTCTACTGAGCCAGCAAAAGAGCACAAAGAGCAGATAGTGAGCCATTCTGTAGAAAAATACAGATCTGCGGCGTGGAAAAGAACTGAGGAAATAAAAAAAAAAATGTTCTTAAAGTCACAGTAACCTCAAAACTTTTTCATGCCCTAGGTATGGGTTATGCACTAATTTATGCCACGATCTTCTTAAAACTAAAACTTCTTTACAGGTGAAATTGCAATGTTGCTAATGCATATGATGTCTCGATTGTATGCCCTTTCGGTGCACTGCATCAATCTTCTTCTATTTGTGCTTTTGTCTATTTGTGTTCTATTTGCGCTTTTTTTTTTTCCTTTTTTTTTATGTGTATCCCATTGGTGCTACTCACAATTTTCTTATTCAATTTCCTTTACATTTACCTTGACTCTGTAGTACAATGGCCTGCCTGATTGTGTATGAATTTAAAGTATTTAGGTTTGGCCTTGTATTATATGGTTTTGGTAAATCTAAAGGAAAACTGAATAAGAAAATTGTATAATGCATGGCCAGCCTTATATCAATCATAATAATCTACAACCACTCCACAAACCCTGTATAAAACTTTTCCAGCCTGAGCAGCTATACAGTAGTGTCTTTTTTTTTTTTTCCGTATGATTTAAAGGTTATAGTTGTAAGTACCCTGGTAGTGTTTAGTTTGTCCCAGCCCAGTCACTGTCATTTTTGCTGGGCAGCTTGGCCAGCATTTAAATCTGATGAAACATATACAGTAAATACATGCATGTAAAGTAAATATAAAAAACAGCAATATACTACATTACATGCATTAAAAACAGTTATCAAAATAAAATATTTTTACTAAAAGTGGTCCTTTAAGGGGTCGATACACCCAAAAATGACATTTCTCCTATTGGTGACGTTTGGTGGTATGAGGGACATGCTGGCTTCATATATCTCCTGGAGATGACAGCAGCAAGATGTCCCCCATCAGAGTTCTTGGTATTCTACTTTGGGTTTCCAAAGTTCTATTTGCTTTTGTTGCCCTCCGCATGATCTAAATTGCAACATAAAGAATAGGACATCATGGGTATTGTATTTCAGGCCTGAGAACTTACACCTCAAGCACAGAGATCTCACAATCTGAGTCTTTGAACGATCTCCTGCAGCCACTCCAGCAATGGCTGCATGACATTTCTCGGGGCTGGTTTCCTGATAGTGACAAGAGTGGACCATGCCTGTGTAGTGTCTTTTAAAATGGACACTTGTAGTCTCCATGGGAAGCTCATATGACAGGGTGTCAATACAGGCCCAATTAGGAGAGAGAGACGGAGCAGTGTCAACCTAAAACAGGAAGTGCCCAAACAAGGACTTTCATCGCAGAATCATCAACGATTATTTTAATGAAAGCTGCAGATTTATTGTTTAAAATGACTTTTGAAATGACATTGACAAGGTGAATTTTAGTAATTCTGTTTACATTTACTTTAATTTTAAGGTATTTGCATATGAGAACTGATTTCATTAACCAGCAGTTGCGCTGCTTGAAAACGCAATGCAAGGGAAGGACGTGCTTCCCAGCCTCAGAAACAGCTCAACTTGTCTTTGCTGACTGACAGAAACCCGTAGGACTTGGGAGCTGAACCGCCAGAAACACACGTAGCTTGCATGAAGGCATTTAACAAACAGGCCCGCTGTCATTCAGCTCATTCAAATCCTGACCTTGCCCATTCTCTTCAAGTAGACAAGCTTGAGTGCATTAGGGAAAAGGAAAGTGACCATCTGCTTATAGGTTACTGGAGGACAAGCCTAGCCCATAATGGTCATTATCTCTTTCACCTTGGCAATAACTAAAGCACTGTGTCATTGACGGCTATTACAAACTTCATCTCATAAACAATGCTCCAGCAATGAGTCATTGGCTTACCATTTACACATAAAAGCACGCAGGCTAATCTACGGGTGTGCACTGGCAAACGTGCGTTCTAATTTTTACCTCCAATGAACAAGCGTATTGCAAGGTTTTCTTACAAAACGGAATTTTAAAGTAAAGATTAAAATAATTATGTTGAGATTTGAGAGGAACGGTGTAAGCCAAGCCCTATTCAATAAAACAATGCAAGGAGCAAAGCACTAAATGAAAAGTACAATGAGTACAGAGACGAAAAATATAGTTTGTACTTGTGTACTTGTACTGGTTTGACATCTATAAAGCAAATTCTAATAGCTTGAAATGACTAAAAGTGGAACTCCAGAGTTTCCTAATTTTAAAAAGGCTGCCTTGCAGCTGTAAAAAACAAACATAGCTTTCACTGAAATTCATACCTTATCCCTGGCCCTCAGAGTCTATTTGCTCCACTAGTCAACGTCACTCATCTTCTGGGCTAAATGTCAGTCATGTCATCCACCCACTTCTGGATACCCTAGGCCAGTGATGGAGAACCTGGGTACCACAGATGTTTTGGAACTACATTTCCCATGATGCTCATGCACTCTGCGGTGTAGTTGAGCATCATGGGAAATGTAGTTCCAAAACATCTGGGGTGCCAAGGTTCACCATCACTGCCCTAGGCTGTCATGGAGCCACGTCCTGGAGGTGTTTCATCATGCATCCTGAATTCGCAGTACACAGAGGTGGGCTCAGTCCAGGAGGAAGGACCCCCTATTTTTGCCACAGAGAAAAAAGAGGAAGGACCCGGAAAAGTCACTGGACCGGTTTAAACAAAGGTTATGCAAAAGGTGTTTAAAAAATCCAAGGGGGGGCTTCAGGGAAGGGATGTCTGGGGTTCTGTTGTAAAGCCAAACTCCAGCCATATTTATTTTGTTTTAGAATGCAGGAATGAGTTAACATTCCTGTCTCCCTGGAGAAGAGATGCTTGAGAGGAGATATGAAAGCAATATACAAATATCTCAATGGTGATCCCTGCGTAAGTATGAAACTTTTGTGTCCCAGGGAGTGTAAGAGGACATGGGGCCACACAATGAGACTGGAAGAGAAGCAGTTTAACCTTAAGCTGCGTAGGGGGGTTTTCACTGTCAGGGCGGTAAGGATTTGGAACTGTCTTCCACAATCGGTGGTGTCAGCAGGAAATTGGATAGTTTTAAAAGACTCTTGGATGTGCATCTTAACGAAAACAATATACAAGGATATGGGAAATGATATTCTACACGCACACACACATCAACACAGGTTGCACTGGATAGATTGTTGTCTTTATTCAATCTTACCAACTATGTAACTATGTCTGTGACAGCTTTGGAAAGATTTTCCCTCACTGTCTGTTCCTGACCAAGAAAAAATGGGGGGGGGGGGGGGGGGGAGTTGTCACCAGGACAGGAAGGCAGTAATTAAGCACTGTCAGTAAATCACTTTTCCCACTATTTTTTTCACCACTTTTAATGATTTTGTATTACTTTTGTCTGTGTACATATTAGAGACATATCCCCTTGCTTCCTACACCGACATCAATAATAACTTGAGAGAGGCACTAATTCCTCTGCTCTATGCATTAAGGAAATACAATCATGTGGGAGATAAGAAGTTGCCATTGGTTTCTTTTACCTGGTAAAGCAAGTGGACTTCTAGTTAGGCTTTACTAGCTTTTAGGAGACCCAGTCAGAGGATCAACACCATGTGTCACTATGTACTAAGGTCAGTGCCAAGCACAGGATCCAGTGCTTAAAGCAAACCGATACAGGCCGGCCCCAATGTTGCAGATTCTGGGTATGGTTCCCAAGATGTACATTGTGGGTAACGGTCTTGGAAACTGCTAGTGAGCCATAAGAAACTAAGTAGTCAGGCTTGATAGAAGTGTCACTTAAAGAAATAAGGAAAAGTGGTGAAAAATAGAAAATAAAAATTCTCCAAAAGGAGAAGAGGTCCATCACCTAAAGACACTGGCAAAACACTGGAATCGAATTTCATAGATACACTTAGGGGGCAGTTCCCAGCAAAGCGTTTGCCAGTGTTTAACCACCTGAGAGTATCAGAATATAACCCATTATCTAAAGCTGTCCATAGATGGATCAAAGTTCTACAGTCAATCTACTGTCGTTCCAGTTTGAGAAGAGCTGATCTAAAGATCAGCTCCTCTCAAACGGGACTGCTGGTAAATTGTCGTTCAATCAGTGCAAGCAGCCAATTGGCTAAAGCACTAATCAGTGTACAAGATGTGTCTATTAAATAACCAGACTGATTAAATAACTGACCTTTATTTATATGTATTACAAATTTAATGCTTGTCCCCTTTAATATATTCCCAATTTGGGCTAATGCATTGCTGCAGTCTTGTTTTCCACTGGTCGAAGGCATGGAGAAATTTAATTTCTGTCAGCTGTTTCAACACATCCGTTGTTTTCTTGTTTTCTTCTTTTCAGCATCAACTCACTCAAAACGTGTCCCTTTAAGCACTGATTTAACTTTTGGGAAAAGATAAAAGCCGCATGGTGCTAAATATGGAGGATGTTAAAGTGTAGTAATGTGCTTGTAAACTGCTTCACAGAAAGTGCTGTTTGAGCAGGCGCATTGTCCTGGTGAAGAATGAAACCATTTTTCCACAGTTGCGACTGTTTTTTCTGATTCTTTCTCTCAGCTTTAACCCTTGGGACCATCTTTGCACACACTTTCGTCATGTTAAGAGCCTCGTGCAAAACTTTCCATGCGGTGTCTTTGTCAATGTTCACAGATTCGGCTCTCATTCGAAAACTGAGTCGGCGGTCTTTTCCAAAAATCTAACTGATTTCTTCTAATTTTTTTTTTGGTTCTTGAAGTGCAAGGTTATCCAGAGAGTTCATCATCTTTGACATTCTCACGTCCCTCGCTGAACCTTTTGTGCCACTCAAACACACGTGCACGAGACAGGCCGTCATTCCCATAAGCTGTAATAAGCATTTGGAAACATTCTGTTGGTGTTTTGAGCAATTTTACCAAAAATGTCAATATGACACGTTGTTCAACTTTTAAACTTAGCATTTTTTGGGCACACTACAGAAAACACAACCAAACTAAATGGTCACAATCAACTAAACGTCATAGAGTGTTGCTGCTTGTTATGCAGGTTCAAACATGTTTAAGGTCACTACACGTGCAGTTATAACTGATTCTGACTGCTTTGTTTACTAGGTGGGATCACAGTCTCGATATTTAACAGATATACCTCGTACTCTGACTGTGGAGGATTCCCGCTTTCAGAACACAGTAGCCCAACGGGGAGGATTCCTCCATCCACCTTGTTTGTGTGGATAGGGAATCCGTTCAGGTTTTTTGATCAGCCTGCCGGCTGATCAAAAAAAGAAAAAAATGATCACTGTATGGCCAGCTTAAGAAATAACTCCTGTGTACTCTGCTGTATGATTAATATAACAGGTTTATACATACAGTACATGTCTTTTGACCCATTTGCTATAACTCCTGGCACTGATCTGATACAGCCTCTTTTGCTAGATGAATAGCTGGTCCCCCCACTTGCAGCTGTGGTTCTCCCTGCTGATTCCTAGTCACTGCAAACACATTAGTGACTAAAGCCCCATACACATGGGCCAAATGTCAGGAGACATCAGCCGGTTAAAAAAAATGTCCGACATTCGGTCTGTGTGTATGCCACCCTGTCAGACAGAAGCCAGATTCTGTTGAATGAGCATGCTGGAGAACCAGCAGCCGACCTACTCCTGATCAGCGCTCTGAGCCAATGGCAGAGAGCGCTAATTGGAGTGTTCTGGCTGAGGGGGGGCTGTCAGAACACAACAGCTCAGCAGGGGAGATCGCTGTACTAACTTTGCATAGTTAGTACAGTGGCCGGGTTGAACGAAAAAAAAAGTATAGTGTTTACCAGGCTTTAGGGGACTTAAGAAGGAAACACAATGGCCAGAGAGGCACACCCTATTCCACACACATGGAAGTGCAGAATCATAATAAAGCCCTGCTCCCCCGATACAGTGTAAAATTTTAGAAAGCGACCCAACATACAGGAATGCATCCAGTTGTTTCCAGAGTCATTAACCTAGGCATATGCAGGTCATGAGCTCTGATGTTACTTACTGATGCTAGTTCATAGTCTGTGATTCAGAAAGTACTGAGGCTAGAGACCACCAGGCCCCCAGCAATCCCACAACAATTCCATGTTGGGGACAGTTGGGCGGTATGCTTATTTCCCCATAATATAGAAGTTTACATTTAACAGAATATTCTCAATGCAGTTATCCTTCTATCTAGAGGAAGTTTCACTCTGTATAGTCATTTATATTTCGAGATGTATTTTACCTTCATAAATGTTTCTCAGGCATGTAGACCAAGGCCAAGGCCAATGTACAAAAGAGCAGTAACCACAGCAACCATTCAGAGTGTTCTTTCAATTTACTGACTACAAAAGAAGTCTGGGAAAAAAACCCTCTGGATGTTTATAGACTGCACCTGGATTTTCTTAATAAATGCACCTGTCACATTAGGCTGAATTCAGTTAGGCTGGGTTCACACTATTGCAAATTGGATGCGGTTTCTCCCGCATCCAATTTGCTTTACAGGAAAGTGTGACTGGGTCTCAATGGAGCCGGTTCACACATCTCCGGGGCGTCAGACACAGCAAAAGAGTCCTGTGCATCTTTACAGTTTCGTTACAGTTTCGAATTCAGCCAAAAATTTGGACCCAATTTGGACCTGAAAAATGGTGAATGGGGACGCACCAGACCCTCTGCTGTGCCCTGTGGCCACACATAGTGTGAACCCAGCCGAAGACTAGGTTTACACCTTTGCGTTTTCGCTTTCATGCAGTTTTTAGCATGTTTTTCACTGAAACATGTTTTGCACATGCATTGATGTGTGTTTTTTAAATCATCAAATGCTCCCTCTCCTGCAACCATCTTGCACTGAGGTTATGTGTAAGCACATGGCAGGTATCCAGCGTAGTGGCTTGTTACCAAAAGATGAAAATGCATGCAAAATGCATCATACATGTTTTTAAAATGCATTGTTATTGCCTTCTATGGGCCCAAACACATGAAATTGGCCAAAAAAAAAAAATGACCTGAGCTCTTTTCAACAACGCACTGCAGATGTGAACAGGCTCTCTCTATAATATTGACTTTAATGACATAAGCATTTTAGCCCTTTCAGATGTGCTCATAAAATGTGAGTATGGGCATTGGAAATGTGACTGCAAAAACAAGTACGAGAAGGTGCCCTTATGTAGCTGTATCATGAAACAAATTCTCTTCCAAGTGCCCAGGGAGCACTCTAACCTAGGCAATCTCTGTAACTGGACCGTCAACCCAACCTCTTCAGCTTTCATCTCTGGTTGATCCACTATCCAATATGAGGACTTCTGCTGCCAGTACCGTGTTCTCATTGAAATAGGGGTTTAAAGGGGTGGGAATTACATAGCCTTGAAACATAAAATAAACAACAATTTAAATTATAGTAGAACTATTATTACAAAATTATGTGAAATTAAAATCACTCTTAAAGAGTTACTAAACCCAGGACCCTGCATTCACGATATCTGGTCTCCCACAGTACACAGAACATGGAAAAATATAAACTGCTAAATACCTTTTCTCATCAGCAGTTAGAACAGTCTTGTGACTTCTATCAGTCTCTGGTTAAAGCGTGTAGGAGGAGTTTTTATTCTGCTCTGACTGTCCTATAAGGCTGCAGGACCCCTGACCCACTGTCTGGACAGTGCTGATTGGCCCTGTGCTGATCACATGCACTCTCCGAAGAAAAAAAAAAAAACAGAGCTGTTCTCCTTGGTCCTTGGAGGGTTTTCCCACCTCAACCCCGGGGGAGACACCTACCCGAGATCCCCATAAGTTCCCGTGCAAAGACTGGACCCAGCCTTGGGCAGAGTTGTAAGTCACTGGCCTGTCGCCATTTTTTGGCGGGAAAATAATTTTTCTCCCCTTTTTTAGAGGGCACTATTAATAATTGATATTGATTCATTTTTACAGTATATTGTCGTATTACACTCCTGATGAGTGGCTGTAATGCCATGAAACGAGTTGAGTGCTATAAGATGCCAAGATACATCTGGTTTAATGTCTATCATGTCAACTCATCAATTGTATTGCATGCTATGAGCATTATATTTCAAGTGTAAGTCATGTGGCTACCAATTTATTCGATACAAATATTTTTTCAAGAGTCTGGTATGAATTTTAGATTATAATAATAAACAATTTAATTATGCGTACATTTATGTATCTATTCTGTTATTATTTTTTTGGCGGGCCTCATTTAAAGTTCCAATTTCCTCTTCTTTCCTGTAACCTACAACAGGGATGGAGGTCTGCCTTTTGGCTGTGCCAGGTCACACTTATTTCAATTGTCCTATTAATTGGGTGGAAGACACCCGCTTTAGTGACTTGTCGTGTATCTATTCTGTTATTATTTTTTTGGCGGGCCTCAAAGTTCCAATTTCCTCTTCTTTCCTGAATGCAGAGTACTTAACTCCAGCCAATGTAAATATCTCCTGAACGGCATTAAACATGACTGTTTATTACTGCTTTAAGCACACAGGCTCAAATTTTTTTTTCCATAACCCCTTTATTTATAGCAATAATGTCCTCCTTTCTTCCTCTTTTACTGAAAAGCCCCTTTTTCTATGCAGATAGTAAAATGTCACTAAAGCATAAAACCGTTACAAGTTACATGGCTTTTCTCAGCTCATCTGCTTTCTAAAGCCACAAAGCATCAATAGTGAATGCGGACTTATCTCAAAAAGCTTTGCTCAGCTGAATTCTGTGTTGTCTAGAATTAAATTTTATTTCTCATTTATATCCTTTAAGGTATGTACAAGCAATGCATTTCAGTAAAGTTTCTGTTGTGTGTCGCATCGTATTTCGTCTGATGATGTTCAATGGGAAATGCATGATCTGCACATAATAATCCAGTCTTGTGGTATAAAAACACCCAAAATAGTGTACAGATTATACATTTACCATTGAAACTAATAAGCTGCATTTTACAAATGAAAAGATGCACTTAATGCATCTGCCTTCCCTTTTCACCTGTGGGTTACGAATACAGTCCCTAGGGGACTCTTATGCCCCATACACACGAACCGAAAATCGGACGACAGATTGTCCGACTTTTTTCGCTTACTAGTAGCAAGTAGAAATTGAATAGGTTACTAAAGTCACGAATATTCTCATATGACAGAAAAAAAAAAAGCAAGTGATGTCATGTGTTGTAGTGTATTTGTATTGTATTTTCGGACGACAACTGTACTGACTAAACGAAAATCGTACGATCTGGTATGGTACGAGGAAAATGTTTGTGCTTGTCCGATTGAATAATATCATATGAATTGTCGTGATCGGCTCTCGAAAGCTCTATACTAACGATCCAGTTATCATACGATCGCGTTAAAAGCAGTATTTTTTGTCTGATTTTCAGATCGTGTGTACCGGCCATTACATGGAGAAGCAGCTTGCCAGACTGGATGTATAGCAGACAGAAGTATTATCAGGTGTGGCAAAGCCCATAGTTATGAGTGGTGTACAGCAGCGATAGATACAGACATTCATTCAGTAGGACTACAGGTACTAACTCAGCCTTATATATCTGTGAAAAAAATAGGTAACAGATCAGCTTTACAACTGATCTGTGACATTTCATATAGATTCTGTCCTGTCTGTGATTTCCTCTCTTCATCCGGGGGATGTATCTGGCCTCAGTTGGCAACATACAGTAAGGCTGGGTTCACACTGCCTTTCGCCTCACAGCAGGGGTCCAGGACATACCTGTTCACCATTTAAGGTCTGATTTCGGTCCAGATTTTTGGCTAAATTTGAGCCTGAACCAGACCAGAAGACGCACAGGACTCCTGTGCAATTCACTCAACAGCCATACCGGAGCTGTGTGAACCGGTCTCCTGACATGCAAATTGAATGCGGAGAAATCCGCATCCAGTTTGCAATAGTGTGAACCCAGTCTAAATGCTTTTTTGCACATTCCTAATTTTTAGCCCACTGCAATTCGCAATCTGCAATTCGCAATCTGCAATTTGCAGTGGGCGAGTGGAATTTTCAGTTTGTAGCTCTGTCTTTTGGCCTATCCACAGCACTCTGGATTTTCACTACAGCACTGGCCTTGGTTCTACTTTTTGGCCCAAGAGATTCTCCTTTTGGGCTATCTGGATAACCTACTCATGAAAAAGCAATCAGTGCAGCCAATGTCCAGCAGATTGTGCAAGCTGCGGTTGAATCCAGAACCTTAAAAGAGCAGCTTTGGATCCCTCTCACCACTTGAGAGCTCGTTGGCCTAGTTATGCACCCAGTCCTGGACCTAGTTATGCACCTAGTCCTGGACCAAGCCCTGTCCAAGGAAAAGCTCCTGTCTCTCTGGTTCAGGTTGGGGAATCTGCAGTCCATGGTGCACCCCTTGATTTGCTTCTGCACAAGGGTACCGGCTTAATGGTGGCCTCCTTCAAGGCATTCCCATAGGGCCAGTTTCACTCCAGACCATTGCTACTCAACATTTTAGCGGCATGGGATGAACAGGCTTTCAGAATTTAACCATAAATATAGCCAGCAAAACCAGGATGGCCCTAGAGTGGTGAATTTCCAACTCAGTGTTTTTACCCAATGTACTGGCAGGTACTGATGAGAAACACCAGCCTGCCTGGCTGGGGAGGATTCCTAGATTCCCTATTGGTTCATGGGACCTGGTTGTCGGAAGAAGTTCAGCTCCCAATCAATGTTTGGAAACTAAGGGCACTGCAGCTATCTTTTCAGTGCTGGCCCTCCCATCTGTGAAGTCTACCAGTGAGGGTACAGTTGGACAATACCAAGGTAGTGGTAAAAGTATCACTTCCTGCTGTTTGTAGTTCATATTCCAGGTGTGGAAAGTAGATATGCGGACTTCCTTCGTTTTCAGCATCTGGATCCTGTAGATCCTGGATGTGTTTGAGTTCTTTGTGGCAGGTGGACACCAGACGTGGACCTCCTAGTCTTCATATTCAACAACAATCTGGACCAATTTGTTGCCAGAATCAGGGATCCTCAGGCCTTTGCAATGGATGCCCTGGTGACTTGGTGGGATTAGTTCAAGATGATTTATGCCTTTCCCTCTATCCAGCTCTTCCTCACTTGCTTAGTAGGAAGGGATGAAAGGCACTCTTGTTATTCACACTGCACCAATTCCGTACTCAGACATAGTCAAGATCCTGGCAGACTCTCCATGGGCACTCGTGGACTGTCCAGCCTGTTGTTTACCATCTTGCTTCACAGGCGTTTGCTTTAACAGTATGGCTGTTCAAGTCCAGGTCCTGAAAGACAGAGATCTTTTGGATTTGGTCATCCCTACCCATTTGAAAACTAGGAAGTCGTCTTCCTGCAAGGTCTACCACTGCACTTAGAAAAAGAACTTTGCTTGGTGCAAGACAAGAAAGTTTTACCCCAGGAAGTATTCTGTGGGCGGAATCCTGTCTTTTCTCGTCAGGTCTGGATAATTCCTTGGTCTTAAGCATTAAGGATCAGGTCTTTGGCAGTCGTCTTTCAGAGACCTCTTGCTTGTCATTCCTTGGTGCGAGTTTTTACACAGGGGGTCACTCACACTGCATCTCCTGTGCATACTACGTTAGACCTGATTTATCGGTTCTTTATGAAATCGCTGTTGAAACCTACAAGGAATATTACCTCCCTGTCTATACTCGTAATGCCGCGTACACACGACTGAAAAACTCCGAAGGTTTCTCCGGTGGAATTCCATTCAAGCGATCTTGCCTACACATGGTCAAACCAAAGTCCGACCGTCCAGAACACGGTGACATACAGCGCGTATGACGGGACTAGAAAAAAGGAAGTTCAATAGCCAGTAGCTAATAGCTTCCGTCTCGTACTTGCTTCAGAGCATGCGTTGTTTTTGGTCTGTCGGAACAGCATACAGACGAGCAGTTTTCCCGATAGGAATTGGTTCCGTCGGAAATATTTAGAACATGTTCTATTTCTAGGTCCGTCAGAATTTTCGAAAAAAAAAAGCCAGATGAGACACACACACAATCGGAATATGCAATGAAAAGCTTTCGTCTGGCTTTTTCTGTCGGACATTCCGCTTGTGTGTACGCGGCTTTAGATTGCCTTCCTTGTAGGGTTTCTCAATTGGTATTCTTGTCCTGTAAGGATAAGGTTACTCTGAGGCTTCAGGCTTAATTTTTGCCAAGGCGGTCTCCTTCTCTCACTTTAACAAGGACATGGTTTTACCATCTTTCTGTTCTGCTTCTATCATTCTAACATTGTTCTCCTTTGTTTGGATGTGGTGTGCTGGTCTTTCTCTTGGCTACAGCCTCCATTCAACAGTCTGACTTCCTTTTGTCTTACCTGAAGGCTCTGTTTCTTGAGGGGCAGGCTGCATCTTATTCCACTATTGCTAGATGGAAGCATCAACTTATGGGCCATTGACATGCATCACAGTTGAACTTAGGAATGTGTCTTTGCAAAGTTAAGCTAAACGAAATCCTTTCTTTTTTTGCTTGGGGATAGAGTGCAGAGGGATTAGAAGTCTTGTCAGTTTTTTGGGATGTCTACACCCCTGATAGGGTGAAGCCACCTCCCAATTTTGCCAGTTTCTCCTTTAAATGTATTCACTTCCTGTCACATAGCCAAACAGGAGGTGAGGTTAAAACCCTACCACTGTCTTTCCTTGGGAACACAGAGGTCAATCTAAAAAGTTTCCCCATTAGGTAAATTGCACTTTAGCATTTTGCTCTGTACACCCCAAATTATTAGCTATCTTGGACTTTGGGGTTTATTTACTAAAGGCAAATCCACTTTGCACTACAAGAGCACTTGGAAGTGCAGTTGCTGGAGATCTGAGGGGGACATGCAAGGAAAATAATCAAACAGCATTTTTGCTTCTACATGATTGGATGATAAAAAATTAGCATTGCTTCCCCTCAGATTTACAGCGAGTACATGTGTATTGCAGAGTGGATATGCCTTTACTAAACACAAAAATACCTAATAATTTGGGTGTACACAACAAAGTGCTAGAGTGCAATTTGCCTAATGGGGACACTAGTTAGATTGACCTGTGTGTCCCCAAGGAAAGACATTAGTAGGGTTTTAACCCTCACTTCCTGCTTGTCTATGTGACAGGAAGTGAAGCCAATTTTCAAAAAAGGGACACAAAGCCCAACCTAAAAAAGACAAGGGGGTTCTAACACTCACTTGGTTTCCCACAAATGCCCACAATGAGAATAGAATTGTCTTGAGCTAGATTTTAGCTCAGTGCTCTAAATCAGTGGTTCTCAACCCTGTCCTGAAGTATCCCCAATAGGCTATGTTTGCAGGTATTCCTTCATCTTGCACAGGTGCTTTAAATCAGAGTCAATGGCTTGGTATCTTGAACTGCTATTTTAGCTAAGATAAATTCCCTGTCGGGGGTACTTGAGGACTGAGGCTGAGAACCACTGCACTAAAATGGAAAATTGAATACTTACCTCTCTATAATTTTCCTTTCCTGGTGCCTATCCACGGCAGCATACGCATAATCCATGCATATGCTACCATGAAGGCACCAGGAAAGTAGCTTTTAGACAAATCACACCTTTTTTTGTTTTGCTATGCCAATCAGCCTAGTTAAGCTGCAACTGGGAAATATGTTGCATGAAAATTGTTTGGGGGAGGAGTGTAAAATGCATTACTCTCTTGCCCCCCCCCCGGGGGGGAAAGCCCCTTTAAACTAGTGGGTACAAGGTACTTTGTGGTTGGTATTGGGCTGAGCCCAACATGCCCCAAAGGCAGCCAGCTATGTTGAGTGCATGTGGCCTTGTATGGTTAAGGAGGGGGTTGGGTGATCACTCTGCTCGCCTCTTTCCTAGCTGGCCCTGTTGTATGTTCTGAAAAAGGATGTGGTTTGGATTGGTGAAGGCAGCTCACAGCCTTTTGAGAATGAAGTGGAGTGTGGAGTTCCCCTTTAAAAGCAAAAACTAGCCCATGGAAATCCAAGGGGTTAGAGGGTGGGGGGGACAAGGGCATTGGAGAATGGAGTGTGGAGTTCCCCTTAAAAGCAAAAGTTAGCCCATGGAAATCCATGGGATTAGAGGGGGGAGACAAGAACAATGGATAATGGAGTGTGGAGTTCCCCTTTAAAAGCAAAAAGGTTAAACGAGGAGCGAGAGTCTTTTTACATAATTTTAACAAGGTGCATGTCACATGTTGGCAACGTAACATGCTAACATGACCTGTGTGCAAACCTCCTTAAAAAAATATATAAAGGTGAACAAGCGTAAAAAAAAAAAAAATGTCACGTTTAGAGGTGATCCCATTCAACCCGTGCTGTTGCATGTACGTTGCTTAACATTTACTAAGATTTTGGCTGAGCAGTGAACAAACTCATGTAAACGAGCGCAGGAGCTTACATTGATCTCACGCAGTTCTAAACGTACTTGTAGGCACAGCAGGCTTTCTCTGAAAAAGTTACTTTCTCATTCTTTTTTGGGCATATTTGTTACTTGGGCAGTTATTACTAAACTTCCTTACATCACCCCATAATATTGGCACCTCCATCTTCTGTCAATATTGAATTGGAGATGCCATTCGCCATGTCCATAATGGCGCACAGGTTGCATCCTCCCATGCACCATGTCGTAAATATGGAAATGTGCGTTGTGCCTCGCCTATATACTGTACAAATGCTTCAGTGCAAATCCATATTATCAAAATACAAAAATATAAAATTACAAATTCAGTGTGTAAACATATATCATGAAAGTGCTAATATATCAAATATATACTCTATAAAGCACACCAATTGTCTGGTATACAGATTGAAGCCTTTTTCAGCAGAAGAGTGAATTCAGTGATCGCTGGGAGTCATTTGTCTTATGTGTTGGTTTATAATCTGACCAGCCTATTGTTCTGCAGGGTTTGATTTAGTGAGAGTGGTGATGGATTCACATTTGGGTGCTACACTAGCTACGTTGTGAAGGAACACTTTGGTGGATTCCTACTGTTTCTGAAGAGGAGTTTGAACTTTATATACACAGTAACTTTTTTCATCTTTTTTTTTGGAGGCCAGAGACTGTCACTAAGAGCACGTTTAGAGATACTATTTTGATGTTTGCACTTTTGCTTGAGCATTAGTACACTGCACAATATTTTTTTGCACCTGCGCTAGATTTGCACATTTTTTATGTAATAATATACCAGACAATTGGTGTGATTTATAGAGTATATATTTGATGCATTAGCACTTTCATGAAATATGTTTACACATTGCATTTGTCATTTTATATTTTTGTATTTTGATAATATGGATTTGCACTTAAAGCGGGGGTTCACCCACACCGCCAAAAAAAAAAAAATATTAAAAGCCAGCAGCTACAAATACTGCAGCTGCTGACTTACATTGCCACTTACCTGTCCCGGGGTCCAGCGATGTCGGCAGGGGACGCCGAGAACCCGCATGGTTCTCGGCAGCTGCCGCCGCCATCCTAGGTGAGGGAATCAGGAAGTGAAGCGTTGCGGCTTCACTTCCCGGTTCCCTACAGCGCATGTGCGAGTCGCGCTGCGCGTCCCTAGTGGTCCCCGCTCTCTGCTGGGAGCTGTGTGTTCCCAGCAGACAGCGTGGGCGGGACGGGAAGAGGCATAGACTCCCATGGGAGTCTATGCCGGAACTGGGTGAAAATACCTGTCTTTGATAGGTATCTGCACCCCCCTCCCCCCTGAAAGGTGCCAAATGTGACACCGGAGGGGGGGAGGGTTCCGAAAAGCGGAAGTTCCATTTTTGTGTGGAACTCCGCTTTAAAGGGGTTGTAAAGTCAGAAAGTTTTTTATATTAATGCATTCAATGCATTAAGATAAAAAGCCTTCTGTGTGCAGCAGCCTCCCTAATACTTACCTGAGCCCCATCTCTGTCCAGCGCTGTTCACAAGTGTCTCGGCCGTCCTGATTGTCTGAGACACAGCAGCGGCGCCATTGGCTCCCACTGCTGCCAATCAAAGTTAGTTAGCCAATCAGGAGAGAGAGGGTGGGTGGGGCTGGGCCATGGCTCCAGGTCTGAATGGACACAGGGAGCTGTGACTCGGCTCGGGTGCTCCCATAGCAAGCTGCTTGCTGTGGGTGCACTTGACAGGGGTGAGGGGCCAGGAGCACAGAACAGGAACCCGAGAAGAGGAGGATCCGGGCCGCTCTGTGCAAATCCACTGCACAGAGCAGGTAAGTATAACATATTTGTTATGTTTATAGAAAAAAAATATAAGACTTTACAATCACTTTAATTATTTGTATATATGATATATATGGTTGTTGTGTAGACCCACACTGCTCACACAAAATAAAACCTGTCACTCAAAAGAGAAACAGGCGAGTCCCTTGAACTCCTGGGTTCGATGACGCAGATATCCCTGGAGTCCAAGGGAATTGCCTGATGATGGCAATATGAGGCCGGGACCAAAAGTAAAGGTATTCAGACTTAACAAAAAATAAGGGCATAACAGTCCAAACACAATGAGAAAAACAACAGCTCGGGTATACCTCACAGCGAATATAGTAAGACAACATATGTGATTCATTCAGTATTATCAGTTACATTAGGTCATAGGAAAGAAATCTACAAGCGAGTGTAGGCTCCAAGGTTGGGATGGAAGAAGTACAGCTTTCACAGATAAAGTGTAATAGCTAAACCACTAAAGGAATGGCCATGAGTTCGGAAGGGGCTATGAGGGAACCATCCTAATCATAAAACAAACATATAGGTCAGAAATAGACATTAGGCAACGTTAGGGAGTTCCACTCTCATCAGGGTCAGATCTAGCCACAGTTGTGGAGGTTGAGTCAAGCCAGATGTCCCACGCCTTATGGAACTTCTTTGGGCACCCATGAGAGAGGTAAGTTATTTCATACAGTGGCATTACAGAGTTAATCAGAGCTTTCGAATACTCTACAAAGAATGGGGGGTCTATCCAACTTACAATTCAAAACAATGGCTTTCCTGACATAGAAGAGCAGCAGAATTTGTGAATAACTTTAAATAACTTAAATACAGTGTTACAACTCACATATAATATGTGAGCAGAATTATATCTCCATCCACTTCTGCTAGATGAGGAATATTGTATGTGTCTTTGCCTTCACCCTGTTGATTGGCCAATGAAGGAGAAGCAACACATTGATAAGCCATCCATTCTGCTATTTCCTCATGTCACTTTGTTCCCCGTAAGCTTACAGCAGAGACTGATTGGCTCTTTGATACTGGCCCTCCCTTTCCCAGTCAGTGTTGTTGTTTAGAGGATGGCAAGAGAATGATCAATTTGGATTGTGATACACATATTGGTATTCTGTAAAATGTTTTTCATTATTGTAAAAGAAATACACAACTTTATTAAAGTGGGCCTTTTAGCAACTTTTCATTCTGCATTAAAGTGGTAGTGGAACTAAGTATAAACATTGTAACAATTTGTCAAAGGAATAGACTTCGGTGTAAATGAGGAAAGTTTAACTACCTTATATACTCGTGTATAAGTCGAATTTTTCAGCCCCTTTTTTGGGGCTGAAAGTGCCCCCTTCGACTTATACACGAGTCACCGCCGTCTGCCTACATGATCAGCGTGTCATGCAGGCAGACGGCGGCCAGCGTGTGATACAATCTAGTGTACTCGGCAGCGGCTCTCACAGTTCAAAATCCGCGCCTCCTGGTCTGTGATAGGCAGTCAGTGTACAGCCTATCACGGACATTCTCTCATCCTCGTCCGTGGTATGAGGATGAGAGAATGTCCGTGATTGGCTGACCGCTGACTGCTGGGAAATTGAGTTTTTTGGACGAGGAGGCGGCGCGGCTTTTGAACAGTGAATGGCCGCCGAATACTACACGCTGATCGGTGCAGAGCGGCGCACGGAGGATGCACAGGACACAGGTAGGATGCACACACACACACAGACACACAGACACATGCACACAGGTACATATACATATGTCAGATACACAGGACACAGGTACATGCACATATACACAGGACACAGGTACATGACACAGGTACATATACACATGACACATATGCACAGGACACATGACACATATGCACAGGACACAGGGAGGTATACAGCTGCAGATGGGCATTGTTGACCCTCTTTTTCCACTTACAGTAGCTGCTGCATTTCTCACCCTCGTCTTATACTCGGGTCAATACGTTTTTCCCATTTTTTTGTGGTAAATTAGGGTCTCGACTTATACTCGGAACGACTTATACTCGAGTATATACGGTACTTAAACACTAAACCTTTTTCTGACATTTGTTGGTTTCAAGTTAAAATCATTTTTGTTTTTGCTAGAAAACCCCCAAACATTATATATATTTTTTTTAGTAGAGACCCTAGAGAATAAAATGGTGGTTGTTGCAATATTTTATGTCACACTGTATTTGCGCAGCGGTCTTTCAAATGCAATTTTTTTGGAAATAATAACTTTAATGAATTTAAAAAAAAACTAACCAGTAAAGTTAGCCCAATTTTTTTTGGTATAATCTGAAAGATTTTACGTCGCGAGAATCGTGAGAGAATCGTGATCTTTTTATTCTAAGCAAAAAAATTGTGATTCTCATTTTGGCCAGAATCGTGCAGCTCTAATCTGATGCTAGGTTCACTTTACATGAAGCTTTTATAGCTGCTGGAATTTCCTTCTTTAGTACTATGTGTGAACATATTGCTGTAAGGCTCCAAATGGCGTTCTTTTTTCCTGTCAGAGAAATAGACAAACTTTGCATTAACTGAAATACCAGAAAAACAAAAGCAGGTTACCAGTTCAGACCAAGTTGCATAAATGTATAACCGTTCTGTGTCTGTTGCGTTCTACAAGTAAATGGGAATCTTTCTCTTCTCCTAGTTAACCTACGGGCCAGCAGCCTCAGCATCTGCCACCGTGACTGACAGATTTTTTGTGGGTGCCTGCTTTTTTTTTTGACTGGATAGCTATTCCCCCCGCATTACTGCCTTAGGCCTGGCAGCATCTGTCCTCCACGGGCCGGGACGGGCCTAGCGGAGTCGGCGACAGCGGGCAAGCTGAAGAGGATCTGGGCTGATCCGAGTTCTACGGCTGTTCATGCGAGCCTTGATGGAGCAGACGTGATACTGAGCTGCCTCGGGCTCAAAGTCTGCTCTGCCGACTTCTATTGTGGGAGGGAGATAATCAGAGGCGGTGAGAGACATCTTCTAGGCTTCGCGCAATTAAAAAGGCTGATTTCAACTGCTGGGAATGGCAAACACAAGCAGGGGAGAGTGAGACTTATTAGAGCGACACAAAAGCAATAAAGCAAGAGAATCAAACAGCAGTCTAGCACTAATTAGGAACGTGCACGCGGTGAATTGCTGAAAGGATAATCCGACGGGTTACACGATCAGCATCTTCGCTGGGAGCCAAGTAGGAAAGACTTCTTCGCCGATTCAGAAATTTAGCTCATTATAACAGGGAGATGAGGTACGGACCCAGCGATAACATGCTGCCGCTGGTCATGCGTCACTGAGAGTGGGGGTCGGCTGCCCTTATGCTCCGGGGAATTAATATAATTCAGCAAGGATAAAACAGGCAGAGTTACTGCTTTCATGGAAAAGCCTATGCCAGCGCACAATTATTTGGGTGCAAATGGAAGAAGTGTGCCATTGCATATAAAGCATAGATTATTAAACACTTCCTAATAGAGTTTTCCAGGTTATTTTCATTTCTTTCCTACTCCATTTCTCTTTCGAGACTATCTTCAGTTCAAACGAGGATGTATTATCTAAAGGGCGAAATGGGAGATGCTTATATTTCTGTGGATCCTGCACATGGCCACCAGCTGACAACTTTCATATAGATATCTAGAAAACAGTAAAAACACTAGAGTTGACCTTAAAGGGGAAGTAAAGTATATTTCCAGCGAGTTGATAGTTTGAGCTTTTTTTGCTGTTCACCTTTAATTTTTATCGGACTTCCCACTGTCACCTTCCTATTAAAGAGGAAGTAACCCCTGATGGGTTTTACGTCCTCTTTTGCTCGCTGCAAAGCCTGCAAATGAAAAGCATAATGGGCTAGTATGCATCGCATACTAGCCCATTATGTGCCACTTACCTGCAAAAGAATCCTGCGATGTCCCCTGTGTAGGCAGCGTCCATCTTCTGGTCCCTCTTCCTTCCGGACTGCGGACTCCGGCTCTGTAATTAGCCAGAGCCGCATGACGTCAATCCCGCGCATGCGCACGGGAGCCGCGATTAACGGCACAGGCTAGGGAAAAAACGGCACTTAGTGTCGTTTCTTCCCCATGCATGCGCTGTTGGAATTTTTGGCAGACTACAAGTGAAATATCTCCTAAACGGCGCACGTTTAGGAGATATTTCCACTACCTATAGGTGAGCCTTATTCTAGGCTTACCTATAGGTAGAGGTCTAAAAAGTGGGTTTACAACCACTTTAAGATCAAAGTGATAGCTCACCTACCTGCCAACAAGGTATACTCACCTATTCATGCTCGCTAATTCAGGACCCCACTCTGGGTAAGCTCCTGTGTCGGATTGTGTAGGGCTGCTATTATGGAGTGGTACAGCATGGCGGTTGTGCAGAGACCAATGTTAAAAATGTAAATGGTGAGCAACGATTCGAGACATGCTTAGCGGTTGGTGCTATAAAAAGTGTTGGGGTGCGTTTTCTTTCATTTCTTTCCATAGGTAACCATAGATAGGGGCAATGGGGAGGGATTTATAATGAATGTAAATGTTGTTTGTTATCTAACCCTTAAACACCCCCTAAAACCCATTCATAGACCACTTACGGACCCATGGACTCCAGGTTGAGAACCCCTGACCTAAATGAATGTCAGCCTTCACAGTGGTTCCAACCTGGACCAATGTATGGATGCAGTTAAGATCATACATCGAGTGCAGCTTTAACTGTCAAAAGATGTGTATTTCTATCTATCTAGGTCTTGAGATTTGCACAGCTCTAGCACACAGCACAGTCCTGCCTGGCAAGGCAGGGGACCTGATATTTCTCTGTTGCAGTTTTATTTTCATGTCACCTCCCCACCTCCATCCTGTGATTGATCAGTAGAAAAAGAAGCAGCTCATCTCTCCATCACTGTGCTCTATCCTCTTGTCAGCATGGTCCATGTACTGCAAAACACCTGACTGGCACCTGGTGCTGCTTTACCCTCTCCCAGTATGAGTTCTGCAGTATATGTGATTGCAAAAGGCTAATACCAAACCATATTCAAATACTTACAACGCTGCATGCATATAAAAAAATATATTTAATTATGTATTCATGATTACAAAGCTGCATTATTTGTGCCTTTTATATGAACCTTGAGTTCAGTAGTAAATATACACCTACAAAGACACTGATAAGATTATATATTCCCTATAAGGCTCATGTTTATTATCTATATTGTATCTAGCCAGACAAAGGGGAAAACATTGTACAGTAAGGCATTATTAAGAATATAAGAACACTAAGTATTGTTTCACTGCAATTTTCATTAAAGGAGGCATTTAGCAAACAAGGGTTGATTCAATGTCATTATGACTATGAATGGCGATGAGATGGGAAATGGTTTTTGAAGAGTGCTTACAGAACTCCGAGTAGCCTTGGCTGCCCTCTCACAACTAACAACAAAAAAAAATCACTCTATTAACTTATGTAATTGCTATTTATGGTTAGATAATTTTGAAGGTTCCACATATAAAGATTATTTAAATGCATAGAATAAAAAAAAGTAAATACATTTTCATGTTCAAAAATTGTTTGTTTCAGAGACTCACCCACATACATCTCTACCTTATAAATTTAAATCCAAAAGAGCAGAGACTCCATGTTGAATTTTAATTTCATTTTGGACAGGAGCTGCCTTTATTGGTTTCTGTGTCCCCGCTGGGAAGATTTCACCCTCACTTCCCCATCCCAGGGACAATGAAGGAAATTCCTGTTTCTCTCCTCTAGTGTACAACCACAAAGAATCCCTTCTGCACTGGTGTTCATGTTCCCCACTGGGAAGATTTCCCTCACTTCCCATTCCGGAGACAACCAAGGAAATTCCTATTTCTCTCCTCTAGTGTGCAACTACAAAGAATCCATTCTGCAGTGGTGTTCATGTTCCCCACTGGGAAGATTTCCCCTCACTTCCCATTCCGGTGACAACCAAGGAAATTCCTGTTTCTCTCCTCTAGTGTACAATACAAAGAATCCATTCTGCACTGGTGTTCATGTTCCCCACTGGGAAGATTTCCCCTCACTTCCCATTCCAGTGACAACCAAGGAAATTCCTGTTTCTCTCCTCTAGTGTACAATACAAAGAATCCATTCTGCACTGGTGCTCATGTTCCCCACTGGGAAGATTTCCCCTCACTTCCCATTCCGGAGACAACCAAGGAAATTCCTGTTTCTCTCCTCTAGTGTACAATACAAAGAATCCATTCTGCACTGGTGTTCATGTTCCCCACTGGGAAGATTTCCCCTCACTTCCCATTCCGGAGACAACCAAGGAAATTCCTGTTTCTCTCCTCTAGTGTACAATACAAAGAATCCATTCTGCACTGGTGTTCATGTTCCCCACTGGGAAGATTTCCCCTCACTTCCCATTCCGGAGACAACCAAGGAAATTCCTGTTTCTCTTCTCTAGTGTACAATACAAAGAATCCATTCTGCACTGGTGTTCATGTTCCCCACTGGGAAGATTTCCCCTCACTTCCCATTCCGGAGACAACCAAGGAAATTCCTGTTTCTCTTCTCTAGTGTACAATACAAAGAATCCATTCTGCACTGGTGTTCATGTTACTGCTTGAGGGGTTAGCAGAACAAAAAAAGTGTGGGAAAATCTCCCCAATGGGCAGCAATCTGAAATGTAAAAAAAAAAGGTTGAATTCTTCCCTGATCCATCAAAGTTTAACCCAGATGTGCAATTCCCATCCAAATGTCAAGAACTCAATCCAGAGATTACGGAATTTTAGTATTATACAGCACAACTCCAGCCAACATAAAAGAAAAAAAAGGAATATGCCATTAAACGTTAAAATAACAAAACCAGCCTGTGCTGGCTTCAAGCCTTAGATTTCCCCCAGATACCGTTTTTATTTTGCCAGCATTGTTCAACCCACTTCCTGTGAGTCTAGACAAGGGGTGCTCAAACTGTGGCCCATTGGCTACATGTGGCCCTCAGAGCCCTCTAATGTGGCCTTTGACCTCAAACCAGGAAAGCGCATGCCAAAGGTTGGCAACCCCTTGATCGCGATCTGCAGTTAAGTGGGCTGTAAAACCCCGTCGTTGAAACATCTTTTTACCACACAACCCCCAACCACTGGTGTAGCATCATGGGTTGCGATGGTGACCCCACCTCATGCTCCAGGGACCCATGCGGCCTCCCTTTTACCTACTGTTTTATACTTGGACGGGGGGCAGCATATACAGGAACCGATCCTCTTGATTTTTCTCCTGAAACCACAGAAATCCGGCTTCTCCTTCTCTCCCTCCTGCCGGCATTGAGAGGCTGCAGGAGGAAATGGTTCATTATGCTATTTAAAATCAAAAACTAAAAATCTGGAACCATTTTATTTCATTGTGGCCCACGACCGGTTACCAAATCACTTAAAGCAGTAGTAAACCCATCCTGTGCTATATCCACTATATCAAGCTTTCCTACCTCGTCAACTAGTTGCTCTGTGTAAAACGCTTCCTACCGTATCCCTTTCTGTGTAATCTGTCCTTTTCTAATCAATGACGTAATTGGCGCATGCGCAGTTAGTCCAGTTTTTCCGGCAGGCTCTTCTTGCCGGAAAAATGGTGTTTACATTCCGAAGTTGCGTAATTTCCTTTGTATGACGTCAGCTCCGAGATCCCGCGAGACTGTTTGCCATTCACAAGCTGAGCCTTAATCTGGCAGCGAGCGCGCGAGATTAGGGACATGGAAAGGGAGTAAGGGAGGAAGTAATAACAGTACTGAACACGGAAGACAGAAGTCAGCATGGCGGCTGCTGCAGAGGAAAAAGAGCTTTATCAAATACGTTCTTACAAGTAAGAAGACTTCATATATTTTCCCTATGCGGCGCTTTGATTTAAAGTAACCTAATTAACTTCATTCTGTGTACTCTTGGGTAGAAGTATGAGCGTTTACTACCACTTTAATGCCGCATACTCATGACCGGTTTAGTCGTCGTAATAAACTCCGACGGTTTCTCCGACGAAACTCCGACGGAATTCCATTCAAGCGGTCTTGCCTACAAACGGTCAACCCAAAGTCCGACCAAGGTCCGACCGTCCAGAACGCGGTGACGTACAACACTTACGACGGGACTAGAAAAAGGAAGTTCAATAGCCAGTAGCCAATAGCTTCCGTTTCGTACTTGCTTCAGAGCATGTGTCTTTTTTGGTCCGTCGGACCAGCATACAGGCGAGCGGTTTTCCCGATAGCAATTGGGTCCGTCGGAAAGATTTAGAACATGTTCCATTTCTAAGTCCGTCAGATTTAAAAAAAAAAAAAGTCGGATGAGGCCTACACACGATCGGTATATACGATGAAAAGCTTCAGTCGGTCTTTTTCTGTCGGACAGTCCGCTCGTGTGTGAGCAACATAAGTGGCCCTCGCTCTTCAAAAGGTTGAGCACCCCTGGTCTATCGTCATCGTCAACCTGCCCCCAGCTTTGACTGGCAGTGAAAAGAGAAGTGGCATGCTGTTGAGGTCATCTCCCCATCAATTTGCTTTTTCCTCCTATCAGCATGCTTCTTGTCAGCATATCAGTTGACTGGCTCCTTGTGCTGGGCTGACCAGGAGACGGCCGGGAGACCACTGGCAGACCTTTTTCGGTCATGACCCTTCGACAGAATCCGGTGGAACAGCCAGCTTCTGGCAGACCAACTCCCATACACATGGGCCGAATGTCGACCAGTTTCTATTGAACCGGCCAATGCTACCCAAAGTTTGGGCCGTTTGTACCAGGCTTAAGTGGTTACACTCACTCCTCCATTGTAGAGAGGGAACCACGGTTATTACTCTGGCTGGACCTAAAACATGTCTTCCTTTGATCATGTCTATTACTTGGAGGACTGGCACTTAGTTTACAGAAGGAACATTGTTTTGATTTCAGTACTCATAGAAAGTGATAACACTGCATTCCTGGTAAGATCAAGTCTTTTTCCTGTTCGCTGAAAATGTGCTTAGTCTGAAAAAAAAGAAAACAAATGCAGCCACCGCATCTAAAAACTGGTAAGCTGCAATATATTCCAATTTTGTGTTTGGGTTTAGATAAACCTGCCTTTAGATTTCTTGGTGCTGACTATGTGGCTCAAATGCTGGAATATTTTTTAATTCTGTATATTGAATTGCCCATGTGCACATTTCCTTTGCTAGTTATAATTTGATTTCAGTGGCTGTCAATTTTTTGCTTTGTGGGATTGAGATACTGTCATGAAAACAGTAGAACGGTGTGTTCACTGTCAAACGGTTGAGATCTATTTTGTCCAATCTGTCTATTCGGTAATATTAGCTAAACGATTGGAAAGGTTCTGTGGCAGAAATAAAGCATGCCAAGTGTATCATCTCTTTGATAACTTTAAAAAAAAAAGTTATTTTCTACTTTCAATACAGTGGCAGAATCTTTGGAATTAGAGTATTATCACATACTGGCTATCTCCGTTGATTGAAAAAATGCACGCTTTTGAAATCAAATTTCTTTGTTAACGTGATAACATAAATCTAAGATGTCTTGAAAGCTTTTATTTTCTTAGGAGTTAGTGAAAAATGGCAACTCTGTAAAGTAGATCAAAACCCTATCTGGATGACATTTAGTTTGCCAAACACGGTGCATCATAAACAGTTGTCTTTTTTTCCAGAAATTACCGTTTTTCGCCTTTCATCATTTTTTGCATCTTAGTGCTGATGATCTCCTGCAGCCTTTTTCAACCATTTCCTGTCTACACTTAAAGTGAAGCTACACTGTATCTGAGCACCACAAACAAAGAAATGCTATTTAATTCATATTTATTATTCAAAGCAAACCTATCTATTTGAGTCTCCATACTTTATTTTGTTGAGAAATCACTTTGAAAAACACCCCCTAGTATTTCTAGCTGCAGACAGTGGCAGATAATTCCTATAGCATTTCCTGGAATCCATCTGTCCTTAGCTCTGGAATGCAGTCAGGAGGGTGTGCCTAGCTGAGAAAACCCCTCCTTGTAATGATATTGTGCACTGGACATACAAAAATCTGTGTGTGGCGGCCACGTTGTTCAGGTCCCAGGTCACCCAAGCCATTTTCTCAGAATATGAGACAGAGCAGCAGTGACCTTTCCCCCTGTCAGGACATGGACATAAGTTTATACAATCAAGAACATTTAGCTGCATTCCAAAACCCCTTATCGGTACTTTCATAGGATTAGCAGAATCTAACCCCATTGGAAGTGACAGTACCCTAATACAACAAAACTTGCAAGCTTGAGTAATTAGGAAAGCAAGCAGATGTCTGCCCCTCCGATTCCCCATTGTAAATACCTAGCTGGAGTCCTTAGTGAATACACATTTCTGTCTAAACAACCTAAAACTTCAGTGTATTTCATAACTTCTGAAATAATAGCAGTACAGCCAGAATAAGGACATATTTACCTCTATCAGTTAATTAGCAGCGTTCTGAGCCCAAAAATCGCTACCCTAGCGGAAGGGGCCCAATTTCCCTCCTAGCTAAAGTGGATATCCGACAAAGCTCATATTTATATTCATTTAAAAGGTAATTTCACGCTGGAAAATAATATAGTCAGCAGACTAAATGTGAGAATGGTTTTGGACAGATTATAGGGACAGAATACTGCAACTCCCTCCTCATTGGATTACCTTTACATAGACTATCCCCCCTTCAGTCCAAAATGAATGCCGCTGCAAGACTCATCTACCTTACCAACCATTCAGTGTCCTCCACCCCCTCTGCCAATCCCTCCACTGGCTTCCACTCACCCAATGAATAAAATTCAAAGTACTAAAAACAAATTTACAAAGCCATTCATAACTCTGCCCCCTGCCACATCACTAACCTATTCCTAAAATACCAACCAAGCCGCTCTTTTCGGTCATCCCAAGACCTCCTGCTCTCTAGCTCCCTTGTCACCTCCTCCCATGCTCACCTCCAGGATTTCTCCAGAGCTTCTCCCATCCTTTGGAACTCCCTACCCCAATCTGTCTGATTGTCCCCTAAATTATCCATCTTTAGTCGATCCCTGAAAACCCTTCTCTTCAAAGAAGCCTATCCTGCTTCCAACTAACACTGATTTATTTCCTCCATCAGCTCATCCCCCCACAGCTATTACCTTTTGTATCAATTGGCCCTTGGCAACCAGATCCAGAGCGCAGGGAGCAAGACAGCGTCATCTCTGGCAGAGCTGAAGGGCCGGCGAAGAGAAGGCGCATCCCGCGCAGAAGACACAGGTCAGCGGAGGGAAGCGCTGGGCGGTTGCAGCTGCGTAGACGCCAAGCCACAGGTGGAGGAGCCAGAGGCAGAGCTGCATTACGGCGGCCATCTTGCCGAAGACCAGAAGAGGAGTTTCCTAGGCAACCAGTGATGCCTGAAGATGCTGGCATACGCAGTTAAGCAACAGAGCGGTCGCTGGTCCATCCCGACCCCTGCTTACCGTGGCACCCACAGCACAAGAGGATCAGCAAGGGGGTCACAGTATTCCTGTGGTCTGTGTCCATCCACAACAACAAGCTGATGTACCTGTGGATCTAGGAGCTGGTGAGTTAACATCTGTGTAATTGTTAACTAACTTAACTAGTTTAGTAACCGGGCTTTCTCAGGATTTAGATAAAAGACACAAAGCTAATGAAGATACAAGGAGTAACCTAAATCCAGATAATTCTATTGCTTCAGTTTGGGCGCCAGCTACTGTTCCTGTAGTTAACTCCACCCAATCATCTTTATTAAGCTCTGAGTTAGTTTGTCCAGCCTTACCTTCTAATATAGACAATGCTAGAATTCAAAATTTACCTGAAATTTACCTTTTATGCCACGTACACACCATCAGAATTTCGGCCAGCAAAAGACCGATGAGAGCTTTTCATTGGAAAATGGGACCGTGTGTATGCTCCATCCGACTTTTGCTGGCCGAATTCCAGCCAACAAAAGATTGAGAGCATGTTCTTAATTTTTCGGTCGGAAAAAGTTCCTATTCGAAAATTAGATTATCTGTGGCAATTCCGACGCACAAAATTCCTATGCTCGGAAACAATTTGACGCATGCTTGGAAGCATTGAACTTCATTTTCTCGGCTCATCGTAGTGTTGTACATCACGGCGTTCTTGGCGGTCGAAATTTCAACTAACTTTTGTGTGACCGTGAGTATGCAAGGCAAGCTTGAGCGGAATCCCGTCGGAAAAGCCATCATATCTTTTTCCGACGAGAAGTCCGATCGTGTGTACGCGGCAAAAGAATCATTGCCTTGAGAAGTATCTCCGCTGGGCTATCACCTTGCTCCCAGCATTAATCCCCTTCTCAACCAGCCACTGCAGTTGTACTGCGGCAGGTTGGCTCCCCTGGGCGAACCGATGTAACTCTACGTCGGTTCGCCTCTTGACCACTAGGGGGCGCGTGCGCGCCCGCGGCCCAACGCCGGAGCCGATGAGCTTGCAATCGCTCCACACAGAGACAGAACGGAGATCTGTCAATGTAAACAGACAGATCTCCATGCTGTCAGGGGTGAGGAGAGCCATCTGTTGTTTATACTAAGTATGAACAATGATCACTCTCCTCACCCAGTCAGTCCCCTCCCCCCACAGTTAGAATCACTTCCTGGGGAACACAGTTAACCCCTTGATCGCCCCCTAGTGTTCCCTGGCAGTCACATTTACATAGTAATCAGTGCATTTTTATAGCACTGATCACTGTATAAATGCCATTGGTGCCAAAAATGTGTCAAAAGTATCCGATCTGTCCGCCATAATGTCACATTCCCAATAAAAATCACTGATCACTGCCATTACTAGTAAAAAAAATAAATAATAATAAAAATGCCATAAATCTTTCCCATATTTTGTAGATGCTATAACTTTTGTGCAAACCAATCAATATACGCTTATTGCAATTTTTATTACCAAAAATATGTAGAAGAATACATATCGGCCTAAACTGAGGAAAAAATTAGCTTTTTTTAAAAAACAATTGGGGATATTTGCTATAGCAAAAAGTACAAAATATTGTGTTTTTTTTCAAAATTGTCGCTCTTTTTTTGTTTATAGCCCAAAAAATAAAAACGGCAGAGATTATCAAATACCACCAAAAGAAAACTCTATTTGTGGGAAAAAAAGGACATTTTGTTTGGGTATAACATCGCACAACCGCGCAACTGTCAGTTAAAGCGACGCAGTGACGTATCGCACAAAATGGTCATTGAGTAGCCAAATCGTCCGGGGCTGAAGTGGTTAAAGAAAAAATTTGGAGAGGGGAGTTTAAAGATGTTTTAACTCTTTTACCATCTTTTAAGGAATTTTTGTCTAAAACTGAGAAAAGTGATGATCAGAAGAGGACAGGAGACGACCAGTAGCTAGATCTTGTAATAATTGGTTACAGGCTTTTTGTATTTATAGCAGTGTATTATGCAAAAAATTCCCAGAAAAAAGCCCTGGTCTTTTCCAGCATATTGAAATAATCTTAGATGCATAAAAGAACTTTGGAGGGACAGCGTGGTTTTCGTATGACGAGTCCTTCTGTCAAAAACTCGCTGTTCATCCCACTTTAAAATGGGGAACAAAAGATGTCAGCTTATGGCTGAACCTTTTTTTCCCCCAAAGGGCATCTTTCGTTAAACAAAAAACGAATGTGGTACCCTCGTCGACAACAGGATACAGAAAAGGCATATGCTTTAACTTTAACGAAGGACATTGCAAATGGCCGAATTCTTGCGAATTTCGGCACGAATGTGCCTTCTGTGCAGGCGGCCACCCAATTAGCAAGTGTTTCAAGAAAATGTCCTCAGCCAACATACAGCATGGCAGAGAGGCATTTCAAAAAAGCAGCCACCCCAGTGAAATTGCAAAAAAATCTTCCTTGGCTTCTGGATTATCCAGACAGGCAGAGGGCTCACATGCTAATTAATGGTTTTAAGGATGGTTTAATTTTGCCAAATTTTTCAGGACAGGGGTGTACAGTGGTAAAAAATTTGCAGTCAGTGGCTAATATGAAAGAAGTGGTCAGGGATGGGATTTATAAGGAGTTGCAAGAAGGAAGGTTTGAAGACCCCTTTTGTTCATCGTCATTTGTTAATTTTAGGATTTCGCCTTTAGGTATAGTTCCGAAAAAACCTTTCACCTTTCATATCCAGCAGGTGATTTCTTAAACGATCAAATTTTTGAAGCAATGACTACAGTTAATTACGCGTCTTTTTAAGATGCTCTAATGCACTGTACACACAATCGCACATTCCGACAACAAAATCCAGCGGATTTTTTCCGACGGATGTTGGCTCAAACTTGTCTTGCATACACATGATCACACAAAGTTGGTCGGAAATTCCGAACGTCAAGAATGCGGTGACGTACAACATGTACGATGAGCCGAGAAAAGTGAAGTTCTATAGCCAGTGTGGTTCTTCTGCTTGATTCTGAGCATGCGTGGCACTTTGTGCGTCGGAATTGTCTGCACATGATCGGAATTTACGCGAACAGATTTTGTTGTGGGAAAATTTTAGAGCCAGCTCTCAAACTTTGTGTGTGGGAAATTCTGATGGAAAAAGTCCGATGGAGCCCACACACGGTCGGAATTTCCGACAACAAGCTCTGATCGCACATTTTCCGTCGGAAAGTCTGAACGTGTGTACAGGGCATCAGTAAACTTAGGCTTTTGGGTTCAGAAGCTATGTTAGCAAAAGCAGATATTAAATCTGCATTTAGGCTCCTCCCAATCCATCCAGACTGTCTTTGTTCTCTAGGTTTTTTCTTTGATAATAAGTTTTACTTTGACAAATGTTTGCCAATGGGCTGTTCTCTATCGTGTTTTTATTTTGAAAGTTGTTCCACCTTTTTAGAATCATCAATTAATGATTAATTACTTAGATGATTTTTTATTTTTAGGCCCACCTGGTACTTCAGATTGTCTTTTCCTGTTAAAATAATTTTTTGAGGTTTCTAACCAATTTGGAGTTCTGTTAGCAATGGAAAAGACTTCTTGGCCTTCTACTTGCCTGTATTTTTTAGTTATAACGATTGATACAGCGAGAATGGAATTCAGGTTGCCAGAGTCAAAGACAGAACTAATTAAAATATTGTTGTATTTGATTATTAGAAAAAAGAAGGTCTGTTTGAAAGACGTGCAAGCCCTGTTAGGCTTATTGGCTTTTGTTACACGGGTTATGCCAGTGGGTAGGATTTTCTCCAGGAGATTACATATGTCAATCTCTGGTTTGAAATCCCTGTTTTCACATATTAGTCACACATGACATGATGGAAGACCTTTTAGTAAGGGGACAATTTCCTGAAAACTGTAATGGTAAAGCAGTTTGGCAACCCAATTTTGTGCTCGACTCTGATTTTTACTAATGTTGTAGGCTCCATTGGTTTTGCAGCCATCTGGCAAAATCACTGGTGCGAAGACAGTTGGAATTCCCGATGGCAGGTAAGCGGTTACTTAAGGAACATAGTCTTATTAGAGTTTTTTCCTATAGTTGTTGCCCTTGAGGTCTGGGGCTATGCATTTAGGAACAGAAGAATTATGGTCAGTACAGATAATAGTGGGGTAGTGTATGGTATTAATTGCTTGTCATCCAAGTCTGCACCTGTCATTATTTTTCTTCGCTACTTAATCTTTAAGTGTTTAAGGTTGAACATATGGATCAAGGCTAAACATGTGGCGGGGAAAAATAATGATCTGGCATATTCATTATCTCGCTTACAGATGGACCGTTTTTTTGAGTATTGCCAACAGCGGATGCAGTGGGAATGGAGTGCCCATCCGATCTTTGGGATTTGATCTAAGTCTGATTGCGGACAATATAACCAATTTAGTAGCACTTGCTAGCTACGATGGCGGGATATTGGTCAGCCTGGTTTCTATGGTTAGCATTTCTGGACTCCTTAAGCAAAAAACATAGTGCTTTTACTTTTAAATCATTTGTTCCTACAGAATTTTTTATGGTCTCATGTGAATAAAGTTGTCTGGAATATCTTTCTTTTTTAAATTACAGAACTTACCTTCTTGTTCAAGTTTTTTCTTGGTTAAGCAAGCCCTGAAGGGTTCTAAGAAAGGTAATTTTAGTGTGGATAGGCGGAGGCCTATTACTCCAGATATTTTAAAACTGCTGTGTGATTCGACAGGTCAAGTGTGTTTTTCTAATTTTGAAGTGGTGATGTTTAAAGCAGTTTTTTCAATACATTTTTTTGCGGCACTCAGGGTTTCTGAGTTAGTTCCACATAGTAAAACAGGTAAGTATGGTTTACAATTAGCAGACATAATTGTTATGGATGAGGTTTTGAAAGTTTTTGTTAAACATTCTAAAACAGATCAGCTGGACAAAGGAAGGTGGGTTAGTCTGCATGCCTATAGTGGCTCCTCCATCTGTCCAGTTAGACTATTGACAAATTATTTGCACATCAAGCCTCATTTAGGGCCTTTTTTGTTTATACATATGGATGGTTCTCCACTTATCAAGTTTAAATTTCTTAGTGTTTTCAAAAAATTTCTTTCTATATTAAATTTGCAGGAGCATTTTACGTCTCATTCCTTTCGGATCGGGGCAGGTACTAAGGCATCTAGACTTGGGCTAGAATCAGCTATCCTAAAGTCAGTAGGGAGATGGAAGTCTAACAGTTATAAGTTATATGTCAGACCTAACTCTATCATTTGAATTGTTTCAGGTAATACCCAGGTTATTTGGATCTTTGGCCACTCCTTCGTTGTTTGGGCACAGCGCAGAGCAGCCGTCAGAGTATACTCTGACAATTTAGGTTTGGATCCAGCTAAATTATTATTTTTTTTGTAGTGGGAGGAGAGGTATGGTGTGGGCAGATTTATTTTTGGGAATTGGGTCGTTTAAATCAATTTCTCCCCCCTCCTGATATTTTGAATATTAATTTGGGGGGGAATGACATAGGGCAAAGTAAAATGCTGGATTTGATATTTAGCATTCAGAATGATATTATTCGTTTTAAGGCATCTTTTCCACAGGTTTTAATGATTTTTTCAGAGGCAGTTTCAAGGCTAAGGTGGTTGGAATCACCTTCGCTGAGGCCTCTCGTGAAAATTAGAAGGGCTGAACAGGGCTACTGAAAAATGTATGAATTTCTTTGGAGAAATTTCTTTCAGGCACATACAGCTGAAAGGAGGTTGTTCCGGTTTACACAGAGATGATGGGATACACCTGACTGACATAAGGTTGGATATTTTCAATATGGATCTACAAAATTGCATTAAACGGGCTGTGGTACTGTGTTTTTGTGACAGGTGGTTTTAGTCCCACCTGTCGTCTGGGAAATTTAAGAGTTTTAATTATTAATGTGGTGGCTAAGCTGTTTTTGAGTGTGTAAATTCTTGCAATGTTATTATTTATTAAAAATATATTATCTTTTAAACCAACAATAAATGGCTGTGGCCAGTTACTATCCAAACTCTGTGTCTGGTGTATTCTTTTTTGATGAGCTGCCTTCCTGTCTGATGTCCCATGAAAGGAAAGGGGAAGAGGTTTCTAGGAACCCCCCTTTTCCTCATGGATTATGACAGGAGGCAGTTTCAAGCCCCCCCTTGTGTGCCTGAGGCACACAGGGGCCTTGTTCAGGTTAGTGACATGAGGTGAGGTCACATGGCCTATAGGGGTTAGGCCATGTGAGTCTTGCCATGGTTCATAAAGGCAGGAAGAAAGCCGGTCTAGGATTGGCTGAATTGATGTAAAGATCCCATGGCAGACTAGGGTTAGGCCATTTGAGTCTTATCTCAGAATGTTCCAGAAACCCCTGAACCTGCCTATAAAAGGGGGTTCCATGAAGGGGAGCTCATTCGCCTCAGAAGGCACTGCCGTGATGCTCCTCACCCTCCCACCCAAAATAAATAAATAAATAAATTGTCGCGGTCAATATTGTGTGGTGGTGTCACCTTGAAGTCAAGAGGGACAGTGTGAATATTATGAAAGTGGACTCAAGTTTGAATGACTGGGTCTGGAAAGTGTTTAAGTGAAGTGAGTTATTTGGGAAGTTAAGAGTTTTAATTATTTATCTTACAGCTTGAGCCGTGGTGACGAAGCTGTTTTTGAGTGTGTAAATTCTTGTAATGTTATTATTTATTCGAAAATATATTATCTTTTAAACCAACAATAAATGGCCGTGGCCAGTTACTATCCAAACTCTGTGTCTGGTGTATTCTTTTTTGGTAAGCTGCCTTCCTGTCTGTTGTCCCATACAAGGGGAGGATTCCTCCATCCATTTCGCTGTGTTGATGTAGGAAATATGTTCTTTTTTTTTTATCAGCCCGTTCGAAAAAAATTACCCATTTATAGCCAACTTTAGTTCTACTTTTCGTTTTCTGACAAGGTGAACTAACCCTTTAAGTTACTGACATGAGTGAAATTACAGTCAAGTCAGACCCCCTTATCTGTATACTTGTTTTGGCCATTGACTCAAGAAGCACTAAAAAGAATCACCATGACTGTCAGACAACAAGCAGTTTCAGAAGGAGGTCAGCGATGGCAGAACACATATTTTTCTCAGCAGGCTTCCTTTAAAAAACTCGGTTGACAAAACGTCAGTAGCAGCAGGTCACAGGAAGCTGACGTCCTTCTGACCTGGAATCCCAAATTGATGGCCGAATCTTGCAGCCCACTGTAATATGCAATACATTAAGATTCAGCCAGAGATTTTCAGTCCTCGTAAAAAGAAAACAAAAAAAATTGTCTCTTGCTTAAAGTACATTATATTTAAATATATATGACAAGGTTTCATTTTAAGGTGTTCTATTCACTTTGAAGCTCATTTTCTAGTGCCTTATCAGGTTCACTGCACCATTTTGTCTGTAATGCATATTTTATTAGCAGTTTACTCGATCAGCCGAGCAGGAAAGTATAGGAGTAATAAGGGAATTTCGAAAATGCCTCATAATAACCAAAGTTAGCTGCGGCTGGTGGCATGTCTAAAAGCACAGAACATTTGTAAATAAACTGTTTCAATGGCCCCCAAAGGTTTTTTCTTTCTTTAGGTGTTGAATATGTGCTTTCAAGCACTAACAACATATGTCAAGGGACCATCACACTTTCTACAAGAGTATCACAAACCACCAAAGTGCTCCCGGCGATATGTAAAAGCACAAGGTTGTACGATTATAAAACTTCAATGTTTTTTGAGTTATATTACTTGAGTTGCATTGCAATTCTTAAATTTTCTAATTCATAGAAGTCAGTTCTCTGTTTTGGAAACACAGGTATATAGATGGGCATGATGCAGCTAATGCAGTGTAAAAATGTTTGGATAAGGATCAAGACATTTTCTGCAATTATCACTGCACCCACACACTACTCCACTGACTGCCACTGCACTCACACACTATTCCACTGACTGCCACTGCACCCACACACTATTCCACTGACTGCCACCGCACCCACACACTATTCCACTATATACCACTGCACCCACACACTATTCCACTGACTGCCACTGCACCCACACACTATTCCACTGACTGCCACTGCACCCACACACTATTCCACTGTATGCCACTGCACCCACACACTATCCCACTGACTGCCACTGCACCCACACACTATTCCACTGTATGCCACTGCACCCACACACTATTCCACTGACTGCCACTGCACCCACATGCTATTCCACTGACTACCACTGCACCCACACACTATTCCACTGACTGCCACTGCACTCACACACTATTCCACTAACTGCCACGGCACCCACACCCTATTCCACTAACTGCCACTGCAGCCACACACTATTCCACTGACTGCCACTGCACCCACACACTATTCCACTGACTGCCACTGCACCCACACACTATTCCACTGACTGCCACTGCACCCACACACTATTCCATTGACTGCCACTGCACCCACACACTATTCCACTAACTGCCACTGCACCCACACACTATTCCACTGACTACCCCTGCACCCACACATTATTGACTACCACTGCAACTGCCTACTACTCCACTGACCCCCACTGCACCCACACATTATTCCACTGACCGCCACTGCACTTGCATACTACTCCACTGACCTCCACTGCACTCACACATTATTCCACTGACCACCACTGCAACCGCCAACTACTCCACTAACCTCCACTGCACCCACATATTATTCCACCGACCACCACTGCAACTGTCTACTACTCCACTGACCTCCACTGCATCCACACATTATTCCACCGACCAACACTGCAACTGCCTACTACTCCAATGACCTCCACTGCAACCACACATTATTCCACCGACCACTACTGCAACTGCCTACTACTCCACTGACCTCCACTGCATCCACACATTATTCCACTGACCACCACTGCAACTGCCTACTACTCCACTGATCTCCACTGCATCCACACATTATTCCACTGAACACCACTGCAACCCCCTACTACTCCACTGACCTCCACTGCACCCACACATTATTCCACCGACCCCCACTGCAAATGCCTACTACTCCACTGACCTCCACTGCATCCACACATTATTCCACCGACTACCACTGCAACCGTCTACTACTTCACTGACCTCCACTGCATCCACACATTATTCCACCGACCACCACTGCAAACCCCTACTACTCCACTGACCTTCACTGCACCCACACATTATTCCACTAACCACCACTGCAACCGCCTACTACTCCACTGACCTCCACTGCACTCACTGACCACCACTGCAACCATCTACTACTCCACTGACCTCCACTGCACCCACACATTATTTCACCGACCACCACTACAACCGTCTACTACTCCACTGCACCCACACATTATTTCACTGACCACCACTGTAACCCCCTACTACTCCACGACCTCCACTGCATCCACACATTATTCCACTGACCACCACTACAACCGTCTACTACTCCACTGACCTCCACTGCACCCACACATTATTGCACCGACCACCACTGCAACCCCCTACTACTCCACTGACTTCCACTGCACCCACACATTATTCCACCGACCACCACTGCAACCGCTTACTACTCCACTGACCTCCACTGCATCCACACATTATTCCACCGACCACCACTGCAACCGCCTACTACTCCACTGACCTCCTCTGCATCCACACATTATTCCACCGACCACCACTGCAACCGCCTACTACTCCACTGACCTCCACTACATCCACACATTATTCCACCGATTACAAATACAACCATCTACTACTCCACTGACCTACACCCACACATTATTCCACAGACCACCACTGCAACTGCCTACTACTCCACTGACCTCCACTGTACCCACACATTAGACCACCTACCGCCACTGCGCTTGTATACTACTACACTGACCGTCACTGCACCCACACATTATTCCACTGACCACCACTGCTCCCACAGAGTACTCCACCAACCGCCACTGCACTCGCATACTACTCCACTGACTGCCACTGCACCCACACATTATTCCACTGCTCCCACAGATTACTCAACTGACCATCACTGCACCCACACATCATTCCACTGACCATCACTGCACCCATATATTACTCCCCAGACCGGCACTGCACACACATATTACTTTACCAACCACCACTGCTCCCATATACTATTCTACTGACCACCACTGCACCCACACATTACTCCACCAACCTCCACTGCATCCCCATACTACTCCACTGACTGCCACTGCATCCACACACTATTCCACTGACCACCAGTGCACCTGCATACTATTCCACCGCCCTGACCATCTGGATCAGTAAAGTTTGTTGAGGATAAATGCAGACTGCAGCAGAAGGCAGAAGCCATTTAAGGTTTGCTCACATTGCACACAATCATACATACTATGGGGAAAATGTATCAACGCTCTCTTACTGATTGACTTACTCTTACTGATTGTGGCTGCTGATCTGTTGCATCTTAAAAAAGGTATGCATTTTACTTTAGGAGGGCTTTATTCCTCTTAAGACTCTACCTTGTGGGGAAAAAATTGTTTGTGTAAATTGTTAGCATAACATTAATTAGGATTAAGTTGGGTTGATGAGGGCAAAAATTAGCATGACAGCGACTTTTTCAAAGGTTAGTGATCATTAAAATTTTGAATGCATGTTTTTCATTTCTGTGAGCATTTGATTCTTGTGCATTAAATGCAAATGTCACAGTGATCATTCAACATCATTGCTGCAACCTGTGGATTAATTTTGGGAAAGAATATATTTATTTAAGGGATATATACCATATATAGAGGGCCGATCCTGGGCGGGTGTGAGGGGTGGGGGTGCTGAAGCACCAGAGTGCTCCCCTCCCTCCTCCTCTTTTTGTCCAGAGGCGGCTCTCTCCGCTGGCAACTGACAGAAGCGGATCAGAGGAGGAGAGACTGTGTCACTGCCGCCGCTGTTATGAACAGGAAGAGTGTTCTGTGTGTTTCCTGCCCAAGCCCATCCCACCTCCCTTCTCCTGTCAGAGGAGGAGAGCGAAGCAGCCAGAGATTGGAGCGGCTGTCTCTGTGTGGTGAGAGACCACCCGCGGGCTCTTCTTTTCCCCTCCCTCTCCTCCTCGCATTAGCTGCTATACTAGTGAGCGGCGCTTGCCAGCATAGCCGCCCACTATGTTTTTTCCCCGCCTTCATATCGCCGGGGAGAAAGAAATTAAATAATAAAAGAGCAGAGAAGAGGATTGTAGTCCTGAGAACTGGCGGCCTCACTGTAACACGGAAACTGCAGCCCACACAGCATGCCCAGCTGAATGGAGAAGAGAGAGAGAGCCAGGAGCCCGGGAAAGCTTTCAGGGAAGTGCACCCAGGACTCCAGAGGGAGAGCACAGTGCTGAGGGGACGCCATCATAGAGAGAACCCCGTTGGCCTGCACCACCAGAGGGAAAGCCACACAGCCCAGCGCCATCCCTGGTGGAGAAAGGAATGGAGTTATTGCCAAAATACAGATCTGAGCGCAACCCAGGGGAATCGCCATGGGCAATTAAGAGTGAGCTGACTCCTGATAAGAGGAACCGCTGTATCGCTGGGTCAGGTGAGAGGGTCGATCGGCCATTATCTACTAACGTCCATAGGAACTGCAGTCTCTGACCATCTCCTGTATTATATCTGCAGTCTCTGATCATCTCCTGTATTATATCTGCAGTCTCTGACCATCTCCTGTACTATGTCTGCAGTCTCTGACCATCTCCTGTACTATGTCTGGGGGCTCTTTCTAACATAGTTACATAGTTAGTCAGGTTGAAAAAAGACACAAGTCCATCCAGTTCAACCTTAAAAACAATAAATAAATAAAATAAAAATATCGTACAATCCAATATACCCAACCTAACAGACTCTCTAACAGAAGCCCTCTCTGTGTGAAACAGAGAGACTCCCCTCCAGGTCTCATTAGTGTATGCTCTTCCTGTATTTTCTTTATTGTTAAAAGAGCATGGGAGGAACCCAGGATAACGGAGACTTCTTAGGGGAGCATCTCTGTGTTTGAGTCGTTGCCATAAAAACATTTGTAAAGGGGAGGAGTTAGTAAGATGACCACGCCCATGTGGGGGCGCCAGAAATATTTCTGCACCCAGGCATCTGTGACCCTAGGATCGGCCCTGCATATATATCCAGACCCTGATCCAGCCCCCTATGCTGCTTTGCAGCAACAGATCACGTCTACAGTAGTGGGGCACCCTCCACTACAAGGATAAATGCTTATTAGGTTTATGGGGAGCTGAAGAAGCTGTATTATTCCCTTTACACTCTACTCTGGCAGGCTCTGGTGGTCTTCTGTGCTCAGGGCTCTGGTGGTCCCTTGGCCTTATCCTGTACAATGCAGAACTATTAACCCTCTAAAGTATATGGAAGCAGGTGTGCTTTAGAGAGGATACTTCATTGGAGTGGTCACACAGATAGACGAAGCCTACAGGAGAGAGGAGTAAAATAAGTATTACTCCTTATCCTTGTACCCTTATGCCACGTACACACGATCGGACATTCCGACAACAAAACCGTGGATTTACTTCCGACAGATGTTGGCTCTAACTTGTCTTGCATACACACGGTCACACAAATGTTGGAAATTCCGAACGTCAAGAACGCGGTGGCGTACGATGAGCCGAGAAAAATGAATTTCAATAGCCAGTGCGGCTCTTCTGCTTGATTCCGAGCATGCGTGGAATTTTGTGCTTCGGAATTGTGTACACACGATCGGAATTTCCAACAACGGATTTTGTTGTCAGAAAATTTGAGATGCAGCTCTCAAATTTTTGTTCTCGGAAATTCCGACAGCAAGTGTCCGAAGGAGCCTACACACAGTCGGAATTTCCGATAACAAGGTCACATCGAACATTTGTTGTCGGAAATTCCGACCGTCTGTACACGGCATAAGTCTAGAGCAGTTAACCCTTGTAGTGTGGGGGGCCCCACTGCTAGGGTACTTTTTTTTTCCTATGAACAGAGTTGGGTTGTAATAAATATCCCCCCATGTATCCTATGCTATACATTATATTGCCCAGACTGCTAAACACTGTACACTGTCACATTCACACAGCAAGGCCTTTCTTTTGCAAATGTATTGTTGCTAGTATATGTATATACCATGAATACAATCCAACCCATGCAGTGTAAAAATGTTGCATGTGGCACAATATGTTTTGCTTTCAGACCACACAGCTATGTGTTTTTTGTATGGTGTTAGTCAATAGCATTGTGAAGAGTAGGTGTGGTTTTTCACTTCCGCCAAAACGCATACATTTGCTAACAATCCACAAACAGTAATGGTATGCAAACTTATTGTGCATCAAGCGAACCACGGTGTTCCTAAGTGAACCATAATTGTCCATAAAGGCTGCTGCTATGGCTATTATTGAAAATACACAGTTTACAATGAAATTACACTGCACTTTCACTTATACATTTTGCCTTTATTGTTTATATAGTTTTGTGTACAATGTGATTTAAAGGGAAACAACAATGGATTTGGTTCCCTTTAAGTTCACTAGTCATTTTTTTTGTGTATATTATATCTATTCTGTGCCTGTTTTTAGAACACACACTACAGAGACATGGAACAAAAATGGGGCAAAATCTGAGGGTTTAAACATATCAGGAGATCTAGTGACTTGTACAGCCATGCAACAATAATGTCCATCTGGCAAGTGTGCTCCACAGCTCTCTACTCCTACGGGGTATCGCCTGCCCCTTCCTCTTCTTGGAAAACCCTAAATTCCACCTTACAAGACATAACATTTTTACTTCTCTGCTGCAACAACAAATACTTCTTGAGAAACTCCAGATGGGTGAATTCCATCCAATTGTCACAAGGGACATGATAGAAATCTTTAAAAATATTAGGAATATAGTTCAGGAGGGCAATACCAATATGGATCTGAGATCAGGACCACAGGGGGATGATCACAAACTAGCTGGAGGAATGTTTAAAAAGTATCTTTATCAAAAGAGTAATTGATGCTTGCAAATGAACTTCCAGTAAAGGTAGTGAGTCACTAAACAGTAAGTGATTTTAACCACTTCAATACCAGGCACTTATGCACCTTCCCGCCCACACCAATTTTCAGCTTTTACATAAGTCATTTTTCTTCATAAATTTGGGCCAAAATTTATACTGCTACATATCTTTGGTGAAAATAAACCAAATTAGTGGATATTATTTAGTCTTTGTGAAAGTTATAGAGTCTGCAAGCTATGGTGCCAATCACTGAAAATTCATCACATCTAACCACATCTGATGTACTGACAGCCATCTCATTTCTTGAGACACTAACAAGCCAGGAAAGTACAAATACCCCCCAAATGACCCCTTTTTGGAGAGTAGACAGTACAAGGTATTTACTAAGAGGTATGGTGAGTTTTTTGAGGTTTTAATTTTTTCCCACAATTCTTGGGAAAATGAAGATTTTTTTTTTCTTTTTTTTACACAAGCTGGTCATATGAACAGGTTATTTCTTTCACACAGCATATGCATAATTGCAACGACACCCCAAAATACATTATGCTACTCCTCCTGAGTATGGCGATACCACACGTATGAGACTTGTACACAGCCTGGCCACATACAGAGGCCCAACATTGAAGTAGCACCTTCAGGCGTTCTACGAGCATAAATTACACATCTCATTTCTCAACCACCTATTACACTTTTGAAGGACCTGGAGCACCAGGACAATGGAATTGCCCACAAAATGACCCCATTTTAAAGCAAACACCCCAACATATAATCTATGAGGCATAACGAGTCTTTTGAATGGTTCATTTTTTTCCAGAAGTTTTTGGAAAATGTGGAAAAAAAATGAAAATGCATTTTTTTTACACAAAGTTGTCCATTTATAAGATATTTCTAGCACATAGCATGTACATAGCAAAAATGACACCCCATAATACATTCCGTTACTCCTCCTGAGTATGGCAATACCACATGTGTGAGACTTGTACACAGCCTGGCCACATACAGAGGCCCAACATTGAAGTAGCACCTTCAGGCGTTCTACGAGCATAAATTGCACATCTCATTTCTCAACCACCTATTACACTTTTGAAGGCCCTGGAGCACCAGGACAATGGAATTGCCCACAAAATGACCCCATTTTGGAAAGCAAGCACTCCAACGTATAATCTATGAGGCATAACAAGTCTTTTGAACGGTTCATTTTTTCCAGAAGTTTTTGGAAAATGTGAAAAAAAAAGGAAAATGCATTTTATTTACACAAAGTTGTCCATTTATAAGATATTTTATAACACATAGCATGTGCATAGCAAAAACGACACCCAAAAATAAGTTCCGCTACTCCTCCTGAGTATGGCGGTACCACATGTGTGAGACTTTTACACAGCCTGGCCACATCCAGAGGCCCAACATCCAAGTAGAACATCCAGGCATTCTAGCAGCATAAAATACACATATAATTTTCTGACTACCGATCACATTTTTGAAGGCCCTTCATATTTATAACACATAGCAGGTACATACCAAATAACAAAAGATTACCTGTGGTTTTAGAAGTGCAGTGATCTACAGAGGAGAGCACTGGTCCAGGCAGCAGGCAGGGATGTGGTCAGTGACAGCAAAAGTAATCATCCAGACAGCAGGCAGGAATACTGTCCATAGTTCGTACAGGCAGAGATACTGTCAGCACAGCAAAAGCAGGCAGAGGTGTCCAGACAGAAATACTGTCCATAGTCAGTAGAGGCAGCAGGCAGATATATGGTCAACACAGCCAAGGTATTGGTCCAAGCAGCAGGAAGAAACATGGTCCATAATATCCTAGGTCATTACAGGCAGCAATATGGTCAGCACAGCCAAAGTATTGGTCCAGGCAGCAGGAAGGACCATCAAGCATAGGGCCAGGGGGACAGGGGTAGAGGCTTCTCTCCCCCAAATCTCTTTGAAGCCTCTGGGCAACCAGACCCTGTTCTGGGAGCACAGAAAATGAAAAAACGTTTTTCTCTTCTCAGAACGCTATTTTGAAGCCCCTCACACATGTGAGACCCCTGTGTACTAAGTAGAAGGGCAAAAGATTGGTCCAAGTGGCAGGCAAAAACATGGTTGATTAACAGGCCGAGGTCGGTGCACGTGGAAGTCAGAAACATGGTTTAAAACGGCAGGCAGAGGCATCGTCGGTAAACAGGCTGAGGTTGGTGCATGTGGAAGTCAGAAACGTGGTTTAAACCGGCAGGCAAAGACATCGTCTGTAAACAGGCCAGGGTCAGTTAATTAACATGTAAGGTAGTAACATGGTAGCAGGCAAATGATCCACACAGGGATATGAAATGGGGAAATGGAAGTCTGTTAATAATAAGGGGAACTAATATCTGATGGATGTGTGATCATTTTTAAAGCAATCTCCGATGCACAGGCCAGGTTGGGAGGGACATTGGGGACAATAATAGCTTGTATCTCTTCTTACTCCTCCTCTGCTGCATACACAGCATTTCTTTTGGCGTCTTCTTCCAGATTCTGTGGGGGGAATGTTATAGGGAAAATGTCGCTTGTGACGTCGACTCACACTATCAGAGCGAATGCTTCCTGAGGGCGGGACCTTGTTGGTAAATTAGGGCAGTGATGATTTCTTCAATATACTTGAGGTAGGTGATTTTTTGGTTTTGAGTTTCTTTTTGGTAGCAGACAAAATAGGGCCATATGAAACAGGTGAAATGCAACTTTCTTATACCAATAACAGGACTTTCTGGTTGACAAATAGGGTTGTAGCATCGGATCGTTTAAATCCACCCCCCCATGTACATATTGTAGTCGTAGACACATTCAGGCTTTACAACGGGGTCGTGTCTACTGTAAAGGTGACGAAAAAGGGGCAGGCTGATATAATAGTTGTCGACATATAAGTGGTATACTTTTTCAAACAGGGGGTATGCCAGCTCCCAGATAATTTTCCCACTGGTTCCAATATATGTGGGGCAATCACGGGGCTGGAGCTGGGAGTCTTTGCCTTCATAAATCCAGAATGTGAAGACGTATCCAGTGGCTCAATCACATAATTTATTTAATTTCAATCCATACCTGGCTCTCTTACTTGGGATATACTGCTTGAAGTGCAGTCGGCCAGTAAAATGTATAAGGGACTCGTGCACACAAATTTATTGGTCTGGGATAAAAACTTCTGTAAATCGCTGGGAAAAGGAATTGATTAGGGGGTGTATCTTGTACAATTTGTCGTGGTTGGGATGATCTCGGGGAGGGCACTGCAAATTATCATTGAAGTGTAGAAAACGCATAATCATGTCGTATTGTGTCCTGGACATGCCAGCAGAATATATCAGCATGTGGTAGATGGGGTTGGTGGACCAATAGGCATGGAGTTCGTTCTTTTTTGTAAGCCCAATATTGAACGTAAGGCCCAAAAATAATTTAAATTAGTCCAGTGTTAGACGTCGCCACTGGAACATGCGGGCGTAGGATAAATTAGGGTTGGCAGCAATTGGGATGCATACAGGTTGGTTTGGTCCACTACATTCTGCAGCAAATCTTGTGGGAAAAATAAATAAAAATAATCTAATTGGGAAAAATTTGTAGTGTTGGGCTGCACACCTGGCTGTGCGGTGAAAGGGGGGATGATAGCGGATCCTGAGTTGGCAGGCAACCATAAGGGGTTTGCCAGGGCATCGGGAAGGTAGGACTGGGGTGTGTAATTCCAGTACTTGTACTGGGCTCCTCTTCCTGGGGTCTGGTGCTGCTGGTGGCGGGCAGGTCTTCTGATCTTGGTCCTGATCTTGGTCCTGATCTCCTTATTCTTTTGGGAAAGACGGTTTCCTCTGCTGACTCGGACTCTGATCCACTATCCTCCACTGGCTCGTATTCCGAACCAGAATTGGATGATGGGAGCTCCCTGCTGCTCTCATCATCTGACATGACAAGAATGGCATATGCCTCCTCAGGTGTGTAAACCCTTTGAGACCTTACGGCAGTACTTATTGGCGGGCCTGTCTAATGGTACTGCAGGTCCTCGTCCTGGGGTCTGGTGCTGCTGGTGGTGGGCAGGTCTTCTGATCTTGGTCCTGATCTTGGTCCTGATCTCCTTATTCTTTTGGGAAAGACGGTTTCCTCTGCTGACTCAGACTCTGATCCACTATCCTCCACTGGCTCGTATTCCGAACCAGAATTGGATGATGGGAGCTCCCTGCTGCTCTCATCATCTGACATGACAAGAATGGCATATGCCTCCTCAGGTGTGTAAACCCTTTGAGACATTACGGCAGTACTTATTGGCGGGCCTGTCTAATGGTACTGCTGGTGGAAGTGGTGGCGGGCCTGTATGATGGTACTGATGGCAGTATTAGTGGCGGGCCTGTGCGGCGGTACAGGTGGCAGTATGGGTGGTGGTACTGGTGGCAGTACCGGAGGGCGGTACCGATGGCGGTACTAGTGGTGGGCCTGGTGGCAGTACTGATGGCAGTACTGGTGGCAGGCCTGTGTGGTGGTACGGGTGGTGGTACTGGTGGCAGTACCAGTGGCAGTACTGGTGACGGGCTTGATGGCGGTACCAATGGTTGTACTGGTGGCGGGCCTGTGTGGTGGTACTGATGGCGGTACCAATGGTGGTGGGACTGTGACAGATGGGCTGTTTGACAGATGGGCTGATTGACAGATGGGCTGATTGACAGATGGGCTGTGTGACTGACAGATCCAGATTATGTTGTGACAGGTCCTCTTTATTGGGGGGGCATGTTGTGCACAGTACAGTACTACAGACAATACACTACACTGATCTCACTTACTGATCCCTGCTCTTTCCTCACACGATCGGTGTGTGAGGAGAGAGCAGGGATCAGATAGTAACTGCTCCTCAATGTTTACATTTGTGACCGGCTGTGATTGGACACAGCCGATCAAGTGATAAACAGCCAATTTCATTGGCTGTTTACCCTGATCGGGGAAGCGCTGTGTCCAAGGGATTATCATATGACGCCCAGTCAGGATAACCCAACCACTGCCCGGCCGTCAATCTGCTATAGGCCAGGCGGGAAGTGGTTAAACATGTTTGAGATAAGCTTCAATTTTTGAGCTCTGTAAACAACAGTCTTTTTTTAAACTAAGCAGATAATAAGAAAAAAAAGGATACATTTGAAAATGGAACCTAAAGTGCCACCTGTTGTCTCAAGCGAGAATACAAAATATTAATATGCAACATTTCATATTTACCAGACTAGGGCTGGGGAAAAAATCGATTTAAATCTTGAATCGAGTTGAGAGGTCAAATCGATTCAAAATTTAAGCAAATCAATTTTTTTAGATTTTTTTTTTCACCGCGCCGGTCCTGAGGAGCTGCGGGCAGGAGTTTTTAGGCGAGTCCGTGGCTTCGGCCTAATTCGCAGCTTCGGCCTAGTCTGCAAGGCCGGACGCTGCGGACTAGGCTGAAGCCGCGGCCTCGCCTAAAAACTCCTGCCTGCAGCTCCCCAGGACCTGCGCTGACACCGCGCTGGTCCTTAGAAGCTGCAAGCAGGAGTTTTTAGGTGAGGCCGTGGCTTCGGCCTAGTCCGCAAGGCCGGATGCTGCGGACTAGGTTGAAGCTGCGGCCATGCCTAAAAACTCCTGCCCGCAGCTCCTCAGGACCGGCGTGGTAAAAAAAAAATCGTGAATCGGATCGTGAATCGAGTTTTTTTTAAGAAAATCTCAGATTTTTTTTTTCAGAAACAAAGGTAATGACCCCCTAAATTGGGACTTTGAATGGACCACCCTCTCACAAATGTATAAAAAATATTCTTTATTGATGTAGAATAAAATACATATAAAAACACATATGATGAAGATGCACAGCATATATTACATGAGAAATCAACCAATCAATATGTATATGTAATAGGCGTACAAAATGAATGCCCAGATGCCCGACGCGTTTCTGGTAGTGATGTTCCAATACCTTCGTCAGGGGCCAGGGTCTCAAAAGGTTTAACATTCAGATAAATTCCAATATGATGCCAGGCATTCCACCAGTGACTACACACTGCACGCTGGATCGCCAGACCCATAGGTCCTATCTGGGACAACGCTGGGACATTCCATCCTGGGCTATTCAGCCTAAACAGTATTAACTGTAAACAGCTGCTACGTTCCACCTGACTGAATTGTACCTGAATTAAACCTCAAGACCATTCATAGCTAGGGTTCCTGGTTTTCCCCTATTGGTATTGATTTGTATTTGATCACTGCACCATATTCCTGATTTTGCTCATACTATGCACCCTAAGAACGTACTGAAATAAACATTTCACGATATCCATAGGTGGCAAGTTGTGTAGTGCTAATGTGGACTGATCTGTTTCTAGTGCCCTCTTTTTACATGGAATCATCATATTGGAATTTATCTGAATGTTAAACCTTTTGAGACCCTGGCCCCTGATGAAGGTATTGGAACATTACTACCGGAAACGCGTCGGGCATCTGGGCATTCATTTTGTATGCCTATTACATATACATATTGATTGGTTGATTTCTCATGTAATATATGCTGTGCATCTTCATCATATGTGTTTTTATATGTATTTTATTCTACATCAATAAAGAATATTTTTTATACATTTGCGAGAGGGTGGTCTATTCAAAGTCCCAATTTAGGGGGTCATTACCTTTGTTTTCATTTAGGGGGATGGGACCACCATGCTCGATATGATATGATGGGAGCCTCCATTTTTTCTTTTTTTTCAGAAAATCTCCCAGCCCTATACCAGACTAAAAAATAAAGTGAAAAAAATAAATTGTATACTTTAGGTCTGACTATAATAGAGACATAAAATATGTATACAAAACCAGTCCACATTCCCTTTATACCTTTTGCTACCATGGATATAAGGCATACAGTAGCACATAACTGCTCTTACGTCAGCTGCATTCTCCACTTCTGCTTTAAGCTCAAGGTCTCTTCGCTGACCATGAACTTATATCAGCATGGCCCTCCTGACTGTCCTGATTCACTTGATAGATATGATTAATGGCTGACAAGCCGCTGACCAGAGAACCCCCCCCGTACTACCACCGAGATCCGCTACACTGCCCACACTCATCTTCCTTGCTGGGCACCTGCAAACAAATAAATTATCTGTCCCCTTCAAAGCGCTGTCCCGCTTGCTTCTCTCCTGACCTGTAAAAGCAGCTGGCGCATAGAGGGGTAGATTCAATGACAGGAGGCCACTGGCATACAGGTCTATTTTGTGTCCCCTGCACATGCCCCCTGTTTCCATTGTGCCCGCCCTTCGATCCTCTTACTGCTCTCCTTTTTCCTATAGCGACAGAGACAGTGGGCTGTGCAGTGGAGAAGACTGCCTACACCTAGGAAGATCTGATCTTTCAGGATCTTTCATGAGTGTCATATATACCAGTCCTTTGCCTGTCCTGAATGAACACCAAGGTGATCAGTGTTGATGACCCAATGTGGACATTTGTTTGTTGTCTCTACTTTTGTGAATGAACAGGAAGCACTTCCTTTTTATTGTGTGAGTGCACCTGCAATAAGGAAAGAGGTTGAGAGAAAGAAATAGAGGACTCTCTCACTCACAGAGCTCACATGACCGCAAGCTTCTGACCAGGGCCGTTTTTAAGGCAGGGCAAAAGGGGCAGCTGCCCTGGGCCCTGTCATTGTTGTGGGGCCCAAAGCAGCTGCCTCAAACTTGCCAACTATCCTGGTTTAAATTCCCTCATCCCTTGAGGTTTTAGTCCTGTGCTGTGTCCCAATATCTCAGTGCGAAGTGCTGCTACTAATGCTGCCCAGCTCTGCCCTATTGTTGTGTACAGATGACTCACCTGCAGACCCTGCATTTACATGTAAATTACCGGCATTCATATGTAAATAGTGGCAGCATTCATATGTAAATAGGGGCGGCCGGCAGCATTGATATGTATATCATGCCCCCTGAGGTCATATCCACAGTAATTTGTACCCTCTAGTAACCAGTCAGTGATCGGTAATGATACACTGTAAACTGATTTTGAGTCTAGCTGCTATTTATTGTATTTCTCAGAGCAGGCGGAGAGCAAAACTGCATAGAGGGGGGCCCCAATAAAATTTTGGCCCAGGGTCCAAGCAATATTAAAGACGGCCCTGCTTCTGACTATAAACAATAACTGGGATCTGTCCATGACAGCTTGGTCTTTGTGCTGGGAATGCGCAGTTCCCCACAAACGCATATTTGTGGTGGCTCGGCATTATTGCCGGGAACTGGGTGCAACCCCCACACACACATAAATGACACATACACATAGCTCCCAACTGTCCCTGATTTCGAGGGACTGTCCCTGATTTGGAGCAATGTCCCTCTGTCCCTCTTTCCTCCTCATTTGTCCCTCATGTTGGTCTGATCTATATAGATGTATATAAAATGCACTTTTTATCTTTGAAAAAGTGTTTCCCAGTGCTAAACCTTTCATCTGATTTCTAAATTGCTGCATTTGTAAATTTTAAAAGCCAATATAAAGTAATAGTAGTGGTAAAAAAAATGCACTTGTGGATTTAATGAACCTTTTTTGGGGGTTAATTCTCCTTTAAGGGGGCGTGGCTTATGCCTACATACATTTGCTAGTAGGTGTCCCTCAATCCCATTTCAAAATGTTGGGAGGTATGCATACATGAGGTCTCTTTATAAAACATTCATTCAGGCTGGAATTTTTTTAGTAGTAATTCCCACAATCATTAGCTCCATCTAGTGGCCAAAAATGTGGTATAGTTTCCTGAAATACCCTAATGAGAAAATATAAAGCCATTTGGCCACTAGATGCAACTAATGATTGTAGGAATAAATCTATTGCATAAAATACGGGGAAGGTTCATCCAGTCTGTGTGATATTCCCTTACAGAGTACACATGTGCACTACACACACTGTGGTAATGCACATTTTGTGCACCAACATACTAAGGCCTGTTCACACCAGCGTGCATGTATTATGGCAAAAATTAAGAGTGTAGCGCTATTGGCTCAATAAATGTGTACAGTAAATCAGTATATAAAAATGGTGTAAGAAATGAATAACCTAATACAGTTATTACAACTGCTAAGTGAGACTGTAGTGCACCAAATAAACAAATATAACAGTGACTGGTATATATATAAAAAGCAATAACACTTATGTGCATATAACACCTCAAACAGTTTCAAAAGATATAATAGTCCATATCAATTAAGTGAAAAGGATCAAAAAAAGTCTGTGATGATAGTGCATAAATGATGATAGGCGAATGCCTCCCAAACGCACAGGGGGATGATTAAGCCCAATCTGGCAAGTAAGTAGACCGTGGGATAACCGAAAGTGCACGGAAAGTTGAAATCGGTGCCAGGACCATCACCAGAAGAGTATGGAGGCTTACCAGAGTTTAATGGCCTGAAATGGCATACGCCATACAGGTCAAAAAAGCTTAATGACCAACGGGTCTAGGTAGCTTGTCTGGACAGATGTCATCTCCTCTCGATAGGAAGGAAAATCAGCACGGCTTCCACATCAATAGATACACCACCATAGACCAAATTCGTATTGCATATGAGAAGAGAAATACTCACATAGCGTGATAACGTTTTAACTTGGATTTATTAAAAAAATATTTAAAAAAACAGACTCACATTTTCAGAAGATATGAAACAGCGTAAAAATCATATAGCGGCAGTCGTGAGGGGTCCACCCGACATGTTTCAACTAAACAGTCATCATCTGGGGTGCATGTATTATGGCACATATAATTCAAAAGCTTGTGTGTGGTCTGCACGTGCACCGCAGTGTATGGTTTTAACACATCGGAGAGCTTATTTTTTTCAAAACTTTTAAAAATAACATTCATTCAATGCTATGTGCAGCAGTGTGTTGTGCAGTATTGCGATAAAATATACCCTGAACCATTTCATTGCAACAAACACCAACACAGTGCCCACATGGCAATGCAGATCGGCTTCACCCAATACATAGGTTTGAAGCAAACTTTCAGACTTAGGCCCCTTTCACACGGGGTGGATCCGTTTGACGGACTCTGCTTGCTCAGCATTGATCGCTCAGCTGATCCCCGCTGAGCAGGTGGAAGACAGGTCCGTCTCCGCTCACTGTGCTGAGACGGACCTGTCAGAGCCCCGCTCTCCTCTATGGGGAGATCGGATGAAAACAGACCGCCTTTCTGTTTTCATCCGATCCCATCCCAGATGGATGGAAAGTAGGACCACCATCCATCTGGATTTGGCGGACAGGATTGAGAACGTAGCAGCGGGTGTCAGCAGAAATGTCACCGCTGACAACCGCCACTCCATAGGGGTGAATGGATGGTCTAATCAGGTCCGCCTGAAAAACTGACAGACGGACCTGACCAGACAGCCCGTTTGAAAGGGGGCCTATAGTGTTAGTTTCCTATTTACAATTTTGAATACCTTTGATTCTCATTTGTCATCATTTTGCAAAAAGGCACAATTTAAAAATGTACCAAAATTTGTTATTTATTAACTTGATACAGTTATATCTGTTACATACAGTAGGAATTTTGGAAGTTGTGTTTTTGAGCGCTTAATAATCATTTTACTGTCTTTATATTGAGAATATTGTTTTAAACATTTGCACAACTTTCACAGGATCTCCAAAATCAGTGGCACCATCTTTTTATTCTACTGGTCCTATAGCTTCAGTAAATGTATGGTATGGGGGAAAAGGAAGCTTTATACTATGAAAGTTGTAAGTCAAAAAAAAATGAGATTTTGCAAAAATGGTTTTGTTAAAAGTGGCGTCAGCTGACAGTAAAAGGGTTAATAAGAAAAAAAACTATAGGCAATATGCACACTGACCCATAAAAAATAATTAATCATCATTCTTGCTTATTCTAAGTGATCTAATTCAAAACCAATGCAAGGGCAATCAGATTGCTTGTTCGGGATCACTGCACTCTGGATATGACTAGTGTCCTTTGAACTGCCTTATTACAGTCTATTTCCAAGTAAAGGGTAATATTTAAGCCAGGTATGTATTCACTGAAAAATCATTGCTGCTATTCTTAAATAATGCTAGTATTAGTACTTGAAATTCCTGTAAATCCCATGTGCAGCATGACAGAGGGAGGTCCAGAAATGTGAATCATTCATTGTCTATTGAACCACATGCAGTCAATCTACCCTATACTTCTACGTGTTATTTTTCAACAAATATGTGATGTCAGACAGGGGGCGGAGTCACCCGTTTACGTCACCGAGTGGCCCCGTCCTCAGCTATATAACAGCTGTCAAAGTGAGAAGAAGTGTCACTCGGCGAGAGCCTCCCATGGAGGCGGAGCTGTTGCGTTTTTTTTTTTTCTTTTTTTGGTTCGTCGGGCGGCGTGATAAAAGATAATTGGACATCGCTTTACATTTTTATTTTTTAATAAAGGACTTGTCCCAAAGTGTCTCCTGTCTTTTTTACTATTTTTGACACTTTTTTGGGTGAAATGGTAGGGGTACAATGTACCCGTTACCAATTCACATGGGGGGGGACCGGGAACTGGGGGTCCCCTTGTTAAAGGGGGCTTCCAGATTCCAAAAAGCCCCCCGCCCGCATACCCCCACAACCACCGGGCAAGGGTTGTGGGGATGAGGCCCTTGTCCCCATCAACATGGGGACAAGGTGCTTTGGGGGGCTACTACAAAGCACCCTCCCCATATTGAGGGTATGTAGCCTGGTACGGTTCAGGAGGGGCGCTCTCTTGTCCCCCCCTTTTCCTGTGGCTTGCCAAACTGTGTGCTCGGATAAGGGTCTGGTATGGATTTTGAGGGGGAACCCTACGCCATTATTTTTTTAAATTTTGGTGCAGGGTTCTCCTTAAAATATGGATTTTGTGGGGGCCCCTACACCATTTTTTTAAAAAAATTGTCGCAGGGTTCCCCTTAATTTCCATACCAGAACTGAAGGGCCTTGTATGGATTTTGGGGGGACCCCCACACAATTTTTTTTTTGAACTTTTGGTTCGGGGTTCCCCTTAATATTCATACCAGACTCAAAGGGCCTGGTAATGGACTGGGGGGGGGAAACCCATGCCGTTTTTTTCAATGAGTTTTATCCATATTACCAAGACCCGCAATCAGTTTTAAATGACTTTTTTCCTTTAGAAATGTCATTTTGATGTGGGACTGTTCTAAACACGGGAAAACTGTGCCACTTTACAGGCATACCATAGACACCCCCCAGGCACGATATTTAAAGCAATATTTCATTTTTATTGTTTCACTTTAAGCATTATTAAAATCACTGCTCCCGAGAAAAGCGGCCGTTTTTAAAACTTTTTTTTTGCATTGAAACATGTCCCCTGGAACAGGACCCGGGTCCCCAAACACTTTTTATGGCAATACCTTGCATATAAGCGTTTAAAATGAGCACTTTTGATTTTTCATGTTTGTGTCCCATCGACTTTAATGGTGTTCGCCCAAATTTTTTGCCTGTTCGGATGTTCTGGTGCGAACCGAAATGGGGGGGTGTTCGGCTCATCCTTAGTGGGGAAGCACAGTGACAGTAAGTATGAATCCTGGATGGACAAAGTACAGGTTCACTTTAATTCTCCAACAAATAGCTATAACCTTATGTGAATAAGAGGAAAGGAATTCTGATTTATATCCCCACTACCCTCTTCCCGCTCTATGTGTTGCTTGACCTTTGTCAAATATAACATATGTGAGAAGTTATTGAAAGTCAGTTAAGTACTTTCTCAGTTGGAAAAGCCAAGATCGGTAGGAGAGCGCAAAAAACCCAGCACTGCTTGCAATCCGGCATTCGAACACCATGACAGAGGACATTTTCTAAAGGTCAGACAAAAATTATTTCACACCAATATTTCTCCAAAGTGGAGAAGTAGCGGAGGGGTTCGGCAGCACAAGATGTGATTAGGATTGGTAATAACATCTGCCTCAATAAGCGTTCTGCCTCCTCCGATGGATGGAATTTAATCTCATCCTCCATCATTTTTATTGCAGAAATTGACAAAATAATTCATTCGCCAAAAAGGTAATAAATGACACGCATTTAATAAGCAAATAGTGACAGATCTAATGAGTAAAGGCTAAAGATCTCGTTTAACCCCTCGTATAAAGCTTAGTGTCTCTTGTCTCATCCGATTCTCCCCTATTGATAATCTGACAATGTGATTTAATGTAATCTTTTAGCGCTTTCACGGTACGACACTGATAAAATAATTAATCGGCAAGATATATATGGAAAAAGGTTATAAATGAATGGAATTTCATACATGGATTCAGAGATGACAACGCTAATGAGCATATCCTATTTTAAGATGCAGACAGCATTGATCTAACGATGTGTTATGTATGGAAACTGGGCGAGTGGTTGTTGCTGTTTAAATCAAATAATTATCACCCACTTGGAATGGTATAATTATGTCTATGTTTACAGAAACAATACAGAAACTGAAAAAAGTACTAATATATTATTTCACTGGGGTCCACTAGTTTAGCATTTGTAGAAATCTCCAGCTTGCAAACCTTCCATATATACAAATGTAGGGCCATTGTCTTGTCTTTACAGTGCTTGATGCATGGATGTTTAAAGCAACACTAGACAATATCCTTATTTTCCAAAAATAATCCATACACATGCATAAGAGAAGTTTAACCAAAGCTTTTTTGGCCATACTTCTCTTGTGGGTCACAAAAGTACACCTATTTCTGTACGCCTGTGACCCAGAACCAACTGATAGAGGGCTATTGCCCGCTATAAGCTGAAAGGGCAGAGCTCCAGGTTCTGTTAAGATCCTGACAATATTGTTGGGGTTCAACTGGCTGCCTGATTGATAGTTGGCCCCAGGTCTCAGCATGAACCAGCTGCGCACATCCCCTCCACAGCTTAGCACTCTAGTAAGCACTGGAGGAGCAGAGCAGAGAGCAGTGACTGACAGTCATTGCTCTCCACTTAAAGCAGACCGAGAACTGAGCGATCATGTGATTCCAGTTCAGTCAATGCAGGACAGCTTCAGCATCACACCCAGGTGAGTATGGATATTTTTGTTCTCATAAATCCATACTCCTCCTTTATTAGCACTATAATCTATTTTTAATGAAATTTTTTCTTACTATGTTTCTCTGCCTCCTTGTAATGTCCTCCATGAGCTCATGCACCTCTCCTTTCCCCAACTCACTGTTTTTGTTTTGTTTTTTAACAAGCAGTGCATCTCAATTGCAGTCATGTGCACTGTTCTATGCACACTACAAATCCCATAGTCCTTCTTGGGAGCAAGCAAGAGATGATGTCCACATTCTTACTTATAATGGGACCACGGAGAAAGAATGTAGCCACCCACCCTCTAACAGAAAGTCAGATAGCTGCTAAAGAAAAAAAAGGGAGATTTGAAGGAGGCTGATTGCAATAGAAGGTACTTTGTTGAGTTAAAGAATGTGTAAACCCACCATTTCATATTCCTGATATTTGCCTGCTGTACCATGCACTTGTATGAAAAAGTATCCTGTTCTCTTTGTATTGCCTCCTTTATGTGAAATACCTGGTGTTCCTGACAGTCCCTCTGCTTTCCTATCAAAACCTGACCACACTAGGCATGAGTGCACAGCATGGTCAATTCTCTAGCTGAGCTGAGAACTCAGCCTGCTCTCCTCCAATGATCAGACTTGTCCCGATGCCCCCTTCCCTGCAAAACCATTCATTTGGAGGACCAGTGTGCTGCTGTTCCACCTCCCCTAGCTTTATTAGCTCCTTTTGTAGCTGAGAACAGATGGTATGTGGTCACTTATAAAAAAAGGGAAAAAAAAGGTATTTATAATGTTTTTATAGGCATTCACAAATGTTTTACCATTTCTATTTTAAACTGAATGGGTTGTTTTGCAAGGCAAGGGTTTACTTCATACTATACTTTAATTGTATACTTGCATAGAATTTTTCTTTTAAATCAGAGTTTAGTGTCACATCAAAACATTACATTTGTTCTAATATTGTCTATATAAATAGGATCTGTGTATTCTTTGCAGATGTGACTAAGGCACATGACACAAGCAGAAAATTTGCTCTGTAATACACTCAGTAAACATAAAAGGTACTAGGCCGTAGGTCAGCTTCTGTGGAAGGAAGTAAAGGTAGGGAGGTGAAACTTTGAAGAGTAAAGAGTTGAAACTTCCTCATTGTTAACTGTGATGGTACAAAAGTAGCGTAATCTTTGTCATAGTCAAAAACACAGTATCAAGGAGAAAAAAAAATGTTGGTGGCAGCCCCCTAACCAGCTAATCAAGGATTACCCTTTTGCCCCACTCCTCTAAGTTAGTCTAGATGTCTATGGGGCTGGTAGACAGATCACCCCTCATTGACCCGTCTTATGGAAGCCTATAAGGCCAAACAGCAAAGGCCCAGATTTTAGATCAAGAAACTGCCAAGGTATGAAACAATGTTGCAGTCCTTGTAGCAAGATCTAGATAAGCATAGCGATTTCTTTTTTTTGGAGGGGGGGCAAAAGGGGAAAAGAAACTTTCCCACAAAGTTTCTTTACTCTTTTTTCCCTAGCTCCTAATACTTTTTTTATCAAGAGGATGATGCAACAGAATAAAACTTACCTTACTCTACAGACCTACGACAGCTGGCGCTAAAGTCCTCTTCTCTCCTGTAGCAGAGTGAAAAGGGGCACTCCTACATCATCTTGCAAGACAGGACCAGTGGTAGCTGTTGGTCCTGCATTGAATGTGATAACGGTGGCGAGAAGGACGGTGACAATACCTTTTTGGAGAAAGACAAGAAGGCTTTGGGGAACTGGTCATCAAAGCTGGAACTCTTATGCCCCGTACACACGGTCGGATTTTCCGACGGAAAATGTATGATAGGACCTTGTTGTCGGAAATTCCGACCGTGTGTAGGCTTCATCACACATTTTTCATCGGATTTTCCGACACACAAAGTTTGAGAGCAGGCTATAAAACTTTCCGACAACAAAATCCGTTGTCGGAATTTCCGATCGTGTGTACACAAATCCGAAGCACAAAGTGCCACGCATGCTCAGAATAAATAAAGAGATGAAAGCTATTGGCCACTGCCCCGTTTATAGTCCCAACGTACGTGTTTTACGTTACCGCGTTCAGAATGATCGGATTTTCCGACAACTTTGTGTGACCGTGTGAATGCAAGACAAATTTGAGCCAACATCCGTCGGAAAAAATCCTAGGATTTTGTTGTCGGAATGTCCGATCAATGTCCGACCGTGTGTACGGAGCAATAGGGAGGAAGCAAGGATTAAGGTAATTTTTACTCTGTTTTAGGTCAACCCGTTGAATAAACAAATATTAAATGCTTCATTAGCTGGGAGGAAGGGGTTCACAATTTTTATGTTTTTTTTTAACTGCATGGAGTTGGGCTTTAAGGAAAGCATTTTTAAGAAATATATTTAGTGAAATTTGTAGGACATTTATAAGGCAAAAGAATGAAGTCATGTGAAGGTGAAAGCCCCTTTTAAGGGTATTTCCTAGCTATAAAAAGGACAGCTAAAATTAATGTTTCTTCTGCATGAAACAACTTTATGACATTCCCAAATGTAATTAATTCCCTCAATGCTTACTCATATTCATGTGTACAGGGGCCTGTCGTAAACAAACCATTTACACTTTAATTACATACTGTATTTCTTTACATGGCTATATTTTACAATGACCCCTTACTCTCCTTTTGCCAAATAAAAGTGACAGAGGAATGTTTAATATTCCTTTTCCTGACAATTCGATACCAATGTCCCTGGGATGTATATATTAATATCTTGTATGTATATATACCTACCTAGAGCTTTACACATAAGCAGTCACATCAGTCTCTATCTACCAGATGTAACTTTTGAAGAAAGCCAAATAAAGTGGACTTTTTACAGAAAATGAACTAACGTTCAGTTTTGACAGTGGACCTGAACGGGTGCTCCATGTTAGCCTATGGAGCGACGGATGTCAGCGGAGACATGTCCACTGACATCCGACCCGGTCCGATCCACTAAAAGCAGATGGATGGCTCTACGTCCAGGTTCGTCGCTGGTCCGTTTTCGTCCGATCCCTTCATAGGCGGCAGAGAGGGACCTGTCATCCGCCGGCTCAACGGACTGATCTCCCGCTGAGCCGGCCTGACAGAGGCGGACTCCATGGAAGCGGAGTACGCCTCGTGTGAAAGAGGCCTAAAGCGGAGGTCCACCCAAAAGTGGAACTTTTGTTGATCTGCTTCCTCCCCCCTCCAGTGCCACATTTGGCACCTTTCAGCCGGGAGGCACCTTTTAGCGCCATCCCTCGGAAGTTCGGCCCCTGTCCTCCTTCCCTCGCCACGGGACCAATTAGAAAGCAAAGCGTGCATCGCACATGTGCAGTAGGGAACCAGCTGTGAAGCTGAAAGGCTTCACTGTCGGTTTCACCTACAACGAATGGCGACAGCAGCACCAACAGCCGATCTGAAAATCGGCTGGGATGCCAACATCGTAGGCTCCCTGGACAAGTAAGTGTCTATATATTAACAATCAGCAGCTACAGTTTTTGTAGCTATTGACTTTAAAAAAAGAATTTCTCCAGGCAAAACACTGTTTTAACAGAATAAGCTGAAGTTGGAGGCTGGTTGGTTACTACCACAGCTGCTCCAGATTCTGTCTGCTCTGATTTTAGTAAACCCTAGTACACACGGGCCGAATGTCAGGCGACATTGGTCGGATCAATAGAAACCGGCTGACGTTTGGCCCGTGTGTATGGCAGGCGGTGCGACAGAAGGCGGCTATTTGGCTGGATTCTCTCAGATGAGCATGCTGGAAAACCAACAGCCAACCAGCTCCCGATCAGCGCTCTCAGCCAATGGCCATCCCCCTGTCAGAACACAATAGCTCAGCGGGGGACATCACTGGATCGGGAGGGTTGAATGGGAAAAAAAATAGTGGTGTGTATCAGACTTAAAGTAGAACTTTAGGCAAAACTTTGTCTTTTCTCTAAAAATCTGAAAATTTAAATTTTTTCCATACAGGTTTCAGAATTTATGAAAGACCCCTAAAACCATATATTTTCTGAAAGCATATGACCTCTAGAAATAAAAGAAGGTGGTACTGATGTTTTAGACCCTGCTGTAATTGCGCAAATGTTTATCAAGCCAATATATTTGCAAAAAATACACTAAAACCACTATTAGCAGATAAAAACACAGCTAATTTTACAAAATTACTATTAAATCCCTACTAAATAAAAAAAAAACTTTACCTGTATTGAGTTAATAATAACAAATATTTGTAAATTTTAAATTACACCTTTTTGCAAAACGGTGAAAAATTTCTCTAAAAATCTGGAGGTTTTCATTTTTCAATTACAGTATTCAGGAGGAGACACAGACCTGTCATTCACCCGCTCAGCGGGGATCAGCAGACATATCCCTTGCTGAGCAGGTGGATCTGCTTGACAGAGTCAGCTCCATCTGAAAGGGGTCTTACCAGGAGCGGCCGGTCCATTAGGGGAGCTGGGACGCCACCCCCTGCAGGGTTCCGGACGCATACGTTCTTTTTATAAAGCCACATAATTAAAACCTGAGGCTCTAATTGGCTTGAGCTTGGGCTAGGGGCGCAGAGCCTTGCATTCCGAACCCACCCACTTGTGACAATAGCGAATGAATATTCGCTATTGTATTCCGACTTCTCCTCCTGGCCAATCAGGATGGATCGGGTTGGCCGGGAGGAGAAGCTGAGGAAGCCGTGGAGGGGTGAGTGCGCAGGGGGGAGCATCACAGTGGAGAGGCGGACCTGGGGGGGTCTTACTATGTTTGTGTCTTTTATATATATTTTTTTTACCTTCTAAATTTTTTTGCAGTTAATTTTTTTTTTTTGGGGGGGGGAGGGGGGTGGTCTTTGGTGAGATATCAGAGGTCTAAACAGACCCCCATATCTCTTTTTTTGAGACAGAGAAAGGGACTGAAGATAGTCTCTTTTCTCTGCAGCACTTTACTTGAATGAATAAGGAATCTGTATAGAGATTCCTAATTTATGCATAAAATGACAGTCTGATACATAGTAACTCTCACGGTTTACTATGTATCAGCTGTCAGTGGATATAGGCGCGATCGCTGCCTATATCCGCTGTACTTTGGGGGAGGGGCTTGGTAAACACATGTATACCAAGCCCCCCAAGCCACAACTTCACCCCCACCCGCACCGCCACGCTCCCCAGCCTGACAGATTGCGGAGATCAGTGCAGGGAGAAGCTGCAGGCTGGGGGAGGGAAGAAGAGATGCCGCCGAAGCAGCGATGGATTGGGGATATGGGGGGCTATCTGACTGGCGGGGGGACCCATGCCCCATGCAGCACCTGAAGGCGGCAGCAGTGGAAGAGGAGGGATGCCGGCTAATGAGGGTAGCTGCGGGGGATCGGGTTTGCGCAGGGGGGTTGGTAATCAGTGCTGGGGGGAGAAGGGGATAGGAAAGGAGAGTGAGTGGGGGGAGCAGTTTTAGGTGGGAGCGGTGGGGGGTGGAGAGGCTGGGGATAGCGGTCACATTTAGGATTAATACGTCTGATCAGCAGGTTTTAATCCACTGATCAGAGTTATAGAATTGTTCAGCAGAGTGTGCTGAACAATTCTGATATAAGCTTAAGTGACCATAAGCTTATAGGAGAGGGAGAAATGAGGTCCGTACGGCGTACGGACTTGGCCACCTGTGGGCACTTCTGTAAGTCCGTACGGCGTACGGACCCGGCAGTGTAAGGGTTAAACTGTATATATTGCCCAAAGTTTTTTTGTTCATTTTTTTAGCGAATGCACTTACAGTCCTTATGTCAGTAACTACAGAGCAGAAACTGGTAATAATCTACAACATCATTCTCTTAAAATCTTTCAATACACATAGACATGAATAACAATTTTTTGCTCAACTAAAGCAGACATTTACTTTAATAATCATGCATGGCAGGGGTTAATCTCGGCACTCTTTTCATGTCCTGCCTACAGATATTCTATTGAACTCAAATATTTTTATCCTCTGGTACAGAAGGAGCTTGGATAATGCTTAGCACAGGTCAATAGAGAAAGAACCCTTGTACAAAATGAATTTCTTTTTACCTTTAAGATCCGTGTCCTTTGAGAGACAGTAATAAATCTGATCCAGGTTCACCAATCAACACAAATAATTCACTCAAATGAGCTTTTGTGCTGTCACTCCTCCATCGCCTCTTGCTTGTCTGATATGATGATGACCTTTCCAGAAAAGGTCGCTTATTAGATCTTCCTTCTGACAGAAGCCAAATTCTGTGTTCCTGTGACCTCTTACGAGCTTACACAATCATTTCAAGGGCCACATGTGATTTCACTTCTGTCCGGTTATTATTATCAACAATATCAATGTTTTTCATTAAAGCCAACTTTTTTTCTTCCAATTTCACATCATGTTCACAGTCAATAGCCTCAAAGATGGGTCAAAGACGGCCACAGATGTGTAACCCCTGATTACGACCAAAAAAAGGCTTTTATAAACGTGTGAGGGGGACTGAGGAGTCATGCCGGGATATTGCAATGATTAAAAGTGCTGTTTGTAAGGCAGAAATTGATGGTGATAATACCAAATTACTGATATAGTTTTTAATAACGTTGGACTTTCCCAAGCAGAAGTGATACATGGTTTTCATAAAATACTGATGATACTTTGGAAGGGCCCAGCAAAGAACCAAAACACATAAAGAAAGTAAAAAAAAACCAATAAGCATAAAACATGTACAGGCGTTTATAACAAAAAAAAAGTACTTTGCCATGGCAGAAAATAAAGCAGGGCTGATTTGCAATTAGTAGAGCAGAGAAAACAAGAACACAAGTGGAGCAATTGCTCGCTGTGGCACTGTCCAAACCAAGGGCTGGTTACACGTAAAACCGTGTTTTACCGGCAAACTGCTGTCAGCATGATTTCTTGACAAAAGGTTTTCCTTTTGTATGACTGAAATACTTTTTTTGTGAAGGCCACAAAGCATCTTTCTTTTCTGCTGAGCAAAATTAAGATTTAGTGCCTGTTGCCAATCCGGCACTTTAGGTTTTCCTGTATCTTTAGGCCTCGTGTACGCTACAGCTGCTAAACGGAAGTTTAGGAGCAGTTGGGCGTTTTTTCCAGCAGCCCCTGAACTCTCCCCTATGTTATCTTATGCGTACAGTACATTTATGCCCCGTACACATGAGCGGCATTTCCGTCTGAAAAATCTTGGATGGTTTTTCCGACGGAATTCCGCTCAAGCTTGGCTTGCATACACACGGTCACAAGTTCTCTCTGAACTTTTGACCGCCAAGAACGCGGGGACGTACAACACTACGACGAGCCAAGAAAATGAAGTTCAATGCTTCCGAGCATGCGTCAAATTTTTTCCGAGCATGCGTGTTTTTTTGCGTGTCGGAATTGCATATAGACGAACGGAATTTCCGTCAAGAACTTTTTCCTTCTCAAAAATAGAGAACCAGCTCTCAATCTTTTGCTGGCGGAAATTCAGACAGAAAAAGTTGGATGGAGCATACACACGGTCGGAATATCCGACCAAAAGCTCCCATCACACTTTTTTTGACAGAAATTCTGACCGTGTGTATGCAGCAATACACTCAGAAGTTTATAGTAGTTTATAGGCAGTTGAAGTTACAGGCTTTTTTTGAAAGCAGAAAAATCGTTTTCAGGACTGTAGTTTACTGGCATTTCAAACACCAAATGCTTGTAACTGCATGTAACCGCTGTAAACTGCGTTTATGCGCATTTGCGTTTATAAGCGTTTTTTAACCACTTCAGGAATTTACCCCCTTCCTGACCAGAGCACTTTTTGCAAATCGGGACTGCGTCACTTTAACTGACAATTGCGCGGTCGTGCGACGTGGCTCCCAGACAAAATTGACATCCTTTTTTTCCCACAAATAGAGCTTTCTTTTGGTGGTATTTAATCACCCCTGTGCTTTTAATTTTTTGCTCTATAAACTAAAAAAGAGCGACAATTTTAAAAAAAAGCATTATTTTTTACTTTTTTAGCTATAATAAATATCCCCCAAAAATATATAAAAAAACATTTTTTTTCCTCAGTTTAGGCCGATACGTATTCTTCTACATATTTTTGGTAAAAAAATCGCAATAAGCGATTATTGATCGGTTTGCGCAAAAGTTATAGCGTTTACAAAATAGGGGATAGTTTTATGGCATTTTTATTAATTTTTTTTTTTTTAAATGGCGGCGATCAGCGATTTTTATTGTGACTGCGACATTATGGCGGACACATCGGACATTTTTGACACATTTTTGGGACCATTGTCATTTATACAGCAATCAGTGCTATACAAATGCAATGATTCCTGTGTAAATGACACTGGCAGTGAAGGGGTTAACCACTATGTGGCAGGGTAGGGATTAAGTGTGTCCTAGGGGCATGTTTCTAACTGTAGGGGGGATGGGCTGTGTGTGACACGTCATTGATCTCTGCTCCGATGACAGGGAGCAGAGAACAGTGACACTGTCACTAGGCAGAACGGGGAGATGCTTGTTTACATTAGCATCTCCCCGTTCTTCCTCCCCGTGAGGCGATCAAGGGTATCCCCGCGGCGATCGAGTCCGCGGGACCCGCGACCCGACTCACGGAGCTTGCCGCAGGCGGGCGCCTCCTCTTAAAGGGGAATGTACAGTTACGTGATTCTGCCTGTACTTGCCCTTCTGCCGCAGTATATCTGCGTGAGGCGGTCGGCAAGCGGTTAAGAGGAAAATATTTCTGATAATTTTTGCGACAAACTCATGCAATGTTCTATTTCTATAGAGCCTCAGCAACATCAAGACATTTCCTCACACATGCTCATGATGGGATCCATATTGAAAACACAAAAAAATAAGACAGCTGTCTACAAGCACACTGCTCTCCCTGCTTCTGTCTTCTCTCATAGAATGGCTGAAATAGGTAATAATTGACTTGTTTTTCATGCATTGTGGGCATTTGGGATGGTCTCCTGAGGTCAACTTTAAAAAAATGCTTCTAACCTCAAAAGCTAAACTCGCATAAACTCAGTATGTATGTTTTTCACTGTGGGTTTCCAGCTGTCAAGTTTCCAGTGTTCAGAAAAGGTTTTCATCTGCCCCATGTAAATGAGACCTAAGAGAAAAAACTTTACTGGAGATTAGCGGTGTCACCAGCCTGTTGCAGAGATGTATGGACCACAGAACTGGAATGAGCAGAATTGCCAAATCCTTAGCAAATAATACATTTCTTATATGGGTATGTAATCTTTGCTTGTAGCTTTTATAAAGTGGTAAAATATATAATTTTCACTCTAGATTTAACAAACAGTAATAGCCTATGAAATGCGGTACTAAACACTGTAATTACTGTTATCAATGGTCCTCAGTGATTTGCTTGGCGAAACAAGCCACAATCAATACAAGTGTCATAAATACCCATTTTAAAGAAAAGAAAATGTCAGAGCAAAGTCACATTTTTTAGTTTATTAGCAGCAAAAAGAAAATAACTAAAATGCGTTCTTTTCAAAGGCAAACATGTTATTCACCTTTTCCAAAGTTACTGGCAAATTGAATCGCATGCTGACTTCTTTTATTTCTCATTGACAAAATATTACACTAGAATTCCCAGTTCCATTCAACTGCAAAGCCGAATAATGGTGTCATGCCCCTACCTTTCCCACAGTGGACTATCCATATCGTAAATTAAACATTCAATTGGGCCGTCTAGCTTCTAGAAAGCCAAACATTCATTTGAATCTTTGAGAAGGGGTGGTGAAAACATATTAGAAAATTTGCTTTATTTGAGGTGATACTATCTAAAACTAACAACCCGCCTTTAAGTGTTGAGGGCATCTCATCCTCCTGACCTATGCGCTGATACCAACTGAAAACCCCCTCTTTGCAAATACAGACTATTTTTTATAAGCAGTACCTGGAATCTACTAGACACACCCCCAGTTGACATCACCTGGGCTTTAATTACGGGGATACAAAAGGAAGAGCCATGTATGACCCAAACCTGGAAGTCGCTGGATTTTTGAAAGGCCTGCAGGGGAGATTGGGAGTGGGAAAGCTAAGAAGAATTTACATAAAATAAAGAAGAGTTTGGTATTTTTTTTCCTTCAGGTTTTTTTAAAAGGTTACCTAAAACGAAAATATAATTCCTAGGCAGAGCTGACCTATAAAGTAAACCTGTGTCATTGAAGCTGTTCAACATTCCTAAGTAAATTCCTGGAATTGGGAAAATGGGCACCCCTCCTACTGTATCCAGTCATGCAGTGCAAAAAAATGATCATTTGGCCATGTGAGCAGTGGGTCTACCTCAATAAGAACTGGTCACGTGGAGAGGGAGTGATGGGAAATCTCTCCAACAGGGATACAAACAACAGTAAAAACACTTTCTTTTTTAAAGCATGGAGAAGGGATAGAGCCTTTGACAGTTGTTTATTATTGTCTAGGTCTCCATTGGAGGATTTCTTTAGAGTAAAACTTTCATATACAGTATTCCAAGCTGCTTTAGAATACACCACCTGCCATAAGCTAAGGTGCCCTCTGCTATACATTTGGCACCTTGACTGATACTTGGTATATGTGATTTCATCATCCTATATAGATAAGAAATTTGGGGCTGTATTTTATTCAGAATTAGGCGCACCTAAATGATGTGCCCCTTTTTACAATTTCTACGCCTTCACCTTCACCCCCAGACAGTGAACAAACCAGAGTGTTTCCTGAGCTAAAGTTTTATGACTCTCCTTGACAGACTTCACCTCTTGTCTAGCAGTGCAGATGCGGGATTCAACTGGGGTAAGGCAAACATAAGCTTTACATAAAAATGTAGACAACCCTTCTTATCCAGCAGTCCTAGGCAGAGACCCACAAGAATTTTATAGTAAATACTGCCTCTGAGAAGGACAATGTGGTTTTGTCTACAGGTCCTACTGCATTGCAGTTCAAGATGGATACTCTGAGAGCAGAACTCTGGCCAGTCCAAATCAGTGGATGTTAAATACCCACAAGAACTGTATAGTGCCCTAGAGATGAGCCATGAGGTTTTGTTTTCTTTACTTCATTAGGGTTTAAGGTTGTTGCTTCAAGAGCAAATTTAAATCATTGAGGGCCAAATGCAACATTTTTACTCCCAACCTCTATTTTCTCTGAGTTTTACATTTCCATTCAGTCAGCTTGCAATACAAGATAAAGGGTGCCATGAATCAAAGAGACTTTTGTAACACAACATGTAGCCCATCAATTATTAACCAGAACTTTCTTTTGTTAGTGCATCAAATGTAATAAATAAATTTTTCATGCCGGTACACTGAATTCACTTCTCCTAGAAAAGGTGAACTTCAGCTTTAACTTGTGGGATTAGAACATCAATACACTCCTCTAACTTTTTAGCACTCAGATTTGGATTAGTACCTGGGTCATATATTCGGGAACAGGCCCTCAGCGAAAAGGGGAAAGAAAAAAGTCTGGGTAAAATATTTAATAATGTGTGTGTAAATGCTGAAAAGTATGGACATTTTTACTTCTATACAGTGAGATGTTATTTCAAATAGATCTAGTTGAGGTGGACATTTGGTTGACAGTTTTGAGGTAGTCTTGAGTACTGAGCACTCATATTTGTTTATGACCACTAGGGAGGGCATCAAGGTACTTCCTTATTTTCAACCTCATGTGCAAAAGGGGGTGGTGCATACATTTAATTTCCATGTCAGTATTATGAATATTTTTGTATATGTGTGCATATACACACATTTAGGCCTGATGCTGTAGAGTTGTCCTGAATAGGCTAGGCTTTCTCACTTAAGCTCTGATGGTGAATAACACCTTAGTCTAAACACAAAGGCAGGATGCATTCATTCAAAGTGGCGCTTGGTTGACTACTATCTAGGCAAAGAGCTAAGTGGTCACACTAAACTATCATGTTCAAATATCTGTAAGAATATTATATCACGGACCACAGATTTATTTGTTTATATGCGCCTTTAAAGTTGGTGACTGCAGTGCAATAAAACCAATTATCCTTATAGCAAGTCCTCTAACAATTAATAATTCTGTTGAATCGAGTTTTTTTACCAATCTCAACATATTACAGGTTATCTGAAATAACAACAGACAGGTACTTTGTGCCAACAATATGTCAAAACACACATAGGCAAAAATCGAACCTTTAGAGTACAGTGACTAGTAAAGGTAGAAATGATCACTGTTCATAAGGCAGACTTATCAGGCACATTATTTAAAATACCAATATAGCCACCAAACTTTACCCAGGAATGACATACAATTAATAATTCTGAAATCCCAATTGCTGAGACTTTTTAGAGACTAAGAGACTCCACTGTGGTAAACAAAAGGCAAAACTGCTGAAGATGTAATGTGCAGGCACCTAGAGGTGCTGTTACAGCCAAATCTCAGGCCGTTCCGACAGGTAAAGCTCCCACACTCCTGGGTACTTTCAGAGTATGCTGCTAAGCCCAGGCCTGTAGATTCTTATTGGTTCATCACTACGATGGGCAGCATCACTCTCCAATAAAAATCTGCAGGAGGAAGGAAGTGGTGAGCAAATTTCGAGCACCATCAGAAAGTGCTGAAGCTTTGCCAGTAAGAATGACCCAGAATTCAACGCGGACAGGAAAGTTTGGGAAGCTTCTGCAGGTATGTGAAGGTATCTCTGTTTACCCACATTTTATATTTGCAGCAGTCTGGCTTTTGTTTTTCTGGACAGAGTCCCTTTAAAAAAGGTTTACCCAATTCCCTCAAAAATAACTTGATATTTAAAGACACGAGTTTTAAATTCTTTATATTACAACTTATGGACTATTTTCTTACTTGAACTCCTCCCCTTCCATTATCAACATGTGTCCTGCATATGGTATGGCAAACGGCGCATGTAGAGTTCATTATTTCTTCTTAACACATTAAAAAAATCATTTGTCACCTTCATTTAGAAACGCTAAAAAGGAGACTATAGAGAACCATATTCTAAATATACTGTTATATGCAATTTGAAAGGACTTATCCAAAACCATTTAAAACTTTTGTATTTGTTGTTTTCAATAACGGGGGGAACATTTAGATCTTGTGTCAGGTTTTTATTGGTGGCTGTGTCCCAGTTGGGGTGACTTCTTCTTTCTGGCATGGTGACACACTTTACTGAGAAAGGAAGTCAATAAAAATCTCCACAGTAGTGACACAGACATCAATAATGTCTAGATGGAGGTTCTAAAGCTTTTCTAACTGTAATTTAAACATAAAAATCATTTTGGCTGGGATTGGGCTTAATTGGGAAAGGTATTAATAACACATTGTGAAGATGGCACAAGTATGTAAAACTCAGATGAGGTACCAATTGTTTACTTGTGTTTTATGAAGGGAGTCACGCATCACAGGGGGAGCAAAAGGCACTTTCATAATGCAGTTAAATTCTGTACCATCTGTCACATTTCACGAACAAACCTGCCAGTTACAAGCATACAGTATTTAGTCTAAATGTTCAAGAAAAAAAAAAGCTTGTTGCTTCCAAATTCCTCAAATGATGTGTGTCATCTTCAACCACCAACATTTTTAAAAGCGCACATTTTGTGTTATTGCTGATCATCATCCTATCCATTTTCTATCTAAAAGAGTACAGGGAGGTATACTTTATTATAGCAGATCAGTCAAAGACATAAAAAGTGTGCAGTAAAGGGTTTTCTAGGATGGTGGTCCAATTCTGTGCATGGAATTTTCAAATAAAATCATTACTTCTGTCAGTGCTATATGTAGCTCCACCCCAGGCTAAAGCCTAATTTGTGGGGATTCCTATGAGGGTGTTACAGCCAGTACTGAAGCCAAATCCCCTCCTCATTCTGCAGCTTTCTGTGTCCTCTGCTACCTCCTCTGGGCATAAAGGTACACACAGGAAAGTGGGCACAACCCAAGAACCCACTTCTAGAAGCTGCCAAATAAGATGGAGCATCTGCAGGCCTTTATGTAATCATGCAGCCCTGTGCTTCTTCTGATCTCCTCTGTAAATATTTTTGGTAGTAACAAGAACGACTGAGCCTGGACTCTCTGCCAGCTATTTAGGGGGGAGAGAGTGGAGTTATTATTCATAAAAACACAAGCCCACATCAAAACATACCAGCTACTACACTAATCTCTATCAGACAAGTGTAGTAGCTGCCTTGAGTGACAGCACTCTTCTTCAGCTGCCATCATTCACAAAACAAGCTGGAAGTTACTGCTTCACTCTCTCTCTCCCGTGAATAGCTCAATTTTTCTCGTCAACTGGCAAGTGAGATCATAGTAGGCGTATGGGCTAGAACAAAGGGATTATAAAGTTTAAATAAGAGACCAACAATGGTTTCTTTTCTTTTATAAATATTTATTTGTTTGGCAAAATTTTAACATAGGCCACTGTGTTGTTCAAGGGGTAACCTGAAAATGTATTAATGATAAATTCAAATAAAATATGAAGCCATCCTGGCTATAATACATCAACACAAAAATGACATGGTGTTCATCCAGACAATGCTGGACAACTATTCCCCCACTAAACAACACCATGACTGATTTAAGAAAACAGGGAGAGCGGGTGGGAGTCCCAGTCCTGTCCCAAAGGGTCTGCAGGTAACGGCCGGACTTCCCCCTTTTATCTGTTCCAGAATCGCGGGGTTTGGCAACCCGCCAATTTCCTCCAATCCGCTGCTTGTTGCTGCGCAGGGGAACTGCTGCTGTCTTCAATGACAACCTGTAAAAGACTAATAGGGAAACATGCATTCTCCTTTGAGCTCTCCCATGTGGGTCCTGCATATTGTGTGGACCTGTCAGGGCTGCACAGCAGAACTGCAGATGTTCTGTCTGACAGCATTCAGGGGAGGAATGGGTTTGTGTGGGCTCTCCTGTGTTCACTGTCTGTACCACCCTCTCTCCTCTATGCTGCCAACAAGAACGCCATCTCCTTCTTTAGGAAGATTTTCATCTTCTGGTAGGACATCTTTAAATCTTTGGTTTAGTATAGCATAGAGTGGGCAAGAATTAGACATGTATATATGGCAAGAACAAAAATATGAATTTGGTTAAAAAAAAGTAAACTGTACACATCCTCCAATTTATACACAAATCATCCATATGTACTAAGTCCCAAGAGACTACCTACAAAATCTTTACACGCTGGTACAGAACCCCAGCATTATTGCATAAATTCTTTCCAGGGACATCAGACCTGTGTTGGAGATGCCAACAGGACATAGGTACATTACTACACATCTTTTGGTCCTGCCCCCAGATATGGAGCTTTTGGGGGGAAGTTCGCCGGATAGTACAAAAATTCACAGACCGCATTGTCCCTGACGATCCGGCATACTTTCTCCTACACGTTACTAACAGCCCTTCACGCATATATAAAAAATCAATTGTACGCCACCCACTTGACACTGCCAAAGCCTGTATTCCTCTTAACTGGAAATCTCCCCACCCGCCCTCCATCGCTGTTTGGCTCAAAAAAATAGACGAAATTGACAAACTGGAAGCTCTAATACTCACAAACAAAAACAGAAGAGAAACATATTCCAAGACATGGCAGTTATGGAATATATTTCAATACTCGGAGGAGGGACAAGCCCTCAGAAGAGGAGACCCGAGTACCTGAGTAATGCTAGAATAAACCATAGAAGTCCCCCATACTAGACTGCTAACCAAAAATCCAGTCCACAGCATCAGATAAATAAACAAAGAACTCCTAGTTCGCGAATACCACTTACCCCCCCCCCCCCTCTCTTTCTTCTTCTACTAACACCCCCCTTATCACCTACCCACCAATCCCTGGTTCATACTTTAGAACCTTACTGTCTTTTCTTTTAGGCTCAAAATCTTTGAAATTTTGAAAAAGGAAGGGGACAGGACACACGGAAATACACTCCCCAGATCTGATACATCTATCCTCATTGAACACTCATATTGTAACAGAAATGCATATTAAGTGATTGGGTTGGCAACTGGGATACGTTCCATCTTGGGAGCCGCTTAATATTTTGTATCCCTGATATGTATCAGCTTCAATACAAGTGGCATTGCATACTCTCCACATAACGTACACATCAATATTCCATTGTAATGTTTATGTAAATGTCTATATCGCATTGTTACGCTGTAAACCTTGTTGTCTTGGTCCTTGTGGACCTGTTTCCTGAAATAAATAAAAAAAAAAAAAGTAAACTGTACATCCCAAAAAGCAGTGGTAAATGGCAGGTATTGTACTTTAGGGGTAGGTAAATTGTGATTTATAATAATGTCACACCAGAGATCCTGCTGGTGGGTTTAATCCCAATTGTTGTTTAAATTACAATGATTTAGAACCCTAGAACACACTTACTAACAGAAGGGCAAGTGAGAGTTGTGTAGCAAATCAATATTCAAATTGCATTCCCCTTCAAACACTACCCCTGCCCCATTCCCATAATCATAACCATCTTCCAATCAATCTTACTGCAGCAGAGTATTGAACTGATAACCTTACCACCACCCTGTCAACTCCACTGTTCCGCACTAACCGTATCAACCTTCAACTTACTGTGACACTGACAGACCACAATTCTAGAGCTGATGTCTCAACTACTTCACTTTCCTATTCCTCCACCACATGAACTCATCTGTATGGCACTAATGGCATCACTCTTATAGCTATTCCCTTTACTGGTACGCCCATAATCCTTCCCTATTGTCAGGGCTGAGCTCAGCCCTTCCTTCTCAGAGCTGGCCACTCAGCTGTTGGCTAATTGCCAGCTCCTTTCTCTCCACAGTGACTCAGCTGTTGATGATCTGCTCGTCAGTCCTGGCTACTTAAAGCTGTCCAGCTCACTTCATCTCTGCTTTCGCCTTTGGTCACATCTCAGACACTAAGCGCCTCACTCCCAGAAGGACGCGATGGGCTCTTTTCTTGTCGAGTTTTAATTACATTGTTTCATTCTTACCCGGTACTAAGAATGTGAATAACTGTACTTCTGTCTCAGTCCGACTCATGGTTTCTGACACCTATTCACCATTCTGACAGACCACAAACTTGGCCTCACAAACATTCCAACACATTGATGACAAGCCTCACTCCCATGGTGATTGTTATACAGTTATAGTGTACGCTCCAACTACTCTGCCCCATGACCATCTGATCTTTTAGCCTGAAAGTTCAAGGCTTTAAATTATCAATATCCACCACTTTAACCACTGAGTCACAGCCAGAGTTGTTTGTGATACCTCCCAAAAAAGGGACTTGTCAGGCGTAGAAACAGGGCACCCAATGTACAATTGGTTTTAAACCCACAAAGGTACACACTCACATTGCTCTGGTCACCCATCAGCTCCTTTAGTCACACCTGCAGCCATCACACATGGTTGTCAATCCATTGTAGCCATTCTCAACCAGGGTTCTGTGGAACCTAAGGGTTTTTCCAGAAGTTGCTATTGGCGACTTGAGCTATGACTGATTGACCTCCCATCTGATGGCGTCTGCATAATTCCAATGCCAATGCCACATGCCAGAAGCAGTGGCATGACATCAATATTCTTTTTAGCTGTCTCTAAGGGTAGCATTCTGACTACCACTGTAATAGGAGTATTCTTCTCACTGACTGCCAATGTAGGTGGCATTTTTCCCACTGATCCATAATTCATTAATTTTAAGAGGGGTTCCCTGAATTCTGAAATTCATTTAAAGGTATCTTCTGGGGTTAAAAAATGAGAAAGGCTAATCTATTGATTTACAGCTCTGACTAAGAGAGACTTTGAGATGAAAGGAGCGGCCATGGGTACAAGGCAAGAAGGTGCCTGGATTTTGAAAATATTGTGAGCCACCCTAGAGCTGGACAGTGATGAATGTTCTAAAAACTGGACAGTGGTTTGGAAAACAGGACTGTTCTAAAACAGCGAGCAGTGGTAACTCTAGGGTGCATTTACTCTTTGTGTTTTCCTACCTTAGTAACACAACCCCCCTCATTTCTTGCTCTAGCATATCAAAGACATACAAAGTGAAGGTAAGTCTCTCCAATGAGAACTCATTCCCATTCTGACTAAAAAAATAAATAAAAAAAAACAGTGCTGGCTGGTGTTGGGCTTTATATTTAATCAACTGAACAGGGTTGTCAACACACCTCCCCTCAGCTTTGACTGTCACGTAAAGGTCCTGCGCCTAATTGATAGTGCCAGAAACGAATGTACTGTCTAATTTGTGTTGCTCTTTTGTTGTTTTATTGCCATAAAATGATTCTCCGCCTTAGATATTAGTGAGGGCAGTCAATTAGGATAGAGAAAATGCTTGGGAAATGGCCCCAAAGATGTCTATAGGGATCAAGTGTGCCGACATGGTGGGAGGCAAGAAGATTCCAGAAACAGGCTGTGAAGATTAAAGAAGGTTGCAGCTGTGAGATTCCGGTGAATAATGGCCCTCATCCAGAGGGCATACAGCCAGTGCCCCAGCCACACGTGACACAGCCAGTATTAGTCTGAGGCAGCAGGCTCTTCAGAACAGGAGTTTTTTTCAAGCCGTAAAGGAAAGATTCATGGAGGCTGCCATTGCTCTCCGGTCCTCCTCAAAATGCCGGTTGCCTTGCTGTCATTCTAATGCACTCTGACATTTTTCTAAAACTCATTTACAGCCCATTCTGGGCCAACTTAGCAATAAGCATATTTGAGATGGAGGCTAGCGATGGCAGCACCCAAAAATCTCTCATATCAAGGTTGATTTAAAATTTATGGAAGCAGGGGAACTAACAAAATCTAGGCAAATATTTCAAAATTAGGTTTTCTTTCAAATAAAATGAAATGAAAGGAGGACACAGCAACTGCCAAACTCCTTCTGAAAATACTAGTTTCCCAACTGTCTGTGGCATTGGAGCTTTAAGACTCACATAACTGGGACAAGTATGCAGCAAACAAAGTCAGATCTCCTAATCTGCATACTTGCTCCAGGCCAGCGAAATACACTAAAGCCAGATGATCAACAATACAGTCAGGCAACTAGCAATTTCTGACAAATTAAAATTGAATATCTGCTCTGTGAGACAATAATGAAGTTTGTACAGGCTGCTCTCACAAAAGGAATGTATAGCAAATCCCAAACAATAAATGCATAAAGATGTGCAGGCCATTCAACAGAAATGTGTGAAAAAAGAAATGTCCATAAAGCGTATTAAAGCGGTAGTAAATCGCAGCCTATTTTTTTTTTTTTCAAACTGCAAGGTAAAGGCATAATGTGCTAGTATGCATCGCATACTACCTAAAGGTATAACTACTTGAAGTATAGCAATAAACTGGTACGTCACTGGTTGGCAAGTAGTTATGCAAAGCAGGAAGATGATGGCATGCATGTGGGGCTAGCATTGTGTTGTACATAACGTCCTAAAAACATCACAACACCGCCCTGATGCAAGCAGTGGGCTGGTTCTTGGGAGGAGCAAATATCAAAATGTCTTGATGGGTGGAAGTCAGTTGGGGGAATGGGTATTCTAGGCAGAGTGTATTTTAATGCAGACTGCCCTAGGTAATGCCCACATGAGATACTGAGATTCAATGATTGAAGGAAAGAAAATCCAATGAATGAAAGGGGTGGGCTAGGGACAGTCAGGCTGGGGATGAAAGGGCTAGACCAGGGGTCTCCAATTTGTGGCCCGGGGGCCCTTTGCTTGCCTTTATTAGGCCCTTGGGGCGCTATTCATCCCACTGATATGAGGCATTATTCTGCCCTCTGACACCAATGGAGCATAATTCCTGCCACTGACATCAACAATGAGGCACCAATTCTTCCACTTACACCAACAATGGGGCATTATTCCTCCCCATGATACCAGAAATTGGGCACTGTTTACTCTCACTGATGCCAGAAAATTGTTCTATTCCCACTGGAAACAGTCTGGCCCCCCTAAAATCCAAAGGACAGTAAACTGGCCCTTTGTATAGAAAATGTGGAGACCCCTGGGCTAGACAATGCTGGACAATCTTCTGTCAGGAAATAACAGGCTGTATCTGACTTAGAGCCCTTTCACACTGCCAGCGCCTGGGCGTGGGGGGTAAAGTGCCGCTATTTTTAGCGTTGCTTTACCGTCGTTTTAGCAGCGCTTTTTGGCCGCTGGCGGGGCGCTTTTAACCGAAAAAGGGTTAAAAGCACCGGCAAAGTAGGGGCGCTTTAGAAGCAGTGTATACATCGCTCCTATAGTGCCTCAAAGAAGCTGCTTGCAGGACTTTTTTTGACATCCTGCCAGCACACCGCTCAAGTATGAAAGTCAGGCGCTATTTTTAGAGCTATAGCGCCTGTAAAGCGCCTCAGTGTGGAAGGGGTCCTTACTGCAGCTTGTAATCCACACTGTAAGAAACTCACAGTGAACAGTGAAGTTTGAGTAAGCTATTTCAGTACAGCAAAGGAGCCTGTACAACTGTGCAAGACTAAAGGGAGGGCTGGAGTTCAGCTTTAAACCTAGGCTGTTTGCATAAAAACTGTATTTTTGTTAAGAAATTTGCAAAAAAAAAAGAACTAAATGTGTTACAAGTCTAAATCAATTCAACTATCCTTTTCAAACCTGCAATGAAAATATGAGTTAGAATCCGACTGGTAGAAGAGTCCTTCCTGTACTTCCATTAGACTCTATGGAAGGAATTTACTAAACCTGGAGCAGTCAGAATCTGGAGCATCTTCAGCTTGTTCAGTTAATCTTTGAAAATGAAAGATGAAAGCTGATTGGTTGCCATGCACAGCTGCTCCAAATTCTGGCTGCTAAGCTGGCCATACAGTACAGCAGGTATGTATCGGGAGCTTTCCGGTCCCCGCCGTTAACTGTGGTGGGAAGCGTGCTTTCAGCAAAGAAGACGGTTTACATGAGACTACATATTTGTGGCCTCTTAGCATTAAACCCCACCTGCCAAGAGGCCACATATATGCACGACGTTGGCAGGAAGACATTAATCGATTTGCATCAAAGGGACATGGTGGAATACTTTCCATCAATCAGCAGCTGCAGCCAATCAGCTGCAGCAGTTTATCAGTGTATTCAGACAGCTGCGAGTGCTGCAGTCATAGTACAATGTCCCAGTAGAGGGGAAATTCCTCCATCCACCTTGTTTGTGCCTGCTGGCTGAATTAAATAGAAAATAAGAGTGTTTGGCCATATCCTGCAAAGCAGGGATAAGAAACAAGAAGATCTGCTAGTAAAAGCGGCATATGGAAATAGAAAAGTCCTGGATTGCCGCACTCCATCAAAAAAGCATCTTTATTGGGTATATAAAATCCAAAAACGCAGACAGGTAACAGAAGTGGACACAACAGGGATCAAATCGCTAACGCATTTCACATCCAAAGATGCTTGCTCAAAGCGGCATATAATACACACATTACACATTGTTAGGCACTTATTTAACCCCTTGATTGCCCTAGAAGCTAACCCCTTCTCAGCCAGTGTCATTAGTATAGTGACAGTGTATACTATTATTGCTGATTACTGTATTGTATCACTGGTGATGTCAGTGGCAGTTAGTCAGTCCCCCCCCCCAGCATCAGTTAGGATCAGATTGTGCGCCGCACTATTGCAGCCTGCAATGGCTGATCACAGCCATTAGTAGTAAAAAAAAAAAAAAAATGACAGTGAATATACCAGTTTGTGGACACTAGAACTTTCACTCAAACCAATCAATATACACTTATTGGGAAATTTTTTTTTACCAAAGACATGTAGCAGAATACATTTTGTCCCAAATTTTTGAAGAAATATGATTTTTTTTTTTTTTAAATTGGATATGTTTTATAGCAGAAAGTAAGAAATATTGTTTTTTTTTTTTTTTCAAAATGTTTAGTGTTTTTTCACTTATATCTCAAAAATAAAAAAAAACAGTGGTAATCAAATACCACCAAAAGCTCTATTTGTGTGAAAAAAAATAATATAAATTATGTTTGGGTACAGCGTTGCATGACCGCTCAATTACCAGTTAAAGTAGCGCAGTGCCAAATAGCAAAAACGGCCTGGTCATGAGGAGGTAAAATCTTCCGGCGCTTAAGTGGTTAAATAATAAACATGTCATATGTACCTGTTTGGTGCAATAGTTTTGCATAGAGCAGCCCCGATCCTCCACTTCTCGGGTCCCCCTGCCGGTGCTCTTGGCTCCTCCCCCCTGCAGAGTGCCCAACAGAGCAAGCCTCTTGCTACGGGGGCACTTGTATGGGCTTGCTCTTCAGCCGTGCTTTTTGTGTCCATTGATACAGAGAGCACAGCGCAGCTCAGCCCCACCCCTCGCTCCCTTCTACCTGGCTGTGATTGACATCAGCAGGAGCCCGCTGCTGTCTCTGAGCGTATGAGGAAGGAGAGATCGGAGAGCCGGTGCTCTTGTGCATAGCTCTGGATTGAGATCGAGGTAAGTAAAAGGGGGGGCTGGGGAGCTGCAACCAGAAGGTTTTGACCTTAATGCATAGAATGCTTTAAAGAGGTTGTAAAGGTAGAAGGTTTTTTACCTTAAGTAAATTCCCCTCTTGTGTTAGGCTGCTTCATATCCCCCTAGCCATTCACACTAACCTCTCCGCTAGCTATATTATAGCAAAACTTATACAATTTTATTTCAATTACAATGGTAGCATTAGTGAAAATACAATATTTTTTTTATTGTAATTTTTTTACAATAACTGCCTGCTTTGTCTGAACCAGAGGCATGTTATTATACACAGGGAAGGGTCAGATTTCTATCAAAAATAAATCTCTTGCATAAAGTATGAACTAGCAAATGATTCCTTGTGCTGTCTGCCAACTCTATCACATAAATATAGGCAAATATATTAGTGTTTATTTATAGGATATCTGTGTATTCCACCATGCAGCATCATCCAAAGGATGAAAACCTCTGGCACCAAAACTTAAATATTGAGACAAGGCAAATATTATGACAGCTCATTATGGTGTGGTTCTGAGTAGGCTTGCCCTGATAAACCACATAATATATCAATTATTACTAAGCCACAGGAAGATGCCATATGGGTGCTTTTAGCGCTGTGTCTGACAGCTTAAAGTATTTCTCTAGAAAAAATATATATATTTTTCTAAGTTTTGGATAGAGTGAGAAAGAGTTAGACCTTTTTCTGTTACAGTACTCACAGGATCCCTGCCAGGTCTTCCAGGATTCCTAGGACCTCCAATGTCTCCAGGACTTACCCTGAAAAGATGCTGGGCCTGTTCTCTGGCCTGTTCTCTGCTCAGCCTTTGAAGTGGCTGGTGCTGTGTCTTATCAACTGCCTCTCCAGAGCTAAAGCACTATAGTACTTGTCTGTTTCTCTCTGTTGAAGGCAATTGAAGTGACTGCTGTTTTGCCTGCTGCCTGGACCTGACAACTATCTCACATACTGCCTTAAGCCCTATCTGGACCTTGCTACTCCATCACCTGCCTCCTGCATCAACCTCTACCTGGACCTAACTACTCTCTTCACCTTCTGCCAGCCCCTCTCTTCACCTTCCGCCAGCCCCAACCCTTGCCTGGACCTGACTACTCGCTTGTCCACCGCCTGCCTTGACCCCTGCCGGAGTCTGATTATTCCCCTGCCAAGTCCTCTGCCTGATCGGACCTGTGCGCAGTCTACTCACCATAGCCTTTTTGCTCCAGCTACCCAAACTTATAAGGTGATCCTGAGGGACACAACCTCTGCCAGTTTTCAGCAAAGAAACCGGGACCACTAGGGTTCCCAGTCCATCAACACCATCAGGAGGTCTGGTTAAGACTAATTGCAAATTATACTTTGCACCTCATGTGAGTCACATGTAACCTGCCAGTGGGCACCCTAACATTTAATTGCTCCAAAACAAGATATCCAGAGACCTCTATACTTATTTGTTCAAAAAAATTAAGAAGACATAATCATTCAACAAGCTTAGTGGCTCCAATAAGGGTTCTCACATGAAGGATGGCTCCTCTTCAGTTTGCTACCCAAAAAGTAATTTACTAAAACTTGAGTGTGCACAATCTGGTGCAGCTCTGCATAGAAACCAATCAACTTCCAGGTTTTATTGTCAAAGTTTAATTGAACAAGCTGAAGTTAAAAGCTGACTGGCTATCATGCACAGCTGCACCAGACTCTGAGTGCTCCAGTTTTAGTAAATCTCCCCCAAAGTGTAAAAATACAAATAGGAGCATCAGACTACTTCGTCTCTTAATTTATTCTGAGCATGCGTGGCACTTTGTGCGTTGGATTTGTTTACACACGATTGGAATTTCTGACAACAGATTTTGTTGTAGCAAGCTCTCAAACTTTGTATGTCGGAAATTCCTATGGAATATGTGTGATGGAGCCTACACATGGTCGGAATTTCCGACAACAAGGTCCTATTACACATTTTCCATCAGAAAATCCGACCGTGTGTACAGGGCATAAGAGTTGTCACCCTAGGACAGGAACTGTGTTACTGACAGAATCAACAGGTGAAAATAAATTGAAAAATTCTGAAAAATAAATGAATGCAGCCGCCGCATCTATGAACTAGAAAGCTGCAATATATTACATTGTTGTTCTTGGGTTTAGATATGCTTTAAAGAGAATCAGTCACCAACGGGCATTCTTATAGTCTAAATCTTCACTCTTGTGTTGGTATGATCGTGCAGTCTAATTTCCCAGAGATTTGATTTTTAGTAATATACCTGTATTTTATAGATGTATCAGTCTGAGTATGGGGCTGTAAGTCCATCTTATCTATTGCCTGAGCTCGGTGCTCATAACAGAAACCCAAAAAAGCTGTCATATAAAACTGCTTGTATTAAAGAAATAAAGTCTCATTTCCAGTATAAATGAATAACTAAATATAATTGCCCAGGTCTTGTAAAATTATAGAAAAAAAAAACAGATTTTACTGCACCACTCATGGCGCTGTTCCCAACGGACACTTCGCTCAGTCCAGCACTGTTGTGCCTCTTTTGCTTCCTGTGGGCCCAGGGCATAACGAGCAGACCCTTTGGATGTGCATCATTAAGCTGACCTGGGCTCACAGGCAAATGCTGAAGCGAAGGGCACTCAAATCACTACATAAATACTGTTCTTTCCAGCATTGGGGACTGTCCAATGCCTCAGGACAGGGAGAAAAGACAGCTGAACTAAGTATATATACAGGAAATTAGTACTAACAAAAAATGTGGTGGGGTGGGGTGTTTAGGGGGTTACAGGACTGGAGACAACCTGAAGTTGGCCTTTAAAGAGGAAGTAAACTTCCTCTGCTGACATTTATCTATAGGTAAGCCTAAAATAAGGCTTACCTATAGGTAATGTAAATATCTCCCAAACATGTACCGTTTAGGAGATATATACATTACATGCAGCCAGTGACATCACTGGCACATGCGCTCTTAAGGAACGGCCACGGGTGCCGTTCCTTCCGAGCCCTGTGACGTGAATCCCCAGAGCAAGACGGAACAGCTTTGTTTTAAGGTAAGTTTCACATAATGTGCTAGTATGCGATGCTTACTAGCACGTTATGACTTTACCTTGCAGGAAGAAAAAAAAACTTCCAGTGGTATACAACCGCTTTAAGGCTTTGTTAATTATATTTTTAAAGTGGTTGTAAACCCTCTGGGACCACTTTTACCTACAGGTAAGCCTAGATTAAGGCTTACCTGTAGGTGCAACAGATATCTCCTAAACCTACACGGTTTAGGAGATATTTGCAAAAGACTGGCACCGATGTCTACGGCGCATGCGCTGTAGACAGCGGCGCGCAGGCGCACTGAGCATGCCGCTGCTAACGGCGATCATGCCGTTAGTGGCGGCTCCCTCGCGCATGCGCGGGAGTGACACCATTGCGGCTCCGGCCAGTCACAGTGCCGGAGCCGCGATACCCGGAACTCACTCCGGGATAGATGGCTGCGATGAAGGAGAAGAACGAGGGTCACTTCGGGGGCTTTCATCTCAGGTAAGTCATTCATAATGAGCTAGGGTGTGTTTTTTTCCTGCCTTTACTTCCTCTTTAACCTCTTTCAGTGGCCTGGAGAGTGTGTCATCAGCTCTGAGATCAGGCAGGAGACTGGTCAGCCTTCACAGAGGCCTTACAGCTTGACAAAGGGTTGACAAGTCTGCTCTGTCTGGGAGGGAATACAAGTAAAAAATTGTAAAGAAAACCTATCCCCTGGAGGTAAATCAACTGAACACTTTCTAAATGTTTTTTGATGGAGCAAATTCCTGTCAGATTTTTTACTGCAGTCTATGTCTCCACTGAAGATCCAATTAAGTTCCTGTTATACTATATATGTGCCAAGTGACAAGGCCAGGGATTTGGTTACACTGCAACTTAGTAAAATTTTGCTCATATGACAATGTGTTAATGCACCTTATTATGCAATTTAACATATCTGACAAAAAAAAAATCTGCTGATGCATCTCCTAATAACTTAAAAGATGCAGTTACAAAAGAGTCTATCTGCATTCAACTTAAAGTGTTACTAAACCCACACCAGTAAAATCAGTCTGTATATGCAGTAAAGCATGCTTGTTATACTCACTGTGGAATCGAAGGGGTTAATCCTGCGCATTGTCTAAAAAGGCTGTTTGATCCTGTCTTCTCTGATCCTCCTATTCTTCAACAGTCCTCAATCCATCTCCTGCCAGTACAGAACCTTGGGGGCAGTCTGCACATACTCAGTTTGGTGTGTATTGCTAGTTTTTTTTCTTCTTGGGAGGGTGCATGTGATCGGCACAGGACCAATCAGCACTGACCAGACAGAGAGTCAGGAGTCATGCAGCCTTATAGGACAGTTAGAGGAGAATGAAAACTCCTCCTACAAGCTTTAACCATTGCCAGAGACTGATAGAAGTCACAAGACTGCAACTGTATATACTGTTGATGAGAAAAGGTATTTAACTGAATCCCAATCACGTTACCACCTGCCTGTAGTTTGTACATTCTCCCTGTGCCTGTGTGGGTTTCCTCAGGGTACTCCGGTTTCCTCCAACACTCCAAAGACATGCATTGGATCCTGTCTAAATTGTGCCTAGTATGTGTATGTATGAATGTGAGTTAGTGACCTTAGATTGTAAGCTCCTTGAGGGTAGGGACTGATATGAATGTACAATGTATATGTAAAGCGCTGCGTAAATTAACGGCGCTATATAAATGCCTGAAATAAATAAATAAATTACTTATATTTACTAAAATAATTGCATTTCCATTTTCTCTGTACTGTAGTGTGAGAGACCAGATATAGTGAATGTAGGGTCCTGGGTTTAGTAACACTTTAATGCAAAACTAAATTGTATGTTACCATCACAAACTGAAAACACTATTTAACTGATCTTTAATATTTAAAGCAAGCTCACGCATCCATCCATGTCTCCATGTTTTATCTTGTTGAGAAATCACTTTAACCACCCCCCCACACTTAGCATTTTTACCTGTGGCCACCTTGCGTAAGGGCAGATGATTCAGCTAGCATTTACTTCATGGAATCCATCCGCCTTTAGCTTAGCTGAAAAAAGCCCCTTCTCCTCCCCTTCAGATGAAAAAAAAATGCCCATGAAGACTCCTGGGATGTATGACATTCAGAAACCAGAAACCAGAAAGCAACTGAATTTTTTTTCGCCTTTTGGACATTTAAAAAAAAAAAAAGGCTCTCGTACTGAAAAGTTTGGAGACGCCTGGTCTAAGCTCTGGTTCAGCTCTACATTGGAGCTTTACTCTACTTAAAACGGAGTTCAAGTCCCCAAATATCATTTTTTTTTTTTTAATGCTTCCCGTTGTTGTTCCTAGTTCGACTTTAACATTTGGATACAGTAAATAACATTTTCCTACTTGTTTGCTTTAAATTGTTTAAATCATACCTGATCTCGGAAGCAGGCAGGGTCCATTGCGGTTGTGGACATCTGAGGCCCGCTAGTCTTTATTTCCGGATTTAGGTGCAGCTGGATACCCAGCATGCACCTACCCCCCGATCTCGCGCCCGCGCAGTAATGTCTTTGCGCAGCGCTGATTACACTAATAGGCGATTCCCATGGACTCCTGGAATAGCTGATGCTGATATCCCAGCAGTACATGGGAAACGCCTTATGACATAATTGTCTAGGCGGCTGGACTGGAAGGGCTGCAAGAAATAAACGAAAAAAAGGTATTTTCAATAGCATTGCAGATGGGCATGGGAATGCTTGCAGTTTAAAAAAATGGGTGGAACTCCGCTTTAAGAACCCTCCACCATACTATCGTACTCAAAACACGTGACTAGCTCCTCAGGTCCCCAGCACTGCATTGTGGGAGGCAGTACAGTACAGAGCACTGTGCAGAGCACTGTGCAGTCTCTATGATCTCTCAAATCCCTACTTACAGCTGTGAAGAGGCCTAAATGACCCAAAGGTGGGACACAACTAGAAGAAACATTTATTTCTTTAGCTGAGGCTGCCAAAAAGCATACAGGCAGTGCTTGGCTTTCAGCAAAAAAAATGGGCTAAATAAATATTTTTTACATGTTGAAAAATTATGTCAATTTTATAATTACCCTTGAAGAATGGTTATTAAGACAAAAGGTTAAAAATTGCAAACAGGCAGGCTTTTTATTGCATTAAAGTGGTTGTAAACCCATTACAACCACTTTAACCTACAGTTAAGCCTAGATTAAGGCTTACCTGTAGGTGCAAGAAATATCTTCCAAACCTAAAAGGTTTAGGAGATATTTGCAGGGATAGCAGCACCAATGTCTACGGCGCAGGCGCACTGAGCGTGACGTTTCTAACAGCGATCATGCAGTTAGTGGCGGCACCAGCATGCATGCGCGGGAGTGACGTCATCGCGGCTCTGGCCAGTCACAGCGCCGGAGCCGCGATACCCGGAAGTCACTCCGGGATAGATGGCGGCGTCGGAGGAGGCGAACGAGGGCCGATGCCGGAGCTTCGATCTCAGGTAAGTAATTCATAATGAGCTGGTATGCTATGCATACTAGCTCATTATGCCTTTGCCTTGCAGGGTGTATTTTTTTTTTTAAGAGGCTTTACTTCCTCTTTAAAGACATGTAATGTATCTTCTGCAATAAAATACACTCACCTGGCTGTTTTCAATCCCCTGTAGAATGTACACTGAATTTTGCAAGCGTAGCTTAGTTTACATTCTGGCACACTTGCTATGTGTTGAAATGACTGCATTCCTGTGCATGCGCAGGAGTGACGTCATCCTGTGCCAGCCAATCAAGATGGCTAAAGACCCAGAAGAAGCTGGGGACATGATACCGATGCCAGCGAGGGCCACGTCATACTGTGGAAACAGAGGTAAGTATAGATACCTTTAGTTTCCCTTTAAATTTGCCCAAATGTTCTTTTCCCTATGCTCTGGTTTGTTCTAGTTTTAAAGCTCTGGTATGCTTCACCCCATTCTACTAGTCAATAGAATCAACTCAGGTAGTCAGCGATCTGTTCAACACAGCTCAGCCACTTATTTTTAAGGCCCACTTGAACCACAAATGTAAACTAAGAGCCTTATCTTGATTTTATCTTCGATGCCTAGTGATTCACATACTTGGAACCAGTATACAAGACCAACGTTTAGACTTCCCACTAGCTGCATGCTTGTTTTAGGTCAGTAACTCATTAGACCAGCCTTTCTCAACCTTTTCAGCACAGAGGAACCCTTGAAATAACTTTCTGGTCTCAGGGAACCCCTGCTAAAATTCCTATATCTACATCTCATGATACATTAATGTGATGATCAGTGGGAAGAATTCTTCTTACACTTTTGGTCGCTGGGAAGAATCGCCCCCTTCTGGACAGCTAAAAAGATCAACGATATCAGTAGGAACTCATTTGGGAGGCAGAACTTGTTCATTGCTCAAGGAACCCCTAGCAACCTCTGGAGGAACCCTAGGGTACCATGGAACCCTGGTTGAGAAACCCTGCATTAGACAGTGGTCAGGATCAGGATGACAGCCGCAGGGCCTGCTAAGTTTATTTTTGTGACAGGTTCACATTAAAACTTATTGTTTTACAAATTTGTCTTCAGCACCTGTCTAACTGCCTCTAAGTATAACTCTCCTCCTTCGGGATCCCTATAGATTCTTATTTCCCAGCTGTTTGCAGTCTCACACCTGTCATATTCCTTGCGTAGGATGTGATGAGGTCATTATGGGTGCATACATGCAAACACTGCACACTTCCTATATTACCATCTTATTGCACAATGCTATTTATAGGAGCCTTACTTTTGGCTCTTCGCTGCTACGAGGACTTAGTCACTGAACTATTCATGTTAGCGGGTCTATTATTGTGTGTGCTTAGCTTTTATATTTTTACTTAGACCTACAGCACACAACATATATCAATGCCAGAAAATAACTTGTCACCAGCAAGTCAGAGACGAGTATATATAGCACATAAATATGAGTGCCTGTATCAGCACAATTCTTTACAAATGCATAGATGAAACAAAATCACCTAATCAGCTTTACAGTCGACATTCTGTACAAGCTCAGGCAATGTTTTATTCATTTGAAGTCTAGTACAATGGTCAGAGGTGTTACAAAAAGCCATGAGACCCTGGTGACAACATACTTAGTCCTGTTTCTGCACTGCAGCTGGTAATATTTAACGGGAATGTGTAGTCATATCAACTATTTTTTTTTTAGATATACAGATAAAAGAGAACAGCTTGATTTATATCATCTTATCAATGTGTAATTATTGTGATGATCATGCGGACTGAGCAACCCGAACAGGCAACCATGTTGTTCAGGTCCCAAGTCACCCCTGCCATTTTGTCATAATAGGAGACATAGGTGCTGCTGCTTATTAAAACTATGATACCAGCCAATATAATAAAAGAAAGACTATATAAGAAGCGCTCAAAAACTCATATAAAGTGCAAAACACCTCTTAAAAAGGCAACAAGTACTGCATTAAAACACAACCAAGTGTATAATAAAGTGAAAATGTGCAAAAAGACAAATATGCAGCACAATAATAACAATATTCACTAGCCAAACAATAATAATAATCATTCCATAATGAGTGAAAAGTCCATGGGTGGGGTAAATGAATCCATCCAGAAAGTGCAACGTGCATATGTAAACAGATAAAGGGATCTGTCGTCAGCAGCACCCACACAGGCAAGCCTCTTACCAGATTTGCAGGACCATAAATTATAATGATCAAACAAGCAAAAAGCAGCTGGACATCCAAGGAGGGAGAGAGGCCGTCAATGGATCACAGATCTCATATGGTGATTCGAAATAGTTAGGAAAAGAAAACTACCATAGTGAAACCCATCAGAAATTCAGTGTTTATTCTAAAATAGCAATAATTACCTCAATACAGACAGTAAACAGCATGTATAGTGCCCGTACAATACCGCTGGGTAGCGGTTAGATGTGTGTGATGTCACTTCTAGGCAACTCCCTAATGCGTTTTGTCATCAATGACGTCTTCGGAGGATGGGCAATGGACCTTCAAGACCTCTCAAGCCTATTACCCAAATCCACATTTCAGTCTAGGGGCCCTCATAAAATTGTCAAAATTGTAAGCTTGAGCCATCATAAAAAGCAGCCAGACATCCTGCTAGATCCCCCACATCATAAATACCTTCGATGAAGTCTTTAGCAATGCACATTTTTGTCTATCTCCCCATGGTAGAATCAAATACCTCAGTGTATTTCATAAGCTTTTTGGGAGCAGAACAAGCCCAATTCCTCTCCTAGGTGAACTGGACCTCTGAAACCTGTCATATCTATATCCATTCTAAAGGTAATTCAATGCTGGAGAATAATATACAATATACAAGTGAGCAGACTGTACTATGTAGGTATTTGAAGAGATTAATAACTTTAGAAAGCTTGATCTGTGGCATGAGCATAAACACAGGTACATCCCATGCCCACTCCTTAGCCGCGGTCCGGCAAGCTGGAAAATCTTTGTGCAGGGTGAGGCTGAGAGTGTCACTGTTGCATATCAGTGACAGTGCAGTGTTCAAAAGGCAAGTCTATAGCTAGCCATACATGATCCATTTCTGTTGAGCTGACCAAAATTGAACATGAGGGTGGCCCTGGCGGCACCACCTGGCTTAAAAAAAGTTGATTTAATAATCAGCTGAGCTGGATGGAAAATGTTTAGCCAGTGACTGTGCCCATGCCCCCACCCCGTCACCTACCATAGCTATACCTTTGAGTCAGCCAACCTATTTAAAACCTTGCACTTCTCGTGTGGCTAAAGTGCAACAAATGATAGCAGTTGTTTTCAATCATAAAGTATAGAACCTGCTACTTTGAGGATGTTAGTTTCATTGATATCATACTCATTATTTGTTTTTAATGCTTTATAAATCAGTAACTTGAAACAAATACTGATATAAGAAAATTTTACAATAATTTACAAAAAACTTGTTCCTGGTCTATGACTTAAAAATATAGTCACTGCAGAGAGGGAAGAGCAGGGGGAGCTGAGCTGCTGAGTCACTGCAGAAAGGGAAGAGCAGGGGGAGCTGAGATGCTGAGTCACTGCAGAAAGGGAAGAGCAGGGGGAGCTGAGATGCTGAGTCACTGCAGAAAGGGAAGAGCAGGGGGAGCTGATCTGCTGAGTCACTGCAGAGAGTTAAGAGCAGGGGGAGCTGAGCTGCTGAGTCACTGCAGAGAGGGAAGAGCAGGGGGAGCTGATCTGCTGAGTCAGTGCAGAGAGGGAAGAGCAGGGGGAGCTGAGCTGCTTAGCCACTACAAAGAGGGAAGAGCAGGGGGGGCTGAGCTGCTCAGTCACTGCAGAGAGTGAAGAGCAGGGGGAGCTGAGCTGCTGAGTCACTGCAGAGAGTGAAGAGCAGGGGGAGCTGAGCTGCTTAGTCACTACAGAGAGGGAAGAGCAGGGGGAGTTGAGCTGCTTAGTCACTACAGAGAGGGAAGAGCAGGGGGAGCTGAGATGCTGAGTCACTGCAGAAAGGGAAGAGCAAGGGGAGCTGATCTGCTGAGTCACTGCAGAGAGTGAAGAGCAGGGGGAGCTGAGCTGCTGAGTCACTGCAGAGAGGGAAGAGCAGGTAGAGCTGATCTGCTGAGTCACTGCAGAGAAGGAAGAGCGGGGGGGGGGCTGAGCTGCTTAGTCACTACAGAGAGGGAAGAGTAGGGGGAGCTGAGCTGCTTAGTCACTGCTGAGAGTGAAGAGCTGGGGGAGCTGAGCTGCTTAGTCACTGCAGAGAGTGAAGAGCAGGGGGAGTTGAGCTTCTTAGTCACTACAGAGAGGGAAGAGCAGGGGGAGCTGATCTGCTGAATCACTGCAGAGAAGCAAGAGAGGGGGGGAGCTGATATGCTGAGTCACTGCAGAGAAGGAAGAGCGGGGAGCTGAGCTGCTTAGTCACTGCAGAGAGGGAAAAGCAGGGGTAGCTGAGCTGCTCAGTCACTGCAGAGAGGGAAGAGCAGGGGGAGCTGATCTACTGAGTCACTGTAGAGAAGGAAGAGGGGGGGGAGCTGATCTGCTGAGTCACTGCAGAGAAGGAAGAGGGGGGGAGCTAATCTGCTGAGTCACTGCAGAGAGGGAAGAGCAGGGGGAGCTGAACTGCTTTGGCATTGCTAAAAGTGAGGTGAAGAGGAACTGCTACAAATCAGGAAACAGATACTGCATATGTAATGAGATCTGGCTACTCAAATGTTCATATCTAATTAACCACTTACCAACCAGGCCAATTCTTAAATTTCTCTCCTACATCAAAAATCATCATTTTTTTGCTAGAAAATTACATAGAACCCCCAAGCATTATATATATGTTTTTTTTAGCAGAGACCCCAGAGAATACAATGGAGGTCATTGCAACTTTTTATCTCGCACGGTATTTGCGCAGCAATTTTTTTTTTTTTGGAAAAAGAAAAGTTTTGTGCTTTAAAAAAAAAACAAAACAGTAAGGTTAGCCCAATTTTTTTGCATAATGTGAAACATGAAGTTACGCAGAGTAAATAGATACCTAACATGTCACGCTTCAAAATTGCACACGCTCATGGAATGGCACCAAACTTTGGTACTTAAAAATCCCCATATGCAACGCTTTAAAAATTTTTACTGGTTACATATTTTGAGTTACAGAGGAGGTCTAGGGCTAGAATTATTGATCTCGCTCTGACGTTCGCAGCGACACCTCACATGTGTGGTTTGAACACCATCTTCATATGTGGGCGGGACTTGCGTATGCGTTCACTTCTGCGTGCGAGCACAGGGGCGCTTTAAAAGATTATTATTTTTTTTTATTATTGTTAATTTTACTTTCCTTTTTTAGTTTGACACTTTAAAAAAAAAATTGATCGCTTTTATTCCTATTACAAGGAATCTTCTTTACAGTGTATGGTCCTCTTTACAGTGAGATATGGGGTCAATAAGACCCCACATCTCACCTCTAGGCTGGGAAGCCTGAAATAAAAAAAAAATAAAACGATCGATCGCGGCGCCGTTTGTTTGAATGCAGAAGCCGGGTGTGACGTCATAACATCGCGCCCGGCCTCCGACGATCATAAAGACTCTATGGTGAACATCCAGGGCCAGCGGATCCATTCTCCGACTCACCGATCACATCGGTGAGTCGGTAGAAGCACCGGAGGGCGGCGGGGGGGTCGTCCCCTCGCGCCGCCTGTAAGAACGATCAAGCGACTGACCAGCCGCTATGATCTTTCTTATGGTGCAGGGAAAAAGCCGATATCTGAATGATGCCTGTAGCTTCAGCCAGCCATCCTCAAGTGTGTTAAAAACCTTACATGGTAACATGATTTTTAAACAACACAGTATGGTAAGGCTAGTTACACCAGTAGTAAACTGATCACATTCACATACTGTATATGTTGAAAAAACATGATTGTTTCCCTTTTTAGCAAAGTAATAAAAAATAAACTGAAGAACCTTTTTAATGCATATTTAAGAGACATTTTCATAAATATTTAGAGGGAAAAGAACGTGTTTTTTTCTAATGATTAACATCCCCCTTCTGCACACATAGCTGTGCAGCACAATCTTACACAACAGGCCTCTTCCCTGGCATCGTACACAGATCTAATTAGGAACAACCATCTTTTGTTTGCTGTCATAATCGCAATAATGAAAAGCAAAATCTGTTTTTAGCACTGTAAATACGACTAATAGATCTGCTGGCTTTCACAACAGGTCTTTTTTTTTTTTTTTCCTTCCTACTACTACGCAGACTTTAGAATATCCAAGAAGGGAACATTAGCTGGGTGATTCTGCAATGAGACAGAATACAAAGAGGCTATTTCTCTAATGTGACAGTGGTATTTATCACAATGACCCCATGCACCAGCCACAATCATTACGCTGCCCAACTCCTAATGGCAGCGGGTTTTGGAATAAACTTCAGGCCTTTTAACCCCCTTTTCACCAGAAGTGGCCTAAAAATACAAATTAACATTATCCAAACCTAATCTTTCACTTTTGGGTGGATGTCTATAGGTTGAATGTCCCACGGGCTTCTTAGAAGGCTTACTCTGCTTTTTGGATATTACATTATTGAAACTGTAGCAGGTGGGTTAGGCGACTGCATGAAAATGAAATAGAGTTAGCAAAGTGTATATTGAAGTGTCCCTGAGAATTTAGAGGGTAATTGCCTCTTCAGTGTCCACCCATAGTTGACATTGTTTTTGAAAAATAATGCTTGATTTTTATATATTAAAACCAAACTCCACACAAATTTTTGGGAGGAAAGAGTGGGGTAGGGTTAAAACCTTTGCTGGTTTTTCTTTTTCTTTCTGCATCCCCATCTGGGAGACTGCCCCTTCGATCCACATCACTCATGCTCCAATAAAGAACAGGTGCTGATCCAGCTCATAACGGCCCAAAATGAAGGAAATGTGGAATAGGATAAACGGATGTTAATTAAAAGCCAACTCTTTCCAAAAAGTCAAGACAACATCACAGCAACCAACTACAGCTGCCTTTCTTAGCTAGGGTTCCTCCAAAGGTTGCCAGGGGTTTGTTGAGCAATAAACAATAGTGGAATGATCTCCCATATGATGGTGCCCACATATTTCTGGAATAACTCCATTCAACAGAGGAAAATAACTGTTAACACCAATGTCAGCTGTCTGTACAGGGTGCATTTGTCCTACTGACCAGCAATCTATGGAGCAGTCTTACCACTGTCCCTCCTATGTACGGGGCACTTTACTTTCCATCAAGTAGTAGGGCAATTATTCCACTGGCTATCAGTGTACAGAGGCCGATTTACCAATGACCACCTATGTAGTGTGACTAATATGCCATAAGCTGTAGATATAGCAGGGGTTCCCTGAGACCAGAGCATCAATTTAGGGGTTCCTTCACAGTACAAAGGCTGAGAAAGGGAAGGGGGGGTAGGGGGGACATGGTCTGAACGAGCTTAGCCCCTGGCCATGCCAGGAAAACAGCAGACCCTACTAACCTTTTTTTAATAGTTTTTTAATAAAGCATTTTAATTTAAACTACTACCTTATGGGGCTTCTTTATATCTTCCAACGAGCGTTCCAGTTATGGATAACAAGTGGAACCCGTCTGAGTTGGCAACGGAGGCTGAGCTGAGTGGATGACTGTGGTCTGGAGCCCATCTGTGAAGGATTATCCAAGGGGACCATGCAGTACACATACATACTTATTACCCCTGCGGGGGTATGAGGAGTCAGTGAGTGGGGACCTATAGGGGTAGCACCAAAGTCACTAGACCAGCCTTGAGTAGAAAAGTCACCAGACTGTTCTTTTCAACTTTCTTTGCCATTGGATCATCATTAATTTTTTTACCACCTGGATCATCCTTATATATATACACCTCTATGACTCACCTTTTTTTGCTTTATTTGTTTATTTTTTTTGGACTTTGAAGCACTGATTTATTGTTTTTTTATGATTTTTGAGGCACTTGATATATATTTTTATTTCTATTTTTAATCCCATTTCAATTTTGGACTTGGTGATTATTTCACACAGATGTATAAATATTATTTGTCTATGGTTGACAGATGCACACATGACAGATGCACTTTTAATTTCCTTTGTTATTATAAATTATGGTGACACATATATGATTCACTATTCTTACTATAGTTATATATACACCTATATGTTTTATTTTCGTCACACAATTTGTTGTGACTAGGTATACACTTTAATATATTTTATCATTGTCTATAGGGGGTAACCATTTAAACTGGATATTTTATTTAATTATTTATTTTTTGCCATATTTCACATAGTGTTAGAGGTGTACGGTTACGTCTATTTGGGGTGTCTAAATATAATATTACCCCCCTTATTATGGAGCGCCACGTACCCCACTTATTGTATTTCTTTAACCTTTTCACCCTGCTACACCCGCTGCCAGCACCTTATCTTCCTATTTTGGGAACACCTATTTTGGGAACATAGAGAGCACAGGCCACAACCAGAATGGTGTCTCCTTCAACCGACTCACATATACGGGATAATAGCTCTCCTAATTCACCTGCTTCAATTGGCAACATGTCTGCAGCATCCAAACCAGAGGACCTAGCACAGGATTGGGACATTAGAGAACATATCCCTATGCTCCCTACCAAAGCAAACATTATTCAACTAATAGCCAAGGTTGAAAACACATTTAAATATGAGATAGACAGCTTTAAAGAGAAGACCACACACTTGGGCACTAGACTTGAGGCAGTAGAGACATCTCATGAGGAGATGTTACAAACTATCAAATACCTCAAGACATTATTTAAAGCAAGATTTACAAATAGGGGAATTGATCTTTCAGGTAGATGACTATGAAAATCCTAATAGAACATTAGGATCAAAGGTTTTCTGGAAGCTACAGCGTTCACAGATTTTGTTACAACTTTGCAGTATCCTTGGAGAGCATGCTCCAGCTCAAATTGAAATTGATAGCTTTCACAGGGCCCTTGGGCTACTTACGCAAGACGTGAACAGACCCCACAAAGTGTGATACCCTTACTGTATTTGCAAGAATGTATATAGGCAACTCGAGTACTTCTCACCTTCTCTCATTAATGTACAAATTAATATTAAATTCACACTTATCTCAAGAGCCTTGTTCTTGGAGGAATGGGTAAAAGAATTACAATTTTGAACTTCCACGCTACTGAAATTGTCACCTTGTCTCACATCTCTTCTATAAGCATTAAAACACAAGAATCTTGCTATAAATTGTATATAATTGGTATAAAACCCAAACAAAGCTAGCCGTCATGGACTCTGGCTCTCTTCCAACATGCAGTTGGGGATGTACACAATTTCTGCACAAATGGTGGTATTGTCCAGGAATTTTAAAAAACAATCACACCCTGGTTAGGAAAAATATCCCCATTTTCCATTACTATTGAATGATGCATTGCACCTTTCTATTCCATGCTAAAAAATCTTTAATAAAAGCTTATAAAAATAGAGTACTACCACACCTTCTAAACATTGCCAACATTGCTTCTTCCCTGCCTGTGGAAACAGGAGAGATGCCCTGTTGGACATGGAATGGGAAGCAGAGGTGGATAAAATTATGGACACAGAAAAATGGCTACTCACAAGCCAAGACAAATATGCAAATTTTCACAAAATATGGACGTACTAGATTTACTATTCCCCACAAATGACAGAAAAGTATTCTTCCTAGCCCTACTCAAGGAACCACTGCATTCACTGATATTGAGATTGATAGTATACACATAGCAATACTACTGGTAAATTAATCCATTGAATATCCCTCCTGGAGCTTTTATCTTTCTTCTATTCATATATTCACTCAGACTTTTCCCCCTTCCTAACCCACCTTCCGCCAGGCACTTCCTATTCCCATACCCCTTCTTCCTTTCTCTGGTTATTTAATGGAACTGTTTTAAATGATATCAATTACTAACAAATACTCACCAGTGGCGGTGCGTCCATAGAGGGCGCAGGAGCGCCGCCCCCTCTCTCCTGCACCCGTCAATCTTCAATAGATAGATTCATGCAATGCATGAATCTATCTATTGTCGCTGCTGCCGCCCCCTATTTACTGTAGGTGTCTGGCCCCTTGTCGGGCTCTGGGCATCTGAATTACAGCAGACGTCGTCTCTAACAGGTGTCCTGATTAGAGCCGTGGGCTCTATTAGGCTTCCAAATTGGTAAACAGGGGGCGTGGAGGAATGCGCTGACTCGAGACAGGTAAGTGCCGGGCAGGTGGGACACTGGCAGCATTTGATGGGGCACACTGGTGGCAATTGATGGGGCAAACTGGCGACAATTGATGGGGCAAACTCGCGACAATTGATGGGGCAAACTGGTGGCAATTGATGGGGAAAACTGGCGGCAATTGATGGGGCACACTGGCGGCAAATGATGGTTACAGTAGCTGCATTTGATGGCACAGTGGCTGCGCTTGATGGCACAGTGGCTGCATTTAATGGGCACAGTGGTGGCAATTTATGGGTACAGTGGCTGCGTTTGATGGCACAGTGGCTGCGTTTGATGGCACAGTGGCTGCGTTTGATGGGCACAGTGGCAGAGTTTAATGGGCACAGCGGTGGCAATTTATGAGTACAGTAGCTGTGTTTGATGGTACAGTGGCTGCGTTTGATGGGCACAGTGGCTGCGTTTGATGGGCACAGTAGCAGCAATTGATGGGTACAGTGAGGCTGCAATTGATGTTTTGTTTTTTTTCCAGTTTGCGTCCCCCCAAAAATTTTGAGCACCAGCCGCCACTGATTCAGACTATGTTATTGGAGATTTCTATGTTATGCTTAAATGACAAGGAATTTTGATGTATTGTCATACTTTGTTCATGGTGCCTGAAATCTATATACCAATTCACCTTGCTCACAACTACTGTTTCCAAAATAACCCTGCACATTATTTGTATCCTTTTTAGTCAATTAAAAAAATATTATAGAAAAAAAAAGCCTGGGAAAGACTGGCTGAGGCTAGGTTCACACCTGTGTGGATGGTGCCGATGCGGAACCCACACAAATTTCCGCAGCTGCAACCACCTGCACAGTGAAATACGGGACCTGTGGGCGGGTGTCATTAATCCTAATGGCACTGGAAATCGCACTCCCACTGGGAGCCGTGCAGTACTTGCAGCTTTTCCAAAGTAGTGCAGGGACTTCTTTCCTTCAAATATGTGGGCTGTCACGCCCAAGCAAACGCTTTTGGGGGGGGGGGCACGCCATTTTTTTTGACGTGGGGTTCCCCTTAAAATTCGTACCAGACCCAAAGAGCCTGGAATGTATTGGGGTGGAACCCCCATGCAGTTTCTTTACACATTTTTTTGAATGCAGGAATTATTTTGTTTACATTCAGCTGTCAGAGGAAAATCCCGCTGACAGCAGATGAGTCATCGATTGTTAAGGACGCAAGCGTCCACCCGCTCCTGAACACGCTATACACTGCTAATCACCAGAAAACCGCCGCCACTAAAACAGAAAAACGTTTTTATCTAGCATTTTCCATCGGGTTTTTTTCAGCTCCCAGTGTGCATAGAGCCTAAAAGCCTATGTGAGCGTTTAGAGCCAGGAAAAAAAGAAACGCCAGATGCCCCTAGAAGTAGCTGAAAAAACATCCAGTGCGCATGAGGCCAAAGAGAACCACTTGAAAGTTATATTTCCTACCCCAGAGTATTCCAACCTTGGGGTTCAGGGATTGATCAGTCCTGTATTAGAGGACACAATGAGAAATGATTGTAGTTTTAGAAAAGGAGGGTTTTATTCTTTGGGGTAAAACAGCCACACTGCAAGAAAAAAAAAATGCAGCACTCGACACTTAAAAACAGGCCTTAGATTCTTCCTCCAATAGATTAAAACCTGGACAGAAGGAATAGCTGCTAACAATCTCCTGTCTGTATTCCTTTCACAGCATCATTTCAAGTTCACAGTACATGTACCACGGGAAGATACACGGGTGACGTGCATCTCCAAACTTTCTCCTGTGTTTAGTATCTAACAGCTTAGTGTTGACCAGAAAGTAACTAAAACGCATAGAAGCTATACAATACAACATGATTTCTCTAAAAGAATGGAGCTGGCAACACAATCATGCTGAGACTAGTCAAAGAGAAATTTTAGTTTTTAGTAGAGGCCAGTAGGTGGAGTTGGTGCCTGGTTCCAAAATGTCTTGGAAACTTCAATACTGCGATCTCCCAACCGTAATTTCCATCTACCTTTTACATGTTCCAGCATCTGCATTCTCCACAATACAAAACACATAAAGAATCCAATAGAAAGATAGAAACTCTTCCTAATGGCCACAGAAGGTGTGCAGACCCAGTAACTCAAACACAAATACCTCACCAAAAAGCAAAACAAGACAAAAAATACATTTAGGAGTTTAAAGACACTTTTTGCCTTTCTTTAAAAAAAGAAAAGCTACACCACCTTCAGATGAAGACATTTTACATTCACCTGTCCTTCAACAAGTTCCTGTGATCTTTGTCCACTTCAGGTTGTATCTGATGTCTGGTCCCCCCGGCATGCACTGCATTTGCTGGTCTTGCATCACTACAGAACACAAAAGTGAATAGGGGCTGGCAGATGGAACCACAGCAATCCGTGAGGGGGAAAGGATCCAAAACTCCCAGAAGTGTAGATTTTTAAGATTCTTCAGGTGACCATAGCTCTTGAACAGTGGTAAGGTCAGAGAAATGGGCAGCAGGACATGTGGTTATAAGAGTCCTTTATTTGCATCTGCTTTTTTTTTTCATACAGCAGAGTCTCTTTACTATCCTGGAGCTACCAAAAATGTAAATATCTGTTTTTGGTGAAGTGTTCCTTTGAATCACATATTGATTATTATCAGATACAAATGGATAGCATCTCTTGAAAAACTCACATCTTTGTGAACAGCATTATAAACTTTATGAGATGTTCCAGCCATGCTATACTGTAAATGGCAGAAAACAAAATAGAATCACACTGCCCCTAAAGTCGGCTTCTCGCCAGGTGCACAGCTTATGAAGAGGTTGTTCCTGGTCTCTGTATACAGTCAACCACAAGATAAAAAAAGTGGCTGGACTCCAAAATGTCCCAAGACCAGGATAAATGTATTGATCTAGATCAGCCTTTCTCAACTTTTTTTTTTTTTAAAAGAGGAACCTCTAAAAATAGGTTTGGGGTCTCAGGGAACCCTTTTCTAATAATTACTATATCTACAGGACATGGTATGTTAGGATGAAGAGTCAGTTAAATAATAAATAAAAAAAATAAAAATAAAGAATGTGGTATAGTTAGCATGTTTGACACTCAAGGCTTTTCCATACGGAAAAATGATGAAACAATTATTACAAATAATATTAGCCAGAAAAGAAATGCAGATGGTGAGAACTGATCATTGATGGCCAGTGGAAAAGCATCCTCCCTATATCAGTCGTCATTGTAGTGCCCCTTACATTGGTTATGATTGAAATTTTGCCTTTACATTGGTGGTTAGTGGTGAAAGCCCCCCTCAGATTGGTGGTCAGTGGGAAAAGGACCCTCTTCAACTGGTGGTCAATTAGAAAAGGGTCATTTTACATAGTTGGTTAGAAGAAAGAACGCTCCTTACATTTGTGGTCAGAGCGAAGAACGTTCCTTATATTGGTGGTCTGTGGGAAAAATGACCCTTTTACAGTAAATCAAAAAGGCCATTGGTGTAAATGGTTACTTATCATATTACTCATTGCTCAAGGAACCCTAGTGTCCCATTGAACTATGGTTGAAAATGGCTGATCTAGATATACATCATGCTATTGGCCAAGACTTCACCCATTCACTCAAAATGGGCTTATTCATGGAGGTGCCATGATAGTATGAATGGCAAAGGTTTATCAGTAAAAAGTTTGTGTTTTTCCTTTCCTTTGTGTTCTTCAACAAAGCATAATTTTTACCTGAATACAGGGAAACAAAATTCAGCATTCTGCAGTAGTGCGACTGGGAGCTGACATGCAGATCAAGCAAAAGAACATTTCTTTAAATTACATTTTTCAAACATCCATTCTCTTTGCTGCAACGCGTCCTTGTCCAGACATAGATGACATCATAAGAAGTGACATGCAGGAGTGAAATACATAAAACAAAGATATGCACAATGGGGCTAAATGATGTCTGAAATCAATAAGACATTACTAGGATTATGTACTTATATTTAGCCCTTTGTAGAGAGATGGTACAATAGATTCCGATTCGCTAACATTTGGGTGCAGCCAGGCTTTAAATGTTAAGTGTTTTCAATGAAACACAAACAGGGCATTGTATGGTTAGGACAATCAAGGTGAAAGTCAAAAATGCTAAACAAAGAATGTAACACTGAAAAGGGCAACAAACTTACAAAGCAAGCTCTTTGCCATTGCCAGTCATTATATCCTCATCTGTTGGGCTTTACCTTGAACTTTTATAATAAAAAAAGGTCAATTGTGGAAGTAGTCAAAGCTTTAATTGATTTCTGTAATTGTTGATGTTTTAGAAATAAGCAATTCGGTGACCAGTTTACTAAGAAGTAAAGGTATAATAAAGGGTTTTATTTGCTCGCAGTTGTATATGACAGGATCGAATAGAGAAAATCAAAGAGAACAAGTGGAAAACAACAGGAGACTGATAGAAAGAACCATATGTAAGAAAAGAGAATCTAAAACAAATACTGGAGAAATTATATACGCTGTATAGAATATACCTACCTTCCATCATTCCAGGTGTGCTGTTGGGGTGATTATCCTCATGTGGCAGGTGCTTTTCCAAAGAGTTGCGCAAATTCAAATTGTATTTTTTTATGCATGGCAGCCCACTTTTATTGAACAAAATGGAAAGTTCATATAAACATCAGTTGACCACACAGGGGTTCTTCCACATCAGCTGTTAACTAAAATGTTGAGCCGCCTGGCTTCCCCGTCAGCAGCACCGCTGCTCTTCTTACCAGTACTGTATTTTCTAGCTCTCCTGGTTCTATCCGCTCCCTCAGCCTTTGGTCACAGTGCCCACTCCTGGTCGTTGGGTAGGGGTTCTTCTGACACGCGACAGGAGCCGACCTGACTCCTGAGACAAGACCTCCTGTCTCCTGACTACTGGCTGGGGCACCTCAGACCCCTGGTTGAGACCTCCTGTCTCCAAAATGGGAGCGGTCTCCAAAATAGGAGCTCTGGGGCTTAGGTATATAATGGCCCTGCACATCTGTGTAATCACAAAGGCTGCGGCATCCATTAAAATGAAAACACAGGACTGAAGGTTTTGCCCCACCCAAGACACTTTGTAACCTTCAAGATCCAGATCCCAACTAAGGTTTACAGAAGCCAAAGAAAGCTAAAGCTTTCTCTGCTCAGAAACAATAGCCTGGAACCCTGTATTAGGCCTATTAATGCAAGTCCTGTGTTATTTTCTCCTACATTTTCATAGTGGCAGGGCCTTACACTGTCACAAAGGGCAGCAGACTGCAAGCTTCTACTTCTCTCCTCCTCTTTTGGAGGCTGGTTTCCAGGCCTTGGAATGGCACTGCATTTTAGTGGGACTGGTGCTGTTTTAATTCAAAGGTCTTCTTTTGAGAGTTTTGCAGAAAATGCATAAAACCACTGCCTTTTTGCAGTTCCAGTATAGTATGAGTTGCGAAACACCCAAGAACATTGGGTGATTTTCCACCAGAGCTCTAAAGATAGACTGAGCCCCCGCTGAGGTCTTTACCTGGTGAGGTCCTCACCTCTGTTAAAGACCAATGTAAACATGTTGGCAGCCCAGCATGTTCTGGGCATTTAATCTGCTCTACTAATCTGCCTCAGAGTAAACCTGGGAAATTCAAATGGGGAAAGTTGTGGAAGTAGGAAGGAAAGAAAGACAAAGCAGGCAGAAAACAGAGAAGGTGGAAGGAAAGTAGGTAGAGAGAAAGAAAAGAAGGAAAGAAAGAAAAGAAAGAAAGAAAGAAAGAAAGAAAGAAAGAAAGAAAGAAAGAAAGAAAGAAAGAAAGAAAGAAAGAAAGGAAAGAAAGAAAGAAAGAAAGAGCAATGACAGAAGGAAGGAAAAATAAATATATGACAAATAGTAAGTTCTTTAGATACCTGGTCTGCATTCTAGTCACACATCCTACTGGGAAGTTTTCTTTCACTTGTCTATTTTGAGGAATATTAATGCATCTGAGGACTCTCCGCACAGAAACGACTTTGCTGTTTAACTGTGATCACTAGGTAGGGGCACTCAGCATGCAACGCATGGAACTGCCTTCCCTCTGCCAGCCATAAATGCATAACAAAACCAGCATGTGTCATAAACTTCAAGACCGCCAGGCTGTTAGGTTCACATCTGCAATGTGTTTTACATTCACGCTGAATTCTAGAACTGCTGTAAAACACAATAAAGATAAATGCATTTTCTAAACTGTAACTTGTGTAATTTGGATTACTGATGTCATTAAGCTCCATTTGTTGTTATGCTAAATATGTTTTAGGCACTTAAGAACACTAGGGGGCAGCACTTCCAGACAGCAATTGTTTAAAGTGCATGGAAATTAAAAAATCATAGATGTTTCATAAGTGAATATAAGGTTTATGTTGCTTTAAAAAAAAGACTTTTATGATTTTCAACATAGGCGTGCGCACAGGGTGTGCCAGGTGTGCCTGGGCACACCCTAATCGCCTTGTGTGGTACATATCCCCCCCTGTTTAGACCACTGATATTTCATCCCCCAAAAAAATGTTACAAAATAAAATAATTTATTTAAAAATAAAATAAAACTAATGACACTGTCCACTGCCCTACTGACACCCTCAGTACATATACACATGCATATGTATTTGAGCTTTGGGGTGCACACCCTAATGCAAGAGGCTGCGCACACCTATGATTTTCAATTCTTGTTTGATTAAAGTGGAAATAAACCCAAAATCAGAAATGTAATATATCACGGTTTACCAATCATTAGATGCAGTGGCTGTTTGTTTTCTTTTTTTAGGTTTTTTTCCCCTTCTGTTTTAACGTGGGGATCTGGCCAGTAACACACCTCTTGTATTAAACAGACACCACTCTGGATGAAGGAGCTCAAGGGGCAGATTTGGACAGTAGCATTGTCAGTCTAGGGGCAAAGGAGTGTTAGATGTACTAGCAGATTTAAATGCAATAACAAATCAAAGCTGAACTCCAGCTAATACTTTATAATCAGTTACAGAAAACAGTTTTTTTTTCCTTTTAGGATAACGGTTTTACATAAATAAATAAAAGATGGTCATTTTAAGCACCCCTGCCAGTGTTAAATGGTCTGTCTCATTCTTGTAATTGCAAGAGAGCTTTTTTCTGTTGAAAAACAACAGACTTACTGGCTGGATCACACAATGAAAAGCTTAAAAAAAGGAAACTAAAACAACAAATCCCGCATTGTCCTTTTTATCCCTGATGCTCTTCTGCTGCATATCACATCCTGCACCGCCATCTTTTTTTACATTGTCATTGGAAGACGACTGTCTCTCTCAGGACCTTGCACTTGAACCCCTGATAAATGATGATCCATCTGGCACTGTTAGGAAGCCTTCCAGTGCCTCCTGGGGATTGATGATGTCAGTATACCAGATGGTTGCAGAAGGAGGCTTCACATCATTCTTGCCTAGCCACTTGCCGTCCGCCCTATAGCAGTTTTACCGCTACAGGGCAGCGGCTGTGCACAGCATCAGGTATATATATACGTGATCCTACGTGATCCTGCACTTCTGGGTAGCAGGCACGAATGCGTGGCGGCTTTGCTGATCAGCGGGTACCACAGACTTGATGTTCTCCGGCACCCATTGATCATTCGTTATACAGGCAGAACAGCAGTCTGCCTATATAAGCAAGGCAGATTGCCGTTCTGACAGTACAGAAGGCATGGATTGTGTGTTCCTGCAAAGCAGAGACATGGATCCATGCCTTCACTTAGTAAAAGCACCTCTCACACAGTGCACAAACACTAGGTACACAGTTAACCCTTTGATCACCCCTGATGTTAACCCCTTCCCAGCCAGTGTCATTAGTACAATGACAGTGAATATTTTTAGCACTGATCACTGTATTACCGTCACTGGTCCCCAAAAAGTGTCAAAAGTGTCAGCCGCAATATTCCGCAATTTGTCCCGCTATAAGTCGCTCATCACCGCCATTACTAAAAAGATTAAAAATTTCATAAACATATCCCATAGATTGTAGACGCTCTAACTTTTGCGCAAACCAAAAAAGTGTAGCAGAATACATATCAGCCTAAATTGAAAGTAAAAAAATATTGTTGGTTTTTTTTTTTTTAATTGTTTATAGCGCAAAAACTAAAAAAAATGCAGAGGTGATTAAATACCACCAAAAGAAAACTCTACTAGTGGGAAAAAAAGGACATACCGTATATACTCGAGTATAAACCGACTTTTTCAGCACATTTTTCATGCTGAAAAAGCCCCCCTTGGCTTATACTCGAGTCAGGGTGCAGCCTCACTGTGCCCATCTGCAGCTGTACCTTTGATAACCAAAACAGCAGGTGTCTCCCACTGTGTCATGCAGTCTGTTCGGCGCCCGTCCACTGTAACAAAGCCCCGCCTCCTCCTCGTTCATGATAGATGGAACACTGATACAATGCTGGGAAACTGAATCAAAGGTTATCAAAGGTACAGCTGCAGATGGGCACAGTGAGGCTGCAGATGGGCACAATGAGGCTGCAGATGGGCACAGTGAGGCTGCAGATGGGCACAGTGAGGCTGCAAATGGGCACAGTGAGGCTGCAGATGGGCACTGATGATACAGGTGGGCACAGTGAGGCTGCAGATGGGCACTGATGATACAGGTGGGCACAGTGAGGCTGCAAATGGGCAGAGTGAGGCTGCAGATAGGCACTGTTTACCTAGTACCTGCTGCATTTCCCACCCTAGGCTTATACTCGAGTCAATAGGTTTTCCCAGTTTTTTGTGGTAAAATGAGGTGCCTCGGCTTATATTCAGGTCGGCTTATACCAGAGTATATACTGTACATTTAATTTGGGTAGTGTCACACGACCGCGCAATTGTCAGTTAAAGCAACACAGTGCCGTATCGCAAAAAAGAGCCTGATCATGAAGGGGTAAATCTTCCACAGCTGAAGTTGCTAGACAAGAATGGTGGCAAAGGGCAGCTTGACCATGATTTAAAAAAAAAGTAAATTTAAGTGTGCTTTTTGATGTTGTGTGGGGTGGGGGGAAACACTTTCAGAGGAAACAGCTTGCCTCAATAGTCATGCCCTTGCAATTAAATTTGTGGCGGTCAGAGAGTCATCAGCCCCATGTAAGCATCTTGGAATTTACATAAGGGCTTTTCCTACTAACTCCCGCAAGGAAATGGTGCCAAGGGGAGCAAATGGGAGGTAAGTATAAGCAGTGTGTGTGTGGGGGGGGGGGGAGTAGCATTGCATGGGCAAAATGGAAGTTGGCTTTAAGGCAGCAACAAGGGTTCATGACTTGTGTTGGGCAATGTGCTGAATGTTTTAGTTACTTTCCATGGGTGCTCCCTAAATATAATGAAGAAAATGACAAATGACAATTATGTTATAGGGCAGGGATATGCAATTAGCGAACCTCCAGCTGTTGCAGAACTACAAGTCCCATAAGGCATAGCAAGACTCCGACAGCCACAAGCATGACACCCAGAGGCAGAGGCATGATAGGACTTGTAGTTTTGCAACAGCTGGAGGTCCGCTAATTGCATATCCCTGTTATAGGTGATAAAAGTAATGCAATCTCTGCCATGCTTCCACAAGTAATATTGTGCATTAGACTGTGAGGGAACAGATCATGTTCACAACAAGGGACAGCTTTCTAGAAGATGTTTTTCTGTGATTTACTCACATCTCCTAACTGCCGGAGACCTCTACATATTCCCCTGTAGCAGTGCTGATAAGTGGAACAGCTCTCAGCTTTAAGCATCCGAGTGACAAGGAATCCCCAAGGACCTTGACAAGAAGGCCTCTTCGCTCCCATCATCTCCAAAACATCAACTGTCTGTCTGCGCCATGATGACATGGTCACTTAGACTGGACTGCTGTTAACCACTTACAGCGAATACCACTTGGCAGCTTCTGCAGGAGTTACAGGAAAATGGAGAGAAAGAACATCACCTTTGGAACTTTTGGGAACAATTGCTGTACAGCCGAATAATTACATCTGCAGTATTGCTAGACAAGAGATAGAATCACTACACTGCTGAGATCAAAGAACAAAATGGCTGTTGTCATGTCAATCTCAGCAAAAATCACTGGATGTTAGCAATAAAAACGATCTGAACGAATCGTATCTGTGTTGCCCAATAACAAATGAGATTACTTCTGTAGTTTCTTCACTGTGGGATAGAAAGCAAAATACCTTATAAAGTGTTAATAAACCCAGGACCCTGCATTCACTATATGTGGTCTCCCACATTACAAAAACATGGAAAAGCAAGCATTTTAGTAAATATAAAAAACAATAAATACCTTTTCTCATCAGCAGTATATAGCAGTCTTATGACTTCTATCAGTGTCTGGTTAAAGCTTGTTGTCAGGAATGGTTCCACCTGCTGGTGACACTGTCGGACCTTTGGCTTGCAGTACTGATGTCCACCAGCGGGTGTCTCCTGGCAGTCTGCAACTGTCAGGAAAGGTTTCATCTGCTGGTGGCATTATCTGATCCTTGGGCCGAAGTATTGGTGTCCACCAGCGGGTGTTTCCCAGCAGTGTGGAGCCGACATTATCTCCTGCGATCAGGCATCACCTGAGCCTGATTGCAGGGGATGTGTATTAATACCCAGCAAGCACACACACACACTCGCCTTGGTATCGTCCTTGCGCCCTGACCTGAACCTGTGATCTCTGAACCTGAACCTGACTCTGAACCTGGTACCTGAACCCTGTGCCCTGTACCTGAACCTGTCCCTCCTGTGACCCTGTTACCTTTACCTTTGCCCTGCAGCCTGATCCGTCCATCCTCTCCCTGTCCTGTTTGCTCCCTGCCCCCATATGCTGATTTCTCATTGATGACCCTGGCCGGGCTACATTTACAATCCTGATATTCCCCATTTATTCTATATACCTGTCTGACTGCTGTTATTTGTGGGTCTCTGTCTGGTAGTTGGTTTGTTGTGCACTGTGTTGTATTGGAGGTGTTTGTATTCATAGTTCACTTACTTTAATAAATTACTCTGTTTTCACTTTACATGCATTTGGTTTCCTCTGTTGCTGTCCATGCAGTTCTGGTCCCACCTGATTCATGACACTTGTAGGAGGAGTTTTCATTCCACTCTGACTGTCCTATTGAGGCTGCAGGACCCCTGACCCTCTGTCTGGAAAGTACTGATTGGCCCTGTGCTGATCACATGCACCCTCCCAAAAAAAAAAAAAAACTCTCTAACATTACACACCAAACTGAGCATGTGCAGAGTGAGATGGTTTGGGGACAGTGGAAGAAGCGAATGATCAGAGAAGACAGGATCAAGTAGCCTTTTTACACAATGCAGAGGATTAACCCCTTAGGTTCCACAGTGAGTATAGCATGCTTTATTGCATATACAGATTGATTTGACTGTTGTGGGTTTAGTAACACTTTATTAAGCAACAGAGGCACTTTTCAGATATTCATAGGCTTTTAATGTCTTAGCTCCATTAAAAATAAAAAGAATGTACAATGGTTTTGTACATATTTTGTTTATTTATTATGATCAGGATTGTGATCAAGATGAAATAATAAATGCAAGGTAAATATAAAAGATTACATATAATTCTTTTGTCATTTGATATCTAGCTGATATGTGAAGCTATAACCTGTTTGCCTGATTATTCTTAGCTGTTGTTAAAAAGCCCAGTGTTAATAGACTGAGAACAAATGAGGGGGTAGACTCCAGCTACTCTTGTGTATCAATCTCTCCCCCTCCCCTCTTTACCCCCTCCCTCCCTTCTTTCTCCCCCTCCCCTTTTTTTTTAAATTTTAGCTCTAGAGTGCCTATGTTTACAATATTCTTTATTGCACAAATTTTAGCTTGACCCACGTTTGGCCCCCTATTGTGCCCCCTGAAGGGGTATCTTGTGTCATACTGTGCACAACAGATTACTCTGGATTTTACATGGGATTGGACCTCACCAGTGCAGTGATGATATGCTATACTGGTATAATCCTTATGTTTTGTTTTGTTTTATTATTCTATTTCCCTGTTTTTTGGCTGTATTGTATTGAAAACTATAAATAAAGAATATAAAAAAGCCCAATGTTAACAGAGCTCAAAAGATCAAGCTCTAAATGAAATTAAACTAAGAGGACCCATCTTTCATACACCCATCTGAACAGAGCAGACAGGGATGAGAACAAGAGCCCTTCCCCTCCCCTTTTGCTCTGTTCAGATGGGTGTATAACAGTTTAGAGAACGCGAGCAGGAGACTGTTCTCTCTTTAGAAACCCCCGTATTCTCAATGAATCCTTTGTCATTGGTGCACCTTGTTTTAAATGGTTGCATGTAAAACAAGTTTTGTTTTGTTTTTTTATAAATGCTAAAACATCAGTTGAAAAACCTATAAATGTAAAATAAACGAACGACTAAATAAAAAAGCTTGCCCCCAAGCCATAAAAAAATCCCTTTAAAAAAAGGTGCCTCCACAATATATAAATATTTTTTTTTTATAGAATGAATAGCAATGAACAAACTATACAAACTATAGATTGTCTATGTCAGTGTTTCTCAACTCCAGTCCTCAAGGCGCACCAACAGGTCATGTTTTCAGGATTTCCACTATTTTGCACAGGTGATTTGATCAGTTTTCACTGCCTTAGTAATTACCACAGCTGTTTCATCTGAGGGAAATCCTGAAAACATGACCTGTTGGTGCGCCTTGAGGACTGGAGTTGAGAAACCCTGGTCTATGTGAATGTCAGCTTTGAGAAGTTATAGTCTTCTCTCTTTGTATCACTGTTCTTCCTTTCTTCACAACCCCACAATTTTCCCAAACAGCAGTTCTGTCAATTTTGCTGCGGTATTGTAGTTTTAGTAAAAAAAAATTAAAAATGGCTTTGTAACTAAATGACACACTCAGTGCTCATGACTCCTGTAGGCCCACCATTTGTTGTCCATTAGAGAAGGCACTCCCACTCCAACTTCATTCACAATTTAATCTGATGAAGAATTTGATAAAGAGCACTAAAGCCTAGTATACACAATCAGAAAACTGGCCGATAAATACTGCTTTCGGAGGGATCATACGATCTGATCGTTAGTACACAGCTTTCGAGAGCCGATCATGACAGTTCATCCAAAATTATCACAAACATGAATATTTTTCTCATAAAATGCCAGATCATACGATTTTCACTAATCAGTACAGTTTTCGTCCAATTTAGAAACAATATTGTAAGAGTGCAACGATATCTGAAAGACTTAAAGTGGATGTAAACCCGATTCATGAAATGATTAGCAGACAGCTTGACTTGTCAGAGCATAGCTCTGCACATTCCTTCCTTCCTTTGCCAATGTGGCGTGGGGGTGTGTGCACCTTTCCACCAATCAGCTGTCTTGGCTGTATGCCCAGACCTCACACTCAGTGTTGAACAGGAAGAGAAAATCTGTAACAGGATTTGAACTTTCTAAAGAATATATAAAGCTGAAGAGACAGCAGACATACATGTAAAACTTATGTAGGGAGATTTGTTTCATTCCTGTGTATCATCTGAGGCTGTTTACTTCACCGGGTATATGTGAGGGATTACATCCACTTTAATGTGGGGCTCCAGAAAAAAAAACATATTTGTAAAGGCTACCAGGGTGGTTTAATGGGATGGGCATTGGCAACACATATAAAGTTTCACTCATTTATTCTCTGGAAAATATTAGCGTAGGACTTGAGGAATCTATCCCATGGGTGGTGTACTTACATGTTCTGATCAAAATACTTTTTTTTTTTTGGTCTTTTGGGGACTGTCTTCGAGGAAAACTTGAAAGTGTCAAGTAGATACAATTCAAGATAGATACCTGTCCCATTTAATAAATAGCATAGGCAATGAGAAAAATCTGTGTTCAAAGTTTGTATCATGCAACCACATTGAAATAATGTTGAGTATAAAAAATAGAAAACAGATGCAGCGCTCAAAACAAAGGAACCACTATAAGAACTTAAAGTGAAATCCACACATGGGTGCTCTGGCTCAGGTGTCCTCCGACTATCAATAATGCTTCAAACCAATTATAGAGCCGGCAACTCCGAAGTCCGTATAAATTTCTTTATTTGCTTACATTATAAAGAGTATAAAGGAGGTCTAATGCGTTTGGTGGGTAGCCTGTGATCGAGGCTACCTGCCGAAATGCGTTAGCCCTCTTTTATACTTTTTATTATGTAAGCAAATAAATAAATGTATATGGACTTTGGAGTATCCGGCTCTATCATTCATTTCATTTGAAGCAGTAATGTTCAGTATAGGCGAGTAAAGGTACGTAAGCATATAGACGTGAAAAATTCTTCTTCATTGCCAGTATTGTAATATACTCATTTATACTTGCGTAAACAAGCTTATAGACGAGTAAACACACGTATGTGAGTAAATTACCACACTCAATTGACAAATGTTCTATTTTTGTTTTACTGGTCTGTACGCCGTATTATTGATCTTTACTCATTGGTGTGCGATGTCCCATAGACAGCAATGGATCTCATTTCAGATCAGTAAAAAACTCAGCATTTTTTACTCTCTTTGAAAGGGTTACCAAGGTGCTTTCGGGGACTGATCTCAGGCAACAGGTTTAAAGCATCACTCTTTTGAACTTGGTAAAAGGGTCAGAACTTTCTTCTTCTTTATACTGCTCTCTTAAAGCGGAGTTCCGTCTGCAAAAAGAAAATTTAAAATCAGCAGCTACAATTACTGCAGCTGCTGACTTTTAAAATAAGGACACTTACCTGTACAGTGTGCCAGCGATGTCCTCACCCGAAGCCAACCCGTCCCTCCGCTCTGGGTGGAGGCGCCGACATTTTAAGTAATCGGATCAGGAAGTGAAGCCTTGCGGCTTCAAAGCCTGTTTCCCTACTGCGCATGCGCGAGTCGCGCTGCATGTTCTGACTGGTTCCTGCTGTCTTCTGGGACCTGTGTATCTCCCAGAACACAGCGGGGGGGGGGGGGGCGGAGGAGGGGCCGGACATGGCGTAAATCGCCATGGATTCTGCGGCGATCTTTGGCCAGAAGTGGGAGCAAATACCTGAAAGGTGCCAAATGTGACACCGGAGGGGGGGGGGGGAACCGGATAAGCGGAAGTTCCATTTTTGGGTGAAACTCCACTTTAACTCCATTAGAAATAATTTTCTCTCTTTTCAACGATCTGACACCAATACATGAAATAAGGGCAAAATCGGCACTTGGTCTTAAGGACACAGGCAATAATAACAGTTCTAACTTTGCCGAAAGTGTCTTTTCTGCCTTTTGCCATTGAAGAGATTTCCCATCACTTCCTATCTCTGTGACCCATGTACCCAGGACAGGAACTGAGAACAAACATCCCCCATGGGGATAAAGACACAAAAATACTAATTAATACAGGTCCTAACCTCCCCCAAGTCTGTCTGGAGTTGACATATAAGTACCTAGAGAACCATCTCCCACTACTGAGATATGGATGCAATATTTAGGGATGTGAGATATGGATGCAAGATTTCAAAACTCCCATAGCACCACCTGTAGATGAAAGCTGGTACCATCATCTGACCAGACACATATGTTCCAGCAAGACTACGATTATATCTGAAAACTAAAGTATGTAAACAACCAGGCAATAAAAGGTGCCCTGGTGCCCACAAAGGGTTGTGGGAAAGGGGATCCTTCTGTGTCCTCAACATGTCAAATGCAATAATGAAATTTAACTTTTTTTTTTTTTTTTACAATTGCATCTTTTGGTAGATGAATACCCAATATAAACTATTATCTCTACAAACGAAGACTGACAACCATGGCTGCAACTGGAACAAAAACAATTTGTTATCTTTCATGATCACTTTCAAATTCATGCTTAAAGGGCTTTTTGCTGCATCAGAGAATTCTCATGAAATGGGCGTTATCTATCCTGCGTGGAAAGGCTTCTCGCATATTTGCATGTTATAAAAGACTTCTGCATACATACATGAAATTATGTAGGTGCAGCAGTGAAGGTATTGTGGGAAATGAGCTTAAAGCAAATCATTACTAAGAAAGGTAAAGGTGGATAAGATATTACAACTACACTATGACATCAATTCAATCCAACTACATACTGAACATCCTAACTGATATCATTTTATAAGAGGGGTTATCATTTTTGGACAGTGAAGAGGTGTGGTGGGTGGTGGGTATACATGTGGAAAGGTTGTGTCAATAGGGGTTTTAAAATTAAAGTGAAGTAAAATTATTTCAGAAAATTGCAACATTTGTTATGTATTTCCTTTTAAAAGAAACATCTCCTTTGAAAAAATACCTGGTGGTCCTTTCGGCCCTCTGATCTTACTCCAAGAGGGTGTCACTGCTGATAACCCACCATGGGGTGGAAGGCAGAGTCAGGGCCGTCTTTAAGGCAGGGCATAAGGGGCAGCTGCCCTGTGCCCTGTCATTATCATGGGGCCCAAAGCAGCTGCCTCATACTTGGCAGCTATGCCAGTTTAAATTCCCTTGAGGTTTTAGTCCTGTGCTGTGTCCTGATATCTCAGTGTGAAGTTATGTTACTAATGCTGCCCAGCTCTGCCCTATTGTTGTGTACAGATGACTCACCTGCAGACCCTGTGTTTACATGTAGATACCAACATTGATATGTAAATAGCGATATCATTCATATGTAAATAGCCGTGGACCGACAGCATTCATATGTAAATAGAGGCAGTATTCATATATAGATCATGCCCCTCTGAGGTCATATCCACCATCCCCCATACTGAATGCTACCCACTGGGGAGGTAAAGGGGCATGCTTGAAAGTCCTGCCTACAACTTACATCATTTAGCCTAACATCAGCCTGTTCTGCAAAGGTAAGTAAATTAGTGGGGGGGAGGTTAGTGTGGGTGTGCAGAGGTAGGCAGAGAAGGAATTACAGTTTGGGGTGCACAGGTGAGCAAGGAGGGGATGTATGGAGGTAAGAAAGGTGGGTGCAAACATGAGCAGAGGAGGCAGGTAGAGGTTAGTGGGGGGGAGGTTAAAGGGGAGGGGGTTTGAAATGCAGAGGATGGGGGAGAATTGGGGTGCAGAGGTTAGCATGGGTTTAAGGATGCAAAGGTGTACTGATAGGGTGGATAAAGATGTAGGTCATGTGTAGGGCAGCCCATTCATTTCAATGGGCTGCTCTATGTGCTACAAATGCGGAAGAAACTCCCAAACACTTTTCTAAAATCACACGGGGCCAAGGCACATGTCAGCAGATGCGCGAGGGTGTCATTAACAATTAATGGCACTGCTGTGTATCTGCTAAAGGGCAGCATGTTTCTGTGGAGTCAGGAAAGCGATTTTACCTGCATTCCCAACAAACACAAACGTGAACGTAGGTTAAATGTCTCAGTTACATTGGTGGTCAGTGTAAATCTTCTCATTACATTGATGATCAGTGTAAATCCCTCCTTACAATGCTGGTTACTGTGAATGATTCTATTACATTAGTGGTCAGTGTAAACCCCTATTACATTGGTGGCCAGTGTTGAAACTCCTCTTTATATTGGTAGTCAGTATAAAAAAAAAAAATCAGCATTGCCATTGATCACACCCTCCCCTCCCCCCAGCTCTGCCACTGAGCCCAGGAGTCCTAGGATCCCTAGGAGTTTTCTGTCTATCAATGGGCCCCCTCACCTCCCCAGTCCATGGTGTGCAGGCAGTGAGGAGATGATGTAACCTCTAGCAACCAATCAGTAAGCAGTAATGATGTGCACTAACCTATAGCAACCAATCAGTGAGCAGTATTCATGTACACGTAATCTCTAGCAACCAATCAACAAGCAGAAATTACGTGCTGTAACCTCTAGCAACCAGTCAGTGAGTGGTAATGATACACTGTAACCTTTGGCAACCAATCGCAATCGCTGTCTGATCTGATTCAGTAAACTGATTTTGAGTCTAGCTGCTTTTTATTGTATGTCTCAAAGCAGGTGGAGAGCGAAGCTGCATGGAGGGGGGGCCAAAATTTTTTTTTGCCCAGGGTCCAATCAATATTAAAGACAGCTCTGGGCAGAGTATTCACACCACAAGAGGTAATTCTATCAGTAAAGGCTAGTTCACACTAGTGCGGATTCAGATGCACCTTGAGTTGCACAGAATCGCATGACAAGGAAAGTCCCATTGTTTTCAATTGTGTTCATTCACATCAATGCGACTCAGCACAAAGCAATTTTGGAAAAGGTTCCTGTACTACTTTGGTGCGGTTCCAGTGCAATTTTGGCCCAACAAAACATACAAACCTTATCAAAGTTGCATCCAAGTAACACTACATAATTGCACTGAAAGTCAGAGTAAAATCGTATCCCAGCAGTTCAAACCCAGCCTAAAAGCTTGTGTACGCCTACTTTTATTTGTGTTTAAGCTGCTTTTCTCTCTTATGCAAGTCAATGTGAAAGCAATGCAACTCAAATCTGTTTAATGCAACTTACCACCTGAATGCAACTCTGGAGCAACTCAATGCATCTTATAATCAGCACCATTAAACTAAGAGACAGCCTGACACAACTCAGAAGCAACCCAATGCAGCTCAGAGGTAGCATGAGTTAAAGTAATTGTAAAGGTTGTTTTTTTTAAATGACAAACATGTCATACTTACCTCCTCTGTGCAAGGGTTTTGCACAGAGCTGCCCTGATCTTCCTTTTCTGGGGTCCCCCAGCAGCATTCCTGGCTCCTTTTCTGCATCGAGTGCCCCCATGGAGAGCCGCATTCCATGGGGGCACTCCTGCGGGTCCGCTCCCTGTTCCTGCCGCTGCGTCCATTGACACAGACAGCAGGACGCGGCCCCGCCCCCGGTTCCCGTGTCACTGGATTTAATTGACAGCAGCGGGAGCCAATGTTGGTTGAATAAAGACAATAGTCCATCCAGTTCAACCTATGTTGGTGTGTGTGTGTATTCATGTAGATAATTATTTCCTATATCCCTGTATATTGTGTTCGATAGGATGCACGTCCAAGAGCCTTTTGAAACTATCAATACTTCCTGTTGGCACCACTGATTGTGGAAGAGAGTTCCACATCCTTACTGCCCTAATAGTGAAAAACCCCTACGCAGCACTTCTCTTCCAATCTCATTGTGTGGCCCCGTATCCTCTTACACTCCCTGAGACTGAATAGTTTCCTACCTACACAGGGATTACCAATGAGAAATTTGTATATCGCTATTATATCTCCTCTCATGCGTCTCTTCTCCAAGGAGAATACATTTAGCACTTGTAGGTGTTCCTCGTATTTGAGGTCCTCCAACCCCCTTATTAATTTTGTTGCCCTTCTCTGAACTCTCTCCAGCTCCAGCACATCCTTTTTGAGGACTGGTGGCCAGAACTGGACAGAATACTCCACATGTGGCCGAACCAGAGTTATAAAGTGGAAGAATAATCTAATATTCTGCTGGCTTTGCTTGCCGCGGCTTGACATTGCTTGTTATTGCTAAGTCTGTCATCTACTAGGACCCCCAGATCCTTCTCCATCCTGGAATCCCCTAGAGCTTCTCCCCCTAGTAAGTAACCTGCATTTATATTTTTCATGATTAAAAAAACAAGAAGGACCACATTACTGATATTATCCAAATGTTAAAGTAGAAGTGGTAGCAATTACTGTGGAGCATTTTAGAAAAAAATTGAATTTGGGGACTGGAACTCTGCTTTAAATTACAATATGGCTTGTGTAGCAATTGTATATGCTATTTTAGGTTTTTATTTGCTACATTTTCTTTCCATGTAAGTGAAGTTACCATTTAAGCATTTAGCTATACCAGAGGGAGATGAGGGTGTTGGAACTCCAATCGTGTATCCACTTTTGCCAGGCTAAAATAGAACACTACTGTCCTTTTTTAACTATAGACACAATAAAAAGAAGTCTCAATGGGACTATGGCCTTAAGACAGATATGTAATTAAGAATTTTTTTCCAACTTTTGCCTGAAGTTTCACTTTAAAGAGGTGTTGCAGCCTGGGTGAAAAAAAAAATAAAAGTCAGCAGCTACAAATACTGTAGCTGATGACTTTTAATATTAGGGCACTTACTTGTCCATGGAGTCCGCAATGTCGGCACCCCAGCTGATCTTCGGATCGACTCCACCGCCATTCCTGTTAAGGGAACCAGGCAGTGAAATGGTTCCCTACGCTTTCTAATTGGCCCAGTGGGGGAGGAAGGAGGAGGGGGGGCAAACTTCTGGAAGATCAGGCCGCGGCCCGTCTCCTGGAAGTGGGGAAGGGGACCTGTCAAAAACGGGTCTCCGTTCCCCCCTGAAAGGTGCCAAATATTACACTGGAGGGGGGAAGGAAGCATATACTCGGAAGTTCCACTTTTTGGGTGGAACTCCGGTTTAAGCACCTACGTCAACAGGCTTTGGGCTTGTGTCAATGTGTAAAAGTAGCCTGCATTTAGGGGCATTTAGCCTATATTTAGGTGCATTCATCCTGCACTTGATATCAGTTTGAGATGCTACCAAGTACGGTACATTCAGAGTACATTGGCAAGCGTAATTCTGCTTCAAGCTGCTTTTGTATTAGCTTTGCCTTGTATGAGCGAGAAGCAGTTCTCGCATTAACAAAAGCCCATCGACACAGGCCCTGAGATAGAAGCTGGGAAACAGCAGTAAACAAGTAAAATATATGTGAAAATGTCATTTTAAACCAAGAACTAGTGTTACAGACCTAATCTTTCTAAACACCTCATTATCAACTTTTCCTCGCTTAGAAATAACCTTACTGACGCAAGCACCGATCAAAGCTTTGTTGTGGGAACTCCGACAGCGCTAAGGTACCTTCATGTTTAGCAACCAATCAGGCTTTACCGTTAATGTTTGTAATACAGTTTACTTTGTTGTTATCAGTGTTATAGGTTACAAGGTCATTCCTACAGCTACCCATGTAGCATGAATAGAACCCTAGCATTCTGTATGAAAAGTCCTATTTAAAATGTATCTTTTATTTCGATTGACAACTTGCAGGACAACGTATAGTGGAACTGCCTGGCTGTGTGTCAGTCTATTAGAAACTGGAGATTCATATTCACAGCAGGATATCAGGCAGAAAATGTGTTCCATTACATATGCTACCTGGAGAGCGCAGCAAACTGGGCATATATGCATCCATAATATATGTCCATATAAAATAAGGAGCAACAGCAATACAAAGGCAAAAGCATATTGCAAAGTTAAAACTTTATTTAAGTGTATCTCTAACCAAACACTGGTAATTGGTGATTACCAGTGTAATCACTGGCGATTGTTCGGACACCCAGCACAGTCACATGGGGGCAAAAGAGAGCTCTCAACTTGAAGCCTGTTTAAAGTGATACTAAAGTCTCATGTCATACTCACCTGCTCTGTGTGGTGGTTTTGCACAGAACAGCCCAGATCCTCTTCTTCTCGGGTCCCTCTTCGGTGCTCCTGGCCCCTCCCCCCTGTTGAGTGCCCCCACAGCAAGCAGCTTGCTATGGGGGCACCCGAGCTGAGCCGCAGCTCCCTGTGTCCATTCAGACACAGGGCCGAGGCCTAGCCCTGCCCCCTTTTTCTCCTCATTGACTTTGCTTGACAGCAGCGGGGGCCAATGGCGCCACCTTGCTGTCTCAGCTAATGAGGAGAGGAGTCCTGGACAGCCGAGTCTCTCACGCAAAATCGCTGTATCTAGATCAGGGATCTCAAACTGGAGGCCCTCCAGCTGTTGCGAAACTACAAGTCCTGTGAGGCATTGCAAGGCTGACAGTTGCAAGCATGACTCCCACAGGCAGCGGTATGATGGGACTCGTAGTTTCGCAACAGCTCAAGGGCAGCCAGTTTGAGACCCCTGATCTAGATGGACCTCAGGTAAGTATTAGAGGTGCTGAGGAGGCTGCTGCACACAGAAGGTTTTTTTTCTCTTAATGCATAGAAAGCATTAAGATAAAAAAAACCTTCTGCCTTTACAACCCCTTCAAAGCAGATCTTCGCTGCATCTGACCTAGAGCTGCACGATTCTGGGTAAAATGAGAATCACGATATTTTTGCTTATGCCCCATACACACGATCGGACTTTCCGCCAACAACACCATGGATTTTTGTTTGAAGGATGTTGGCTCAAACTTGTCTTGCATACACACGGTCACAAAAATGTTGGCCAACAATTACGAATGTGGGAACATGGTGACGTACAAGACGTACGACGAGATTAGAAAAAGGAAGTTCAATAGCCAGTGCGGCTCCCCTGCTTGATTCCGAGCATGCGTGAACTTTTGTGCGTCGGACTTGTGTACACACGATCGGACTTTCCGACAACAAAGTTTTGTTGGCGGAAAATTTGAGAGCCTGCTAGCAAACATTTGTTGGCGGAAAGTCCGACAGCAAATGTTCGATGGAGCATACACACGGTCGGACTTTCCGACAACAAGCTCACGTCCAACATTTCCCGTCGGAAAATCCGACCGTGTGTACGCGGCATTAGAATGAAGATCACGATTCTCGTGGCGTAACATATTTCACGTTATACAAAAAAAATTGGGCTAACTTTACTGTTTAGTTTTTTTTAATTAATTGAAGTGTATTTTTTCCCCCAAAAAATTGCGTTTAAAAGACTGCTGCGCAAATACAGTGTGACATAGAATATTGCAATAATCGCCATTTTATTCCCTAGGGCAGGGATATGCAATTACCAAACCTCCAGCTGTTGCAAAACTACAAGTCCCATCATGCCTCTGCCTCTGGGTGTCATAGTTGTAGCTGTCAGAGTCTTGCCTCATGGGACTTGTAGTTCTGCAACAGCTGGAGGTCCGCTAATTGCATATCCCTGCCCTAGGGTCTCTGCTAAAATAAATATATATAATGTCTAGGGGTACCAAGTAATTTTCTAGAAAATGATACTGATTTTAACTTTGTAAGAAACAAGTGTCAGAAAAAGGTTTAGTCTTTAAAGTTAGTAAAACTTCCCTCATCTACAGACAGAAGTTCATCCCTTTGATCTAAGAACAAAAAGTTACAATGTTTATAGTTATCTACTAGGAACTGAAAAGCTTATCCGCTGAGGATGGTGCCATCTTAGCCAATATTTGGATATGGAGTTGCCATGGTTCTGCACATGTGACCAGCTATGATGCACACCATCTGAGGGATTAACGCGAAACGAAACCCATCAATTTAACAGTTTCAAAAAGCAGTTACATTCTCGACAGGTTTCGGGAATGTAACTGTCACTTTGGTTGTGCTCTCAACCAAACTGTCAAGCCATCCAATGGCTGGTGTCATAACTGATCACATGTGCAGCATCATGACAGTTGAAGATCAAACAGAGGCCAAGATGGAACCTTCCTTGGCTGAAAACAATAGGAGTGTTTAGTTCCACTTTAAAAGAGCAGTTTCATTGCAGAAATAAGCACACTGGCAACTGCATCGGTTATCACCAGTGGCACACCCTGATTGTAGAGTACATTGCACAATATTTGCAGAATGTAAATGAAAACACTTTAGAAAACAGTGCTGCCGTAGTTGAACAAAGCAGATCTTTCCAAAACCGTTACATTCAAGGTATGCTTCTAGTGATTACTATCAAAGTTGCCAGTGTGCTTATGTCAGCTCTCAACTGCTCTTTTAATAAAAAGGCTGATGCCACAGGTGATCACATGTGCATTACCACAGCAATTACAGAACTAATAGAGACTAAAGTGGAATGATCTTCAGATAAAGGATCTAAAACACTGGTGGCCCTCCAGCTGTTGCGAAACTACAATTCCCATCATGCCTCTGCCTGTGGGAGTCATGCTGGTAACTGTCAGTCTTGCAATGCCTCATAGGACTTGTAGTTTCGCAACAGCTGGAGGGCTGCCAGTTTGAGACCCCTGATCTAAAATATCCGCTTTATGGATTTAATAGCAATTTTTCAAAAAATTGTAATTTGATCTTTCCTTTAGGAAACAGTTAAATAGGTGGATTCATTCCACTTTAATGCCCGGTACACGCAATCAGAAAATCGTACGAAAAAATGCTGATTTTGGAGCGATCGTACGTTAATCGAATCGTTAGTACAGAACTTTCCATAGCCGATCAGGACAGTTCATCCGATATTATTTGACCGGACATGCACACATTTTTTATCCCGTACGATGCCAGATACCGGGCTGAGTCACATTGTGTGTGTCTATGGATGCACACAGCCTGGCTCAGGAGAGTACCAGGATGAGCGCCCCCCTCGGCACACCACTTGCTGAGGGGCATCCCGAGTAGAGGCAGAGTAGAGAGCTCCGGCCAGGGACTTCAGAAGAGGAGCTATGGGGTCGCTCTGTGCAATATCCTAGCACAGAGCAGGGAAGTATACCATGTTTTTTATTTTATATATATAAATATATATATATATATATATTATATTATATATATATATATAAAACAGAGCCTTTACAATTACTTAGGACAGCAGTCACGAATGATACATTTTGTCTGCATTACCATGGAAAGGAAATCCCTCCTATGGATGATGAATAATCAAAAAAAATGAAGGTCCAATCTCATCCAAAAAGTTTTTTGTGCAAATTCTTCCCTTATCAATCTTCAGTGAATCAAGTCCAGGGTTATATATATTCTCTCTCTGCTCAGAAACAAGAAACATTTCCTATGTTATTACTGTGAAAATGACAGAGCCGCTGTAATTTCCGATAGAAAATGTCCATTTTGCGCACATAACTCTGATTATAAAACTATTGGCAAAAACCAACATAGTGAATTTGGCAAATAATGTTCTTTCATTTAATCTTCTGTCACCTTTCAGATATTGTCACCGTCATCGTTATAATCCATTGTTTACTGATAATTGCTAGCAGTATGTCCCTTTCCATCAGCTGTAATGAAGTGCCTTCAGCCTGTAGTCACTGGCCCAATTAAAGTGAGTACATGTCCATCAATTGAAATTGCTTTTACTTCTCGAGTGCCTTTCTGTTGTTTCTTGCAGAAATCACTTGATCCATTTAACGTTTTGCAGAGGATGTCATTCAGTCACACAGTGAACAAAACTTCAAATTCTTAGAATTCTTTAGTTCTTTTTTTTTAACCCAAATTAGCATGTAAGGTTCATGATTAGGGGGGTATGCTTACCTTTTGCCCCCTCTGGTAAATACATACAGTGGAACCTCGAATTGCAAATAACGCAGTTAACGAGCGTTTCACAATGCGAGCACTGTATTTTAAAAAATCGTTACTCGGTTTGCGAGTGTTGTTTAGCAAAACGAGCACGATTCAGGCCAAAGCGTGTGCAGTACCACGTTTGGCCTCAGGTGGAGGGGGGCGCCGGAGCCGAGCGGCGTCGATCGGTTCAGAAATGCACCGAAGGGCATAGCTCGGCTGACCTCGGCAAACCTCGGGAATGGCAGTTTCCGAGGCTCTCTGGTGCCCCCCACACCTGGTCGCATGCGGTATTGCATTCCATTGAAGTCAATGCGGAACAAATTATTTTTGTTTCCATTGACTTCAATGGGGAAACTCGCTTTGATATGCGAGTACTTTGGATTATGAGCATTCTCCTGGAATGGAATATGCTCGTAATCCAAGGTTCCACTATATATATTTTTTTATTTTGCTGCAATTTCAAATGAAGACCCCTTCATGGTTTTCAGGTTTTATTGCCGTGGCAGTCTGCAAAGTAGCGCCACCTGCTGACTCTGTAAAATATGGTGTCTGGATCCCAGGGGCAGCATTGCCCACTGCACATGCTTTGGTTGATGTGCGCCACATTTATTATTACAGTTACTGATTCCTGAGCAATCACAGACCTCTGCCAATTGATGTTGCTCAAAGAAAAAGTCTGGGATCACTGAGGGATAAAAGAAACATGGGCTATCATATTAATAAAGGGATAGGGGCAGCATGGACAAAGAAGGGTGAACAAGTCAGGCATTTATTTACTTATTTATGTAGCACAGCGCTTTACATACTGTATGTTCATATGAGTCCCTGACCTCAAGAAGCTTACAATCTAAAGTCCCAATCGCACATGTATGCATACATATGCTCACTAAAGCGAAACAATCCCCAAATTATTCCACAAAATAAATAATCAATGTAAAACAAATAGTCAATACATACATAAATATACAGTAAAACCTTGGATTGCGAGCATAACTCGTTCCCGAAGCATGCTTGTATATCAAAGCAAATTTCCCCATAAGAAATAATGAAAACTCAAATGATTCATTCCACAACCATTTATTCATAAGTCCTTCAGTTTATATTTCTTATAAAAAGATTATAGCAATGTGATAGATTGTCCATCCACAAATGGCAGCCTCCACAAGGGGATTAGAAGCAAAATCCAGCAGGAGCTAGAAAGTATAAAAGAAAAGAGAGGCGGCTCTAAGTGTAGCGATATGGTTGCATTAAATGTATTCAGGCATCCGGGTTAAAGCGGCATCTGGGGACCGCCGGCTCTCACCGCTGTCAGTCTGCAATCATGACCGGGAAGACTACCCTGCAGTAGAGCCGTCTGAAAGTGAGGCTTGAACCCCGGATGCCTGCATACTTAGATGTGCCTGTTTTAATCATCAACCACGTGAGTTACTAAATGTTATACCTTCATTAAATGTAACCATATTACTACACTTAGAGGCGCCTCTCTTCTCTTTTATACTTAGTTGTGACTTGACACTACTTGTATATCAAGACATCGTTTGTATATCAAGTCAAAATCTATTGAAAATTTTTGCTTGTCTTGCAAAACACTCTCAAACCAAGTTACTCTCAAACCAAGGTTTTACTGTAGTGATAAATAAACAGTCAGGTAATCAAGGAAGCAGCTTTTACCTGAAATTCAGCTGTGCAGAAATGCATTAGTAAATATATTTATCTCCTAAATAGTGCAGCACTTCCCTGAGATTTAAATCAATGATAATGTATATAGATAAATGATGAACAACTCAAAATAATATATACTAGTGCATAGTGGTACTCAATCATCACACATATAAACTCAAAACAGTGATCAAAAAGTCCTTATTAAAAAAAAAAATCCATATAGAAGTCCCATACACCATCCAATATGCAATCCTAGACGAATATATAAATCTCTTCCAAAAAGATTATCTTCACCTTAAACCCACCACAGTGCTCTTCACCACACCTTATGCGTGTCCTCACACCTTCTCTGCAGGACCTCACTGTGCTAAAGGAGGTCAAATGAACTTTGTTAACACAGGGTCACTGCTCTTCTGGATATCGCCACACACCCCGATCATCAAATCCTCTGTTCCAAAGGTATAACATAAGGGAAGTGAGTAGTAGACAAAATAATGCAGATCGCTAATCCAGTTTTATTATATGGTTAAAATGGCACCACCTTTCAGAAGTAAACACAAGGCATATCTCATTGAACTACTGCATATCTCATAGCACTATAGCGCCCTAGCTCCGCCTAGCGTGATGATGTCACCGCCCCTCTGACGCATTGCACCCCGATCAGATTTCTCAAAGGCTCCTCTTCCTTTAGAGATTTGTGTAATCGCTAGGATTGCATGATTATTGGATGGTGTCTGGGACTTCTACATGGACTTTTCTTAGATGGACCTTTAGATCAGTATTTTGAATGTATATGTGTGATAATTGAGTACCACTATGCAATAGTATATATCATTTGGAGTTATTCACCATTTACCTATATACATTATCATTGATTAGAATTTTATGGAAGAGCTGTACTATTTAGGAGATACATACAGTCCATAGGTTCAGACACTGAGGTCAAATTAGACATGAGCCAATTAATCTACCATCATGTCTTTGGAGTGTTGGAGGAAACCAGAGTACCCAGAGGAAACCCAAGCAAGTGCAGATGTACATGCAAACCCCCTGCAGATAGTGACCCCCCCCCACACACACACAAACACACGCACACGCACACACACACCAGCATCCCTTACAAACACTTACCTACCCCCACTACATAGTTACCGTAATTATCGGCGTATAACACGCACCGGCGTATAACACGCACCCCAAGTTTAGGAGGGAATTTTAAGGAAAAAAAAACTTTTAGGAGGGAAGTTTAAGGGAAAAAAAAAACTTACATTTAAATGCCCATCATTGCAGCCTTCTCAGTGCAGCCTTGCCCCAGTGCAGCCATGCCAGTGCAGCCTTGTCAGTGCAGCCTTGTCAGTGCAGCCTTCCCCAGTGTCCATTGCAGCCTTATCCCAGTGCAGCCTTGCCCCAGTGCAGCCTTGCAGCTCGCAGTTTGAAAATGGCGCAGCTCCCCTGCGATCCTGTGATCCCCTGCGATCCTGAGCTTCAAAATCACCGACCGCGATTTGAAAATGGCGCCGCCGGCGCCGAAATACACAGAGCCGGTCCTCGGCTCTCGTTCACTTTCAGCTCCACTCGTAGTCCTGCCCGGGATGGAGTGTACTCGGCTAGGTTCGGGCGGCACTCGAGTGAAGCCGAAAGTGGCCGAGAAGAGCCGAGGACCGGCTCTGCGCATTTTGGCGCCGGCGGCGCCATTTTCAAATCAGCGTATAACCCGCGATTTTCCCCTGATTTTAAGGGAAAAAAAAGTACGTGTTATACGCCGATAAATACGGTACATAGTATGTGAGGTTGAAAAAAGACACAAGTCCATCAAGTCCAACCCATGTGTGTGATTATATGTCAGTATTACATTGTATATCCCTGTATGTTGTGGTCGTTCAGGTGCTTATCTAACAGTTTCTTGAAACTATCGATGCTCCCCGCTGAGACCATCCTTGCCATTCTTACAGTAAAAAACCCTCTACGTAGTTTAAGGTTAAACCTCTTTTCTTCCAATTTTAATGAGTGGCCATGAGTCTTGTTAAACCCCCTTCCGCGAAAAAGTTTTATCCCTATTGTGGGGTCTCAAGACTCTCTTCTCCAGAGAGAATAAGTTCAGGGCTCGCAACCTTTCCTCATAACTAAGATCCTCCAGACATTTTATTAGCTTTGTTGCCCTTCTTTGTACTCGCTCCATTCCTAGTACATCCTTCCTGAGGACTGGTGCCCAGAACTGGACAGCATACTCTAGGTGCGGCCGGACCAGAGTCTTGTAGAGCGGGAGAATTATCATTTTATCTCTGAAATGTATCCCTTTTTTAATGCATGCCAATATTCTGTTTGCTTTGTTAGCAGCAGCTTGGATGCCATTGCTGAGCCTATCATCTACTAGGACCCCCAGGTCCTTTTCCATCCTAGATCCCCACTACTTTTAGAGCTTCACTGTACAGTCTGCTTGAAGCTAAAGAACCTCCTCGGAAAATGTGTCCTGGCTGGGCCACACACAAACACAGAATAATCCCTTTTCATTTCTATGGAAAGGCCACCATTATTGGTCCCAATAGTGAATGATCTTTTATCCCAATGGCGAATGTCTTCTTCATAATGAGACTTTTCAACTCCCAGTGGGCCGTACTTAAATATCTATGAGGATCAGGGGCAGTATGTTCATAATAGGATTTCAATGCTGGAATTATTATAAAATTCCACGTCAGTTTATTAGGGTGAAAGAAACTATAGCCGTGCTTCCAGGTCTCTCCCCTCTTCTTCACTGGACCAGCAGTTTACAGCAAACTGTGTGGCCTTTTTCTGTAGGCCGTAATGCAGAAGCTGTGTACATGCAAGCCTACAACAAGGAGGAAGCATCTCCTTGGGGTCTACAGTGATCCCCTGTGCATGCAAATTAAGTGCGGCACTCCGGCTCAGAGAAGAGTTTGAAGGTGAAGGCCAACTGAGGAGGACACCAACTAATTAGAGGTATGTACTGAGCTATAGTATATGTATGGGATGGGGAGGGGGGAGGACTGTTAACCCAACACGGAAGTTATGCTTTAACATTCTTCTTCTTCTAGGTAGATTTGGAAATTCCGGATTTTGGAAATTCTGACCGTGTGTAGGCTTCATCTGACATTTTCCATCGGAATTTCCGTCACACAAAATTTGAGATCTGCATCTCAAATTTTCCGACAACAAAATCCGTTGTCGTAAATTCCGATCGTGTGTACACAATTCCATTGCACAAAGTTCCACACATGCTCGAAATCAAGCAGAAGAGCCAAACTGGCAACTTCCCCTTTCTCGGCTCGTCGTACGTGTTGTACGTCACCATATTCTTCACGTTTGGAATTTCCGACAAGATTTGTGTGACCGTGTGTATGCAAGACAAGTTTAAGCCAACATCCGTCAGAAAAAATCAATACATTTTGTTGTCGGAATGTCTGATCTTCTGTACGGGGCATTAGGCCTCATTCACACCCATGAGTTCCAGGAACGCGTGCTAAGTGGTTAGCACAGCCGTCTAGCAGCAGAACTGCAATCTGCCTATGTAAACAAGGTAGATTGCCGTTCTGACAGGAGGGGAGGCATGGATCCTGTGCCTCCTAAAAACAGGGACTAGGATCCCTGTCTTTGTCTAGTAAAAGCACCTTCCACAGTTTAGAAAAACACTAGTCAGGCATGCAGTTAACCCTTTGATCGCCCCTGATGTTAACCCTTTCCCAGCCAGTGTCAATAGTACAGTGACAGTGTATATTTTTTAGCACTGATCACTGTGTTAGTGTCACTGGTCCCCAAAAAGTGTCAAAAGTTTTAGTCACTGTCAGAATGTCTGCCGCAATATTGCAATCCCACTATAAGTCGCTGATAGCCGCCATTACTAGTAAAAAATAAATAGGTAAAAATATCCCATAGTTTGTGTAAATTTTGCACAAAACAATCAATATATGCTTATTAGGCTTTGTTTTACTAAAAATATGTAGAAAAATACATATTGGCCTAAATTGATTAAGAAATTAGATTTTTTAAATTTTATCATTGAATATGTTTTATAGCAGAAAGTAAAAAAAACTTTTTTTCTTGTTTATAGCGCAAAAAATAAAAAACGCAGAGGTGATCAATACAACCTAAAGAAAGTTCTATTTGTGTGAAAAACAGAAAATATAATTTTATTTGGGTACAGTTTTGCACAACTACGCAATTGTCAGTTAAAATAACGCAGTGCCGTATCGCAAAAAATGGCCTGGTCAGGAAGGGGGGGGGTAATCTTCCAGAGATTATGGGGTTAAGAATATAAATTTGAAAATATTTTTTAAACCAGAGTTTAGTGTCACTTTCAGTGTGTTTTTTTTTTAATGCACGCAGGTTAAGTACCTCAATTTGACTCAGTATCAGTCTTTTGTGCTCCCAGTACAGCAGAGCTCGGACTGGGGGAGCTAGAAGCAGGACATGGAGCCAATCAACTGTGCTGCACTGAAAGAAGGCCAAAAAGAGAAAACCTGTAACTTTTACTGAATTGCAGCAGAGAAAAATCAGGTCTCCTTCCCTGACAGACAGAACTGTGTAGCCTGGCAGAGATGTGCAATCTGAGGTAAAAGACCTCCCTTATGTTTCCTCTGTCAACTTATCTGCTTTTCTGGAGTTCAGCTTTAATATGCAAATATACACTATATTATCAAACGTATTGGGACGCCTGCCTTTACACACACATGAACTTTAATGGCATCCCAGTCTTAGTCCGTAGGGTTCAATATTGAGTTGGCCCACCCTTTGCAGCTATAACAACTTCTACTCTTCTGGGAAGGCTATCCACAAGGTTTAGGAGTGTGTCTATGGGAATGTTTAACCATTCTTTCAGAAGCGCATTTGTGAAGTCAGGCACTGATGTTGGACGAGAAGGCCTGGCTTGCAGTCTTCGCTCTAATTTATCCCAAAGATGTTCTTTCAGGTTGAGGTCAGGACTATGTGCAGGCCAGTCAAGTTCCTCCACTTCAAATTCACTCATCCATGTCTTTATGGACCTTGCTTTGTGCACTGATGCAGTCATGTTGGAACAGGAAAGGGCCATCCACAAACTGTTCCCACAAAGTTGGGAGCATGAAATGGTTCAAAATGTCTTGGTATGCTGACGCTTTAAGAGCTCCCTTCACTAAAACTAAGGGGCCAAGCCCAACCCCTGAACAACAACCCCACACCATAATCCCCCCTCCACCAAATGATTTGGAGGGGTGGCCCAATACTTTAGGCAATATAGTGTGGATCAGTGATTTTGGGGTGGAGGAACTTGACTGGCCTGCACAGAGTTCTGTCCTCAACCTGATAGAACACCTTTGAGATAATATGAAGCAGAGACTGCGATCCAGGCCTTCTTGCCCACATCAGTGCCTGACCACACAAATGCTCTTCTGGAAGAATGGTCAAAAATTCCCATAGACACCCTCCTAAACCTTGTGGACAGCCTTCCCAGAAGTGTTGAAGCTGTTATAGCTGCAAAGGGTGGGCCAACTCAATATTGAACCCTACGACTAAGACTGAGATGCCATTAAAGTCCATGTGCGTGTAAAGGAATGGTGTCCTAATACTTTTGACAATATAGTGTATATTTGATGCTTGGTCCACTTTGATAAACACTATAATATATTTTTAATTCTGCATCCAATACTGCGTTATATTTTTTGTATTCTGATTTTGAGCTTTTGCCTTGCGTCCTACTCTCTGGATTGGGCCCTTTTGACGAGCCACTGAAGTTTTTCTGTAGGCTCTAAAGGCCTCTTTGGCGGTTACGAGGTTAACAAAGCCATTTCAACAATGGATTTTATTGCGAATAAGAAAGCAGGGCACGAAAGCTCATCTTTCTGGGAAGTGGCACTTTAACATCTGAAAGCAGCAGAGATAAGGAAGGTATTACTCTGGGCACTATATGAGGAAGGAGCGGGAATTGGAGGGCAGTGCCTGGATGCAGAACACAAACTGCATAATACGCTTATTGGCAGCCATCTCTCTAATGCCATGAAAAGTAAAGCGTAAGTAATGTAAACAAAGCAGCAGGTATCTCTGAGCTGCCACTGTGTTAAAAGAGTCATGAGAAAAACATTAGGCTATAGAGGAGAATCAGAGAAGAAAAAAGCCAATAATGCGCCTCTTCTCTTTATTTCTTCCCAGCGAGAAACATTTACAATTCTTTTAGCATCTTGTGACTCGCTTTAATTATTCTGTTTCTGTTATATAGCTCTTTATTCTACCTTGTGTGTTAATGTTCTGGTTTCTTACAGCTAGTTCTGAAATAATGCCTTTCCAGAATTCACTGTGAGCTTAGCAAGCCACTTTGGACTTATCTTTAGGTCCGAGAGGCAGAGGCGTCGCTAGGGGGTGGCTATTGAGGCTATAGCCCCAAATATGGGGCCCATAGCCCCGAGTCTCTAGGCAGGGGTCGGCAACTGGTCCGCCACCGCTGAATGCGGGCCCCGCCCATGGACATTATCACAGGGCTGGATGGGGTGCAGGGGACAGTGGACACTACAGTGGGGGTGCAATGCTGGGCACTGGTGAGACTGCATAAATGGGCACAGATGAGCCCTGCATTCTATATGTAGCCAACTCCTGAGCCCTGGGGCTCTCTGGGGACCCTGATGTAAGGAAGGGGCTCTCCGGGGACCCTGATGTAAGGGGGCTCTGGGGACCCTGATGTAAGTAGGGAGGCTTTCTGGGGACCCTGATGTAAGGGGGGGCTCTCTGGGGACCCTGATGTAAGAGGGGGCTCTCTGGGGACCCTGATGTAAGGGGGGGCTCTTTGGGGACCCTGATGTAATGGGGGGGCCTTTAGGGACCCTGATGTAAGTAGGGGGCTCTCTAGGGACCCTGATGTAAGGGGGGCTTTGGGGACCTTGATATAAGTGGGGGGCCCTCTGGGGACACAGATGTAAGGGGGAATCTGCACTCAGATATGTAACTATATTATATACTGCATATATATATATTTATTTATATATATATATATATATATATATATATATATATATATATATATATATATATATATATGCACACACAAGTATAATTTTACATGTGTATGCCCACCCAAGGGTATGACTTTCTTTACTTCGCTGCTATGGGCTCTAGCCCCGGATCTTTTCTAGACCTAGCAACGCCCCTGCCGAGAGGTGTCCCGGCTCACCTATCCGACAGCCCATTTCCGGTACCTCCCCTCCACTCCAGCGCTGAAGCCTCCTAATATTTGACACTTCTGTGAGTGTCAGACGCCTGTGCCCCCCGGCCACATGCTGGGACCTTCCTCTGACCCCTACGCCACTGCAGGACTCAGCACTGACTTAGGGTGGGAGGAAGGACCCCTCCAGCAAGTTGCTTTTCAAATGGCCCCATAAGTTTAACATTTATGCTCTAGTCCTTCTGCCTTCTTTTTCCATTTTTTAAATTTTGTGTTTATTTTTTTTTATACATTTTTTAGTGTTACCTAGTTAGTCAGGGTTAAAAAAGACACAAGTTCATCTAGTTCAACCTATAGCACATGTGTCAAACACAAGGCCCACAGGCCGAATGTGGCCCTCCAGGCCATATCCCCCTCATCCCTGCCACCACCTTGTCTCCGTAGAGAGGAGGACACAATTCCTCCACCAGATTCTGTGCTTCTCTGTACAGCCACAGAAAGGCACGTCTCTACACCCCTGCACCCCCCGTCCCCCGTCTCAGCAGTCGGCAGCAGAGAGGAGGACAGAACTACAAATCCTGCACCTCTCTTTGCAGCTACAGCACAGCCTCCTCTCCAACTCCCCTGGTCTCAGCATTCAGCAGACTCCAACAGCAGACTCCAGCCCTCCTCTGGTCCTCCTCCAGACCCTGCAATTTATGATTCCCAGCTGCACCCCAAGATTCTTCCTGGCAGCAGCATAAGGTAAGGGGGGTGCACTGTGATGTAAGGGAGGGTGGGAGGCTCTTGACATCTAATGTAACCGGGGGTGGGGGGTTGCTGTGGACATCTGCTGATAATTAATATGAGAATAATACAATTCTGTTCCAGTTGAAAGGTGGGTCACCCACCACTGGTATCATCCACAAGAAACTTTATTGGAGAATGCTCAGACAGAACACCATGGCAGAACCCTGTTCTGTATGAGAAGTCTCCAATAGAGCTTCATGGGGATGATACCAGCTATGTGTGACCCTCTTTTCAGTCCTTTCAGACTTCCATCATCTGCTACAGGAGTGTGAGAGGGGTCCATGCCGGGCTTCCACTTTATGAAGAGTTGCACTATTTTCACAATTGATTCTTTGTTGATCTTTATGATGGACAATTATGTTTGATTTTGTTAAGGACCATATGAACATTGTTTATTGTTCTTTTGCGCTACTGTGATTTGTGTAGTTTAACACTACATTGTTTTTCACCTTTTGCTTTGTTATTTGCATTTTAAGTAGCAGCACATATATTTATATTTATATCTATATTTATATTTAGTTCAATAGGGTAGTGCTTATATGAGAGTCTTTCAGTGCTACACGGGTGACTGCATTAAGTAACAATGATGCCTGCCCTTTCCGCCCCCGCGCTTCACGCATGGAAGCCATACGATCGGTTCCCACAATGAAAAGCAATATATGAATGAAGAATGGGTGGATGAATGAAAGGTCTGCCTCCTCCAATCACAGAATGCTTTTCATTGTGGGTCTGGATAGCGTCGTTTCTATAAATGGAGCATGGAGCACGGGGCAGAATGGGTGGGCATAGTCGGCACTGTCACAGCTGCAGCCACTTACATTAACCCATTATATTAGCTTGTATTATTCAGCTGAACACAGAAGTCACCAGCATACAAGACACTCTTTATTCATGGTAAGTACTGTCCCTGGTGCTGATTTTTTTTTTCTTTTAGCTTTCTAAACTTCAGTTTTAAAGAGCCCATCCCTCTAGCACAGCCATTCTCGACCAGGGTTCCTCCAGAGGTGGCTGGGGGTTCCTTGAGCTGTGGCTGATTTACCTCCTGTTTGATGGTGCCTACATAGTTCTGAGCCAATGCCACTTGGAGGAGCCAGTGGTATGACACCAATGATCTTTATAGCTCTCTGTAAGGGGGCTATTCTTACACTGACCACCAAAGTAAAGGGCATTGTTCCCACTGACCCCCAATGAATGGGTTTTATCAGGGGTTCCCCAAGGCCTGAAAATAATTTTAAGGGTTCCCCTGGGGTAAAAAGGTTGAGAAAGGCTGCTCTAACACATCAAAGCCTTTTCTAGAAAGGGTGTATTCATGCACAGATCATAAACCCAACCTTCTGAATGATAATAGGCAGTAGAGGGAACACAATGATTTCATTTGTTAACAATTATATGAGCGCCCTGTCCCCTTTTTCTAGATACCGCTCACTATGCTCCATCCAGGACTGTATTTGCACTCAACTTTCAAGATAAACTGTGATTCCTCCGTTATCATAATGTAAATGACAGCAATTTATTTTTAAAACACAGTGGTGTAGTGGATAGCACTCTCGCCTAGCAGAAAGAAGGGTCACTGGTTCGAATCCCAACCACGGCACTACCTGCCTGGAGTTTGCATGTTCTCCCTGTGCCTGTGTGGGTTTCCTCCGGGTACTCCGGTTTCCTCCCACATTCCAAAGACATGCTGGTAGGTTAATTGGATCCTGTCTAAATTGTCCCTAGTATGTATGAATGTGAGTTAGGGGCCTTAGATTGTAAGCTTCTGAGGATTATGTGAATGTACAATGTATATCTAAAGCGCTGCGTAAATTGACAGCGCTATATAAGTAACTGAAAAAAAATAAAACAAAAAGTTTTTTTATTTTTGTTTTAAATCATTGCTTCCATCATAAATTGAAAAAAAACAAAGAGGTTTGTTTCTTTTTTTACAAATAGTAGAAGGAGCATACAAATATTTCATTTTGCCCTGCAGCAAACCATACTTCCAAGGTAATTGGTTTCTAGCAGACAGTGAACCAAATAACAGATTTATTTTTTATGTGATGGGCATGCATGCTGAGTAACGTGGTCACATTTCAGGTATTTACAAAAAAAAAAAAACAATACTCCTTATGACAGTGTCTTCATCCTTATTTCTCTCCGGGAGGACAGGCCCATCATTGTTCAAGAATCATCCATTTCCCTTCCTAGACTGAGATTTGGGCTTAGGGCTGGTTCACACCACAATTTCTGCATTTTGGATGTTTTTCTGCATGTGTGTTTTTGGAGTGTTTTTTCCCATTTTTTCCCCCTTAGGACATGTGCGTTCTGGGGTGGTTACCACATTCCAGATGCGTTCCATACAGAAAAAAATGCAGCATGTTCTACTTTTTTTGACTGCACTGGAATGCCTTGCACTGCACTGGTGTGAGCTAGGGCCAATGGAATCTATATTAAACACTGTCCATGTGTTTTGGTGCAGAATAAAAATGCACTGGACTGCATCTGGTATGAACCGGCCCGGTGCAGGTCTTGGCTGTTTTCACAAATGTCTGACACAGTTCAGCCCTTACTTGATGCCTCTCGCCTTGTGACTTGTTACAAAGTTACAATGCTGCAGTTTGGTCACTAGATAGAAGGAGATTGTGAAAATGCTTTCTCCTGCCTGCAGCAGACTGAAAACCTAATATCAGCCTAGGCACTTCACTGTAAGGTCTGTTTTGTGGAATTATACTGATACTGTATACTGTGATGTCAGGAATGTATTCATGTAGACTTGTAAAGTTACTGAAAGATCTAATTTAACCACTTAAGGACTGAGCCTCTTTCTGAGATGTGTTGTTTACAAGTTAAAAACAGTTTTTTTTTGCTAGAAAATTACTTAGAACAAAAACATTATATTTTTTTTTTCTAGCACCCTAGAGAATAAAATGGCAGTTGTTGCAATACTTTCTGTCACACTGTATTTGCGCAGCGGTCTTACAAGAGCACTTTTTTTTTTGGAAAAAATACACTTTTTTTTAAAAAAATAAGACAACAGTAAAGTTAGCCCAATTTTTTTTTTTATATTGTGAAATATATTGTTACGCCGAGTAAATTGATACCCAACATGTCACACTTCAAAATTGCGCCTGCTCGTGGAATGGCGACAAGCTTTTACCCTTTAAAATCTCCATAGGCAACATTAAAAAATTCTACAGGTTGCATATTTTGAGTTACCGAGGAGGTCTAAGACTAGAATTATTGCTCTCGCTCTACTGATCGCGGCGATACGTCACATGTGTGGTTTGAAAAATGTTTTCCTATGCGGGCGCTACTCACGTATGCGTTCGCTTCTGTATGCGAGCTCGGCGGGATGGGGCGCGTTTAAATTTTTTTTTATTATTATTACTTATTTTACCTTTTATTTTTTGTAAACATCCCTTGTAATAGAAAAAAAGCGACGGGTCCTCTTTAATATGAGATCTGGTGTCAAAAAGACCTCAGATCTCATATTTACACTAAAATGCAATAAAAAAATTAAAAAAGTTTTGTCATTTCAAATTTTAAAAAAAAAATAGCCCTTTAAGAACTATGGGGGAAAGTGATGTTTTGACATTGCTTCTGTCCTGCAATGACATGGAGACAGGTGGGGGCCATCTTCCCCTCACTCGTCTCCATGTCAGGCTAGGGAGAGGATCCGATCGCCTCCGCCGCTACCGACAGCTCCAGTAAGCGGCGGAGAGCACCGAAGCGTGGCGGGATTGGGGGGGCCCCTCTCCCGCCGCCGTTAAAGTGATCTCACGGTGGATCCGCCACAGAGACCACTTTTTTCTTGAAGCGGACCGCCCGCTGAAGAAAAGAATACCGGGGTTATGGCAGGTAGCTGCTGGCATAACAACAATATTCCTCTTCAAAGTACCGACGTATAACGACGGTGGGCGGTCCGGAAGTGGTTAAAGTAGAAGTCCACCTTAAGGTTGGGTTCACACTTATGCAAATTAGAGGTGGGTTTCCCCACATCCAATTCACATGACAGGAGACTATGGCCGGCTCTCAATGGAGCCGGTTCACACACCTCTGGGGGAAACCATGATCCGCACTGGAAAAGGGTCCTGTGCGTCTTGGGCTCCATTTCAGGTCCGTATGCAGGCAAGAATTTGGACCTGATTCGCCCATGAAACGGAAAACAGGGACACACCGGACCCCTGCTGTGAGCCGCAGATAGTGTGAACCCGATCTAAAACTAAAATCTCTAAATTTACAGGCATCCATGATCTAAGACTAACCTATCTAGCCCTGTAAATAAGAAATCTTGATACATACCCTTTCTGAAGTCTATCCGATCCCACGTTGAGCTGTCAGTGGCGGCTTCGCTGTGGAGAAGGGAGCAGAGGAGGCAGCCGATGACGGAAGTCCCATACTAAGTCTATGGGTGACGTCACTATCTATTCATTTAACAGCCGCAGTCGGTTGTCCCCCCTGCAGAGCTTCCGCGGCTTGAGACCGGACTACATCGGCTTGAAAAAAAGGTATGTACCGTATACAGATTTTTTCTCTACAGGGCTAGATAGGTTAGTGTTAGATTGTGGGTGCCTTTAGATTTTAGAGATTTGGGGAGATTTTAGTGTTAGGGTGGAAAAAGTTAGTATTCACATTGACATTCCTCATCAGTGCAAGATATAGAAAATGTAATGTCTGTGAAGTAGGGCTTGAGAAGTAACAAGCACCCAAAATGAAAAAAAAAAATGTCATCCACATCCCTCAAATATCCACCATGCTGAGTGCAGGAGGCCATAAGGCAGTGATGGTGAACCTTGGCACCCCAGATGTTTTGGAACTACATTTCCCATGATGCTCAATTACACTGCAGAGTGTATGAGCATCATGGGAAATTCCAAAACATCTGGGGTGCCAAGGTTCGCCATCACTGCCATAAGGTTACAACCATGTGCATTGCGGATTCACATAGAGAATGCTGTATAATGTGGAGGTTTTGTTGTCTGATAGGAAACGCAACTAAAGAAGACATCTCATGCATCAAATGGATGACTCAGAGTTATATAGACTTATTGCAGCATCGAGAACATTCACGGATCTATAAACAAAACTATCTGGTAGCGATGAATACCTTGCAGCTAAATTCTGCTGATTAAATTGGTGTTAGTGAAAATCTACATTTTAATTTGAAAACCAATTAGTGGGAACGAGGATTTTCAACCAAAATAATTAAGGCACTCATTGGTTATTATCTCTAAACTGTGAGTGAGAAACACTTATTTAAAGGTGAAACAGGTATACTTGAAGAAAAGTTATAGGTGAAACAGAGCAACAGAATTTCTCCCCGATGGCGATGGGATTATACCACTCACAGCTTCCCTGTGTGATAATGAGAGCCTGTGCCACTAGGTGGCGCTCATTGTCACCACCTAGGTCAGTGATGGCGAACCTTGGCACCCCAGATGTTTTGGAACTACATTTCCCATGATGCTCATACACTCTGCAGTGTAATTGAGCATCATGGGAAATGTAGTTCCAAAACATCTGGGGTGCCAAGGTTCGCCATCACTGACCTAGGTCCTAGGAGACCAGAAATTGCCAACTGCAATCTACTCGAGGTAAATATAAAAGACACCACGCATGTAGTTGCAAATTGCTTTAACCACTTGCCTACGGGGCACTTTCACCCCCTTCCTGCCCAGGCCAATTTTCAGCTTTCAGCTATGTCGCACTTTAAATGACAATTGCGTGGTCATGCAACACTGTACCCAAACAACATTTTTATCATTTGTTTTTCACACAAATAGAGCTTTCTTTTGGTGGTATTTAATCACCACTGGGGTTTTTACTTTTTGCTAAAGAAACGAAAAAAGAGCGAAAAAAACAAAAAACAAAACCTTTTTCATAGTTTGCTTTCAAATTTTGCAAAGAGGTAATTTTTCTCTTCCACTGATGGGCACTGATGAGGCAGCACTGGTGGGCACTGATGAGGAGGCATTGATGAGGCTGCACCAATAGGCAGCACTCATGGGCACTGATAGGCCGAACTGATAGGTGGCACTGATGGGCACTAGTAGGCGGCACTAATAGGTTACACTGATGAGGAGGCACTGATGGGCACTGATTGGCAGCACTGGTAGGCACTGATTGGCAGCACTGGTGGGCACAGATTTGCAGCACTGGTGGGCACTGGTGGGACTGAACTGATAATCAGTGCCCTGTATACCAGTGTAGATGGCCCTTTTAGAGAAGCCGGTTATTGGCTCTCTGCTCCTCTCCTCATGCTGTCAGCATGAGGAAAAGAATGGCAATAACCGGCATCTGTTTACCTCCATGATAAGCTGTGATTGGACACATCTGATCTCGTGGTAAAGAGCAGCTGATTGGCTTTTTGCCTCAATCTGTGATGAGCAGTGCCTGGAGGACACTACAATCACAGAGCGCGCAGCCTGCGACCAGCAACGGGACTCCGTGATATGACGGTGTTTCAGAACTAGTCGACCACGCTGTCTGTGGCTGTCATTCGGCTATAGCGTGGTCATTAAGTCATTAAAATAATTAAATGTATTTATTCATACAGATAGTATAATTACCTGAATCCCTCCTGATATCAGTCTTCTGTCATCCCATTTACAGAAGCACTGAGACTGGAAGAGATAGAACTAGCATTCATTAAGAGTCAGACTCTACTGCATGCACTGGTGTGGACAGGGGGAGAGATCAGAGTGAGTGGAGTTGATGACTTTGGGGAATTCATAAAGACTGTTTAAATTGGAGTTCCACCCACTTTTACAACTCTTCAGCATCCCTCACTAAACTGCGCACTGCAAATTGGATATTTTTAATTTTTTTTTTCTCAGCACCTACTGTATATCTGCTGTATTCATTTTTCACTTCCTCCTCCCTAGCCGTGGCTCATCGCATCATTTCCTGTTTGCAATGCCTTCTGGGAAGGGGCGGCAACTTCCTCTGACACTGCTGTTGCTATGGAAACCCTGACCTGAAACCTATTACACTGCTTGTGCTGCACTGAGCATGTGCGAGGTCTGCAAGGATGAGATCCAGGAAGAAATACAGTCTGGCTTCAGATGCCCACACTTAAGATGGCCACGGCCTGCTGTAAGTTTATAAAATAACAAACTACTGCTATAAACGAACAAAGCAGACCTTAGTTTACAGACTAACTTTACTAGACTACATTAAGCTTGTGTATTATATGGGTATTTTTATTTAAAAAGTATAATTTTGGCCGGAACACCACTTTAAGACACTATTTAGAACTCTGACATGCCTCCATGTCTCAAATGTAGGGGCAGGTGACAAGTTCATGTACCTGATGTAAACATGGATGTGCACTGCAGGCACTCTAAGTACAGCTGAGCTTCCTCCTGCCAATCCAGCTGTCACACAGACAGCGCAGCGGTGTGGAATTTTAAAGCTGAGTGAGCCGCTACTTAGCTAGCCTTATGGGGATTCACAGGCACTAGTTCCCCAATGTGTCTGCTCCCCTTGTGATTGACAGCAGGCAGTGGGCGGATTCTTAGCCAATACACAGCCTGCTACTGACTATAACATCTGCCCACTCTCTGCTGTTAATCACAGAAGAGCGGACCTTATGTGAAACTAGTGTCTCAGCTTCCTCATCAGAATCCGCCCACTGACAGCATCAATAGTTGCTAGGAGGCTGTCAGCTGTGAAGCTGACAGTGCCCTAAATAACCAGTGACAGGTGGGGAGGCAGTAGCAGTGGCAAAAAAGCGGTCTGCTACACAGCGTAAAGAGACAGGCACTCTGCCTGTCTCTATATACAAACTGAGAGTTATCCTAATTACTTACAGTTTTGTTACTTGAATCTGCCGCATGTGTTGATACACCTCTCCTCCACTGCTCCCCCCCATTGAAAACAATAGGGCAGCGCTGCTATTCCGCCGAAAAGCACCGCTGCAGCGGCATTTTGCGGGCGGATTTAACCCCTTTCGGCCGCTAGGGTTAAAAACTACGGTAAATTGGTGCTAAAAATGGCGCCGCTTTACCAATGACGCCCCGGGGCGGCTCAGTGTGAAAGGGGTTCAAAGCTATTTGCTACTACAGCCAGCTGTAAACTCCACCTGTGGCTCTACCGGCGTGCGAAAATACGGTTTTTTACACTAGATATATTTCATATGTGAAGATGTCTGTGTGTAGCCAAACAGAGACAGAGGTGTTACCCTCCTGGCTCTGTCTTGAAAAATATGAATCCCCAATATTGCTGGACATAGGAACAATCTTGCTGCAGATTAAATACTTTAAGACCAGGCCTTTTTCTGACATTTGTTGTTTAAAAGAAAATTACTTAGAACCCCCAAACATTACAGTCAGGTCCATAAATATTGGGACATTGACACAATTCTAATCTTTTTGGCTCTATACATCACCACAATGGATCTGAAATGAAACAAGCAAAATGAGCTTTAACTGCAGACTTTCAGCTTTAATTTGAGGGTATTTACATCCAAATCAGGTGAACGGTGTAGGAATTACAACAGTTTGTATATGTGCCTCCCACTGTTTAAGGGACCAAAAGTAATGGGACAGAATAACAATCATCCATCAAACTTTCACTTTTTAATACTTGGTTGCAAATCCTTTGCAGTCAATTACAGCCTGAAGTCTGGAACGCATAGACATCACCAGACGCTGGGTTTCATCCCTGGTGATGCTCTGCCAGGCCTCTACTGCAACTGTCTTCAGTTCCTGCTTGTTTTTGGGGCATTTTCCCTTCAGTTTTGTCTTCAGCAAGTGAAATGCATGCTCAATCGGATTCAGGTCAGGTGATTGACTTGGCCATTGCATAACATTCCACTTCTTTCCCTTAAAAAACTCTTTGGTTGCTTTCGCAGTATGCTTCGGGTCATTGTCAATCTGCACTGTGAAGCACCATCCAATGAGTTCTGATGCATTTTGCTGACTATGAGCAGAAAATATTGCCTGAAACACTTTAGAATTCATTCTGCTGCTTTTGTCAGCAGTAACATCATCAATAAATACAAGAGAACCAGTTCCATTGGCAGCCATACATGCCCACGCCATGACACTACCACCACCATACTTCACTGATGAGGTGGTATGCTTTGGATCATGAGCAGTTCCTTTCCTTCTCCATACTCTTCTCTTCCCATCACTCCGGTACAAGTTGATCTTGGTCTCATCTGTCCATAGGATGTTGTTCCAGAGCTGTGAAGGCTTTTTTAGATGTTGTTTTGCAAACTCTAATCTGGCCTTCCTGTTTTTGAGGCTCACCAATGGTTTACATCTTGTGGTGAACCCTCTGTATTCACTCTGGTGAAGTCTTCTCTTGATTGTTGACTTTGACACACATACACCTACCTCCTGGAGAGTGTTCTAGATCTGACTAACTGTTGTGAAGGGTGTTTTCTTCACCAGGGAAAGAATTTTTCAGTCATCCATCACAGTTGTTTTCCATGGTCTTCCGGGTCTTTTGGTGTTGCTGAGCTCAGCGGTGCAGTCTTTCTTTTTAAGGATGTTCCAAACAGTTGATTTGGCCACACCTAATGTTTTTGCTATCTCTCTGATGGGCTTGTTTTGTTTTTTTAGCCTAATGATGGCTTGCTTCACTGATAGTGACAACTCTTTGGATCTCATATTGAGAGTTGACAGCAACAGATTCCAAATGCAAATAGCACACTTGAAATGAAGTCTGGACCTTTTTATCTGCTCCTTGTGAATAGGATAATGAGGGAATAACACACACCTGGCCATGGAAAAGCTAAGCAGCCAATTGTCCGATTACTTTTGGTCCCTTAAAAAGTGGGAGGCACATATACAAACTGTTGTAATTCCTACACCATTCACCTGATTTGGATGTAAATACCCTCAAATTAAAGCTGAAAGTCTGCAGTTAAAGCACATCTTGTTCGTTTCATTTCAAATCCATTGTGGTGGTGTATAGAGCCAAAAAGATTAGAATTGTTTCGATGTCCCAATATTTATGGACCTGACTGTTTATATTTTTTTTACCAGAGACCTAGAGAATAAAATGGTGGTCATTGCAATATTTTATGTCACACTGTATTTGCGCAGCAGTCTTTTAAACATTTTTTTTTATAAAATACACTTTAATGAATTAAAAAAAAACAACATATCATGCTTTAAAACTGCACACGCTCATGCAATGGCGACAAACTACGGTACTTAAAAATCTCCATAGGTGATGCTTTAAAATTTTTTACAGGCTACCTGCTTAGAGTTGCAGATTGCTCTAACGATCGCAGCGATACCTCACATGTGTGGTTTGAACACCGTTTACATATGCGGGCGCAACTTACGTACGCGTTCACTTCTGCACGCAAGCTCGCAGGGATGGAGTGCTTTTAAAAAAAAATGTATTATTAACCTTTTTATTTTGACACTGTTCCTTTATTTTTTTATGTAAACATCCCTTGTAACAGAAATAAGCATGACAGGTCTTCTTTATTGAGAGATCTCTAATTTACCTTTAAAAGCAAAAAAATAAAAATGTTGTTTTGACTTTAAGGCCCCTTTCCCACGATTTGGGACTGCAAAGTAGCATGACAAGTCGTTCCCCATGATTTCCAATGACAACCATTCATATTAGTACGACTTCAAGTAGTGCCGACTTCAAAGTAGTCCCTGCACTAATTGGGTCCGACTTTGATCCTATTTCAGCCCATTGAATATCACTGAAGTAGGATCAAAGTCGGATCGCCGTATTGACTGATTGGACTTTGGCATGCGACTTGTGCTCTCATGATATTGAAGGGGAACTCCACGCTAAATTAAAAAAAAAAATGGCATGGGTTCCCCCTCCAAGAGCATACCAGGCCCTTCAGTCTGGTATGGATTTTAAAGGGGAACCCCCACGGCGACAAAACGGCATAGGGGTCCCCCCTAAAATACATACCAGACCCTTATCTGAGCACACAGCCCGGCAGGTCAGAAAAGAGAGTGGGGGGCAAGCGAGCGCCCCCTCCCTCCTGAACTGTACCAGGCCACATACCCTCAACATGGGGGGGTGGGTGCCTGGAGGCAGGGGGGCCCTACGCCCCCCCACCCCAAAGCACCTTGTCCCCATGTTGATGAGGGCAAGGGCCTCTTCCTGACAACCCTGGCCATTGGTTGTCGGGGTCTGCGGGCGGGGGGCTTATCGGAATCTGGAAGCCCCCTTTAACAAGGGGGCCCCCAGATCCCGGCCCCCCACCCTATGTGAATGAGTATCAGGTACATTGTACAGCTACCCATTCACTTAAATAAAGTGTCAAAAATAAAACACATTACACATGTTTTTAAAGTAATTTATTAGGCAATTCCGGGGTCTCTTCCGACTTCTTCTCCCCTCTCCGGCTCTTCTGCCTCCTCCACTGATGTCTTCTAGCCCTCTCCGATTCTTCTCCCTCTGTCTGCTGTCTTCTGCCAGGTCTTCTCCGCTATCTTCTCACTCTTTTGCTGGGTCTTTTGCTGGGTCCTCTCTGCTGAGAAGCAGAGAAGACAGCGGAGAAGACCCAGCAAAAGAGCGAGAAGATAGCAGAGAAGACCTGGCAGAAGACGGCGGACAGAGGGGAGAACAAGTCGGAAGAGACCCTGGAGCTGCCTAATAAATTACTTTAAAAACGTGTACTGTGTTTTATTTTTGACACTTTTTTTATGAGACTGGGTAAGGGTACCATGTACCCGATACTCATTCACATGGGGTGGGGGGGGGTCCCTTGTTAAAGGGGGCCCCCAGATATAGGTCTGGTATGGATTTTGGGAGAAGGGTCTGATATGGATTTTGGGGGGAACCCCCATGGTGAAAAAACAGTGGGGGGGTTTCCCTAAAATCAATGCCAGACCGAAGGACCTGGTATGCTCTTGGGAGGGGGGACCCATGCAGGTTTTTTTTATTTACATTGTGCGTGGAGTTCCCCCTAGAGATTCATACCAGACAGTGCCTAGTATTGTTGGGGATCAAAGTCAGATACCTGTTCATTGAAGTCGGACTTCAAATTGCAGGGCAAAGTCGCATCCACAGTCGTACGACTGTCTTGTCAAAATGGAGGCCGCAAAATCGCAGCAAGATCACACAACTTTGAAGTCGCACAAGTGTGAAAGGGAACAAAGAAAAAAAAAGTTGTCTGGGAACCAGAAGTGATGTCAGAGGTCGCTCTTGTCCTCTAAGGACATAGAGGTCGCTCTTGTCCTCTAAGGACATAGAGCCAAGTGAGGGCCATCTTACCCTCACTTGATTTCCTGCCCAGCCACAGATCGGACCAGATCACTTCCAGGTTTACAAATGACTCTGGTAAACCCGGAAGACAACAGGAAGCGGCGAGGGGGCACCTCTCCCCCCACCTCTAAAAGTGATCCCACAGTGAATGCGCCTCTGGGACCACTTTTATCGGAAACCCGGCCACCTGCTGTAAATAAAGCTGCTGCCATATCCCCGGTATTTAACGTCAAAGTAATGACGTATATTTACAGTTAGGCGGTCTGCAAGTGAGATTACATATGTGCATTTTGCTCTTCACCTGAATTTCAGCTTTCAACATAAGATAAACAGACTCATACTTACAAGCAATCATAATTTTAGAATTGTACCAATTTTGGGCGTGCCAATCTCATTGGTCCCTTGGTCTTTGTTTCGGAGTTCTGCAGGTGTGGACTGCACGACAGTTCAAGTGGTTGTAAACCATTACATACAGTGCATAGCTCCCAACTGTCCCTGATTCCGAGGGACTGTCCCTGATTTGGAACAAAGTCCCCCTGTCCCTCTTTCCTACTTGTTTGTCCCACATTTTGGTCTGATCTATAGAGTTGTATATAAATTCACTTTTTAGTTTAAAAAAAGTGTTTCCCAGCGCTAAACCTTTCATCCAATTTCTAAATTGCTGCATTTGTAAATTTCAAAGGCCAGTAAAACGGAATAGTAGTGGAACGGAATAGTAGGGGTAAAAAGTGGTTTAACTAATTTTTTTCCGTATAATCCTCCTTTAGGGGGGCGTGGCAGGGGGCGTGTCCTATGCCTACATACTTTTGCTAATAGGCGTCCCTTGTTTCCATCTCAAAAGGTTGGGAGGTATGTACAGTGTACCCAGTAAAGTGACTGGCCTCAGGTTATACAGAGATCAAACAAATCCTCCCACATAAATTGTACCTGTTTATCTGAAGTCTTCTCTTCTCTACATCCAATAAAAATTCAGAATTTATAAAGTTTGTGTGAGCTGCCAAAAAAAAGGGAGCGGAGAGCCGAAGTTACACTGTGCAGAGCTCAGTGAGGAGAGCTCTAAGAGCTGATTGGAAGAAAGGGAAACACAACCTATCACACAGCACACAGGAACAGAGCTAAGACTGTCAATCAGCTGGAGATCCCTCCCCTGTCATCTTTTTTCTCTTGGTGTCAGGAAAACTTGTCAGAAGTGACTCATGCTGATAGCAGAGGAATGAAGCAACAGACAGAAATGGCACTTAGTGCTCTTATTTGAGACAAGTGCATGCTATAGAGGGATATACTTTGTTCATATTTCATTTTATGAGGTTTACAACCACTTCTGTATCTTTCTTTACAAGCGTTGCTATTTCTTTTTTTTCCTATGACACTGTCACTTTAAAAAGGCAAGGTTCAAAAACAGTTGCAATCTGCCCTGACATTGATGGTAGGATTATATCAAATAAATGCAGGGTATGATGAGTCCAACCTGAAAATTCTAGGAGGCACACAGGGATCTGTCTCTCAATCAAGTCAATTTGTCCATCCTTTTGTCTATTTATCTATCAGACAAATTTGGTCCAATAGGGTAGAAAACTGCTGAAGGAATTAAAATCTGCCATTACCAGTATTCATTTCTCCAAACCATTGCTGAAGCTTTTAAGTAACAAACAGCACAGCAGTGCTATGAATAGCACTTTTTCAATAACTCAGTCTAAAGGGTAATAACTATATGCAGAACATAACAAATAGCAGATAGATCAATTAAGAGAGGAGTTCCATTGCCCCTTGCACTGCCTGGCTGAATCACCCCATAAATCTCTTGAATATTTATTTTACACACAATTACAGGCAGAGGTATGCACAGTATTATTTGACACTGTGTAAACCAAATATGCACGGTATAGTTAGCCTTGAGTTACAATCGATGTAAATAGAATTTTATAAAAGGGCAAGCTAAAAATAATAATTGGAAAGTAGGGTAGAAATGTATCTGGACGTTAAACTGATTTCTACACGGGTAATTACACACATATCCATGTACTTCATTGGGAATTAACTTCTATTTTCCCGTTCTGCCAATGACTCGTGATATCAGAATAGACTTACCGTAATGGTATTTTGAAAGCAAGCGTGTAAGCAGTCTAATGCTGGCAAACTACCAGCAGGACTCAACACCAGGTGCAGATGGCTTCACATACACACATAAAGCTTATAGAGCAGCCGTTCTCAACTAGGGTTCCATCGAACCCTGGGGCTCTTACAGAGGCTACTAGGGGTTTCCTGAGCAATGAGCAAATTTCTCCTCTTGGATAACTAACCACTGACAACAATGGTCTTTTTAACTCTCTGTAAGGAGACATCCTTGCCACTGCATACTAGTGTCAGGGGTTCCTTCTACCTCTGACCACCAATCTAAAGGGCACCTTCTCCACTGACTACCAGTGTAAGGAGGCCTTCTTCACTGATCACTAATGTAAAGGGTTACTACTATGACCACCAATGTAAGGAGGCGCTATGCTGACCGCTGCTGATGTAAGGGGCACTTCTCTACTGGCCCCCAATGTGAGGGAACCCTTGCATAAAGCCGCCTTGGGTGTCAAATACACTAAGGATGCCACATTCCTTATTTTTATATCTCAATTTACAGTTCATGCTAATATACCATCAGCTGTAGATATATTTCCCTGCGACTTTAAAGTTATTTACAATGTTCCTCCATGTTAAAAAAAATGGTGAGAAAGGCTGTTGTAGAGCTGGGGGCCATAAAACCGTTTGTATGTCATTATGCAAATAGCGATTTCAGGTCTGGCCATCTCCTGGACTTCATTGGCAAACCATAATGAAGCTGTGGTCCAACAATGTCCAGGAAGAAGGAGGATCTTAAAATTATCTGCATAACAGAACTTTTTTTTTTTTTGGTATCAAATTTATCCACAGTAATGCGGTTGGATTTTCCGACGGAAAATGTGTGATAGGACCTTGTTGTCGGAAATTCCGACCGTGTGTAGGCTCCATCACACATTTTCCATCGGACTTTCCGACACACAAAGTTTGAGAGCAGGATATAAAATTTTCCGACAACAAAATCCGTTGTCGGAAATTCCGATCGTGTGTACACAAATCCGACGGACAAAGTGCCATCCATGTTCAGAATAAATAAAGAGATGAAAGCTATTGGCCACTGCCCCATTTATAGTCCCGACGTACGTATTTTACGTCACCGCGTTTAGAACGATCGGATTTTCCGACAACTTTGTGTGACCGTGTGTATGCAAGACAAGTTTGAGCCAACATCCGTCGGAAAAAATCCTAGGATTTTGTTGTCGGAATGTCCGAACAAAGTCCGACCGTGTGTACGTCCCTATATTTCAGCCTTGTTGCTAGTTACCAAATTAAACCACAAACTGGTTCACTTAAAGGCAGATTGAGGGTGGTCTAAAAACATAAATGCCTCCTCCCCCTTATCAGACCCCTTGTGTAAGCCTCCCTCCCGCCAATGTCATCACTTAGGATACAGGACCAGCAACTACCACTGCTTCTGCATTTAACCTGATGATGTAAAGGGGCTGTCCACATTCAGTCCTTGGTATGTCATACAACAAAGCTTGTCTGAGCAAGGAAAATCATGGCTCAAATTATGCAACGCTCCAGTCTGCGTGAGCTTTGCAATCAATCGTTGGGTCATTGCTATGGAAATTCATGAAGCAGTGGATAAGAGACGCTGGAACCCTTGAGTCTTGTTATATATAACATCTTTATGGTATCGCTATAATCCAATAGTATAATGGTGGTGTAACAATAAGTGGTCTGGATATTGGGGTGGCAGCTTCCACACCCAAAGGTTTTCCATGATCTACCTGGGTTGTAATGAAGATGAAAAAAGTCTGAAATTGAAGTGCAACAATGTAATGTTTGACTCCAAATATAAGTTTATTCCAAAGACAAATGTTTAACAGGGGCCAACGTTTTCAGGGACTTAATTCCGCCTTCTTCATCTTGAGAAAAAAAGAAACAATGTATGTGGACTCACTAAGTAATTGGTTGTTAGGAGGGTGGTAGCAGGACAGACACCATTCTTCAGCAGCTGGTCCAAGCAGCCATCGTAACACTTTATCACGTATTGTTCTTAGAGTCTGCACACACGTGGGGGGGGGGGGGGATTTATCAAAAATAGAGCAGACGGAATCTGTAGAAGTTGTGCAAGGCAACCAATGAGCTTCCATCTTTAATCCAAATGTTTCCCAAAACCGTTACATTCAAGACATGCCATCAATGATAACTGGCACAGTTACTTGAGCTTTTAACCAAGCTGTCAAGCCATCAAATGACTGGTTTCATTTAAAGTTGTATTGTATCCTTCGCACCCCCTTACAGCATGTGTCAAACACAAGGCCCACAGGCCAAATCCGTCCCACCAGACCATTTCATGTTACCTTTGCATCTCTCCTGCAACTGCGGCACCCCCCTCGTCTCCGCCCCCACCTTGTCTCAGTCAGCAGTAGAGAGGAGAACAGACCTCCTTTGCCAGGTCCTGGGCTACTCTGCAGCCACAGAAAGGCTCATCTCTGCCCTCCCAGCCTGCAGTTGGCTGAAGAGAGGAGGACAGAACCCCGCCTACAGGTCCTGAACCTCTCTGTGCAGCCGCGGCATCCCCTTCTCTCTGCCTCGCCTTGTCTCAGCATTCAGCAGACTCCGGCAGCTGACTCCAGCCATCCTCTGGTCTTCCTCTAGACTCTGCACTTTCTGCTTCCCAGCTCTGCCCCCAACTTCTTCCTAGCAGCAGCACAAAGTAAGGGCGTACACTGTGATGTAAGGGAGGGTGGGGGACGTCTGATGGTGGGGGGGAGGGGCGTTCTTGACATATGATGAAAAGGGAGGGTGCTCTAGACATCTGCTTATAATTATTATGATAATAATACAATTCAAATTTTTAGGGACCCTTTAGCGACTGGCATAGTACCACGGATTGACATAAGGCCAATGTGGTGTCTATATTTTAACCAATTGCCGCCCACCCACCGTCGGAGGGGGGGGGGGGGGGGGCGGTGCGGCTCTCGTTCTGGGTGGACGTCATATGACGGTGCCCAGAACGGCCGCTTTTGCGTGCCCCCGGGGGGCGCGCAGTGAACGCAGCTGCGCCGTCTTGCTATAACACGGTGCAACCTCAATCTCTGTAAAGAGCCGCGGCCGCAGCTCTTTAACCATGTGATCCGCTGTGTTCAATCACAGCCAGTCACATGTAAACACGGAGATGGCAGTAATCGGTTCTCCTCGCCTCACACTGACAGAGTGTGAGGGGAGGAGAGCTGATCAGCGGCATCTCCTCACAGATGACATCTAGGCATGTTATCAGGGCACTGATAATCAGTGCCCTGATTACAAAAAAGCGCCCACAGTGCCAGAAGTGAGTGCCCACCAGTGCCAGCAGTGTGCCCACCAGTGCCAGCAGTGAGTGCCCACCAGTGCCAGCAAACAGTGCCCACAAGTGCTAGCAATCAGTACCCATTAGTGATGCCAGTCAGTGCTGGCTATCACTGCTGCCCACCACTGCTGCCAATCAATACCTATCACTGCTGCCCATCAATGGCACCCATCAATTCCCATCAGTGGCGCCCATCAGTGTCGGCTATCTGTGCCCACCAGTGCCGCCTATCTGTACTCATCAGTGCCACCCACCAGTGCCACCAATCAGTGCCCACCAGTGCCGCCTATCAGTTCTCATCAGTGCCACATATCAGTGCCACCTGTCTGTGCCCATAAGTGCGGCATATTCGTGCCTCCTCATCAGTGCCACCTAATCAGTGCCCATAAGTGCCGCCTCATCAGTGCCATCTCATCAATGCCCATCAGTGCAGCCTATCAGTGCCCATCAGTGCCACCTCATCAGCGCCCATCAGTGAAGGAGAAAAAATACTTATTTACAAAATTTACTGACAGAAACTAGGCAACTAGGTGGCACATGAGGTTTAATGCTGATAAATGTAACGTTATGCACTTGAGGGCTAAGAATATGCATGCATCATACATACTAGGGGGGAGTACAACTGGGGGAATCAATGGTGGAGAAGGATCAGTGTGTTCTGGTAGGTCATAAGCAATGCCAAGCAGAAGTTTCCAAAGTGCACAAAGCCCTTTCTTGTATTAAGAGAGGTATGAAATGCAGAGAGAGCGAGATATCATTTTGCCCCTGTACAAATAATTAGTAAGACCTCACCTGGAATATGCAGTTCAGTTTTGGGCATCGGTTCACAAAAAGGATATCGAGGAAATGGAGAAAGTGCAGAGAAGGGCAACCAAACTGATAAGAGGCATGAAGGAACTCAGCTATGAGGAAAGATTAGAGGAACTGAATGTATTCACTCTTGAGAAGAGGAGATTAAGAGGGGATATGATCAACATGTACAAATATATAAGGGGTCCATATAGTGAACTTGGGTTATAGTTATTCACTTTAAGGTCATCACAGAGGACAAGAGGAGACTCTTTACATCTGAAGGAAAAGAGATTTAAACTACTAAATAAAATAACAAACATGTTATACTCACCTCCTCTGTGAAGTTGGTTTTGCACAGAGCAGATCTCCTCTTCTCGGGTCCCTCTTAACTGCTCTTGGCCTCTCCCTCCTATCGAGTGCTCCCACAGTCAGCAGATTCCTATGAGGGCACTGGAGCCGGAGTCACAGCTCCGTGTGTCCATTCAGACACGGAGCCCCGACCCGGCCCCACCCCCTCTTTCCCCTGATTGGCTTACTGACTTTGATTGACAGCCACGGGAGCCAATTGCGCCGCTGCTATGTCTCAGCCAACCAGGAGGAGTGTCCCGGATGGCTTAGACATTCATGGATATCGCTGGAGAGAGATGGGGCTCAGGTAAATATTAGGGGGTAAGCAATAACTGCTGGGAATGTTTTAGCAACCTCTTTGCAACAAGGCAGGATGGGATGATGCCATTTCTTGGAGTTTTTCAGCCAGGCCTCAGGAGGAATGTAAATGGCCTACACCTATAGTAAGAGCCAGGGTGGATATAATTCAATGATTTTTTTTTAATCTGATTTTTTTATATTGAAATTTATTTTAATAAAATGCTTTTGGAGTAAAAATCTAAAGATAGTTTTCTATTTAAGATACATTAATAATTTAGTTTATTCAGCATGAAATGAAGCTTAGTTATGTAGCATGAGGCTGTATGGTCTGCAATATTTACATTTTTGGTACACTCATTTAACGAGTTGATGCATTCACACAATTTGACAGTAACCATGAGATAAAACAAAGTTCAGGAATATTCCTTTATCCCATCGTTTTGCAAGTCTATGTACACTACAAACTGTATGATTGAATCGGTTCTGATATTGCTGTTTTACTAATCTGACAGCTTATTATTATAAATAGGAAACCCTTTATTTTGTTTGCAAATATTGAAGGTTCTAACTACCAACAAGAATAAGTCCTTACATTTAAAGAGCACCTGTCATTTCAGATCCATCATGGCAGCGCCTGTTAGCAGACATCCACTCACCTGTTGCTGCCACATCCCTCACCTTGTTGTGTCGCTGCCACATCACCAGCCGTCCCATTAAGAGTGAATGGGACTGTCGATGAGTCAACAGCGAGTCAGAGGAGGAGCCGCTGCGGGACAGAGATGACAGTTGCTCTTTAAAAATTCTGATTTAAATCAACTCGATTTAAAGCCTTTTTATTAGGGATTTAAATCATGATTTAAGGCCCGGTTCACACTGATGCGAGTTCATGACGAATGTGATGCGTCAAAAACACTTTAAATTCGCATGTCATCTCTAAAGTCATTGTTTTCAATGACGGTCGTTCACATACATGCGTTGCGAATCCTCTACGAATGTGATGCGATTTAAAAAAGGGTCTTGTGCGAGTTTACTGCGTTGCGTTGCGAATTTAGTCTCCATAGACATCAATGTAAATCGTTCTTGAATCGCATTGATGGTTCACATATGTGTGAGTTCCACCACACTACTCTCCACAAAAACCAGGAAGTACACAGGAAGTTAACACTTTTTTTTTCTCACATTATGATTCCATTGGCTAGAATATCAATCGCAGCTATGCCCAACTCCTGAAATTTGCGGTAAAATCGCAGTAAATTCGCGGTTAAATTGCGGGAAATTCGCACCTCACAAAGGACAAAAAACGGAACAAAATCACAGCGCATCAGTGTGAACCGGGCCTAAATCGTGATTTAACTCGACTTGATTTAACCACTTCAGCCCCGGAAGGATTTCCCCTCTTCCCGACCAGAGTGCAGTCGTGCGACATTGTACCCAAACAAAATTTACGTCCTTTTTTTCCCCACAAATAGAGCTTTCTTTTGGTGGTATTTGATCACCTCTGCGGTTTTTATTTTTTGCGCTATAAGAGCGATAATTTTGAAAAAAAAGCAATATTTTTTATTTTTTGCTATAATAAATATCCCCAAAAAATGTATAAAAAAACGAATTTCTTCCACAGTTTAGGCCGATATGTATTCTTCTACATATTTCTGGTAAAAAAAATCGCAATAAGTGTATATTGATTGGTTTGTGCAAAAGTTATAGCGTCTACAAAATAGGGGATAGATTTATGGCATTTTTATTATTATTATTATTTTTACTAGTAATGTGGGCGATCTGTGATTTTTAGCAGGACTACGACACTTTTGACACTATTTTGGGACCGTTGTCATTTATACAGCGATCAGAGCTACAAGTAGCCACTGATTACTGTGTAAATGACACTGGCAGGGAAGGAGTTAAACACTAGGGGGCGATCAAGGGGATAAGTGTGTCCTAGGGAGTGATTCTAACTGTGTGTGGGGGGGGGGGGCTCACTACAACATGACATAGATCACTGCTCCTGATGACAGGGAGCAATAGCTCCCTGTCATGTTACTAGGCAGAACAGGGAAATGCCTTGTTTACTTCGGCATCTCCCTGTTCTGCCTCAATCGCGGGCCGCCAGTTGACATCGAGTTATTGGGGTACCCGCGGGCACGATCCCGCACGTGCGCCCAATAGGCGGCAAATTCAAAGGGACGTACAGGTACGCCCATTTGCCTGCCTGTGCCATTCTGCTGACGTATATGTGTGTGCGTCGGTTGGCAAGTGGTTAAATCAAATCCTCCCTGGCATGAGCATTATCCAACTTTAGTCAATGCTGCAGCGTTTGTTTTTTATCTACAGGGCGCCCCCTTACCTGTACAGTATAGGCAGCTTTTTTCTGGTAAAGGTGAATCAACCCTTTAAGGCAGTGCAGCTCTAAAAACGCAAGCTCATCTCCATCCAACGCAGCATGAACTGAGAGCACAGGCCTCCTTTCAAACACCATCCTACTTCCTAATTAGACTTAGTTGCTTTTTTAAACCATTAATAAATTATTAACACGGCTACATAGACAGGACTCATCTTTGCGTGTTTACAGAAAACCTGCTGAGTCTCCTCGGCTTTTTTTTTTTTTTTTTTTTTTCTGGAATGCCAGAATCACTGAAGTGAATCTCCGCACAAATTTAATTTGAAATTTTCGTTTCTACTCAGTGATAACGGTTCTGTTTGCTAAGAAATATATTCACCGCAGGGTGCATGGAGCTCAACTGAAGCAGTATACGAGGTCTAATGCACTTTACGGGGGAACGCGCCGGGCGGTATAAACGTACGGAATCATAGTCAAATGCCTGTGTACACTGTATGGAGGATGTCTTAGAGAATTCATTCATTTTGCAAGCTATCCCAGATGAATGCTAGGCGTCTCCTAGTTAACAGTTTGTAATGTGCGTATATATGAAAGTGATACATTTAGAGTAGCTTTAAACCCTAACTGGACCTAAATTTAGTGCTGTGTTTTTTTTTAATACTGTTTTTAACCTTCTTCTGCTGATCTCCTCTGGCTTCTTTCAGCCACTTCCTGTCTGCATGCACTTGCTCCAGCCTCATTGCTCTGGACCTGCTTCCTGATGGCGGACCATGTCTGCATGTCATGTGTCTGCATTTCATTTCAACCATATATATGTGTGACATTGTGACAATGCAAGAACACAACTGACAGCTGACACCCCATAACAAGGAGGACCTTCATGGCAAGATCGCCCTCTATTGTTTAAACCTGAAGCTGAAATTTAATCAGCTTATATTTTGCCTTTACTGGTTCCTCCTCCCCTCCCTAAATTAACAACATGCTATTGACATGTTTTAATAAAAAGAATTGTTTTCATTACGCACCTTTATACTAGGTTCGGACGAGTGCGATGCAGGAACCGGCGCGATTACAGCGCCGACTCCCGCATCGCTTTTTTCCCGCGGACTGCCTTCTGAGAACCGCTGCGGGTGTCAATATATTGTTTCACAGATCGCTGTGAACTCGCACATGAATCGGATCGCATAGGCGAGAACACCCATGCAATCTGATTCTAGTGCAGGGAAAAACAAGTCCCTGCAGCTATTTCTGTGCGAATCCAATGCGAGTTCAGCCGTACAACTGTATGGTACAACTGTATGGTACAACTGTATGGTACAACTGTGTGGCTGAACTCGCATTGCTCACACATCGCATTGGATCGGCACCTGCGGTATGGGTGCGAATTAAATGTGATGTCAGAGATCGCACTAGTGTGAACCCAGGCTTAGGCTGAATAAACATCAATGTTTTTTTTTTTAATCCCAAAAAATCTGATTTTTTCTTATCAAATTTATTTTAATAAAATGCTTTTGGAGTAAAAAATCTATCTAAAGATACTTTTCTATTTAAGATACATTAATAAATTAGTTTATTCAGCATGAAATGGAGTTTAGTTATGTAGCATGAGGCTGTATATTTTGCAATATTTACATTTTTGGTAAACTCATTCAATGAATCCAAGCTCTGCAAGCTGAGTTAACATGCACTGCATTCACACAATGTCACAGTAATGAGATAAAACAAGGTTCAGGAATATTCCTTTATCCCACTGTTTTGCAAATCTATGTACACTACAAACTGTATGATTGAATTGGTTCTGATATCGCTGTTTTACTAACCTGACAGCTTATTATTCTAAACAGGAAACCTTCATTTTGTTTGCAAATATTAAAGATTCTAACTACCAGCAAGAATAAGTCCTTACATTTAAAGAGCACCTATCATTTCAGATCCACCATGGCAACGCCTGTTAGCAGGCCTCCACTCACCATGTCCCTTACCTTGTTGTGTCACTGCCACATCATCAGCCATCCCATTAAAGTGAATGGGACTGTCGGGGAGTCAACAGCGGGTCAGAGGAGGAGCCGCTGAGGGACAGGGATGACAGTTGCTCTTTAAAAATTATGATTTAAATCGAGTTGATTTAAATCAAATCCACCCTGTGCACCTTATTTCAGGCCCATGAATGTTATCACCAGTGATAATTTCATAGACAAAAATATTTTCATAACGATTTTTGTCAGCTGCATGATTTCAGTGACGAAAACAAAAATTTGAATGTAGTCAATTGACGAAAACCATGATGAAAATGAATTCCAATGTTCGTCAATTGAATGAAAATGGAGGGACGTTAAGGCTCGGTTCACACTACTGTGACCTACGGTGCGACTTTGCCAGGCGACTTCCTGGCGACTTAAAGTGGAGTTCCACCCACTTTTACAACTCTTCAGCATCCCTCACTAAACTGTGCACTGTAAACAAATTGGATATTTTTTAATTTTTTTTCTCAGCACCTACTGTATATCTGCTGTATTCATTTTTCACTTCCTCCTCCCTGCCCGTGGCTAATCGCATCATTTCCTGTTTGCAATGCCTTCTGGGAAGGGGCGGCAACTTCCTCTGACACTGCCGTTGCTATGGAAATCTGACCTGAAACCTATTACACTGCTTGTGCTGCACTGAGCATGTGCGAGATCTGCAAGGATGAGATCCAGGAAGAAATACAGTCTGGCTTCAGATGCCCACACTTAAGATGGCCACAGCCTGCTGTAAGTTTATAAAATAACAAACTACTGCTATAAACTAACAAAACAGACCTTAGTTCACAGACTAACTTTACTAGAATACATTAAGCTTGTGTATTATAGGGGTATTTTTATTTAAAAAGTATAATTTCGGCCGGAACACCACTTTAAGTACTACTTTGATGCGTCTTGATGTGACTTTCTGGAATGCCTTGGTAACCTACTTGTAATGTCGGATCCAAATCACATCAATAGATGAGGATCCGACTTGGAGGCAACTTCCATTAAAGTGGTGTCCCGGCCGAAATGATACCTTTTAAATAAAAATACCCCTATAATACACAAGCTTAATGTATTCTAGTAAAGTTAGTCTGTAAACTAAGGTCTGTTTTGTTAGTTTATAGCAGTAGTTTGTTATTTGATAAACTTACAGCAGGCTGTGGCCATCTTAAGTGTGGGCGTCTGAAGCCAGACTGTATTTCTTCCTGGATCTCATTCTTGCAGATCTCGCACATGCTCAGTGCAGCACAAGCAGTGTAATAGGTTTCAGGTCAGGTTTCCATAGCAACGGCAGGTTCAGAGGAAGTTGCCGCCCCTTCCCAGAAGGCATTGCAAACAGGAAATGATGCGATGGGCCGCGGCCAGGGAGGAGGAAATGAAAAATGAATACAGCAGATATACAGAAGGTGCTGAGAAAAAAAATAAAAAAATATCCAATTTGTTTACAGTGCACAGTTTAGTGAGGGATGCTGAAGAGTTGTAAAAGTGGGTGGAACTCCACTTTAAAGTTTAGGTGCACAAGTCTATAGTTGCCTTGAAGTAGCTTTACTCACAGCTCCACCTGTCTGTTTGAAGCCTGAGCCCCCTGTCAAGCTGTATTGGCTGAGAGTTGCAGGCTCCCTCTGTCTTCCTGCTGCCTGGGAGTTCTGGAACAATGCCCTGCAAACCATGTGGTGAGTGTTTCCCCTCTCAGCAAGGTAGCAGTGCTTAGCATTGTGTAAAATAACAGCCTCCCCAGACCGGCCATTTCTCTACACTGTGTACTCCCTCACTCCCATTTACTTTCCCATCCTCAATATACTGAATGTTATTAGATTTTCCAGCAGTATATAAAGAGTATATAAAGAGTTTGTAAATTCCAGAGAAATGCTTAACCACTTACGGACCGCCGCACGCCTATATATACGTGCTAAGTTTGAAGAGGAATATCGTTGTTATGGCAGCAGCTAGCTGCCAAAACACCGGTATCCTCTTCTTCGGCAGGCGGTCCGCTTTCCGATAAGAGTGGTCGCTGCGGTGGATTCGCCACAAGATCACTTTTATCTGCGGCGGGAGAGGGCCCACCCCCTCAGAGATCAATGTGGGAAACCTGCTTTTAGTATTAAATAATGTAGGACTCACCTAGAAATGCTAGGAGGGAGTTGTCTAAAAATAAGTATGACAAAGGCCACAAAAAGACTAAACACTCCCAATCAGAGTAACCTACACAACATTTATTAAATAAATTGCAAAAAAAGACAATCATCGTGAGCACCAGGCTAGCCCCCTAAAAAAGCACATACCCCATCTCCCCACCTGCTATGAAATCTCCCCTAAACCACCTCCCCCAAAACCAACCCCAAATGATACCACCCCACACCGAAAGCAAAGGAACGGGGTGGAGGACACAACCTCACAGGGTAGCTGGGCCTACCCACCCCAATTAAACCCCCTTCAGAAAAGGGCCCTATCGACCACCTGGGTGGAAAAGGGTCTAGCCCCACTGTGGGGGGGTGCCACACCTTAAGGCCACAATGGGCGAATGGGGCACCTCACCACAGTATGGCACTAAAACGCACCCACCCACAACACATAGTACTGAGTGGTGCTGTTCATTTCTAATTGCACCCCAGAGCTCAAGTACAGTAGGTGAAGATAGACCCACTCTGCGGTATGCCACATCACACATGCCATGAGTTGTTGTATGCCACATTAAAAAAAAAAGAAAAGTGCCTTGACAAAAGAAGAACTGTGTGCACTCGAAACGTGCGTTGGTTATTGCACCACTGGATGAGCACCCTGGATTTTGGGAAGTGGGGCATTTGTGTGCAGGATGGACACTTTTTTACATGACTTTTACTCTTTTACATGTAAAAAAAAAAGAGGTCTCCAAACTGTGGTCCACAGGCCAAATCCGTCCCCCTACAAGATTTTATCTAGTTCTCTGATGTAAGGGGGGACTCTGATGTAAGGGGCTCTGTAGGGGACTCTGAAATAAGCAGGGACTCTGATGTAAGGGGGACTATGATGGGGATTCTGATGTAAATAGGGTCTCTGATAAAGACCCTGATATGAGGGGAAACTCTGATGTAAAGAGGAACTCTGATGGGGACCACGATGTAAGAGAGGACATTGCTAGGGACCCTGATGTGAGGGGGAACTCTTATGGGCTCATGTTTATTTGGAATTTCTTTGCTTTAATGGAGACCCCAGGCCTGGAGGACTTTAACCCCTTCACAAGCCGCTTATTAGCTTTCCTTTCCTCACGCTGATAGCATGAGGAAGAAAGAAGAGAGACGATAACCGGCTTGTGTTAAAGGGACATCTACACTGATAATCAGGGCACTGATTATCAGTGTCCCGACTATCAGTGCAGTCCCAACAGTGCCCAGCAGTGCTGCCAATCAGTGCCCAGCAGTGCTGCCAATCAGTGCCCAGCAGTGCTGCCATTCAGTGCCCAGCAGTGCTGCCAATTAGTGCCCAGCAGTGCTGCCAATCAAAGCCCATCAGTGCCTCCTGTCACATATCAGTGCTGCTTATCAGTGCCAATCAGTGCCTCCTCATCAGTGTCACCTATCAGTGGCCTTCAGTGCCACCTACCAGTACCACCTATCAGTGCCACCTATCAGTGCAGCTTTATAAATGCCCATCATTGCCTCTTATCATTGCCCTTCAGTGCTGCCTATCAGTGCCACCTATCAATGCCCATCAGTGCCATCAATCAGTGCAGCCTCATCAGTGCACACCCGTGCCGCCTCATCAGTGCCACCTATCAGTGCCCATGAGTGCAGCCTCATCAGCACACCTACGTGAAGGAGAAAACGTACCTGTTTGCAAAATTTTAAAACAAACTATGGGTTTTTGTTTTCAAAATTTTCTGTCTTTTTTCGTTTGTTTAGCAAAAAATTAAAAACCCAGTGTGGATTAAATACAACTAAAAGAAAACTATATTTGTGTGGAAAAAAAATGATAAAAATGTCATATGGGTACAGTGTTGCATGACCGCGCAATTGTCATTCAAAGTGCGACAGCGCTGAAAGCTGAACATTGGCCTGGGCAGGCAGGCAGAGGGTAAAAGTGCCCAGTAGGTGGTTAATACGGCAAGCCTGCCAGACAGACCTCTTACTGAAATCGATCATTTCTCTGCAGCCTTTAATCATATCAAACACCCACATTGCTCCTGGTAGACAAGGAACCAGCCAATCTAAGCTTAAGACAGAGTATTCTGCAGTGGTTGTTTTATTTATGGCAAGAAAGAAGAGATTTTTAAACTAAAAAGAAGGCTCTTAGTAATAATTGTCACATTGATTGAAGAGAAGTAGGAATTTTAATTCAAGGTTGTCTTTGGAGTCCTTTCATATAAAGCACTGTGTATCTCTCTAAATGGAAACCTGTCACGAGAAGAATATCTAGCCAAAAATATTAGTTGCCCGGCTGTTGTGTTGCTTCTATGACTTTGGTACTTTTAGTACTGACCTGGACCTATAGAGATAAGGACGTATGACTCTATGACATTCTTTTAATGCTTGAGGACCTTAAGCACTGAGGCCTAAGACAGCCAGACAACGAGTATTTTCAGGAGGATGCTTGTAATGGCCACCCACTTATACGGTAGTATTTCTCGCATGGCAGATGTACTTTAATCAACTGTTGCCTCTATCGCCCTCTGGTGGATAATCTACAAATCTGTACATTTAATACAATAATAGAAATATGGCACAGCATGAATGTAAAGACATTTTTGTCACATAAAAAAAATGCATCAAATGTAAAATTACAATTATAACTCAAAATAAATGCTCTAAGAAAATATACTACACTTTCCCATTATTACACCCTAAGCTCCCATAGAATGCCTTCAGCAGTTCTCATGGCCGCCTAGGGCTCCATAGGCATCTCACAGAAATAGGTCTATCTGGGAAATGTGAATGTCAATACTGACACATCCCGAACCCTGCAAGATGTGATCAGTCCTCATTATAGTGCCAATGACGAGTACTGACATCTCAGATTTTCAAACCTATGACTCTCCGGAGGTCGGGGGCTAGACTCTGCTGCTGCAGCATAAACAAGGACGCTCGATATACTATGGAAAACACCTGTGCATTGGGACCTAATTGAGCTATTCTAAAAATTGAACTCATGAAGATATTCCTGAATGAACAACCGCTTTTATTATCCATGGCAACCACATCGCTTTTCCTTGTCAGGCTCCCATACCCAGATAGCAAGCAATTTTGAAAATGCCTTGCTAAGCTATTGCTAAACTTCCCAGGCTTCACAAGTTTGTTGCACAATTGCAGCAAGTCTGCATTGCATGACTCCAGATCAACTTTCTTTGCAAACATTCTTCAAGTCACCTGCAAGTTCTGTTTCAGTTATGTTGTGCAATAGTCATCCCACCACAGGGGTCACTGTGGCTGAATTTTCATGCTGTAGACTTGCAGAGCTTTTGCTGTAGACTCACCACTGCAACTTTGCTCTTGCTAGAGACTTGCCACGCAAATTTACTACAAATTGGAAAAGTGTCAACTAGAACTTGTACTTTAAGTGCCCTGCAAGTGTACAACTTGCCAGTAAAAAGGGGCAACAAGTTAACAAGACTTAAAATTCAACACTGCCACAAATTTGTGGCAAGTTGTCCTTGCTATCTGGGTAAGAATGTGAAAACATCAAATGTATCAATATGGTTGTGACAGATGACAAGCAAAACTATTTGCTTTCGCTAAGCCCAAAGTGTCCAAAACAGATCATTGTTGCCCCTAACAGTCAGATTCTTCTTCAAAGGCCTATGGCAAACTCGCAATCTGGTTGTCAAGCGAGGAGTTGTCACCAGCAACAGGATTGAAACAAATAGCCACCTGTTTCTTACATGGTACTCTTTCAATGGCTGGATGTACAATATGATGCTCTCTGAAGTGGAACTAAACCCTCCTATCTTTACAAGCAAGGAAGTTGCTATTTTAGCCTCTGTTTGATCTGCAGTTGCCATAGTGCTGCACATGTGATCAGTTATGACATCAACTTTTTGATGTCTTGACATTTCAGTTGAGAGCACAAGCAACAGTGACAGTTGTCATTCACGGTATGCCTTAAATGTAACTTGTAGGCAGAGGCAGTTAACTACTTTGCCATTAGGTAGCTCTGTACCAGAATAGTGTCTGGTTACAGTAAGTAAGGTCATCATGACCAGGTCATCAGAGACCTTCTGCAGTGATGACATGAGTGAGTCAGTGCCCTGTTCTAGATAGGGCAGGAGGCCAGGAGGAGTAGACCTGCACCCAAGAAGAGCCTAGTCTTTCTGCCCCTTATGGGTGTGGGGGCTAGGGCAGATTGCAAAAGGTTTTCAGGCCAGGCCAAGTGTTCTCTGTCTGGGACTGCTTCCCTGGAGGGTCCCAGGAGAAGCGTACCTAAAGAGGAAGTGACTACAAAGAGCACAGTCCTGTGAGTACTAATGACCCTCGGGTGAAGTAGAGACTATAAAGGGAGATGGTTGCCAAGGTGTTTTATATGTTTTCACATGTGACTACTGCAGACCATCCACTAAATGGATAATTGTGTAATGTCAGCGAGTGACTCCGGGTTGTATGTTGATGTGATGTTACTGTTAAGCCATTTCCAGAATTCCCTTAGTAAAGTGCAGCAAACTACTTTGTGGACATTTCTTTGGTAGAGCAAAGGTCAATTGCTGGGAATGTCGTGTGGAAGCCTCTGGTATGGAGCGGGGCACAAGATGGCAGAGGTTTTGGCCTTAGCAGAGGAGGGCAGTGTTCTAGCAGGACAGGAGCAGGGGTAAGGACTTGTGCTCTTGGCGTAAAATTTAGCCAACCACGAAGCCCCTCTTACAAACTGTTTTAGGAAACCAATAAATCAATGGGTTTAGTTCTGCTTTAACTGCTGCAGGTCTCTGGCATGTGAGGAAGTGACACGGGGAACCAGTAGTTTTTTTTCTGCCCTGTAACAACAGGATCATAAGTGTGCCATTGACCTAATTCTCATACCACCACAGGGAAAGCAGTACTTGTATCTGGACTGCTTCCTTCATATTGGAGTAGGGTTGCCACTTAGGCTAGGATCACATCTATGCATGGGAACGTATGCAAAATCGAGCGCTTTCCCAACATACCCAAAAATGTGCTGCCCTTTAGCAGATGTGTGGTAGTAGAATTAAGTGTCACTGGCACCCTAACACATTTGCAAACACACACATTTTCTCGTGCACTAAACCACGTTGTGACACGTTTTTGGAAAAGCAACAGGCACTTCTTTTCTGCGTTTCTAGCAAACAGGGCAGCCCCAGGAACGTTCCTGCACTTATTTGAACCTGTAAGTTTATACCAAGCCTTACTGTACCAGCCTGGTCAGGAAAATGTTGATTTGCCATTTAATAATATGAATGAATCATAAGTACCATATTTATCAGTGTATAACACACACTTTTTTTCCCCTTAAAATCAGGGGGAAATCATGGGTGCGTGTTATACACCGATCCCTGCTGTCTCTGAGGGAAGAGGAGCGAGCGCCGCTGAATTACATAGAGCCACGATCTCCTGTGTACCCGGCGCTCCGTCACTCACAGCCACGCCTCCTGGCCCCGCATTGGGCCACTGTTCAGTCTATCATATGAGCAGGGCCAGGAGGCGTGGCTGTGAGTGATGGAGCGCCAGGTACACAGGAGATCGCGGCTCTATGTAATTCAGCAGCGCTCGCTCCTCCTCTTCCCTTGGAGACAGCAGGGATAATCCAACATTGGCAAGGCTGCAACGATGGGAAAGGTGAGGCTGCAGATGGGCACTGAACAGGCTGCATTGTTGGTCAATTTATAGGCTGCAGATGGGCATTGAACAGGCTGCATTGTTGGTCAATTTAATGGCTGCAGATGGGCACTGAGCATTGTGCATTGATGGGCAATTTAGAGGCTGCAGATGGGCACTGAGCATTGTGCATTGATGGGCAATTTAGAGGCTGCAGATGGGCACTGAGCATTGTGCATTGGTGAGCTGTGACCCTAATTTTGCTTCAAAGTTCTTTATTTAAAATGTAAGTTTTTTTCCTTAAACTTCCCTCCTAAAATTGGGGTGCGTGTTATACGCCTGTGCGTGTTATACATCGATAAATATGGTATTTCTTCTCCAAAAAAGGGCATCCTTATAAGGTTACACACATGCTGCAGCCGCGGCTCACAGCATGGGGTCTGGTGCATCCCTGTTCACTAATTCAGGTGCAAATAAGGTCCGGATTTTTGCCTGAACTCGCACCTGAATAGGACCAGAAGACGCACAGGACTCTTTCCAAATGCGGACCTTGCCTCCCCCCCGGAGCTGTGTGAACCGGTTCCATTGAGAGCCGGTCACAGTCTCCTGTAATGCGAATTGGAGGTGGGGGAAACCCGTATCCAATTCGCTTATATGTGAACTCAGCCTAAAGGAGGTCCAATATCTGTTACGTAACCAGCTAAGATAAAAGTTGAGCAGCACAGTGGCCTAGTGGTTAGCATTTAATCCCTTAGCAGCATTCCAAATCTGGACCAGGACACTGTATGTATGGAGTTTGCATGTTCTCCCTGTGGGCCTCCTCCCATACTCCAAAGATCTGCTGGAAGGTTGGTTGCCCCCTGTCGAAATTGGCTCTAGTATGTGTGTACAAATTGAATTTGTACATTTGTTAAGACGTTCTTCATGCTGGTCCTAAGAATTGAGACCTGGCAACCTACTTTTAAAAAAATTGCTAAGAAATTTCTATGAAAAAAGGCCCTCAAGTGTATCAGACATGTCACCAGAGAGCTGGCCCATAGAATCGCCAAGAGTTAGATACGACTGAATGGATAGATACATGCATACAAAACTTGGAAAGAAATTTAAACACAGCATAAAAAGTAGCAAATCCCTTCCTAATTTTAACCTGCCATCCAGGACTTTTGAGAATACAGAAGAAGCAATCATGGTTTACAAGATGCTGCACATCGGGACAAAGAGAATTGTGGTAGTGCCAAAGGGGAACCAGCGTTTTCTGCAGCACCATCCATTGCACTTGACATTCTCTGTGTGTGCTGAACAGACATAAGAAAGATGAAAGTATTTACAGCGCCACCTGCTGGAGAGAACTGCACCTGACCAGTTATTTCATTTATTCCTAATTTTGTATGTTCTCTTGAATAAGGAACTTTAATTATACAGTTATTATAGTCTTTGGGAAAAGCAGAATAGGCAATTACAGAACAGATCATAAAGAAAGGATCAACTGGATCCCAACTATATTATTTTTCTTCTGCAGTTAAAAAAATCCTAAACTGCTGATATCCTTATCTTAAAGGCTCATTTAGAAGAACAGCTAGACTTATGCTGACCATACACTATACGAAAAATCATCCGAAATTCGGTCATTTAGACAGTTCATTCGTTTTTCGGCCAGTTAATGGGCACAAAATCGATAATCGTTGGGACGTTTTTGAGCCGAAAATACAAAGGACAAGTTTGGAAATTTTCTGCCAAACAAACGATAAATTGGAAGGTTAATGTGTTTCCTGTCTGCACTAGGTATATGTAAAAAAACGAACAAAAAAATGTATTCATTTATGTCCACTGAATGATTTATCAGTCATTCCATGATGGCACTATCGTTTGCGCTCATGGCCGAATGTTCATCTTTCGAAAATGGGTTCGGCCGATTTTTTGTATTGTGTATGGCCAACATTAAGCGTTCAGATGGAGCTAAACTCTGCATATGGATGCTGTAGCCACCTACAAACTGGATGATTAGCCGTGGTCAGTTTGTGTGTGGCCAGAACTGTTGTACAGGGTACAAATCTGGGCAAGCGGTGTGTACATGGGGTTGACAAGAATTGCAGAAGCATGACAATGAGCCCTAAGGCCGCGTACACACGAGCGGACTTTTCGCGAACAAAAGTTCGACGGCCATTCCGGCGGACTTCCGCCAGACTTTTGAACGAAAGGACTTGCCTACACACGATCACACCAAAGTCTGACAGAATCGTACGTGATGACGTACGACCGGACTAAAATAAGGAAGTTGATAGCCAGTAGCTGCCCTAGCGTGGGTTTTCGTCCGTCGGACTAGCATACAGACGAGCGGATTTTTCGACCGGACTCGAGTCCGTCGGAAAGATTTGAAGCATGATTCCAATCTAAAGTCCGTCAGATTTTCAACTGGAAAAGTCCGCTGAAGGTCCGATGAAGCCCACACACGATCGGATTGTCGCTGGACTCAGTCCGTCGGACCAGTCCGGTTGAAAAGTCGGCTCGTGTGTATGCTGCATAAAGGTAACCTGCACTGAGACAAACAAGTAGGCTGCCATTGCTGAGCTCCTGAAAATGCTGTCAGCCTGGCTGTCTGGAGCTTTAATACTTTCTAAAGCTAGCCATAGATTATGCAATTTTCTTCTGTTCGGCCATGGGTTGAAGGAAAGAAAATTGCTTGATTTATTGTTCACTGTATCCTGATGGCAGAGATACCTCCCATTGTCAGAATACAATAGCACAGAGGGAGGGATTGAAGGAAAAGTAAATTGCTTGATTCCCCTATCAATGCTGACTGTGTTGATGGGGGATTTAAGCAATTTTCATTTTCTTCATTCCCTCCCTCTTCACTATTTTATTCTGACAATGGGAGGTTTCTCTGCCATCAGAATACAATGATCACTGCCGGTGGCTATAGCCGGCCGGCAGTAATTGCACACACAAAAAACCTGACAAGCTGGTTGTACCGAAGTCTAGATCGATTTCAGTACAACCAGCCTACCCATAGATAGATCGAAATGCAGCCGGTTCCTGCTTAAACAGGCCACATTTCCATACGTCTATGACCGGCCTAAATCACCGACGGGGACAAGTGAGGTCACTATGAAAACAGAAAATTTGAATTCATGTTCTCGATCAGTGAGTCGGCGCTGAACATACTGGATCAGCAAGAAAGCCAGAGAGCTAGCATTTTCATAGGAAAGGTCTACAATAGCAGCCTGCGCATTTCTTTCAGGACAGGTTTGCTTTAATGCCGGTTCACACAGGAGCGACCTGTCAGGCGACTTAGCCATCTGACAAATCACGCTCCATGCATTCCAATGGAACCGTTCTAATAGGAGCGACTCAAGTCTTAGAAAAAGGTTCCTGTACTACATAGGGGCGACTTCCACTTCGACCTGACTTCACTACTCCGCTAGGTACTGACCTAGAACAAGCATGTCTATATTACATTTCCTGACACTTGACAAGTCATTGACTCACTAAATAATGAAGGAAGGATAAAGATAACAGCCCTGTGTCATGCATCCTTATATATAAGTCAGCAGCAACAGCTCTCATGTACTTATCTGGATAGATTTCCAGGAAATCGTTGCTTTGTAATCGCAAATCACTGCTTTTATGGACAATTCAACATTGATCTCCTTTTACTGTGTGTGCAAATTGAGCATTTTTAGTCTAAATGCTCATTCGCACACACACTGATATTTTCCCACTACACCTTGCTCTGAAATGCCCCCCTGGTTAGTTTCCTGGCTGCCATGCTGATCCCATTGCTTTGGTTCTTTCTGAGTCAATGTTTTGGGACAAGAGTTCTGACTTCGCTCCCTCACTCGCTTTCTAGATCTGCATGCTTCTTACCCATCTTTGAATCAGAGAGTAATGAAGTCAGAGACAGCCAGGCTAGTAGCATTTTCTGAAGAATGTCAGCATAGACAGCATCTTTACTTCTCGTACAACAGGTTTCCTTTAAAGCAAAAATATTTTCAATTCTATTTGGATCACAACACCCCTGCCAGACAGCATAACCTGGTGATCCACTTTTCTCTATGGACATTAAGGAACATTTGTCAACAGCCAGGCACAGCCTTTTAGTTGGACAAGGAAGCTCAGCAGCTGACAATGACAAGGAATGCTCTCCCTCCATAGCTCCAAACTGTCCCTGATTTCGAGGGACTGTCCCTGATTTGGAGCAATGTCCCTCTGTCCCTCGCCCCCCCTCATTTGTCCCTGATTTTGGTCTGATCTATATAGTTGTATATAAAATGCACTTTTTATCTTTCAAAAAGTGTTTCCCAGTGCTAAACCTTTCACCCAATTTCTAAATTGCTGCATTTGTAAATTTTAAAGGCCAATATGAAGGAATAGTAGTGGTAAAATCACTGGGCCCCATACAGCCTGTGAAAGGGCCCCCCTCCCCCAGGCTGAAAGTGACCCAGGACACAGGGTTATCAGTCCCTTTCTCTACAGCCTCAGCTGCACAGATGAATGAATAGGAAACACTCTGAGGCCTCCTGCTCGTTCACAAACTGAAGCATAGTAAACACTGTTTACTATGCTTTGTTGATGAATGGACACAGGAGTAATTAGTATCGATCGCTCACTGTGTTCATTCAGGAATGGAAGTGGCCAGTAAATGACATCCCCCTGTGTGCCTGCAGCAGCTGCTGGCGGGAGAAGAGGGAAGCCGCCAGCACTGCTGGGGAAAGGGGCACACAGCGGGGGGCCCGGACAGCAGATGGAAGGGGCGCATGTGCTAGAACCAATTCTGTTGCAGTGCAGGCAGACTGAGAGAGAAGAGGATAAGCTGGCAGCACTGCAGTGGGAGACAGAAGTGGATCGATGTCTGCAATAAGGCAGTACATCTGGACCTCCTACTCAGCAGGTGCCTGTTTTGAACTGATGGGGCCTGGGCCCAGTACAGGAGGGCTGGCTGTTCTGCCTTATCAGCGACCCTGCTGCCACTTCCTCTCCCAGACTGATTGCTGCTCTGTTAGGGACTACAGGAGACTGATATCAAGACAGATGTGTAAGTTTACACTAGCTTCAAAAGCGAGCGTTTCATGAGCGTATTTGAAGCTCCATGAATGCCTGTCAAAATTGTACGCATTGCAGCACCCAGCCCATTTGCCTGGCTTTACAGCTCCCAAAATGCTTCCACTGTTGTCAACATAAATGCGCTGCAAACGCCCCTATGGTGTTTACAGCCCCGTTTGAGATGTGTTTAAATGCATTATTCGTCGAGATGAAAATACAAAAATCCATACAATGGAAAACCAACACAGCCGGAGACATCTGAAAGTGTTTTTTTTTTTTTTAATGCCAAACAAGTGTGTAAAAAATGTGCTTTTAACACGTCTTAACGCATTAGGTGTTTTAATGTCCAATCAGATTTCTTTGCACATCTAAACAAACCCTAAAATTGCATTGAATGATATTTGAATGAGTTCATAGTCATTATTAAATGGTAATATTATATCTGCCTAGGTTTGAAGGTGCACTGCAATACCAGGTTTCACCAGCAGGTGGGCACTGCCACCTAATTTCTTTGTTAGCAGGGATAGGGGGGCTGTATATTACAATATTGAGGTATACTAATAAGACAAGAGGGTTAAAGTGTTTATTCATTGTATGGTTTAATAATACTCTCCTAAAGGTGGCTGGACTGATTCAGATGCAGCTAAACTCCGCAGCTGGACGCAGTAACATTCTGTGCTATGGCCACATGCAAACTGGCAGATTAGCTGCATCCAGTTTGTATGCAGCTAGAAGTGCCATTACTGGATACAAAGAGTCTGCCTCCAGAGTCTGCCTCCAATTTTGCCACGTTTTTGCCACAATTTTGTACAGGTCAAAAGGTTACCAATGTAAAAAGCAGAAAAACGCCAGAATCTGCCTAAAAAAAAAGTTCCAGAACTTGTTTGAGCTTCAGGCGTTTTGGAGCTTCTGGCTTTTTGGAGTGAAGATGTGAGCCATCTCCACAGAGAATAATTGATTTTTTCCCCTGGAGGCTTCAAGCTACAAAACGCCCAGGTATGAATGGGGCCTTAGGGTGTCCCCATCACTGGTACACACTTATACCCATAAACCCTTCATGGTGCACCCTTCCCAGAACCATACAGCCTCTTCTTAGTCAGCCAGCACACTTACCGCCCCTACCCGTGTCTATATCAGTGGTGAGCCCATAATCAGCTGGAATGGAAATCTAACACCATTTTTGGATAGTGGATGGAAGGGTTGGATCCTCTGCCAAGTTTTTATTGCTTTCTATGTCCCCGCTAAGGAGATTTACTCTCTCAGTCTGTCATGATGACCACTGTCACTGGGACAGAAAGTGAAGCGAAATGTAAAATTTTGAGTTGTCACCAGAACAGTAAAATGAGGGCCAATTTTCCAATGATGCCACAATCACACTGGCAAACCTGCTAATATATGCATTTATAGGACATTTCTGAATGCATATACACTGGAACCTTGGATTACAAGCATAATCCGTTCCAGGAGAATGCTTGTAATCCAAAGCACTTGCATATCAAAAGAGAGTTTCCCCATAGAAGTCAATGGAAACGAAGATAATTTCTTCCGCATTGACTTTTATTACATGCAATACCGCATGTGGCCAGAGGTGGGGGGGTACCAGAGAGCCTCGGAAATACTCAGGGACAGCTCAGCTGAACTCGGAAACACTCAGAAACTGAGTATTTCCGAGTACATTTAAACGCAAGAGAACTTGATCTGAAAAAAACCTAAACGCAAGAGTCTTAAGGCGGGTTTAGACGGTTCAAATTCTGCTGAACCGGCAGAGATTCGAACCATGTATGGACAGGCTGAATGTACCCAAGTCGATCGATCAACTTGGGTACAACTAGCCTGCTGGATTTTTTATGCAGTTATTGCTAGCTACTGTTACAATCTATGTGTAAGATACTTGTGCGCTGCTATTTACTTCAGTGACAGCGGATCGGTGATCGGTGCGGACGGCGGGACAGAGACATCCAGGGAGCGGAGATGTGTTCACCCCGGCAATGGGAGGCAAGGATCTAGTTTAAAACCCACAGAGAGATCGGTGGAATTGAGGTGTGGATCTAGGGAGGCAAAGTGGTTTTGATGGAAGTGATCAGCAGTTGGATGAATGTAGCCAAATTGATCAATCGATCAACTTGGGTTCAACCAGTCTCTTGGATTTTACATGCAGTTATCGCTAGTGGCTGTTATAATCGCTAGCAATAATCACTGTGCTCTCCTGTCAACACTGTCTGTGTTGATGGGGAAATCAAGCCAATTTCTGGGTTCCAGGAAAGAAACTTGTTCCGCCTATGACTGGCCTTAGGTGTGAAGAAGGGACTTTCCTCACAATAAACAGCTATCTTCTAACTTTCTGGTGTGTGCAAAGTACAGGAAGTGAGAGAAAATCTCCCCTATGGGATATATCTATCCTTTCACGTTCTAACTTCCTATACCCTGCATCAGAGAGACCTCATGGGTCCTGAATGTAAACAGAGGAGGCCGCAGGCAGGTTCAGATCCTAGTCCGAATGCTCCTGATTGAGCCCACCAGGATGCTATCACTGTACTGGACTAAGTATCTGCAAGGCATTCCACACCCCGCTGCCACATGTGGTGTGTATATGTATACTGAATTCCCTTGGCTGCTTATTATTGGCCCAGTACAGTGACAACTTCCTGGCAGGCTTACTCAGGTGGGTTCACCTTGCCTTACCTTGCCTGCTGCTTTCTCTGTTTGTTTACATTCAGGTTACATGAGGTATCACTAATGCAGGTTATGGGGATGTGAAATCTGTAGATCACTAATGCCGAAATTTACAGGCCTAGATGCCTCTGGGGGATGCTTTGGGATTTTCTGTGCCCCCCCCACACACCCCCAACAATGGCAATCAGGAGTAAAATTATGATTTATCGCTTCAATGACAGTGATCTTGAACAGTCTTCTGCAACATGGTCCTATTCTCTGACAGTCTCCTCAAGTATGTCTTCAATCTCTAGCCACACCTGTAAGGCCTCTTGTATGAGCATCAGATATCCCTGACAGAAAAGATGGGCACATATACACTATATTACCTAAAGTATTTGGATGTCTGCCTTTACATGCACATGAAATTTAATGGCATCCCAGTCCTAGTCCGTGGGGTTCATTATTGAGTTTGCCCACCCTTTGCAGCTATAACAGCTTCACCTCTTCTGGGAAGGCTGTCCACAAGGTTTAGGAGTGTGTATTTGGGAATGTTTGACCATTCTTCCAGAAGCGCATTTGTGAGGTCAGGCACTGATATTGGACAAGAAGGCCTGGATCGCAGTCTCTGCTCTAATTCATCCCAAAGGTGTTCTATCGGGTTGAAGTCAGGACTCTGTGGAGGCCAGTCAAGTTCTTCCACCCCAGACTCGCTCATCCATGTCTTTATGGGCCTTGCTTTGTGCATTGGTCCAAATCATTTGGTGGAGGGGGGATTATGGTGTGGGGTTTTTCAGGGGTTGAGCTTGGTCCCTTAGTTCCAGTGAAGGGAACTCTTAAGGCGTCAGCAAACCAAGACATTTTGGACAATTTCATGCTTCCAACTTTGTAGGAACAGTTTGGGGATGGCCCTTTCCTGTTTCAACATGATCCAGTGCACAAAGTAAGGTCAATAAAGACATGGATGAGTGAGTTTCAGGTGGAGAAACTTGACTAGCCTGCACAGAGTCCTGACGCACAAGCAGTCTCTGATTATCTGTTGTACTGTCTTCTGTAACATCTTATGGTATATTATGTGTGGCCCTTTGGTCACGTCAGAGGCTGCAGTAGAGCCCCCCCCCCCCCCCGTACCTCATAAATTGACTACCACTGCTGTAAATGGAAATGGAAAGTACAGCCAGCTATACTGCACTGACAGAACCAAAGGCCCACTGCACATGAAAAAAAAAAAACAGGGAATTGGCTATTATTATGGGAAAATCGTTTTTGGCTGGGAGTTCCGTCATCTATAACCGGAACCCCCTCTTTAAATTGAGCACAGCTCAGTTGAAAGCTTATTCCAATATATACTAAGAAATTGAAAAAAAAAAAGATTATCCTGAGCATTTTCCATTTAGCAGAGTGGATATTCTAGTGCAGCCTAGGCAGAGAATAAATTGCTTCTAGCTCCTTCTTGATCAAAAAAAACAATATTTTAGTACGAATTTTACTGCTGTTGTTCTTTTTATGACAAGCTATGAATATGTCTCTAATGCACTACTGCTTCCTGTCAGTCACAAATAACAAAAGTGCTGTATAAATTATCCGCTGGAGTCACAGGAGGATGCTTTCAAACTTTGGCTGGTCTCACACCTTGTTCGCTGCATTGAAAATAAAATATGTATACATTGTGAGGGAGAAGGGGGGGGGGGGGGGGCGACTAACTGCGCTGTTTGCTTAAAGAGTGCAACTGTCTGTTTATACTGCTCTCCCTGAACAGCCAATTACTAATTCTCCGCAAATCACTCGCCTTCCAGACACAGATTGGAAATCTCTCTTGTAAGCAATGATTCCACATGTCTCACAGCCTCCGGAATACAGGCAGCTTTCAACGTGCGATTTACGATTAGCACGACAAGCAGAGCGTCTGTCGCTGATAGGAGAGAGTCCGTGGGCACGACTCGCTTAGTCGCACACGTGCAATTACACACACAGGCGAACATGATCTAATAATACGGGTGGCTGGTGGATTTGCATGGTGTAAAAGTTAAAGTGATATTAAAGGCTTTCTTTAAAAAAAAAAAAAAAAACATGTCATACTTATACGCTCTGTACAATGGTACAATGGACCTTCCGCTGGCGCTCTTTGCCCTTCCCTCCTGCGGAGTGCCCACAGAGAAAGCAGCTCACAATGGAATGATAGCAATGGGAGCCAAAGAGGAGGGAAAGTCCCTGGAGAGCCGAGGCTCTCGTGTACATCACTGGATCGAGAGGGAGCTCAGGTAAGTATTAGGGGGGCTGCTACACATAGAATGCATGGAGGTAAAAAACCTGGAGCATTTAGAACCACTTTAAAGACATTTTACCATATTGTTGTTTGTAAGTACTATATATTATAAAATGCTCATTCGCACACGTTTTAGCATGCAGGTTGGTATACGTTGTGTAAAGATGTGCAATGCGTTGTTATAAGTTTCCTTTTCCTCTTTTTTTTTCACTTTATCGAAGTGTCACAAAATGACACTTAAAGAGGAAGTAAACCCTGATGGGTTTACTTCCTCTTTGTTTCCCTTCAAAGGTAAAGCATAATGGGCTACTATGCATCGCATAGTAGCCCATTATGTGTCACTTACCTGACACAGGAGCCTGCGATGTCACCGCTGTCCCCTCTGCTACGGAGCATCCATCTTCTTCCTGGGTATTGTGGCTCCAGGGTTGTGATTGGCCGGAGCCACGATGACGTCACTCCCACGCATGCGCACGGGAGCCGCCACTAACAGCATATCGCTGTTAGCAGCGGCATGCTCAGGGCAACTGTGCGCCGCTGTCTACGGTGCATGCGCTGTAGACAGTGGTGCCTGTCTTTTTGCAAATATCTCCTAAACCTTAATCTAAGCTTACCTGTAGGTCAAAGTGGTCTGTAAAGCCGCGTACACACGGTCGGACTTTTCGTCTACAAAAGTCCAACGGACGCTGACGGACTAAAGCTGGCTGGTAATCCGATCGTGTGTGGGCTTCTCCGGACTTTCAACTGACTTTTTTAGCCTCAAATCCGACGTACTTTAGATTTGAAACATGCTTCAAATCTTTACGACGGACTCGAGTCCGGTCGAAAAATCCGCTCGTCTGTATGCTAGTCCGACAGACAAAAACCCACGCTAGGGCAGCTATTGGCTACTGGCTATGAACTTCCTTATTTTAGTCCGGTGTACGTCATCACGTACGAATCCGTCGGACTTTTGTGTGATCGTGTGTAGGCAAGTCTGTTCGTTAGAAAGTCCGCCGCAAGTCCGTCGAAAGTCCGCCAAAAGTCCGTCGAAAGTCTGTCGGACAGGCTGTCGGACTTTTGTAGCTGAAAAGTCCGACCGTGTGTACGCGGCATAAGGGTTTACAACCACTTTAATTCAACTCTATGCATTGCCGGGCATTGAGATGTGCTGTGGGAAGGTGGCATGTGTTGTGGTGCATTGCGCTATGTAAATGCATTTCAAATGCAGCACTGTTGGGTTAACAGGGCACATGGACAATCGTGGTGATATATACAGATCAAAGCAGCTCAACAGATATGATGTGAACAAGTCCAATAATTCAAACTTTATTTCTTTGTAGTTTACCTATCTATCCAAATCTATCTATCTATCTATCTATCTATCTATCTATCTATCTATCTATCTATCTATCTATCTATCTATCTATCTATCTATCTATCTATCTTAATCTATTTCTCTATTTGTATAGCTATCTATTCCATTATATCTATCTGCCTATCTATCTGTATGTCTGTCTTTCTGTCTACTATCTATCTGCCTATCTTATTCTAGTTATCATTCTGTCTATCTATCTATCTATCTATCTATCTATCTATCTATCTATCTATCTATCTATCTATCTATCTATCTATCTATCTATCTATCTATCTGTCTGTCTGTCTGTCTGTCTGTCTGTCTGTCTATCTATCTATCTAAATATGCTTACCGCTTGGTTTTCCTATGGAACCTCTGGCTTCCAATACATTCTAAAGTTAGCCATACACAGATTCTAAACAGAAATCAATTACATTTCTCCCTCCACCCTAAACTGCTTGGATGGAGGAATCGCCCCTGCCAGGTATTGTATTCAGATATCCACAGTGCCCACAGCTGCCTGATTACTTAAACAGTGACTACATCTAATTGGATGCAGTCACTGTTTGGCCAACTTAAGGCCATACATTATACAGTTATGTTGTAAAATTTTCTTTTAGATCTAACAAAATCATATAACATAAGGTCACACCTAAGCACTTTCAATTTTTATGCAGTCAAGCAGGGACCTTGCACTACATACTTGAAGGAAAATTGAATAAGAATATGTATGGCCAACTTAGTCACAGACTAATAACAAATTTTCACAGATCTTCAGTCAGTCGGTTGGTCAGTAGTTTGGAATAATTTAGCATTGGAGCAAAACAGCCAGGCTGTTAGTATTTTCAAATAGAGGTCAGCAATGGCATTTTTATATCAAGTCACTGGGTGACAAATTGAACAATACGAACGTGTTCCTTGCACTTATTATTGAAGAAGTCTATCTGTCTATCTATCTATCTATCTATCTATCTATCTATCTATCTATCTATCTATCTATCTATCTATCTTACCTATATCTATCTATCTATCTATCTATCTATCTATCTATCTATCTATCTATCTATCTATCTATCTATCTATCTATCTATCTATCTATCTTATCTATCTTATCTATCTATCTTATCTATCTATCTTTTCTCTTTTCTTTTAGACCAGACATCTTTATGACCCCCAGGTGCATCCTAGGAATACATTATGGGCTCTACTTATCAAATCATAGAAGATTACTTGTTAAGGTAACGTGCAGTTTGTGAATTGAAGTGGCCCAGCTGATCACAAACCATTTTCTTTAAACAAACTACGGTGAACTTGCTATGGGCTACTGTATATCATCACAGAATAAACCGAAAAATGCAGAATACCATGAGAGCCAATCAAAAGCCTTTTCTTTGGACTTCTCCAAACTGCTGAAATCGGATTGGTACTGGTTCTCAACTTTCTCAACAGTCCTACTATACTGTCATTATCAGTTCTGATGAAAGTGCAAACTAGAAAATTCCTCTGGTGTACAGCCATGACAATTGCTAAGTTGAAGAGCGGAAAAATAAGTGATATGTCATCTCTATATGGTATATACCAGGGGTCTCCAAACTTTCTAAAGAAAGGGCCTGTTTACTGTCCTTTAGACTTTAGGGGGGCCGGAGTGTGCCCAGTGGGAGTAAACAATGCAAGATCTAGAGAAATAGTTGGTGTCGTTGGGAGGAATAGTGACCCATTTTTGTTGTCCATGGAAGGAATTATGCCTCACCCTTGGTGTCAGTGGAAGGAATAGTGTCCCATTTTTGGTGTCAGTGGCAGGAAAAATGCCCCATTGTTGGTGTCAGTGGAAGGAATAGTGTCCCATTTTTGGTGTCAGTGGCAGGAAAAATGCCCCATTGTTCGTGTCAGTGGCAGGAAAAATGCCTCAAGGGCTGGATAAAGGCAAGCATAGGGCCACATTCAGCCCCAGGGCTACAGTTTGGAGACCACTGGTATATACTGTATATGTGTATTAAAAAATCATACTACCATTTCAATATCAAATGAAGTAATACTTTAAATTACTGGGCAATTGAACATGGAGTAAGCATTAGGGAGCCCACAGACTTTAGATCAAAGTAGGCCAATGGGCTAGTTCCATCCTGATCAGGCTACAGACACATCATTGGGGGAAGGTAGCTATCGGTAGCTATTGTAGGAAGCGGAGCTCCTGTCCCAATCTGTAATATTTCGCGTCCACCAAGATGCCATGTATTGGAAGCATCTGCCAAAGCCCCTTCATCTCATCCCCCCTCTGCTCTTCATTTACATTAAAGCGAAATTTTGGCCAAGCACTAGTTATTATGACCTGGCCTCCTGTAGCCAGAGCCTGAAGGTGACCAGATCCCTTTGAGATGTCTGACCACCCTCACCTTTAGTCATGGCTTTAAGTATTTGATTGTGGTTAAAACCCTCCTTTACCGCAAGCTGTTCTTTCAGTTATAGGTAGATGGGTAAATCACCAACTAAATTCAAACATCAAAAGTTTTCAGCTTTGATTTCTCCTTTTGCAGCCTTGCTACTCCACCTGCTGCATTCCCACCCATGTAAAATAGATGAAGAATCCAAGAGTAAGACCCTTTTTTTTTTTTTTTAATGGTCATAGTAGGCGTGAAGATTATGCAACCATGTGTAAAGATCTAATCTCCAGAGTCTCCATAAAACATGAAAAATCAATGGTTGATCAAGCACTTGGGCATCTGCCCAAAACCAAATATTTGTTTATTTGCGTAGACTCATCTATGAGAATTAGGAAACAACGTGAAAGAATGGAAAAGCAAACCTGCATGCAACGTGCAAGGAAATCTACTTCCAATAAACTGATCTGTCCCCAAAAACCATATATCATTTTTACATTCCTAACTATTAATGGTGGTGTCAACGCATTCCAAGTAACAGATGTAGGAGAAACATTTAAGCAGCGGTTGCTAATGCATTTCAAGTAACAGTAAGTAAAATGCAACCAGTAGTTCAAACTAAACAGCAGAAGGCAAGAATGATCAGCAGATAAAAGTAACATACAAAATCTCTAAATTGGACCACCATGATTATCTGATGGCGAGCCAGCCGGGGTGGAACTATAAATGTCAGAATGCTGGGAGAAGTAGCTCCACCACCGCTAGCAAGCCACATGTTACATTCCTCTACTCCATACCATCAAACTCCATATGTCATAAGCTAAGGGCAATGGCTGATAATCAAGGCTTGGCACTCAGTCTTACAGAACTATATCTATATCAGAATTTCCAGCTGCAAGTTAAAGGGCAGTTGTGGGTATATGGGCATGGATAAAATGTCATAGACTCTGACAGATGATTCAGATTTACAAGTGATGGTCCAGATTCTGGTATTGATTGCCAGTCACAGACATATATTTCTATATGTGAAGCCAGCAGATCTAGGCACAGCTGCACAGTGCTATTCCAGCTTTATATGACTCCAAGTATTGATACAGTGATCATATATATTGCAGAAAGATCCATATTTCATGCTCAGTTCCTATTGATCACTGCTGATCCAACATGTTATAGAAACATAATGAAGAATCATAGAGTGGACTATCAGATGACCTGTTACAAAATGTATACAATGTTATTAGCAGTTCCCATTCTCTTTTCCCACTTATATACAAATGACAGGGATCAGTGGCAGGATGGCATGCCTACTGCTGGCACTGGCACCCCACTTTCTTCTTCATTCTGATCCAGGCATGCCCAACTTAACACAGCCCATGCCCCAGTTTCAGTGGTCAGGTCCCGGATGAAAGGCACAGCTCCTCTATCACCAGCACAGATTGCTAATTACACAGGGCACTGGGCAGCTGTTCAGGCTGGTGCCAGCTGACAAGTGACACACACCCGCTGCTACCGGGACTTCCATCTCCGATGGGCAGATGTGGGGACCAGCAGCACTTACACCGATTCCTTCCCTCAGTAGCCCACAGTATACCCAGCGATGTCCCCGGCGAGGACGGCTGATCGCCGGCTTCATGCACTAACCTCGGTCCGCTGCCGGTGACAGGTCCTCCTCCAGCTACAGTCCGAGCTCCATCCAGTAAGAGCGGCGGCCGGAGGCTCCGGGAAAGTCCATGAGTAGCCCGGGAGCAGGACGGCCTCTGATCACTCAGCACTCCCTCTCCTCTCCTCCCCTCCGCCTATCCTCCTCCCTTCTCCACTCCTCCCTCCCTCTCTTCTCCATCCTTCTCTTCTCCATCCGTCCACTCTCACTACACTGCCTCATACTGCTCTACACCCCCCAATACCGAGTCTGTATACTCTGATCCCCAATACCGAGTCTGTATACTCTGATCACCAATACCGAGTCTGTATACTCTGATCCCCAATACTGAGTCTGTATACTCTGATCACCAATACCGAGTCTGTATACTCTGATCACCAATACCTAGTCTGTATACTCTGATCACCAATACCGAGTCTGTATACTCTGATCCCCAATACCGAGTCTGTATACTCTGATCACCAATACCGAGTCTGTATACTCTGATCTCCCCAATACCGAGTCTGTATACTCTGATCTCCCCAATACCGAGTCTGTATACTCTGATCACCAATACCGAGTCTGTATACTCTGATCACCAATACATAGTCTGTATACTCTGATCACCAATACCTAGTCAGTATACTCTGATCCCCAATACTGAGTCTGTATACTCTGATCTCCCCAATACGAGTCTGTATACTCTGATCCCCAATACTGAGTCTGTATACTCTGATCTCCCCAATACCGAGTCTGTATACTCTGATCACCAATACCGAGTCTGTATACTCTGATCCCCAATACTGAGTCTGTATACTCTGATCTCCCCAATACGAGTCTGTATACTCTGATCACCAATACCGAGTCTGTATACTCTGATCACCAATACCTAGTCAGTATACTCTGATCCCCAATACTGAGTCTGTATACTCTGATCTCCCCAATACGAGTCTGTATACTCTGATCCCCAATACTGAGTCTGTATACTCTGATCTCCCCAATACCGAGTCTGTATACTCTGATCACCAATACCGAGTCTGTATACTCTGATCCCCAATACTGAGTCTGTATACTCTGATCTCCCCAATACGAGTCTGTATACTCTGATCACCAATACCGAGTCTGTATACTCTGATCACCAATACCGACTCTGTATACTCTGATCACCAATACCGAGTCTGTATACTCTGATCTCCCCAGTACCAAGTCTGTATACTCTGATCTCCCCAATACCCAGTCTGTATACTCTGATCACCAATACCGAGTCTGTATACTCTGATCACCAATACTGAGTCTTTATACTCTGATCACCAATACCGAGTCTGTATACTCTGATCACCAATACCGAGTCTGTATACTCTGATCTCACCAATACCGAGTCTGTATACTCTGATCACCAATACCGAGTCTGTATACTCTGATCACCAATACCGAGTCTGTATACTCTGATCCCCAATACCGAGTCTGTATACTCTGATCCCCAATACCGAGTCTGTATACTCTGATCACCAATACCGAGTCTGTATACTCTGATCCCCAATACTGAGTCTGTATACTCTGATCTCCCCAATACGAGTCTGTATACTCTGATCACCAATACCGAGTCTGTATACTCTGATCCCCAATACATAGTCTGTATACTCTGATTACCAATACATAGTCTGTATACTCTGATCCCCAATACTGAGTCTGTATACTCTGATCTCCCCAATATGAGTCTGTATACTCTGATCCCCAATACCAAGTCTGTATACTCTGATCTCCACAATACATAGTCTGTATACTCTGATCTCCCTAATACCAAGTCTGTATACTCTGATCCCCAATACGGAGTCTGTATACTCTGATCCCCAATACATAGTCTGTATACTCTGATTACCAATACATAGTCTGTATACTCTGATCCCCAATACCGAGTCTGTATACTCTGATCACCAATACCTAGTCTGTATACTCTGATCCCCAATACCGAGTCTGTATACTCTGATCCCCAATACCTAGTCTGTATACTCTGATCCCCAATACCGAGTCTGTATACTCTGATCCCCAATATATAGTCTGTATACTCTGATTACCAATACATAGTCTGTATACTCTGATCCCCAATACATAGTCTGTATACTCTGATCCCCAATACTGAGTCTGTATACTCTGATCTCCCCAATACGAGTCTGTATACTCTGATCACCAATACATAGTCTGTATACTCTGATCCCCAATACCAAGTCTGTATACTCTGATCTCCCCAATACATAGTCTGTATACTCTGATCTCCCTAATACCAAGTCTGTATACTCTGATCCCCAATACCGAGTCTGTATACTCTGATCCCCAATACATAGTCTGTATACTCTGATCACCAATACATAGTCTGTATACTCTGATCCCCAATACCAAGTCTGTATACTCTGATCTCCCCAATACCAAGTCTGTATACTCTGATCACCACAACATAGTCTGTATACTCTGATCCCCAATACCAAGTCTGTATACTCTGATCACCAATACCGAGTCTGTATACTCTGATCCCCAATACCGAGTCTGTATACTCTGATCCCAATACCGAGTCTGTATACTCTGATCACCAATACATAGTCTGTATACTCTGATCCCCAATACCAAGTCTGTATACTCTGATCACCAATACATAGTCTGTATACTCTGATCCCCAATACTGAGTCTGTATACTCTGATCCCCAATACCGAGTCTGTATACTCTGATCTCCCCAATACATAGTCTGTATACTCTGATCTCCCCAATACATAGTCTGTATACTCTGATCCCCAACACCGAGTCTGTATACTCTGATCACCAATACATAGTCTGTATACTCTGATCTTCCCAATACCGAGTCTGTATACTGTGATCATTAATACATAGTCTGTATACTGTGATCCCCAATACATAGTCTGTATACCCTGATCTCCCCAGTACCAAGTCTGTATACTCTGATCCCCAACACCGAGTCTGTATACTCTGATCTCCCCAATACCGAGTCTGTATACTCTGCTTCCACATACCCCCAATACCAAGTCTGTATACTCTGATCTCCCCAATACGTAGTCTGTATACTCTGATTTCCCCAATACCGAGTCTGTATACTCTGATCTCCCCAATACATAGTCTGTATACTCTGATCTCCCCAATACATAGTCTGTATACTCTGATCTCCCCAATACATAGTCTGTATACTCTGATCCCCAATACCGAGTCTGTATACTCTGATCTCCCCAATACATAGTCTGTATACTCTGATCTCCCCAATACGTAGTCTGTATACTCTGATTTCCCCAATACCGAGTCTGTATAATCTGATCTCCCCAATACATAGTCTGTATACTCTGATATCCCCAATACATCGTCTGTATACTCTGATCCCCAATACCGAGTCTGTATACTCTGATCCCCAATACATAGTCTGTATACTCTGATCCCCAACACAGAGTCTGTATACTCTGATCACCAATACATAGTCTGTATACTCTGATCACCAATACATAGTCTGTATACTCTGATCTCCCCAATACCGAGTCTGTATACTCTACTTCCACACACTCCCAATATCTAGTCTGTATACTCTGATCCCCAATACCTAGTCTGTATACTCTGCTTCCACATACCCCCAATACCTAGTCTGTATACTCAGCTTCCACATACCCCCCAATACCTAGTCTGTATACTCTGATCCCCAATACCTAGTCTGTATACTCTGCTTCCACATACCCCCCAATACCTTGTCTGTATAATCTGATCCCCAATACCTAGTCTGTATACTCTGCTTCCACATACTCCCAATACCTCGTCTGTATACTCTTATTCCCAATACCTAGTCTGTATACTCTGCTTCCAGATAACCCCCAATACCTAGTCTGTATACTCTGCTTTCAGATCTGATCAGCAATACATAGTCTGTATACTCTGATCTCACCAATACATCGTCTGTATACTCTGATCCCCAACACCGAGTCTGTTTACTCTGATCACCAATACATAGTCTGTATACTCTGATCTCCCCAATACCGAGTGTGTATACTCTGATCACCAATACATAGTCTGTATACTCTGATTTCCCCAATACCGAGTCTGTATACTCTGATCACCAATACATAGTCTGTATAATCTGATCCCCAATACCTGGTCTGTATGCTCTGCTTCCACATACCCCCAATACCTATTCTGTATACTCTGATCCCCAATACCTAGTCTGTATACTCTGATCCCCAATACCGAGTCTGTATACTCTGATCACCAATACATAGTCTGTATACTCTGATCCCCAATACCTAGTCTGTGTACTCTGCTTCCACATACCCCCAATACCTATTCTGTATACTCTGATCCCCGATACGTAGTCTGTATACTCTGATCCCCAATACCTAGTCTGTATACTCTGCTTCCACCTACCCCCAATACCTAGTCTGTATACTCTTATTCCCAATACCTAGTCTGTGTACTCTGCTTCCAGATACCCCCCAATACCTAGTCTGTATACTCTGCTTCCAGATACCCCCCAATACCGCGTCTGTATACCCTGATCCCCAATACCTAGACTGTATACTCTGATTCCAGATACCCCCCAATACCTTGTATGTATACTCTGATCCCCATTACCTAGTCGGTATACTCTGCTTCCAGATACCATCCAATACCTAGTCTGTATACTCTGCTTCTAGCTACACCCCAATACCTAGTCTGTGTACTCTGATCCCCAATACCTAGTCTGTATACTCTGCTTTCAGATACCCCACAATACCTAGACTGTATACTCTACTTCCAGATACCCCCAATACCTGACCTGTATACTCCGATCCCCAATACCTAGTCTGTGTGCTCTGCTTCCAGATACCACCCAATACCTAGTCTTTATACTCTGCTTCAAGATACCCCCCCCCCCAATACCTAGACTGTATACTCTGCTTCCAGATACCCCCCAAATACTGAGTCTGTATACTCTGCTTCCAGATACCCCCAATACCTAGTCTGTATACTCTGCTTCCAGATACCCCCCAATACCTAGTCTATACACTACTTCTAGGTACCCCCCAATACCTAGTTTGTACACTCCGCTTCCAGATACCCCCCAATACCTAGTCTGTACACTCAGCTTCCAGATACCCCCCAAATACCTAGACTGTACACTCTGCTTCCAGATACCCCCAATACCTAGACTGTGCACTCTGCTTCCAGACACCCCCCAATACCTAGACTGTATACTCTGCCTTCAGATACCCCCCAATAACTAGACTGTATACTCTGCTTCCAGATACCCCCTAATACATAGACTGTATACTCTGCTTCCAGATACCCCCCAATACATAGACTGTATACTCTGCTTCCAGATACCCCCCAATACATAGACTGTATACTCTGCTTCCAGATACCCCTCAAATACAGAGTCTGTACACTCTGCTTTCAGATAACCCCCAATACCTAGTCTGTATACTCTGCTTCCACATACCAACCAATACCTAGACTGTATACTGATACTCTGCTTCCAGATACCCCCTCCAATACCTAGTCTGTGTACTCTTTTTCCAGATACCCCCCATTATCTAGTCTGTATACTCTGCTTCCAGATTTCCCCCATTATCCGGACTGTATACTCTACTTCCAGATACCCCCCAATACCTAGACTGTATACTCTGCTTCCAGATACCCCCCAATACATAGTCTGTATACTCTGCTTCCACATACCCCCAATACCTATTCTGTATACTCTGATCCCCAATACCTAGTCTGTATACTCTGATCCCCAATACCGAGTCTGTATACTCTGATCACCAATACATAGTCTGTATACTCTGATCCCCAATACCTAGTCTGTGTACTCTGCTTCCACATACCCCCAATACCTATTCTGTATACTCTGATCCCCGATACGTAGTCTGTATACTCTGATCCCCAATACCTAGTCTGTATACTCTGCTTCCACGTACCCCCAATACCTAGTCTGTAAACTCTGCTTCCACATACCCCCCAATACCTCGTCTGTATACTCTTATTCCCAATACCTAGTCTGTGTACTCTGCTTCCAGATACCCCCCAATACCTAGTCTGTATACTCTGCTTCCAGATACCCCCCAATACCGCGTCTGTATACCCTGATCCCCAATACCTAGACTGTATACTCTGATTCCAGATACCCCCCAATACCTTGTATGTATACTCTGATCCCCATTACCTAGTCGGTATACTCTGCTTCCAGATACCATCCAATACCTAGTCTGTATACTCTGCTTCTAGCTACACCCCAATACCTAGTCTGTGTACTCTGATCCCCAATACCTAGTCTGTATACTCTGCTTTCAGATACCCCACAATACCTAGACTGTATACTCTACTTCCAGATACCCCCAATACCTGACCTGTATACTCCGATCCCCAATACCTAGTCTGTGTGCTCTGCTTCCAGATACCACCCAATACCTAGTCTTTATACTCTGCTTCAAGATACCCCCCCCCAATACCTAGACTGTATACTCTGCTTCCAGATACCCCCCAAATACTGAGTCTGTATACTCTGCTTCCAGATACCCCCAATACCTAGTCTGTATACTCTGCTTCCAGATACCCCCCAATACCTAGTCTATACACTACTTCTAGGTACCCCCCAATACCTAGTTTGTACACTCCGCTTCCAGATACCCCCCAATACCTAGTCTGTACACTCAGCTTCCAGATACCCCCCAAATACCTAGACTGTACACTCTGCTTCCAGATACCCCCAATACCTAGACTGTGCACTCTGCTTCCAGACACCCCGCAATACCTAGACTGTATACTCTGCTTCCAGATACCCCCTAATACATAGACTGTATACTCTGCTTCCAGATACCCCCCAATACATAGACTGTATACTCTGCTTCCAGATACCCCCCAATACATAGACTGTATACTCTGCTTCCAGATACCCCTCAAATACAGAGTCTGTACACTCTGCTTTCAGATAACCCCCAATACCTAGTCTGTATACTCTGCTTCCACATACCAACCAATACCTAGACTGTATACTGATACTCTGCTTCCAGATACCCCCTCCAATACCTAGTCTGTGTACTCTTTTTCCAGATACCCCCCATTATCTAGTCTGTATACTCTGCTTCCAGATTTCCCCCATTATCCGGACTGTATACTCTACTTCCAGATACCCCCCAATACCTAGACTGTATACTCTGCTTCCAGATACCCCCCAATACATAGTCTGTATACTCTGCTTCCACATACCCCCAATACCTATTCTGTATACTCTGATCCCCAATACCTAGTCTGTATACTCTGATCCCCAATACCGAGTCTGTATACTCTGATCACCAATACATAGTCTGTATACTCTGATCCCCAATACCTAGTCTGTGTACTCTGCTTCCACATACCCCCAATACCTATTCTGTATACTCTGATCCCCGATACGTAGTCTGTATACTCTGATCCCCAATACCTAGTCTGTATACTCTGCTTCCACGTACCCCCAATACCTAGTCTGTAAACTCTGCTTCCACATACCCCCCAATACCTCGTCTGTATACTCTTATTCCCAATACCTAGTCTGTGTACTCTGCTTCCAGATACCCCCCAATACCTAGTCTGTATACTCTGCTTCCAGATACCCCCCAATACCGCGTCTGTATACCCTGATCCCCAATACCTAGACTGTATACTCTGATTCCAGATACCCCCCAATACCTTGTATGTATACTCTGATCCCCATTACCTAGTCGGTATACTCTGCTTCCAGATACCATCCAATACCTAGTCTGTATACTCTGCTTCTAGCTACACCCCAATACCTAGTCTGTGTACTCTGATCCCCAATACCTAGTCTGTATACTCTGCTTTCAGATACCCCACAATACCTAGACTGTATACTCTACTTCCAGATACCCCCAATACCTGACCTGTATACTCCGATCCCCAATACCTAGTCTGTGTGCTCTGCTTCCAGATACCACCCAATACCTAGTCTTTATACTCTGCTTCAAGATACCCCCCCCCCAATACCTAGACTGTATACTCTGCTTCCAGATACCCCCCAAATACTGAGTCTGTATACTCTGCTTCCAGATACCCCCAATACCTAGTCTGTATACTCTGCTTCCAGATACCCCCCAATACCTAGTCTATACACTACTTCTAGGTACCCCCCAATACCTAGTTTGTACACTCCGCTTCCAGATACCCCCCAATACCTAGTCTGTACACTCAGCTTCCAGATACCCCCCAAATACCTAGACTGTACACTCTGCTTCCAGATACCCCCAATACCTAGACTGTGCACTCTGCTTCCAGACACCCCCCAATACCTAGACTGTATACTCTGCTTCCAGATACCCCCTAATACATAGACTGTATACTCTGCTTCCAGATACCCCCCAATACATAGACTGTATACTCTGCTTCCAGATACCCCCCAATACATAGACTGTATACTCTGCTTCCAGATACCCCTCAAATACAGAGTCTGTACACTCTGCTTTCAGATAACCCCCAATACCTAGTCTGTATACTCTGCTTCCACATACCAACCAATACCTAGACTGTATACTGATACTCTGCTTCCAGATACCCCCTCCAATACCTAGTCTGTGTACTCTTTTTCCAGATACCCCCCATTATCTAGTCTGTATACTCTGCTTCCAGATTTCCCCCATTATCCGGACTGTATACTCTACTTCCAGATACCCCCCAATACCTAGACTGTATACTCTGCTTCCAGATACCCCCCAATACATAGTCTGTATACTCTGCTTACAGATACCCCCCATACCTAGACTGTATGCTTTGCTTCCAGATACCCCCAAATACCGAGTCTGTACACTCTGCTTCCAGATACCCCCCAATACCTAGTCTGTATATTCTGCTTCCAGATACCCCTCAATACATAGTCTGTATACTTTGCTTCCAGATACCCCCCCATACCTAGACTGTATACTTTGCTTCCAGATACCCCCAAATACCGAGTCTGTACACTCTGCTTCCAGATACCCCCCAATACCTAGTCTGTATATTCTGCTTCCAGATACCCCCCAATACATAGTCTGTGTACTTTGCTTCCAGATACCCCCAATACATAGTCTGTATACTCTGCTTCCAGATACCCCCACTACCTAGCGTGTATACCCTGCTTCCAGAGACCCCCCCAATGCATAGACTATATACTCTGCTTCGATATCCCCTCCAAATACCGAGTCTGTACACTCTGCTTCCAGATACCCCCAAATACCGAGTCTGTACACTCTGCTTCCAGATACCCCCCAATACATAGTCTGTATATTCTGCTTCCAGATACCCCCCAATACCTACTCTATACACTCTGCTTCCACATACCCCCCAAATACCTAGTCAGTATTTGCTGCTTTCAGATACCCCCCACATCATACCTAGTCTATATACTCTGCTTCCAGATAACCCCCAATACATAGTCTGTATACTCTGCTTCCAGATACCCCCCAATACCTATTCTATACACTCTACTTCTAGGTACCCCCCAATACCTAATCTGTACACTCTGCTTCCAGATACCCCCCAATGCATAGACTATATACTCTGCTTCGATATCCCCTCCAAATACAGTCTGTACACTCTGCTTCCAGATACCCCCAAATACCGAGTCTGTACACTCTGCTTCCAGATACCCCCCAATATCTAGTTTGTATATTCTGCTTCCAGATACCCCCCAATACATAGTCTGTGTACTCTGCTTCCAGATACCCCCAATACATAGTCTGTATACTCTGCTTCGATACCCCCTCCAAATACCGAGTCTGTACACTCTGCTTCCAGATACCCCCAATACATAATCTGTATACTCTGCTTCCAGATACCCCCCAATACCTACTCTATACACTCTGCTTCCACATACCCCCCAAATACCTAGTCTGTATATGCTGCTTTCAGATACCCCCCACATACCTAGTCTATATACTCTGCTTCCAGATAACCCCCAATACATAGTCTGTATACTCTGCTTCCAGATACCCCCCAATACCTATTCTATACACTCTAGTTCTAGGTACCCCCCAATACCTAATCTGTACACTCTGTTTCCAAATACCCCCCAATACCTAGTCTGTACACTCTGTTTCCAAATACCCCCCAATACCTAGTCTGTACACTCTGCTTCCAGATACCCCCCAATACCTTGTCTGTACACTCAGCTTCCAGATAACCCCCCAAATACCTAGACTGTATACTCTGCTTCTAGATACCCCTCAATATCTAGTCTGTATGCTCTGTTTCCAGATACCCCCCCAATACATAGACTGTATACTCTGCTTCCAGATACCCCCCAATACCTAGTCTATACACTCAGCTTCCACATACCCACCAAATACCTAGTCTGTATACTCTGCTTCCAGATAACCCCCCAAATACCTAGTCTATACACTCTGCTTCCATATACTCCCAATACATAGACTGTATACTCTGCTTCCAGCTACCCATCAATACCCCGTCTGTATACTCTGATCACCAATACCTAGTCTGTATTCTCTGCTTCCACCTACCCCCCAAATCCTTGTCTGTATACTCTGATCCCCAATACCTCATCTGTATACTTTGACTCCCGATACCTAGTCTGTATACTCAGATCCCATCTACTCTGATCCCCAATACCCAGTCTGTATACTCTTCTCCCATCTACTCTGGTCCCCAATACTTAGTCTGTATACTCTGCTTTCAGCTACCCCCCCCCCCCCAATACCGAGTCTGTATAATCTGATCCCCAATACCTAGTCTGTAAACTCTGCAACCATCTACTCTGATCCACAATACCTAGTCTGTATACTCTGCTCCCATCTATTCTGATCCCAATTACCTAGTCGGTATACTCTGATCCCCAACACCTAGTCTGTATACTCTGCTTCCAGCTACCCCCCAACACCTAGTCTGTATACTCTTGCTTCCAGCTACTCTGATCCCCAATACCTAGTTTGTATACTCTGATCCCCAATACCTAGTCTGTATACTCTGCTACCATCTACTCTGATCCCCAATACCCAGTCTGTATACTCTGCTCCCATTTACTCTGATCCCCATTACCTAGTCTGTGTACTCTGATCCCATCTACTCTGATCCCAAATACCTAGTCTATTTACTTTGCTCCCATGTACTCTGATTCAATTTCCCAGAGCCTGGCCACTGGCCGTGCCACCAAATCTGACCACTGGCCATCCCACGAGTTCTTCATTGCACCCACTTTTATTTTAGCACTCTTACAACTTAGTATATGAAAATGAAGAGTGCAGAACAAAAAAAAATGTTTAGTTTTGATTTGTTATTTACATAAATTCGTTTAGTTAAATTTGTTTATTCCGTTTAATTCGTTTCCGGAATTTGTTTAGTTTATTTGTGCTCTAATCTATTTAATTTTTTCGGAGTTCAAATTCGAAACAAATTTAGGATTTGAAAACTTTTAGAATTCAAATAGTTTTTGAATTCGAAAAGTTTTCAAATTCCAATTTGCATAGTTTTCAAATTTCCAAAGAGAATTAAATAGAATAGAAAATAAAGGTATAGAATAGAAAAATTTAGAATAGAATAGAAAAACATATAACAGAAAATAAAAGAATAGACTATAATAATGTAAAACAGAACAAAATAGAATAGGAAATAAAAAATAAGAATAGAATGGAATATAATAGAATAGAAACAAATAGAATACAATATAATAAAAAGAATAGAATAAAATAGAAAGAATATAACCATCTTCTGAATTTCGAATAGAAAATAATAAAATAGAAAATAATATAATTCATGATAGACTAGAATAGAAATAATAATATAATATCCTTCACAAAATTCAAATAGAATCATTTTGAATTTGAATAGAATAGAAAAGAACAGAATAGAAAAGAAAATCACAGAATAGTATAGAAAAAAACAACAGAATGGAGTAAAATAGAATAGAACAGAAAAAATATAACAATCTTCCTATTCTAATCTAATCTTTTCTATTCTATTAAAATTTGAATTGATTCTATTTGAATTTTGGGAAATGGTTATATTTTTTCTTATTTATATATTTATATTCTATTCTTATTCTGTGTGTATATTCTATTCTATTCTTTTCTAGTATATTATTTTATTTTCTATTCTATCCTACTCTATTCTATTCTATTCTTTTCTATTCTATTCAAAATCAAATTGATTCTATTTGAATTTTGGGAAATGGTTATGTTCTTTCTATTGTTTTTTGAATTCTATTATTTTCTATTCTATTATAGTCTAATCTATTGTATTCTTTTTTTCTATTGTATACTTTTCTATTCTTTTCTTTTCTTTTGTATTCAAACTCAAATAAATTCTTTTTGAAATTCAAATGTTCTTTCTATTGTATTCTATGTTTTTTTTTTTTTATTCTATTTGTTTCTACTCTATTATAGTCTATTATATGCAATGTTTATATTTTCTGTTATATTCTTTTCTATTCTATTCTTTTATATTCCATTTCTTTATTTTCTATTCTATTTTAATCTCTTTGGAAATTGGAAAATGATTCAAATTCGAAAACTTTTCAAATTCGAAAATTATTCTAAATTGATTCAAGAACTATTTGAATCTATTCAAATTCAAATTTCATCTGAATTTTTTTTCGTTATTTCAGTTCGTTTAAATTTTGTACTATTGTAATTTGGAAATTCAAATACATTAAATTTTCCGAAAAAAGAAAATTTGTCCAAATTTCAGTTTGGAACAAAATGAACTGCACACATCTAGACTGGGGCGGAGGTTTACCTTCCAGGAGGAAAACAATCATAAACATACAGCCAGAGCTACAATGGAATGGTTTAGATCAAAGCATATTTATGTGTTAGAATGATAGGAAAAGGGGAGACTGTTTCAATTCCCCCTTTTCCTCGTGGGAAAAGCGTCAGGAATGGGCAGTTTCAAGCTCCCCCTGGGAGCTCGCGGCTCTCAGGTGGATCTCCTGGTACTCACGTCGCTTGGGAGAGGAATACAGGTGACCTCTCCTAGGCCTCGTGTACTAGCCCTGAAAACCAGATAAATCTGGACAGATCTGGACCCCAAAAAGGGCTATAAAAAAGGGGTTTCATTCAGTCTGGCTCAGTTGCCTCAGAAGACGGAGCTGTGGTGTTCTAGGAGGTATCTCCATTGAGCAAACAGTGTCTTCTGAGGCCGGAAGATAAGCCTGATGCGGCGGCTGATCGAACGGGCAGGCGAAGACGGCGGAGAAGCTGAGATCCAGCAATACCTGGACCTAACTCATCGTCTTTTCTATTCTATTCTTGTATATTCCATTTCTTTATTTTCTATTCTATTTTAATCTCTTTGGAAATTGGAAAATGATTCAAATTCGAAAACTTTTCGAATTCGAAAATTATTCTAAATTGATTCAAGAACTATTTGAATCTATTCAAATTCAAATTTCATCTGAATTTTTTTTCGTTATTTCAGTTCGTTTAAATTCTGTACTATTGTAATTTGGAAATTCAAATACATTAAATTTTCCGAAAAAAGAAAATTTGTCCAAATTTCAGTTTGGAACAAAATGAACTGCACACATCTAGACTGGGGCGGAGGTTTACCTTCCAGGAGGAAAACAATCATAAACATACAGCCAGAGCTACAGTGGAATGGTTTAGATCAAAGCATATTTATGTGTTAGAATGATAGGAAAAGGGGAGACTGTTTCAATTCCCCCTTTTCCTCGTGGGAAAAGCATCAGGAATGGGCAGTTTGAAGCTCCCCCTGGGAGCTCGCGGCTCTCAGGTGGATCTCCTGGTACTCACGTCGCTTGGGAGAGGAATACAGGTGACCTCTCCTAGGCCTCGTGTACTAGCCCTGAAAACCAGATAAATCTGGACAGATCTGGACCCCAAAAAGGGCTATAAAAAAGGGGTTTCATTCAGTCTGGCTCAGTTGCCTCAGAAGACGGAGCTGTGGTGTTCTAGGAGGTATCTCCATTGAGCAAACAGTGTCTTCTGAGGCCGGAAGATAAGCCTGATGCGGCGGCTGATCGAACGCGCAGGCGAAGACGGCGGAGAATCTGAGATCCAGCAATACCTGGACCTAACTCATCGTCGGGTCAAGAGGCTCCGGTGGGAGCCACACCAGCCACAGCGGGATCCTGGAACGCGGCGGCCAAAGTCGGACTGATGGCAGGAGAGGTATCCATCTGGGAGCCCGTGTTGCATCCGGAAGAGGAAGAAGCCGAGCCGCAGAAAGAAGTTCTGAGTCAGAAACGAAGAGGCGGCATCACCTCCGCAGCTGAGAGTGAGTCAGCGAAGAGGAGGCGCATCCTGCGCCGAAGACATTCCCCTTCACCACCTCGAGCAGCGGCAGCCAGAAGAGTGGGGTGATCTTCTCCGGGATGCAACAGAACATCGGGAGGCGTGGCTAGAGGCATGGCTAGAGTTTCGTTCAACAGCAAATCAAGAGAAGTGGCTGGTAACTTGGCCGTGGGCACGGCTGGAGGCGTGACCGTAGGCGTGACTGGAGGCGTGACAGGAGGCAGAGCATCAGTACAGAGGCCTATCCTTCATTAACAAGAAGCGGTATCTCCATAGCAATGAATGTTACTGACGAGGGTCAGATCAGGGTCTGCAATAGCTATTACAAGCAGCACAGCTCCTATCGCATAAGCAGGCGTGGGGAGTGAGGAGGCTAGCTCGGATATGGCTCCAGCTATTCAGCATACACAGCAACAAGGGAATGGTGAGTCATCTACAATTCCCAATTTATCTAATATAGCTGAGCTATTGGCAAAATTAGCTAAAGATATTTAGTCAGCTAATAGCTAAACTCAGGCTATGCCAGCTCATGATACAGCTATGGGGATTTGGGTGCCATCTAGTGGAATTTCAGCTAATGGCATGACAATGTCCTATGGTGTGACGAAATGCGTAGAGAGGAGCGACACGTTCTGACGTCACCGCAAGTTATGCTAAGTCCCGGCTGTTGTTCGAGAGCTGGCCAGCTCGATTCTTTTAACACCATTTTATTTCTACTTAACTGTAAGTGTCCATTTGCCTTTCAAAGTGTCAAATAAATGTGAAGGTTTTATACTATGCAAGCCTTTGTTGTTTTATGGGGATCTACTAACCGTGCCCGATTCATGTGAGGACTACCACTGCTGAGGCCAAGGATTCCAGTGTATTGCACAAAGATCCCGGGCTGGGGTATTAGCCATCTGCACTCTGTGGTCCCCTGTAACAAGGGACCACAGCGATCTGGTAAGCGGCAGTGTGTGATGAGGTGCAGGCATTTCCTATTCCTATTTTTTCATGTTTTTCCTGGGGTGCCTTGTTTGTGTCACCGTGGATGAGTTAACAATCAATTTGCACGGACTGTTTTAACCACTTGACATCCGCACTATGGCCGAATGATGGCCACAGCGCAGACCTGGATTCCCGGGAGGCCGTCATATGACGGCCTCCCCTGTGCACGCGCCCTGCAGGGCGCGCGCCGAGCGCGCTGTGATCACCGAATCACTGATACTCGGGTGATCACCGATCCGAGTGAGGGGCCGGTCCCGGCCCCTTACCATGTGATGAGCTGTCAGCCAATGACAGCTGATCACATGATGTAAAAAAAAGATCGGTAATCGATCACCGGCTCAGCTGCAAGGGACATCAGGTCCCGAAGTGGAAGAGTCACATCTGCCTCATCTGTGCCACCTGCCATTGCCACCTAACATTGCCCACAGTGCCACCTATCAATGCCCACAGTGCCACCTATCAATGCCCACAAGTGCCAGCTATCAATGCCCACCAGTAGTGCCAATCAGTGCCACCTAGCAGTGCTGCCTATCAGTGTAACTGATCAGTGCCCATTATTGCCACCCATCAGTGCCCATCACTGCCACCCATCAGTGCCCATCACTGCTGCCTATTGGTGCCCATCAGTGCCGCCTCATCAGCTTACATCAATGAAGGAGAAAAATTACCTGTTTTAAATTGTTTATAATAAAATATAAAAAAAAATATATATTTTTTTTATATTCAGTCACAAAGACGGCTTGGCCCTCAACTTGTCTGGATTTCTTGTGTATCACTATTGATACTGAATTAATGGAGTTTCGGCTACCGGAAGAAAATGTAAACAAACTCAAGGCTCTGTTATTGGTTATAATTCACAGAAAGGAAGTGTGTTTAAAAGAAAGTCTTTTGGCTTTTGCTTCTAGGATCATGCCAATTGGAAAAGTGTTCTGTAGAAGATTATATCTTGCGATTTCTGGTTTAAAATCTCCCTTTGCTCATATTAGAATTACACATGATATGAAGGAAGATCTATTAGTTTGGCTGCAATTTCATACATATTTTAATGGTAGGACTATGTGGCAAGAAGAATTTATTTTGGACAAAGACTTTTTTCTATTCACTGACGCCGCTGGGTCTTGTGGTTTTGCTGCAGTTTGGCAATTCCATTGGTGCGCGGACCGTTGGAATCCCAGCTGGCAAGGTAAAAAGGTTATTTAAAAACATAGTTCTTTTAGAATTATTTGCAATCATTGTGGCTCTGGAGATTTGGGGTCCTTATTTAAAAAAAAAACAGATATTGGTCAGAACTGATAATAAGGGAGTTATGTATGCAATAATTGCTTAACATCCAAGAAATAGGGAAGCTGCTTCAGCATTTCTCCCCACCAGATGTATTGATTGTACATCTTGGGGGAAATGATATTAGATAATAATTTTCAGAATTAGGGACGATTTACAAAGGATTCAGTTGTCCTTGCCTCACACTGTTATCAGTTTTTCCGAGGTAGTGCAAAGGCTGGGATGGCTTTATCCTCCTTCAATGTGCCCCTTGGAAAAAATAGAAAAAGGGTGAATAGAGCAGGGTCTAAATTACTTCAAGTTTTAGGTATATTATCATTCAGACACGTGGAGTTAGAGGGAGGTATAAGTGTTTGTATAGAAAAGATGGAATTAATTTATCCGACATTGGGTTAAATATTTTTAACACAGAATTGAATTCTTGTGTTGAAATGGCTGGGGTGCGGGGTTCTGGGGACAGGTGGGTTTAAGACCACCTGTCTTTTGGAAAGTTATGGAGTCTGGAATACATTATATGCAGCCTGAGTCATAGTGGCTAGGTTGTTTAAAGTTTATATATTTGGTTTTCTTATGATGAATTAATCTATTGTTTTTGAAACCAATAATAAACTGGCGCGGTCTTATTAAATCCAATACTTGTCTGCGTTTATTTTATTTTAAAGTTTGTTATTTTAGGGTTCCTGCCTGCTGTCCCATGATAGGAAGAAGGGGAAACGGTTTAAATTCCCCCTTTTCCTCATGGGAAGAGTGGCAGGAATGGGCAGTTTCAAGCTCCCCCTGGGAGCTTGTGGCTCTCAGGTGGATCTCCTGGTACTCACTTGGCTTGGGATAGAAATACAGGTGACCTCTTCTCGGTCACCTGTACTACCCCTGAAAACCAAAAAAATCTGGACAGATCTGGACCCCAAAAAGGGCTATAAAAAAGGGGTTCTGTCCCATCAGGCTCAGAAGACAGAGCTGTGGTGTTCCCCTCCCCCCCTCCCCTTTTGTCGCGGCTGTAGTTATGTGGTGGTGTCACCTTTTTAAAAAAAAAAAACATACAAAAGGGTACTAATATGTAGAAAGTAATAAAGATATCAGATGTTATATTGGTTATATTGTGTGGAAAGTTATGGAGTCTGGAATATATTATTATATTATGTTATGTTGTTCTTTAATGTTATGCCAAATCCTCACATGCAACCCTTGAATAACCAATGACTGAGCAGTTGGCTCAACATTTTCTGTAACTTGGCAAACATGTACAACATGCAATAACATTTTGTTCTTAGCCGTGGCTGCCCCAGATTACCTGCACAGGTGAAGTCTCTAGGAGAAAAGTCCATGCTTGGTAGTGCCCTAATAGAGAAGTCCTTGTTTCAGGGTTCTTTCGACAAATAGGCATTCCAGAGTGGACCATCAGTCCCAGCAAGTTTTTAGTGTAGGTTCTCCATGCATTTCCCCAAGTGTTCCCTGGAGGCCGCTTAGGATCTTGACCTTTTCCCTTTTATAGATGTAGCCAAGTGCTGGCTATATCGCTTTTGCCATCATGCCATTCCATAATGAAGTTTGCATTTAACTTTGTTTCCTCTAGTGTCCAGCACAGGGATTATGACATAATTTCTTGACTGCAGAGAGAGAGCAACCACTACTGGCAGGGAGTAGTGGGACATGTAGTCCAGAAAGCCAGGATTTCAATGGATCTAATGCTGCTGCAAACTACAAGTTCCAGCTGGCTGGAGAGAGGAGGAATTCTGGGTGAGCAGATAAATACAATGGTCCGGGGGGGGGGGGTTGCGCTCTTGGGACATGAGATCTGCAGCTACAGGAGCTTGGCTCCCCTGGTCGGTGTGAGCGGGCCCAATGGCCTGGATGGCACAGGGGGCCTTTTCTTAAATGAGCCTTATGTCTGGAGGCAGATTCCCAGCTACCAGCCTCTCATTGGCAGAGTGGCTATCCGGGACCACTCTCACCTACGCCCACATAGACGCTACTGATTGGATAGGCAGGTGGCCAGCCAGGCATCTTCAACTGACTGTAGATCCTTCAAGAGCCTGCTCTGGGACACCCTATTTCTACAAGCCTTGGTATCTCCAGGATTAAAATTAACCACCAGATTCACTATTATTGGCATTTCATTGTACATCTCTGTAATTCTATTTATGCTAAAGTTTGGGGAATATCCACATTCAACATTCTCTTTCCCTTGTTAACTCAAGAATATTCAGTAAAATATCCATTTGCCATCTCTGATATTTATTTGCTGTCTTTTGCATTTGCATTCTCTCTTTGAATAATGTCAGAACCCAGGGTGTCGGGAGGCTTGCAAGTTCAGGGCAACTTCTGGGGACAGTCATCTTCCAGTGAACCCTACGGGGATGGCGCTACATTTGGGGGTTCATCCGAGCTACTCCTTATGGTTGGCCTTAGCAAACAGAGTGATGAGCCAAGAGATGAGGAGCAGATGGACCCAGCCACAGCAGTTACATGGGGCCAAGGCCATGGTAGCCACCTGAAGTTATGTATGGTGGTGGAAATACCTAGGAGTGAATAGACCGTAAAGGAAGTAGCTAGTGAGGAAGGCAGTGCCAGAGCAAGGGGCCTACCTTATTGACATGACAACCGAGTTTGGTTTGGACTGCACATGTGCTTTACTGGAGAGGAAAGGGCCTATACTGCTTTCAGAAGGACATTGTAAGTCTGGCAGAAGGGGTCGAGGCTTGAGTAACACCGTTGTTACCAGCTGGAGATCCAGGGGAAGATCGCTCACAAGTTAGGTCAGAAAGCCCAGCATCAGTGAAAGCTGATCTACCCTTAGCTGGACTGACCCCTTGCCTCCTTCTTTACAGATATGAGCAAGCTAGTTGAGAGCTTGGTGAAGAATAATAGAGCTTTGGTTAACCACTTCAGCTCTGGAAGATTTACCCCCCTTCATGACCAGGCCATTTTTTTTTACTTTAACTGACAATTGCATGTTCGTGCAACACTGTACCTAAATAAAATTATTGTCCTTTTTTTCCCCACAAATAGAGATTTGTTTTGGTGGTATTTGATCACCTCTGTCGTTTTTATTTTTTTCCGCTATAAATAAAAAAAAGCCGACAATTTTGAAAAAAAATGTCTTTATCAATTTAGGCCAATATATATTCTGCGACATATTTTTGGTAAATTATATTGATTGGTTTGCACAAAAGTTATAGCGTCTACAAACTATGGGATATGTCTATTTATTTATTTATTTTTTACACTAATAATGGGGACCATCAGTGACTTATAGCGGAAATGCGATATTGCGGTGGACAAATCGGATACCTAACTGACACTTGTGACACTTTTTTGGGGACCAGTGACACTAATACAGTGATCAGTGCTAAAAAATACCATACTGTACTAATGACACTTGCTGGGAAGGGGGTTACATCAGGCGATCAAAGGGTTACCTGTGTGCCTAGATTGTGCTTACTCACTGTATGGGAGGTGCTTTGACTAGGAGAAGGAAAAGATCCATGTTCCTGCTTTGCAGCTGAGAACCCCAACAAAACCCAGAGCTACAAAAGTCTGAGAAACAAGAAGGCCAGAATAAGGCATAGAAAGAAGCCCTCAGAACACTCACTTACACCTCTGCCCAAGCTGGACCATAGGCCACCTAAGTCAGGAAAAAGGGCACAGAGAATCAATGCTTCACCATGGCCCAGGGCCACTGTTCAGCACCTAGTGAGGAAAGGAGAGAACTTAGCTCAGCCTAGAACACAAGCTGACATACCAGAATAGCTTATAGGCCCTTCTCATATAGTGTCGGTGCAAGTAGAGGGCATATACACCAAAGAATTATTGGATACTGGTGCACAGGTGACCCTGTTATACCGGGACTTCTATGACAAGCATTTGAAGCATGTCCCCTTGTGTAAGTTGGAAGAGCTGGAGATCTGGGGGATTGTCTCTGAGAAGTACCCTTATGCTGTATATATTCCAATCAAGATCACATCCAGGCCATTGGTAGCAGGGAAAACAGAAATTTTTGACACGCTGGTCGTGGTGTGCCCCCCCCCCCCGGACCAAACAAAAACTTGATGCTGATTGGGACTAATACTTGGCTGCTGAGAAGGTTACTGATTCAAATAGCTGGGAAGGAAGACGCTGTGCTTACAGGGAGACATCTTCAACTGCATCAAGCCTTTAGGCGGGTGGTCCGAGAATAGAAAGCCCCAGTAGAGGGGGGTGTGGAGGCTGGAAATGAGGAAGGTGTTGTAGCTGGGTGAGATAACTTGTATAAAGTCTACTGTCAAGTTGACTTGGGATCAGCCAGGTTCCTTGGAGACTGATTCCTCTTGGAGACTGATTCCAGACTGAGTGAAGCAGGGGTGGAGTTGATTCGGAAATAGTACCTATCAAAAGTCTCAGAATGGAGGGAAGGTACCAGTCAGTCTCCGGAATGTCACTGATCATCAAGTTATGTTGAGGCCCTGAATGCTGATTGGGCAAGTGAGTTTAGTCACTCCAGTGACCCTGACAGAGATGACTAAGAGGGAATACAGAGAGAACTTGGAAGAGGAACTTCTCTCTTCATCCATATCATTGTCTCCTGAATGAGAGGAAAGAGTCCTAAAGCAGTTGTCCAGGTGAGAGAAGATGTTCTCCAAGATAGACCATTCTGAGAAAGGGCAAGGCGAGTAACGCTTAGTGATCTGGAAGATCTCAGTCAGCAGCTTGCTGAGTTGAAGATGTCAGGAGTCAATTTGGGAGTCCAGGAGCCCCAGCTTCCCATATAGTGGTAGTGAGGAAGAAGAATGGGGCGCTGCGGATGTGTATTGATTACAGAACCTTGAACAAATGGACCATTCCTGATCAGTACACCACCCCTCATATTGAAGATGGCTGTCGATGTTTGTCTTGGGTGAAGTGGTTCAGTGTGTTAGACTTGAAGAGTGGATACTACCAGATCCCTATACATCCTGACGATAGGGAGAAGACGGCATTCATCTGCATGTTGGGGTTCTTCAAATTTAATAGGATGCCCCAGGGACTATTGGGGGCTCCTGTTACATTTCAGTGGTTGATAGAGTGCACTGTTGGTGTACTTAGACAATGTTATTGTCTTTGGAAGGACTTTGGAAGAACATGAAGCAAGGCTTGAGAAGGTTTTTCAGAGGCTTCATGAAGAGGGACTGAAGTTATCCTTAGAAAAATGTCAGTTCTATCAAACTTCTGTCACCTACTTGGGACATGTCATCTCCACAAAGGGCATTGCCACAGTCCCTGAGAAGTTGGAAGCAGTCACCTGGCCCCGACCAAGAACCGTGACAGATTTGAGGTCTTTTTTAGGGTTTCGCTCCTATTATCAGAGGTTTTTAGTGAACTTTGCAAAGATTGCTTGCCCACTCAATGAGTTGTTTAAAAGTGAGATGGGCTCGGAAGTCAAAACAGTCTATACAAAGCAATGGACTCCCCCACAGTGTGAGAAAGCATTTAATTATCTCAAGAGAAGCCTCACAGAAGCTCCGCTACTGGCTTGCAGATCTAGCCAAGCCATACAAATTCCATGTGGATGCCAGCCGAGAGGTGCTAGGAGGGGTTCTATATCAGGAACAGGATAGTGCACTATGCCCCATAGCATACGTGAGTCAAAGTTTAACCCTTTCTGAGAAAAACTATCCTGTACACAAGCTGGAGTTTCTGGCCTTAATGGGAGCTGTAGTAGACCAGGTGAAAAATTATCTGTACGGAGCCTCTTTCGTGATGAAGACAGATAATAACCCCCTGATGTACTTACTGTCATCAGCTAAGCTGGATGCTACCAGACATTGATGGTTCGCTGCACTGTCTGGGTTTCAGTTTATTCTGAAATACTGACCAGGAACAAGGAAACGAGATGCAGATGCTTTGTCCCAAAGGCCTTATAGTCTGGCCAGAGAATCAAAGAGTTTGACTCATGTGACACCAGAAGGAGTGCGAGCTCTGTGCCAGGGTATTGCACAGTGTCATATTAAGCTGTTGGAGCTGAAGTCATTGGCGTTACCCCCTCTGGAGTACCCAAGTGTTACTGCGATCTAACCCAAGTGAGGAGTGGGGAGCTTCCTCCACTGTCAAGAAAGGATCTGAAGATGGATCGGTCACAGGTACAATATGGCCTCCAGTACAGGAGGGGCCCTTCAAAGGCGAGGACTCGGAAGAAAAGTGACAGTCATTCCTTCTGGAGAACCACCAACAGACGGTACTGGCTACTTTTAATGATGAACATGGACACCTAGGCAAAGATAAGTCTTTTAGGATAGTCAGAGACCGGTTCTATTGGCATAACATAAGAGAAGAAGTAGAGAGTTATTGTCACTCCTGTTTACTGTGCATCCAAAGGAAGACCTTGCCAGCCAAAAATGACCTCATAGGACATTAACAAAGTCAAGGGGCTATTAGTTTGCATTGACTTCCTGTGCCTGGAACCTGATGCTGGTGGAAGAAGCAATGTTCTAGTGGTGAGTGACCACTTCACCAGATACGCTCAAGCTTATTCCACCAAGGACCAACAAGCTATCATGTTGGCGAAAGTGTTAGTGGAAATGTTCTTTGTGCACTACAGCCTGCCAAAATTAATACACTCCAACCCAGGCAGAGACTTTAGGAGTAAACATGTACATAAACTATGCAAGCTGTTAGGCATACAGAAATTCAGAACTACTCCATACTACCCACAAGAGGACCCTCAGCCTGAAAGGTTCACTCGCAGCTTGCTGAATATGCTAGGAACCCTACCCTCAGAGAAGAAACAACATTGGGGCAACCACATTGCCGTGATAGTCCATGCCTATAACAGCACGACAAATGTTGCCACCGGGTATTCCCCCCTACAGACTGATATTTGGGAGAGAAGCCTGATTGCCAGTTGATTTGGCTTTTGGAACTTATACAGATCATACCTCTTTAGCCTCCATACCTCCATAAAGAAACAGACTTATGTGAAAGCCATAGAGACTGCTACTACTCGGGAGCAAAGGAATAAGATACATTTTCAACCTTAAGGTGAGGGTGCAAGACTTTCAGCCAGGGGACCGTGTGTGGAAGAATTTGGGAGGGCCTGGGAAGCACAATTTGGCAGAGTGTTGATGGTCCCAGCCCTATATTATCTGCAAACAACTCCTTGGGTTGCCAGTTTATCAAATTCATCCAGAAGGGAAAACAGGCCCTCTGAAAATGGGGCATTGAAACCACTTGCTGTATATTTCGGATGTCATCCGAGTGCCTCAGCAGACCACCTCCTTGACCAATAAGTCATCGCCTTCCCAATACCACATGTGTCAGAACAATGACACCGCAGTTGAAGATGAAGACAGCGATGAAGAAGAGATAGTACCCAACTGACTATGGTCACCAAGTCAGGAGGCCAGTATTGACTCTTCTCCAATGTAAGAAAGAGGGAAGTCCCATGTTCAGAAGTGTAAGTTCTACCCCTCCCTGAAAGGACTGACAAAGTTAAGATCAAACCTTTTATGTTTGGAGGAAAAGAGATTTAATCTCCAAATATGAAAAGGTTTCTTCACAGTAAGACAATAAATGGTTGCAACTGAATCCTGATGTAATCAAATTACTCGTGACGTTAAGTTATGTTAGCTCTACTATTAACTACCAGTTGAACAATACTTTGTGAAGTTCTCACCTCTTTGGGGGACCAAAGATTTCAACCTAGTCTGTATACTCTGCTCATCTTTACTCTGTTCCCCTGTACCTATTCTCCTCCCCTCTACCTAGTCTGGGGGGGGGGGGGTGCTCCCTTGTCCTCCATCTTTCCCTGCCTGCCAGGCTGCATGCTTGGATGGGGGTTTGGTATGGATTTTGGGGGGGACCCCACGCCATTTTTTTTTCATTTTGGGTTCCCCCCAAAATACATACCAAACCCAAATGGTCTGGTATGGATTGGGGGGCCCCCACGCTGTTCTGTTAATTTATTTAAAGCGGCACTTCTTTTGTTTACATTCTGCTGTCAGCGAGAAATTCCGCTGACAGCAGATGGGTCAAGGTTTTTAAAAACGCGGCAACCGACCACATTTTAACAATCACTGTTATTCACAATGAATTCAGATCCATGTGAAGTTATACTGGATGGATTAGAAAACCTTTTAAATCTACCCGGTAAAATGAATATATGAAAAAAAAATCCCGGAGAAACTAAACAAATCCTGAAAACGAACCGGACCGACACAACGAAAATGCATATTATTAGCCTAACAAATGCATCCAAAACGAAAGCATGCACATGTCTACTCCAGTGTACCTAGTCTACTAGTACACACAGTTCTCTCCTTAATGACACCCATTCCAGTGTGCCTTCTCTGCTACTGTGATCTGATCTGGTCATGTAAACTCCTTTTTGTCTCCAGCTATAACCATTTCCATATATTCCTCTTCATTGTGTACTGTGCCTGCTATATTTCTGATGATATCTGTAGTCAGTGTTCCCCTCTACATTAAACTTCATTGTATCTCCTGTTCTTTGGTGTACAGCAGATTCTAATCCACCTAATTCTTTTAGCTGCCTTTTGTAATAATCCCATGTTTCCATTCTCTCTCCTCTATCTACCCTTGTTTCATTTCCTCTCATTCTCTCCCTTGTAATGTTCTGCACTTTTTTCCCACTGTCTCCTGTTGTAATCTTATTTTTCGGAATTGTTTAGTACTGGATCCTTCTCATCCTGGTTCTGTCTTTGGTCTTTTGCTAAGGTCTGTTCTATACTGATATTCTTCTGTTTTGAATATAAACGAAAAAGTCAGTGCTACTACCCATACAGCACATAGAAAGCAGAGATCCCAGGTGCTTGATCCACAGTCGCTGGCTGAGTAGGGAAATGAGGAAAAGATGAACCGCACTCCGGTTATTGCTCTTAAGAAGTATAATATTTATTGACAAGCCACAGTGACCAAACGCAAATAAGAACAGTTGACACGTTTCAGCCTATAAGGCCTTAGTCATAACCGTGGTAACCATAACCATAACTGTGGTCATGACTAAGGCCTTATAGGCTGAAACGCATCAACTGTTCTTATTTGTGTTTGGTCACTGTGGCTTGTCAATAAATATTATACTTCTTAATAGCAATCATCGGAGTGCGGATCATCGTTTCCTCATTCTTCTGTTTTATGCTGTTCCTCAGATGTTTCCCTAGCAAGTCTTGTATTATGTTGTGTTCAGTAACATTTTGAGTTCTGTCTCCCTCTAAACTAGGATCCACTCCTGCAAAAACTATACGTGCCGCCATTTCCCTCCCTCACTGGCATACTGACCCTCTGGCTATTTAGCATTTTTCTTACTTAGAACTTGTATGAATCTAGGAGAAGTCACAACTACCATGAGGGCCAAAGCATACAGGTTCTTCACAAGTAATTAGGATTGGCAGGACAAGTATTTCTTTCATAACAGGTTCACCTGGTATGTTTTCTGTCACTAAGAAAGAAAGTAAAGGAAAATGTCACCAATGGGATGCAGTCTTGTTTTGTATAGACTTGTAGCAGCACAGTGCTAGATACCGTATTTTTCTGTGTATAAGATGCTACTTTTTTCCTAAAATAGTTAGAATGAAAATCGAGCAGCGTCTTATACATGGTCAGTCAGCCTGGGAGAGAGGCGCACGGGTGTGTAGCTGCCTATAGGTTGTCAAACGGCTTCCTCCAATCACAAGCCGTATGTTACTGATGTCAGCTGGAGGTGGAGGTGGAGAGTGCGCAGATGCAACAGTGACCGGAGCGTTCTGAACCCAAGATGTCAGAAAATAATAAATGTAAGTTATTGTCTTACTTTGTAAAATTCAAACTGAATGTAGTCAGCTATGCAAAAGAGCATGGAAATAGAGCTGCAGAGAGACAGTTTGGACCTCCTCCCACTGAGTGTATGATCCGGCAGTGGAGAAAACAGGAAGAACAACTCCTTAAGATGCTAGAAAAGAAGAAGGCCTTAAGAGGAAAACCAGCAAAATGACCAACTTTGGGGCAGAGGCTTAAAACTTGGATTAAGGAGCATCAACCAAGCTTATTCAATGTCAGGCAAGAATGTTTGCAAGCGAAATAAACATTGTTGATTTTACAGGAAAGGCAAAATGGTGCTTCAATTTCATAAGGAGAGAAGGGTTAGCTCAGAAAATGCCACCAGTTTATGAGGATAAAATCCAACAGTTTCACTCCTATATAACAAAGAGCAGGGGGTTTGGGACTTTGAGTAAAGCCATGGCCTGTATTTCCATCCCCGTCAATGCAAAAAAAGGGGGAAGCAAGGAGGTGCGACTTTACATGAAGCACGTGGTTGCAATTAGGTAAATTGGTGAACCTTTAAAATGTTTATTGATTCATATACATATATACACTTATAATACTGGTATCAATTTAAAAAAGTTTAAACATAATAATAACAATGGTATAACATGACATTTGCATAATAAAATTCCATAGTTTATCACACATACACATGTTGCAGAGTAATGCCTGCATGACCTATGGCCTCTCTAATCCTGTGGATGTGAATATGCCATATCATAGGAATCTAAAAATTGCAAAATTGAAACCAAGGCATCTGGTAGCTCTACGCCTTTCGTGGCTTTGAGCCACTCATCAGAAGAAAGCGCATGATGTATCTGTATGATGTATAAAAGAATATATATAAAATATAAATCTATATAAGCGAGTACTTCTCCTTTGCCGAGATAATCCATCCCCCTCACAGGTGTGGCATATCAAGATGCTGATTAGACAGCATGATTATTGCACACTAGGGGTGCAACGGATCAAAAAACTCACGGTTCGGATCGTTCCTCGGATCAGGAGTCATGGTTCGGATCATTTTCGGATCAACAAAAAAAAATCTCCCCCACTGTAATAATATATTAGCAGGTTATGGCAGAGTATTGCAGGGTATTGGCAGAGTATTGGCAGGGTATGGCAGAGTATTGCAGAGTATTGACAGGGTATGGCAGAGTATTGCAGAGTATTGGCAGGTTATTGCAGAGTATTGGCAGGGTATGGCAGAGTATTGCAGAGTATTGGCAGGGTATTGCAGAGTATTGGCAGGGTATGGCAGAGTATTGCAGAGTATTGGCAGGGTATTGCAGAGTTTTGGCAGGGTATGGCAGAGTATTGCAGAGTATTGGCAGGGTATTGCAGAGTATTGGCAGGGTATTGGCAGAGTATTGGCAGGGTATGGCAGAGTATGGGTATGGCAGAGTATTGGCAGGGTATGGCAGGGTATTGCAGAGTATTGCAGAGTATTGCAGGGTATTGGCAGAGTATTGGCAGAGTATTGCAGAGTATTAGCAGAGTATGGCAGGGTATGGTAGAGTATTGACAGGGTATGGCAGAGTATGGCAGGGTATTGCAGAGTATTGCAGGGTATTGGCAGAGTATTGGCAGAGTATGGCAGAGTATTGGCAGGGTATGGCAGAGTATTGGCAGGGTATGGCAGAGTATGGGCAGGGTATTGCAGAGTATTGGCAGGGTATGGCAGAGTATTGGCAGGGTATTGCAGAGTATTGGCACTGCTGCCATCCGATCTCTCCCCTCCACTGTACAGATCAGTACACAGAGGGGAGAGAGGAACCGGCGTCATGACATGATTGTTTACAAGTGATCGCTCCGTCATTTGACGGAGCAATCACGTGGTAAACAGCCGCCGGGAGTACAAGATGGCCGCCGCTCCGGAACTAGGCCGAAGCCGCGGCTTTTCCTAAGCGCGTGTGTGCCGATCCGAACAGGTTGCACCATTCGGATCACGGATCGGTGATGATCCGTTGCACCCCTATTGCACTAGTGTGCCTACACTCTAAAATGTACAGTTTTATCACACAGCACAATGCCACAGATGTTGCAAGTTTTGAGAGAGTGTGCAATTGGCATGCTGACTGCAAGAATATCAACCAGAGCTGTTGCCCTTGAATTGAATGTTAATTTCTCTACCATAAGCAGTCTCCAAAGGCATTTCAGAGAATTTGGAAGTACATCCAACCAGCCTCACAACCACAGACCACGTGTAACCACACCAGCCCAGGAACTCCACATCCAGCATCTTCACCTCCAAGATCGTCTGAGACCAGCGACCCGGACAGCTGCTGCAACAATCGGTTTGCATAGCCAAAGAATTTCTGCACAAAACTGTCAGAAACCGTCTCAGGGAAGCTCATCTTCATGCTCGTCGTCCACATTGGGGTCTCGTCCTGACTGCAGTTCGTCATGGTAACAGACTTGAGTGGGCAAAGGCTCACATTCGATGGTGTCTGGCACTTTGGAGAGGTGTTCTCTTCACAGATGAATCTGAGATTTCACTGTACAGGGCAGAAGGCAGACGGTGTGTATGGCGTTGTGTGGGTGAGCGGTATGCTGATGTTAACGTTGTGGATCGAGTGGCCCATGGGGGCAGTGGGGTATGGTATGGGCAGGCGTATGCTATGGACAATGAACACAGGTGCATTTTATTGATGGCATTTTGAATGCACAGAGATACGAGAGAGATCTCGAGATGACGAGATTCTGAGGCCCATTGTTGTGCCATTCATCCATGATCACATCTCACCACTGGGATTTTTGCCCATTCCTCCTTGCAAAACTGCGCCAGCTTATCATGTTGCATCATGATAATGCAGGGCCCCATGCTGCAAGGATCTGTACACAATTCCTGGAAGCTGAAAACATCCCAGTTCTTGCATGGCCAGCATACTCACCGGACATGTCACCCATTGAGCGTGTTTGGGATGCTCTGGATCAGCGTATACGGCAGCGTGTTCCAGTTGCCAATATCCAGCAACTTCACACAGCCATTGAAGAGGAATGGACTAACATCCCACAGGCCACAATCAACAACCTCATCAACTCTATGTGAAGGAGTTGTGCTGCACTGTGTGAGGCAAATGTTGGTCACACCAGATACTGACTGGTTTTTGGATCTCCCCGACCCCCCCAATACAGTAAAACTACACATTTTAGAGTGGCTTTTTATTTTGGCCAGCCTAAGGCACACCTGTGCAATAATCATGCTGTCTAATCAGCATCTTGATATGCCACACCTGTGAGGTGGATGGATTATCTCGGCAAAGCAGAAGAGCTCACTAACACAGATTTAGACACATTTGTGAACAATATTTGAGAGAAATAGGCCTTTTGTGTACATAGAAAAAGTCGTAGATCTTTAAGTTCAGCTCATGATAAATAATGGCAAACACAAAAGAGTTGTGTTTATTATTTTGCTCAGTGTATATAGACAGTGACTCAAAAGACTAAAGACTCTAATGCCCCGTACACACGGTCGGACTTTGTTCGGACATTCCGACAACAAAATCCTAGGATTTTTTCCGACCGATGTTAGCTCAAACTTGTCTTGCATACACATGGTCACACAAAGTTGTCGGAAAATCCGATCGTTCTGAACGCGGTGACGTAAAACACGTACGTCGGGACTATAAACGGGGCAGTGGCCAATAGCTTTCATCTCTTTATTTATTCTGAGCATGCGTGACACTTTGTCCGTCGGATTTGTATACACACGATCCGAATTTCCGACAACGTATTTTGTTGTCGGAAAATTTTATATCCTGCTCTCAAACTTTGTGTGTCGGAAAATCCGATGGAAAATGTGTGATGGAGCCCACACACGGTCGGAATTTCCGACAACAAGGTCCTATCACACATTTTCCGTCGGAAAATTCGACCGTGTGTACGGGGCATATTAGTTATGGAGAAGAGAACATTGCTGCAACAGAGGCTGAATAAAGTGATATGCTGCATAATATTCTGGCATGTAAACGTTACCTGCGGTAATTACTAAATAAAAATGTGTTCTGTTTTACCTATGTTTAAAATATTGATTTCTTAATTTTGGGTAGGAAAAGTGGGGGGCGTCTTGTACATGGGGCCTCTTATACACGGAAAAATACAATAGTTATATGGCACGTTATACAGTGTCTTGCCAAAGTATTCACCCCCCTTGGCTTTTTACCTATTTTGTTACATTACAGCCTTTAGTTCAATGTTTTTTTAATCTAAATTATATGTGATGGATCAGAACACAATAGTCTAAGCTGGTGAAGTAAAATTAGAAAAGTACCGGTATATACATAAAACTATTTTTCAGAAATAAAAAAATGATAATTTAGATGTGCATATGTATTCACCCCCTGAAGCCCATAAAAAGCTCTGGTGCAACCAATTACCTTCAGAAGTCACATAATTAGTGAAATGATGTCCACCTGTGTGCAATCTAAGTGTCACATGATCTGTCATTACATATAAACACCTTTTTGAAAGGCCCCAGATGCGGCAACACCTAAGTAAGAGGCACCACTAACCAAACACTGCCATGAAGACCAAGGAACTCTGCATTGTAAGGGAAAATGTTGTTGAGAAGTACAAGTCAGGGTTAGGTTATAAAAAAATATCCAAATCTTTGATGATCCCTAGGAGCACCATCAAATCTATCATAACCAAATGGAAAGAACATGACACAACGGCAAACCTGCCAAGGGATGGCCGCACACCAAAAGCCACGGACCAGGCAAGGAGGGCATTAATCAGAGAGGCAGCACAGAGACCTAAGATAACCCTGGAGGAGCTGCAGAGTTCCACACCAGAGACTGGAGTATCTGTATATAGGACGACAATAAGCCGTACGCTCCATAGAGTTGGGCTTTATGGCAGAGTGGCCAGAAGAAAACCATTACTTTCAGCAAAAAATAAAATGGCACGTTTTGAGTTTGCGAAAAGGCATGTGGGAGACTCCCAAAATGTATGGAGGAAGGTGTTCTGGTCTGATGAGACTAAAATTTAACTTTCTGGTCATAAAAGAAAATGCTATGTCTGGCGCAAACCCAACACATCACATCACCCAAAGAACACCAACATGGTGGTGGCAGCATCATGCTGTGGGGATGTTTTTCAGCAGTCGGGACTGGGAAACTGGTCATAGTTGAGGGAAAGATGGATGGTGCTAAATACAGAGATATTCTTGAGCAAAACCTGTACCATTCTGTGTGTGTGATTTGAGGCTAGGACGGAGGTTCACCTTCCAGCAGGACAATGACCCCAACCACACTACTAAAGCAACACTTGAGTGGTTTAAGGGGAAACATGTAAATTTGTTGGCATGGCCTAGTCAAAGCCCAGACCTCAATCCAATAGAAAATCTGTGGTCAGACTTAAAGATTACTATTCACAAGCGCAAACCATCCAACTTGAAGGAGCTGGCGCAGTTTTGCAAGGAGGAATGGGCAAAAATCCCAGTGGTGAGATGTGGCAAGCTCATAGAGACTTATCCAAAGCGACTTGGAGCTGTGATAGCCACAAAAGGTGGCTCTACAAAGTATTGACTTTAGGGGGGTAAATAGTTATGCACATTGACTTCTTCTGTTATTTTGTCCTATTTGTTGTTTGCTTCACGATAAAAAAAGAAAAAATCTTCAAAGTTGTGGGCATGTTCTGTAAATTAAATGATGCAAATCCTCAAACAAGCCATGTTAATTTCAAGTTTGAGGCAACAAAACACGAAAAATACAAAGGGGGGTGAATATTTTGCAAGACACTTTATGCTTCCAAAACTTACTGAGTCTTTGCAACAAGAACTATCTATAGGGTTACCACCTTTTCTTCAAGTCAAACCTGAAAACTTTAGCGGCGCACAGCAAGTGAGCCTGCAGAGTTCCCCTTTTGCATCAGAAAACCTGCAGAGTTTCCCTTTTACATCAGAATCCGCAGAGTTCTCCTTCACTGTAAGGGGGGGCCCCGGGGACTCTGACAAAAGAGATGCTCTGGGAACCCTGATTTAAAGGGGAACACTGAATTCTCTGATGTAAGGGGGTTACACTGTGGCTTTTGGTGTAAAGGGGAATTCTGATGTAAGGGGTGCTCTGAGGACACCTGATTTACCTTAGTGTACTAACTCAGAGGAAGGAGAGAGAAGGGTGGAGACTTCAGTCACAGACAGGGATGGATGGTGAGCTCACTCACCCCTTGGCAGTCAGCACCTCTCATCCAGATGTATCTGCCGCTGCTGGGCTTTAAATATTCCACCCCCCATCTCCTTTTCTGAGGCACAGAGCCGGGGATTGGAGTGTGGGCAGACACAGAGTGGTAGGGGTGGAAGGAAGAGAAGTAGATTGAGCCCTCTCTGGTCTCCCATCTGTGTGTGTGTGTGTGTGTGTGTGGGGGGGGGGGACTGTTATGGCTGGCTTTGGGCTGTGTGAAAGAGAGTGTAACAGACAACCCCGCTGGGAAGCCATAGCCCGGTCTGAATAATGTGTAAAGGTTTTAGGCAGTCTGAAACCCGGAGGCATGATTCATAACCAGAACTGTCCGGGTGAATCCCGGACAGGTGGCAACCCTAACTATCTAGCACTGTACAAAACAAGACTGCATCCCATTGGTGACATTTTCCTTAACTTCCTCTCTTAGTGACTGAAAACAATACCATTTAAAGTAAACCTGTTATGAAAGAAATACTTGTCCTGCCAATCCTGATCACTTGTGAAGAACCTGTATGCTTTGGCCCTTATGGTAGTTGTCACTTCTCCTAGATTCATACAAGTTCTAAGTAAGTAAAATGCTAAATAGGAACGCCAGAGGGTCAGTATGCCAGTCATATGAGGGTGGGAAATGGTGGCACATGTAGTTGTTGCAGAAGTGGATTCCTATAGAGGGAGACAAAATGCAAAATGTTACTGAACACATCACAACACAAGACTTGGTAGGGAAACATCTGAAGAACAGCATAAAACATAAGAATACTAGTATAGAACAGACCTTAGCGGAAGACCAAAGATAGAATCATGATGAAAAGGATCCAGTACTAAACAATTCCGAAAAATACGATTACAACAGGAGACAGTAGGAAAAAAGTGCAGAACATTACAAGGGAGAGAATGAGAGGAAATGAAACAAGGGGAGATAGAGGAGAGAGAATGGAAACTTGGGATTATTACAAAAGGCAGCTAAGAGAATGAGGTGGATTAGAATCTGCTGTACACCAAAGAACAGGAGATACAATGAAGTGTAATGTAGAGGGGAACACTGACTACAGATATCATCAGAAATATAGCAGGCACAGTACACAATGAACTAAGAGGAATATATGGAAATGGTTATAGCTGGAGACAATAAGGAGTCTACATGGCCAGATCAGATCACAGTAGCAGAGAAGGCACACTGGAATGGGAGTCATTAACCACTTGCTTACTGGGCACTTAAATCCCCTTGCTGCCCAGACCAATTTTCAGCTTTCAGCGCTGTCAATCTTTGAATGATAATTGCGCGGTCATTTACCCAAATGAAATTTTTATCATTTTTTTTTTCACAGAGATAGAGCTTTCTTTTGGTGGCATTTAATTGCTGCTGGGTTTTTTAATTTTTTGCTAAATAAAACAAAAAGGGACCGAAATTTAAAAAAACAAAAAACAAACAAACTATACTATATACATAGTTTGTTATAAAATTTTGAAAGCAGGTAATTTTTCTTCTTCACTGATGTGTGCTGATGAGGCTGCACTGATGGCCACTGATATGCTGCGCTGATGGGCACTGATAGGCAACACTGATGGGCACTGATAGGTGGCACTGATAAGCACTGATGAGGCGGCACTGATAGGTGGCACTGATAGGTGGCACTGATGGGCACTAATAGTTGGCACTGATGGGTGGCACTGAAGGGCACTGATAGGTGGCACTGAAGGGCACTGATAGGTGGCACTGATAAGCGGCACTGATGGGCACTGATTGGCACTGGTAGGCACCACTGATCTGTGGCACTGATTACTAGACAATGATGGGCATTGATTGGCAGCACTGGTGGGCATTAATGGATGGCACTGTGGGCACTGGTAGGTGGCACTGTGGACACTGGTAGGTGGAACTGGTGGGTACTGAAAGGTGGCACTGGTAGGTGGCACAGTGGGCATTGTCAGGTGACACTGGTGGGCACAGCCGCGGCTTTCTGAGTGAGGGACCGATGCCATTGGCTGTCAGCTGATCACGTGGTAAGGGGCCGGGATCGACCCCTTATTTGGATCTGCGATCAGCCGAGTCTCATAGACTCAGTGATCACAGAGCGCACCGCGCACGACCCACAGGGTCGGGCAGACTTTGCTTGCTCAGGAGGACGTCCATGGACACCCTCCTGGCAATTAAGGCCCGCGCTGCAGCCATCTTTCGGCTTTAGCGCGGGTGCCAAGTAGTTAAGGAGAGAACTGTGTGTACTAGCAGACTAGGTACACTGGAGTAGACATGTGCATGCTTTCACTTAAAATAAATGTAAAAACCAGAATGGGGGTCCCCCCAATCCATACCAGACCCATTTGGGTTTGCTATGTATTTTGAGGGGCACCCAATGCCAAAATGGAAAAAAAAATGGCATGCCCCCCCCCCCCACCAAAATCTATACTAGACCAATATCCGAGCATGCAGCTCAGCAAGTCAGGAAAGGGTGAGGACAAGTGAGCACCCCCCCCCCCTCCAGTCTAGGTAGAGGGGAGCAGAATAGAGAAGGACAAGGTATACAGACTAACTACAGGGGACCAGAGTAAAGACAAGCAGAGTATACAGACTAGGTAGAAGACAGCAGAATAGAGGGGAGCAGAGTATATATACTAGGTAGGGCAGACAAAAGTAAAGACGTACAATGTATACAGACTAGGGAGAAGGGATCGAAGCAGAGAGAAGCAGAGTATAAAGGCTTGGTAGGGGTGGCAGACTACAGAAAAGCAGAGTATGCAGTTTAACCACTTGCCGACCAGCCGCCGTCATTATACCGCGGCAGGTCAGCTCGTTCCCGCAAATTGCCGTAGGTGTACATCGGCTCCACCACAGCGGGGGACCCGATGCACCTGGCCGGCGGCCATGATGTCCACCGGCCACCCACGATTGCGGGAAAGAGCCAGAACAGGGATCTCTAAATGTAAACAGACAGATCCCCGTTCTGACAGGGGAGGAAAGAGATCATCTGTTCCTAGTGATTAGGAACAGAGATCTCTCTCCTCCTTTAGTCAATCCCATCTCCCCACAGTTAGAAACACCTCCCAGGGAACACATTTAAGCCCTTGATCTCCCCCTAGTGTTAACCCCTTCCCTGCCTGTGACATTTACACAGTAATCAGTGCATTTTTTTAGCTCTGATCGCTGTATAAATGTAAATGGTCCCAAAAAAGTGTCAAAAGTCTCAGATCTGTCCGTGGCAATGTCGCAGTCCCGCTAAAAATCACAGATCACTGCCATTACTATTAAAAAAATAAATACACAATAAAAATGCCATAAATCTATCCCCTATTTTGTAGACGCTATAACTTTTGCGCAAACCAACAAATATATGCTTATTGCAATTTTTTACCAAAAATATGTAGAAGAATACATATTGGCCTAAACTGATGAAGAAATTTGTTTTTTACATTTTTTTGGGGATATTTATTATAGCAAAAAGTAAAAAATATTGTTTTGGTTTTTTTTCAAAATTGTCGCTCTTTTTTTGTTTATAGCGCAAAAAATAAAGACCACAGAGGTAATCAAATACCACCAAAGGAAAGCTCTATTTGTGGGGGAAAAAAGGACATCACTTATGTTTGGGTGCACAACCGTGCAATTGTCAGTTAAAGCAACGCAGTGCCATATCGCAAAAAATGGCCTGGTCATTAAGGGGGAGAGTAAAGTAGATTATACATGTAGGCATGTTGACTACTGTGTGTGTGTAGTTAGCAGGGGGAAGGGGTTAATGCTTTTGCCTCCTTTTCCCCGGTGTGTGCACAGGCTTTCGCTGGGGTCCAGCCTCCCTCCCGTATTCTATGTAGCACCACCCCCATAGGGACCGTTGGAAGATGGCCGTCCCCAGAGGTTGCCCTGACCTTCGGGAAGCAAGCTTCCCGACACTTCTAACACCCTTGTGACATCTTTACTCAAAGAGAGGATGCGAATGCAAAAGACTCCAAAGAAATATCAGAGATTGCAAATGGATATTTTACTGGATATTCTTGATTTAACAAGGGAAAGAAAATGTATAATGTGGTTTTTTTCCAAGTTGCAAATTTAGCATAAACAGAATTGCAGAGATATACAATGAAATAGCAATAACAATGAACCTGGTGGTAGAAACCAGCATTATTTAAGGGAAGCCCACGATCCCAGGTACAAGAGGGGGAATAAAATACTTTTTGTCAGTCAATTGGCATGGTAGCTAAGTCAGCATTACATTGGTGAGATTTCCTTTCACTTCCTCTCCTGGAGACAAGTAAGAAGGGACACAAAATCTCTCCAAGGTGAGTGTGTTCTCTCCTAGACATTGTCACCCGTGTAGGTGTCCCCATTGGAAGATTTCCTTTTTATTCCTGTTTTATTGACAACTGACAAAATGTGGGATTTTCAATAATTTTCTTATGACAATGGTCACTAAGAATAAAAAGAGAGTATGAATCTCCCCAGTGGCCACACAGACAGCAATAAAAAAGCTGCTGGATTCTACCACTTTCTAATACTATCCAAAACTAAGATAAAAAATTTGGGCTATATATACACTTTAAAGCCTGTGTGAGGTCCTTGTCACATTGGTGAGATATCTTTTCACTTCCTGCCTTGAAGACACAACAGGAAGTGACATGACATCTCTCAAAAGTGAAAGGAAACTACCTTCTAATGCCGCGTACACACGATCGGAATTTCAGCCAACAAAAGACCGATGAGAGTTTTTCGTCGGAAAATGCGACCGCGTGTATGCTCCATCGGACTTTTGCTGGTCGAGTTCCAGCCAGCAAAAGATTGAGAGCATGTTCTTAATTTTTCGGTCGGGAAAAGTTCCTATCCAAAAATGTGATCGTCTGTGGCAATTCCGACGTGCAAAATTCCTACGCATGCTCGGAAACAATTCGACGCATGCTCGAAAGCATTGAACTTCATTTTCTTGGCTCGTCGTAGTGTTGTACGTCACTGCGTTCTTGACGGTCGTAAGTTCAGCAAACTTTTGCGTGACCGTGTGTATGCAAGGCAAACTTGAGCGGAATCCCGTCGGAAAAGCCGTCATATCTTTTTCCGACGAGAAATCCGCACGTGTGTACGCGGCATTAGACAGCTGTCACTGATATGGTGTCCTAGTTGGAAGATTAGCCTTCACTTCCTATTCAAATGATTATTGTCAAATTTTGGATTTCCTATCATGTTCTGGTCACCAAAACAAATAGAGACAGGGGACCTTCATGTTAGGACACAGCAAAAAGTTTTTTTTACCTCTACTCCTTAATGTTGGTTAAAGATATACTTTGACGACTTAACGCTAAGCTGCAATATATATGCATACAGCTGGCATCTTTGTCCTGTGCTGGGACCACAATCCTTTGGCGCCCCCAGCACTGTGACTGCACTGTCGCCAACAGCTTCTGGCCACTATTTACAATCAGGAGCTGGTGGAACGGGTTCCCGATGACATGATCACTGTGACAGTCAATCACAGTGATCACATGACTAGGAAGCCCGTGTAATGCCTTTAGTGTTATGAAAGTTTAAAGGCACAGCTCCTGCCAGCTGGAGATAAATAGGCCCAAAAGTTTAAAAAGTTCAAGTTCGGGGAGTCTATAAACATTTTAATATGCTGTTAATGTATTTACAGTAAATACCATTTTTCCTGAAGCAAAATATAAAAAAAGTCCACAAATGTACATAAACAGATCGATTTAATAAAAGGGACCTGTCTAAAAATGTGTATAATATATATTTTTAATTTTGGCTCATGTCTTACTGGAGCACACATTTAGGATAAACTGTTTGCTTTAATCAGTAGTTTAAGCAAAGAGTGTTATGTAACTTAGAATTTTCTGTAAAAACGTGTGTATAATGATTATGTGTTGAAGCACATTGAGATGTATTGTCTTCCACATGTTAGTAACTAGGTAACAGATGTACCCGCACCTAAAAATGCATATCCTTTAATAGCACTACAGACACTTTAAAACAAGTGGGTTAGTTCATTACCATTCGGTCAAGATCACCTCTTTTATGGAAGCTTTTTAATCAATTAGTTTCATGTAAGATTACTCACATTAAACGTTTTGCTGATACATTGACAATACACATAAAGAATACAATATATGTAAGAAATTTTTTTCTCATACCCTTAGAACTTCTCACATGTGTGCTGATTATGAAAAATGAAGCAATGCTTATTAACGCTCTGATAGCTATTATGATGTGTTTTTGTTGTGTTTATGAAGTGTTGAAAACGTTTCAAGACTATTCGATAAATGCCCATAGAAGCGCTGTTTTTCTAGTGGGAAAAAGGATAAGCGATGTTGAGGAAATTATATTCTTTGAAGCTCGGTTAGGTTGTGGTGTGATAGCAGACTTTTTTGTAAGTTCTTTACATGATGGATACGTATACTTTGATCTCTTTGACACTTTGCCTGGTCCAGGTCTACTTAACGACACAAAAAGCTTTGCCACTGGCAATAATGCTCGATGCCTCTGCTCCTCCCTGGCACTGTCAGGATTCCTGGCTGGCTTGATGCCTTTGCCTGCACACAGAAGCAAATGGTGTAAACACAGGGTTGTTCTGTACAACCAGGAAGTGACTGGTGCTGCTCTATTTTTTCCCAGTGCATTCTGGGATACAGGATCCTCAACTGCCTCTCCCCCAGCACCCCGTTAACACTTTATAAATACTTCACTAATACACTATAAATCTTATAGGTGTGGTTAAAGCCATAGCTCCTAGCTGTCCCTGATTTCGAGGGACTGTCCCTGATTTGGAACAAAGTCCCTCTGTCCCACTTTCCTCATTTGTCCCTCATTTTGGTCTGATCTATATAGTTGTATATAAAATGCACTATCTATCTATCTAAAAGCCAGTATAAAGTAATAGTAGTGGTTAAAAAAAGCACTTGTGGGTTTAACCAATCTTTTCTTTTGTATAATTCTCCTTTAAGGGGGCATGGCAGGGGGTGTGTCCTATGCCTATATACTTTTACTAATAGGTGTCCCTTGTTTTCATCTCAAAAAGTTGTGAGGTATAGTTAAAGTGGAACTTCACACAAAAGGGGATGTTCCACTCCCTCCCTTTTCCTCTTGCATTTTTAGAAATGTCTTTTTTTTGGGGAGGGGAGCAGGTACTTGATCTTGACAGGTAGCCACTCCCATTTCTGGTTGGATCACCACATTGATCTGAGCAGAAGTTCGGCCCCCTCCTCTCCCCGCAGCCTCTTGGGACACATCACAGATCTCAAGAGACTGTGGGACCATTTACGGGGTGCTACATGGCTTGCGACTGCGCACAGCTAGCTGTGAAGCTGCAAGGAGTCACAGTCGGCTGCCCACAGTTAAGATGCTTACGCCTGGACCCAAAGTCCAGCAAAGAGCCGGGTTGGGTGAGAACATCACTAGATCCTGAGACAGCTAAGTGTGTGTTTTTTTAAAGTCAGCAGCTACAGTTTCATTTGTAACTTGTAGGCAGGTTTGCCTACTATGTTTAGTTAGCTACTTGGCTGCCCAGGTCAGGAAGAAGGGGTTAATATTTCTTGCCACCTTCCCTGATCATATTTGTGGGCTTTTTGGGGTACGGCCTCCCTTCCTGTGAGATATATAAGGGAAAAGGTCCGGGTCCTGGGAGCAAGAGCGACACGGGCAAGAGAACTGGAACTTTGCAGAAACTTGCTGGGACCTTTGGTCCTCCTTCGGAGCACCTACTCATTGGGATCCCCGTAACAATGGACGCCTCCGTTCGAGAGTCCCCAACTATGGACTATGCCCAAAAGGACTTTACCTGCACAGGTATGTTGGGGCAGCCGCAACTAGAGATAGATAGGTAAAGGACGTTGAGTCCTGTTGTACAAGTTATGCTAAATTTTCAGTTAAAGTTGTTCAACTGCTTTGAGCCTGGTCTGAAGTTATTTAAAGGGGTGCATGTTTGGTTCTGGCATATCCCTGGCGGATCCCAAAGAACCTGGGTCTCTAATAGCACTATGGGGTTTGTGTAACACTACTACAAAAGGTTAACTCACAAAGCAAAGAAGAGAAGGTAGCTGCCATGGGTAATCGAAGGGAAGAACAGCTAAAGAAACCAGTCATTTGGCATAGTGCCTGGTTAGGTGACAGGTCCTCCAGTAGTGAGGGGGTCAGTGTGCTGGCTCAAACCCTAGCTATCCATCTCCTCTGGTCACCGGGAGCAGACTAGTGTTACGTAGATCTAAGGCTTGGTCACTAGGTATGGGAGTATATGAGCACGCATGGGGCCTGCTATGTGCTCGGCAGGACTCCATTCTATTACTGGGAGTGAAGTAACAGAGGTACGCTGGACTGGTGGATTGGGCGAAGACTCTGCCCACCTCTATGAATGCTAAATATATGTAGCGCTACCCCCCAGGAGCCACTAGTTAATAGGAATCCCCCACCCTGCACAGCCAGGCACACCAAATTTCCTTAGCACTCTTGAGTCATGAAACAGTCCAGCAGCTTCTTTTTTTTGTATTATTAGGGGTTAATAACTTGGATTGGGTTAGGGGTATTATGGGATTCCCGCTTGACTTTATCAAACTCTTCAGGGACAACTTTCCTATGTACAGTCTGTGACAAATCCGTTCCCCACTCTGAGTGTTTCTGTCAGTATACTGCTTCCTCCAATCTGAACATAGATATCAGATATTATAGGCACCTATTGCAACCAAGAACTAGGCAAGACTGGTTTGGCTGCAAAACTGGAATTGTTTATTTGAAAACTCACAGAGAATTTATACTATACAACCAGGTGAGGCTGATCACACTATCATATGCAAATGCACCTGTATACACAGGCCCGGATTTACTCCCTTTGCCGCCCCAAGGCCGGGCCCTTCAATGCCGCCCCCCCCCCCCACACACACACACACCACCAGAAAGAGCCCCCAGACATGATACGGTCAAAGACTGCAGACATGATACAAGAGATGGTCAGAGACTGCAATCATAGTACAGGAGATGGTCAGAGATTGCAGACATGATACAGGATACGGTCAGAGACTGCAGTTCCTATGGACATTAGTAGATAATGGCCGATAGGCCCTCTCACCTGACCCAGCGATACAGCAACGGTTCCCTCTGATCAGGAGTCAGCTCACTCTGAATTGCCCGTGGCGAGTCTGTTGGGTAGCACCCAGATCTGTATTCCTGCAATGACTCCATTCCTTTCTCCGCCAGGGATGGCGCCAGGCTGTGTGGCTTTCCCTCTGGTGGCGCAGGGCAGCAGGGTTCTCTCTCTGATGGTGTTCCCTCAGCACTGCCCTCTCCCTCTGGAGTCCTGGGTGTACTTTCCTGGGTGTAGACCCCCCCAGGACAAACCACCCCCTCCATTAGTACAGACCCCCCCACAACAAACCCCCATCCATTAGTACAGACCCCCACCAGGACAAACCCCCCTCCCTTCATTAGTACAGACCCCCCCAGGACAAACCCCCATCCCTTCATTAGTACAGACCCCCCCAGGACAAACCCCCCTCCCTTCATTAGTACAGACCCCCCAGGACAAACGCCCCTCCATTAGTACAAACCCCCCAGGACAACCCCCCTCCATTAGTACATACCCCCCAGGACAACCCCCCCTCCATTAGTACATACCCCCCAGGACAACCCCCCAGGACAACCCCCCTCCATAAGTACAACCCCCCCAGGTCAACCCCCCCTCCATTAGTACAAACCCCCCCCAGGACAACCCCCTCTCCATTAGTACAAACCCCCCATGTCAACCCCCACCCCCTCCATTAGCACAGACCCCCCCAGGACAAACCCCCCTCCCTTCATTAGTACAGACCCCCCCCCAGGACAAACCCCCCTCCCTTCATTAGTACAGATCCCCCCCAGGACAAACCCCTCTCCCTTCATTAGTAAAGACCCCCCAGGACAAACGCCCCTCCATTAGTACAAACCCCCCAGGACAACCCCCCTCCATTAGTACATACCCTCAGGACAACCCCCCTCCATTAGTACAACCCCCCCCAGGTCAACCCCCCTCCATTAGTACAAACCCCCCTCAGGACAACCCCCTCTCCATTAGTACAAACCCCCCCAGGTCAACCCCCACCCCCTCCATTAGCACAGACCCCCCAGGACAAACCACCCCTCCCTTCATTAGTACAGACCCCCCCAGGACAAATCCCCCCCTACATTAGTACAGACCCCCAGGACAACCCCCCCCCCTTCATTAGTACAACCCCCCCCAGACAAACCCCCCCTTCACTAGTACAGAGCCCCAGGGCAACCCCCCCCTTCACTAGTACAGAGCCCCAGGACAACCCCCCCCTTCACTAGTACAGAGCCCCAGGACAACCCCCCCTCCCAGGACAACTCCCCCTCCATAAGTGAACAGATGGAACAGATGGAGACAGGCTTGGGCGGGAGTGAGAGACACAAGAGAACACGCGCCCCCCCGCCCCCCCCGCACAGAGACCAGCCGCTCCGATCTCCGGCGGCTGCTCTCCTTCTGACAGGAGGAGGGAGGGGGGACAGGCTGAAGCCTCGAAAAAAACAGCAGCGGCGGCGGTGGGAGCGGAGGGAGCCACGTTGGGACACAGAGAGTAGGAGGAGGGAGAGGAGCACTCTAGCGCTTCAGCGCCCCCACCTCTCTGGTGCCCGGGTGCGCTGCATGCTGCTAGGTTAGTGTGGGGGGCGGCCGAGAAGTCATTGCAGGAGCGGCGCCGGGCCGCCCCTGTACCTGGCCTCGGTGGCCTTGTGGGAAATCCGGCCCTGTGTATACAGGATAATTAACACTATAAACATTAAGTTAATTAATCTAGCCACCTGGACATAGTTAATTAGCACAATTATTAATACAAACAGGGATTATTATTATAATACAGGATTTATATAGCGCCAACAGTTTGTGCAGTGCTATACAACATGAGGGCAGACTGTACAGTTACAATACAATTCAATACAGGAGGAATCAGAAGGCCCTGCTCATTAGAGCTTACAATCTAGAAGGAAGGGTCAAGTGAAACAAAAGGTAATAACTGTGGGGGATGAGCTGAAGGAGAAAATGAAAATACAGTTGTTAGATGTGGGCAGAATAGGCTTCTTTGAAGAGGAGGGTTTGCAGAGATCGTCTAAAAGCTAATAGAGTTGGAGATAAACGGACAGATTGGGGTAGGTTTTTCCATAGGATTGGAGAGGCTCTGGAAAAGTCCTGGAGACGAACATGGGAGAAGGTGATCAGAGAGCTATAGAGCAGGAGGTCTTGAGAGGAATGAAGACAACGATTAGGTTGGTATTTTAAGATTAGGTTAGTGATGTAGCTGGGGGCTAAGTGGTGGATTGCTTTGTAAGTAGTTGTTTGAAGTAGTATTAGTAGTAGTATTTTGAATTGAATTTGTTGGGTGAGCGGAAGCCAGTGGAGGGATCGACAGAGAGGAGTATTGGTAGTATTGGAGTGATTGGTAAGGTGGATGAGTCTGACAGCAGCATTCATGATGGATTGAAGGGGGGATAGACTATGTAGAGGTAGGCTAATGAGAAGGGAGTTGCAGTAGTCGAAGCAAGAGATGACCAGGGAGTGAGTTAACAAAAAAGAGGGTTTCACCATATCAGGTTGAAACAGTGTAGTTGCCAAATCCCTAGGATATAATTAAGAAAAAGAGAGAGATATTGATCATTCAATTTTATTGTAGACTTTTATGTATATCTAATAAACTATTTCTCGCATGACATCAGTGCATGTTGCCTTAAAAGTTCCATTGAAGGTGGAGCTCTCTTTTTCTTAGGGAGCAAGTTAGGAGCATTGTTGTGTCATTCGTTAGAAAGTGGCGTATTTTGGAGATGTTGCAGAGGTTAAGGCCGAAAGATTTGGCCAGTGATTGGACGTGGGGCTTAAAGGAGACTTCAGAGTCCAGGACTACACCTAGGACCTTGGCATGTGGGGATGGGCTTAAAGTTGTGCCATCGATTTTGACAGAGAGATCAGGGGAAGGGGCAAGCGGGGGAGGAAAAATTATAACTTCGGTTTTGGATAGATTGAGTTTGAGGAAGTGGTGTGACATCCAGACTGATATATCAGTTAGTAAATTAGTGATACGTGAGGAGAGGGTGAGTTGAGGAGCAGAGAAGTAGATTTGGGTGTCGTCAGAGTAGGGATGGTATTGGAAGCCATGGGAAGCTATCAGCTGACCCAGAGAGGAGGTGTAGATTGAAAATAGGAGAGGTCCAAGAACCTTGGGGAACCCCAACAGAGAAAGGAAAAGGAGAGTAGGAAGTAGAATTGTAAGTAACGCTAAAGGTGCGGTAGGATAAGTAGGAAGAGAACCAGTGAAGAGTACAGTCACGCAAACCAAAGGCGTGGAGTTTTTTGAGGAGGAGAGGGTGGTCAGTCATATCAAAGGCAGCAGAACGGTCCAGGATTAGGAGTACAGAATAGGGTCCATTGGTTTTGGCTGTTAGTAGGTTGTTTGTTAGTTTAAGGAGAGCAGTTTCTGTGGAATGATGAGAACGAAATCCAGACTGAAGGGGATCAAGAAGGCTATCTCCCCCCTCCTTAGCCTAGTAGGCAAAAGGAGACCCAGGGCTTTCCAGATTTCATTAACCAGCTTTCTTTTCATATACATCTGTTTACTGAGTCCCAAGCTGGCAGAGACCATCATGGCCTCCTTAATAATGTCCTTTTGCATTACATAACAGAACATCTTCCTAAATTCTTGTAGCTCCCTCAAAATTCGGACGAAATTCGAATTTAAATCATTTTCAAATCGTTTTCGAATACTTTTCAAATTCGAATAGTTTTCCAATTTCCAAAGAGAATAAAATAGGAAATAAAGGAATAGAATAGAAAAAAATAATAGACTAGAAAAGAATATAAAGGAAAATAAAAGAAAAGAATAGAATAGAACAGAACAAAATAGAATAAAAAATAAAAGAACAGAATAGACTAGAATATAATAGAAACAAATAGAATAGAATAACATAGAAAGAATATAACCATCTTCTGAAATTCGAATTTCAAATAGAATAGATTGAATACATAAGAAAAGAAAAGTATAGAATAGAAAAAATAAAATAAAATAGACTATAATAGAATAGAATTAAAAAACAATAGAATAGAATAAAAGAATATAACCATTCCCCATAATTCAAATAGAATCAACTTGAATTTGCATACAATAGAAAATAATAGATTTTAATAGTATAGAAAAAAGCAACAGAATAGAATAGAAAAAATATAACCATCTTCCGAAATTCAAATTTCTAATAGAATAGACTTGAATTTGAATAGAAAATAATAGAATAGAATAGAAAAGAATAGAACAAACAAATAAAAAAATAATATGATTAAAAAAATAATAGAATAGAATATATGAAAGGATTGAATTAGTTAAAAAGCTCCATCAAAATATGGCGGACTTTATTGGCACAACATGAGGCAGCAAGCAAACAAAAACACCCTATTAACAAAAAAAGTTAGCTTCCTCAGGACATTTTTGGGTAGGTGCTAATACATAATTAAAATAATACAAAAAAGAAAAAATGACATAAGTATTCATAGTATACTATGAATACTTATGTCATTTTTTTCTTTTTCTCTATTATTTTAATTATGTATTAGGACCTACCCAAAAAATTTCCTGAGGAAGCAAATTTCTGCGAAACACGTTGACACGAAGACCTGAAGGAGTCTATGGATTCTACCAAGTGATATCCACACACAATCAGTGTTTATACAATATTTGATACAATTCAATCCTAAGCTCCATGTCCATTTGGGTATCTGTTGACCTTGTTTGTTAATAGGGTGTTTTTGTTTGTTATATGTAATTTTAACTTTTTGTAATAAAGATTCTATTTTGTTAAACTGCTGCTTCATGTTGTGCCGGTAAAGTCCGCCATATTTTGCTGGAATTTTTTAACTCATTCAATCCTTTCATATAATTAATTGATGTTGGCATAGTGGGGGTCTTTCCTTTCTATGTTCCAGAATAGAATAGAAAGAATATAACCATTTCCCAAAATTCAAATAGAATCAATTCGAATTTGAATAGAATAGAAAATAATAGAATAGAAAAGGAAGATGGTTATATTCATTTTATTCTATTGTTTTTTTCTATACTATTGTGTTATTTTCTATTCTATTCTACTCTATTCTATTTTTTTCAATTCTATTATTTTCTATTCTATTCAAATTCAAATTGATTCTATTTGAATTTTGTAAAATGGTTATATTATTTATATTCTATTCTATTGTTTTTTTAATCCTATTATTTTCTATTCTATTCGATTTGCAGAAGATGGTTATAATCTTTTTATTCTATTCTATTCTTTTATTCTATTCCTTTCTATTCTAGTCCATTCCATTCTATTTTGTTCTTTTATTTTCTATCCTATTTTGTTCTGTTTTACTCTATTATATTTTTTTTTTTTTCTGTTATATTCTTTTCTATGCTATTCACTTTTTTTCTATTCTATTCCTTTATTTTCTATTCTATTTTATTCTCTTTGGAAATTGGAAAACGATTAGAATTCCAAAAGGATTCGTATTCAAAAACCTTTTCGAATTTGAAAACTATTCAAATTTGATTTGAAAACTTTTCGAAATGATCTGAAAATGTATAAAAAAGAAACGAATTCCCGAAAACGAATTAAACAAATGAAACTAATTTAACTAAACTAATTTATGGAAATAACGAATAGAAACGAAACAAAACTAATTTTTTCGCTCTGCGAAAGATGTCTATCTATCACACAGTCTATTCACACACTTCTCAGCTTCCTCCAGCACACCACTTGCTTGCAGAACAACTTCTCAGACCCAGCTGGCACACTGTTAGATGATCTGACAAAAAAAGGCATCATTCAGATAAAGCAAAGGCCTATTACAAGCAGGGACCACAGGCCCCTTGGATTTGTAGCAAAATCAGTGTTCAGCTTACAACCCTGTGGCTACTGATCCCAGCACCACCCCATTCAGGCACTGCCAGCCAACCTGGCTGCAGCTGCCCCTTTCCTAGCCCTCCTGGCTAGTCCTCCCACAGTCCTCCCAGACTGTACACTCACCAGCCTTCTCGGCTGACTTCTCCTGGAGAACTCCTGGCCGTGTTGACTCTCTCCCGATGTCCTCACACCTGCTCCCGTGCATCCAGAACAGGACTCCTCCATGTGTTGTAGAGGATACCAGAGACGTGCAGTCAGGGGAGGCATGAACAAAGAAAAAAAAAAACATTGAGCTTCGAGGGTTGTAGCTTTGCGACCTGGGGTCAGAAAGACGCCAAATTTGTGGGGGGGCAGCCAAAGTCCTAACCCACCACTGGTCAATTTGGGGCTCCTAGCACCTATGGTTCCAAAGATACGGGGCTCCTTGCGCAGCCTGTCAGAAGCTACATGCAGCACAGCCAGTTAAAATACAAGCTGGAACACTCTGTTTGCAGCAGACTGAGAGGATGAGCTCACAGTCCCTCTGACTTCTTGTCAGAGGCACTGAGCTCAATGGACAGCTTGGAGCCTTGGACCAATGGTAAAGCACTATTGGCTCACTGTCCAATAAAAATGCTGCAGTGGAGGCTCTCCTCTCACCGCAGTGTCATGGAAAGGGGCATGTGTCTAAAAGACACATGCTCCCTTTCAGCCCAACCCTCTTAACTACAAGGAAAAACATGGGTTTATTTATGGCCTATAAGGTTTACCCATAATCCCATGTTTTTTTCTCACACAGTTAAGAGAGAGAATCTGCTGCTGCTGAAAAGGTACCTTTTTAATCAAGCTAAATAATATATTATTATGCTATATGTTATAATATATATAATAATTATTTGTATATTACTTACTTATGGTAATTAACCACTTGCCACCCAGGCCAACTCTGACACCTCTCTCCTTCATGTAAAAATCATAATTTTTTTGCTAGAAAATTTCTCAAAACCCCCAAACATTATATATATATATTTTTTAGCAGACACCTTAGGGAATACAATGGTGGTTGTTGCAACTTTTTATGTCACACGGTATTTGAGCAGCAATTTTCCTAATTTGTTTCTTTGGAAAAAAAACTGTTTCATGAATAAAGAAAAAAAAAACACTAAAGTTAGCCCGATTTTTTTTGTATAATGTGAAAGATGATGTTACGCCGAATAAATAGATACCTAACATGTCACGCTTTAAAATTGCGCACACTTGTGGAACGGCGCAAGACTTAAGTACATAAAAATCTCCATAGGCAACGCTTTCAATTTTTTTACAGGTTACATGTTTAGAGTTACAGAGGGGGTCTAGTGCTAGAATTATTGCTCTCGCTCTAACGTTCACGGCGACCTCACATGTGTGGTTTGAATGCCATTTGCATATGCTAAAACAAGTCCTTATGCTTGTTAAATTAGTAAACTATGAGAATTAATGAAGGTGCTACATATAATCAGAGAATGGTTCAGGTTCTATTCTCTTATTATATAGATTATATATGGCACTTTCATTTGTTCTCATAGTTTACCGATTTAACGAACATAAGGGCGTGTTTTAATAAAATCATGACTGTTGGTAGCTAATGAGAATCAAATCCGTAACTTGTGAATATGTAACCTGTGTGTATCTGGCTCTAATACTAGCCAGTTCCTCACCAGCCACTGACCTCACCGCACGTCCCTGGAGGATACCCCTCAAATGCCTCTGACAGCCTTCTCAGCACTCCATCTCCAGCTTTCACCCAAAATCCACTGCGCCTACTGGACTGACCCAGAGTATTTAAGAGGTCCCTCCCCCTGCCAGCCCATTTGGGGGGGATTGGTTGGGGCCCTCATCAATATGCTAGGCATCTCCGCCTAACCTCCCTCCCATTCTTATGGAAGTTTCTCAAAAGTTCCAGCAAGTAGGGGGAGGTAACAGAATTGCTGCTTGATGAGTCATTCCAGCCTCCGTGAGTCACTCACCCTGACCCAGATTCAGCCCAGCTTGGCTCTCAGGCAGGCTACTTTACCTACACAACAAACTATGTACACTGTCCTTTCTAGCACACTAGAGGGTGCTACATATACATTATTTACAAGTATGTAATGTCATGGGAAGAAACATCTTATGGAGGAATTCTGTACATTACTGCTGCACACAAGTGGCTCATCTCTGAGTGCTGCGTTAATGTTTGATTCTTTACATGACTGCAGCCGCCGCCTGGTCCCATTGGTGAGCACGCCTTCGAGCGAAGTATATCCCCATGTGCATGGGCGCAGTACACCCCCCTTCACAAGCTGCTGGCTTTTACATTTTTGTTTATAGGGTGAAGATCCACCTTAAGGTGCAGTTATAGAGCATTATCACTGAAACCAGTGGAGGTGGCAAACAAGCATCGATGCCTCATGAAAACAATATGCTGATTAATTTTTAACACATCACAATACAACACTGATGCTCCTGTGTGAACAGCACTGAGTGCTGCCATTGTAATATTCATGGCAGGCATTGAAGAGAGGTTATGAAACTGCTGCATAAAAAAATGCTGCATAAACACAGGGTAGTGGTGCACATGTGAAAGCCTAGCATTTTTTTGCTCATCACATTAGGCACAGTAAAATAAACATTTCCCAGTAAACTGTTTATAAAATTCTTACTCAAGCGCTTGCAGTTTAAAACTTTCAATGCTGCTGGCTCCTGCTCTTTCAGTGCAGCTTCCCTGAGCTTCCGGTCCTCACAGGAAAGTGGACAGTGGACAGTCTTCAACCATTCTGTAAGCTGGGAGAAGGGAGTAGGAGGGAGGAGCAAGGAAGTGCCTTGGCACCCTAGGCTATGGGGCTGTGTGTTTCTGTTGATGCTCACAGTATAGGGAGATACAAATACAGGTGCAGCATGCAAGTGTGGCTCCATAGGATTCATCAAGAGAAAGGTGCCACCCCTTAAACTGGGACAGTAGTCATGATAGCAGCTTAAACTGGAAAATAAGCAAGGGTTAAAATATAAAGAAGCTGCATGCTCAGTAGGTGATTACGTCAACTGCTTAAAGTGCTTGAAAAACTATGGGTTTAATATCACTATAAATTAAAAAATGAAAGCTGGTGGTATATTATTCAGGTAATACCTGAATAATAGGTAGGAACCCCAACACCCTTGGTCTTTGGCACTCCTGTGTAGGGTTGGAGCTTGCCCTTGCTTCCCACTCCCCACACACTCGTATAGGTCCATCACTCTAATGGTCTGCTTCACTGGGCAATAGGAAGCTCCGAAACTAGGAAAGGGAATGCAAGCTTGAGCACCATCAGCAAGTGTCAAAGTTTTGCCTTTCATTCTGTTGTAAAAACAATATGGTAAAGGCTGTTGTGTATTTGCACTTTATACAGCACTTTATGACAAATTCTGTTTAAAAAAGGCCTGGACTGTGGACTGCCCCCCTTGTTTGGAGGAATCGTGCTGTTTTTTATTTTTATGTGCAGCCCACTTGCTGAACGAAAAAAAAACCTAACAGTGTATGGGCACCTAAAGGCACTGCTGCTTGTGACTGCTTCTCCCAGGATATTTGTAGTAAAATTTGGTGATTCAACTACTGTGCTGCTCTCTGTTCTCCTTGCTGGAGAGAAAGCTATACCTGAGAACCTGCAATACAAGGTCCTAGGTCCTCTCTGCTTCTGCTTCATCTATTCTGTCGACCTGTGTTTTCTGCACCTCTCCTGCAGCTTCTTTTGATTATTTCACCATCCCTTATCACGTTACCAATCATCATGAGGCAGCTATGAAAACTGGAAGCAAAAGCCCTGCTCCTCTAGCAAGTTGGCTGCCTCCACACAGAGGCACAGACAGCATAAATCTACTCCAACCTCCATTATAAGCCTATTCTATCTACCCTGTAAGAGGAAAGATGCCTATACTTAGCTATTCTAAAATCGCTCCCGTCTGGTCACATGATCTATCCAGTGTGGGCTTCAGTGTAGAGGATAGATTGTCAAAAGCAGCAGCAGAGCCTGTGTGTGATGACGTCACCTATAGGCTTACTATGGGGCATCTGTTGAATGCTGTCCCTCCTCTACCAGGGGCTGGAAGCCGATCATGTGACCGCACCAGAGCAACTTCAGAATAGGTAAGTATAGGCATATTTCCTTTTACTGTGTAGCACCCTGGTTTTTAGGCAGGGTTACTCCTAAATTTACCTGCCAGGAGTAGCTACCTTAGCTAATTGTTGAGGATCAATTGATTTCACTCTAATGCTCTGTACACATGGTCGGATTTTCCGATGGAAAAAGTGTGATCGGATTGTGTTGTCGGAAATTCCGATCATGTGTGGGCTCCATCTGACTTTTTCCATCGGAATTTCTGACACACAAAGTTTGAGATCAGGCTATAAAATTTTCCATCAACAAAATCGGTTAAATTCCGATCGTGTGTACACAAATCCAACGCACAAAGTGCCACGCATGCTCAGAATAAATTAAGAGATGAAAGCTATTGGCTACTGCCCCGTTTATAGTCCCGACGTACGTGTTTTACGTCACCGCGTTCAGAATGATCGGATTTTCCGACAACTTTGTGCAACCGTTTGTATGCAAGACAAGTTTGAGCCAACATCCGTCGGAAAAAATCCATGTATTTTGTTGTCGGAATGTCTGATCAATGTCCGATCGTGTGTACAGGGCATAAGTCTGTAATTGCTGCACTTCTCTCTTGTGCCGCTAGGTGGCCGGGTACCTGGTGGCATTAGATAAGAGAAGGGAAATGCATGATCAGATTATGAGTTTATGGGGTGTCCCAGCCAATGGGCAGGGTTTTCTTAAATCCCTTGGCCTGCTGGGAGAACATATATATTTGGGTGAAGTCAGGTGACCACTGTTCTGTGCCACCTGGACGGCTGTATGGGTGGACATGTGTTGTATTGCCTGGGCTGCTAGGCTGAAGTTTGGGCCTATCCCAGGCACATCTGGCTGCTAGGCTGTCTGAGGGCCTATCCAGAAGCAAGAGAGCAGTGCAGGGTTTGGATTGCGGGTTACAGTCCAACCGGAAGTGACGGTTCTGCCGGACGGGGAACCTGTCATGGTGGGAGGTAGATGCGAGGGGAAGCTGTCACCACTAAGGCACCAACCACCTCATTACCAGGGACCACAGTGAGTAGCTGAAGCAAGTACCGGAGCAATATTCTCACCAACCGGGGACGTTAAAGAATCAGGAAATTTCAGCGGGTATCAAGCCAGGGACCAAGCCAGCGGAGGTGACGCTTGCAGAGCAGCCTTGTTTGTCAAGCCAGGAACCGAGCAGGCCAGTGGGGTGAAGATTGAGAAGTATCTTGAGTGCCAAGCTAGGGACCCAGCAGAGAGGCGGGGGTGACGCTTGAGGAAGATACTACTGTGAAGATTGGAGTAGCTTAAGGGATTCAGTGGCAGCGAATCATCTAGTCTAGTGAGAGACTGGGAGCTCAGTGGGCTGAAGAACTACAATAAGTGATTGTAATGGAAGTGAAGGAACTGTTACACTTTGTGTTAGGAACTGTTTAAGACTGTTGCCATAGGAGACAGCATTCCTACACATGTAAATGTGGCATCTTGCTGGGTGCCTTTCCCTGCATGGCTGTCCTGTTGAAGTCTTGGAGTCTGCCAATTAATCTTGCAACTACCTAAGATTGTCCTGGCCCTAATCATCTCTCCCAAAGTTCTGTTATGAGAAATAAAATCTCTTTTTGCATTCAAGAAGTGTCTGGCGCCCAATGATTCTAACTGCTTTGCACCCACTATGCCTCACAACCCACCATATACAGAAGGATGTCGGCTATCTCTGGCCCTGGAAGTTCTCATTAGACTGAAGGAGGTCAGGGACCTTGCTACAACAGCATAAATAGATTAGGCGTAGGATGGGGTCGAAGTAGATTTAAGCTTAGTTAGGTTTTGACTGGACTTCCACTCCTTTCCTTATTTCCTTTTGTAGTTCACAATTATATATTTACATGAGGGGAGACATTTTTACAAATGTATTATTCACGCTGTATTTCCTGTGTGCACAGTGACTGTGTTTTAAAAAAAGGCCTCCTATCAAAAAATATGTGCTACGGCACTTCATCATACATGCATCTATACTTAGTTATCTCTTAATCCCCTTCAAAGTCCCACAAAAACCCATTGAAGCTGCCAGTGAGGTCCACCTATTATAGCTTCCCGTGATAGGGTGGCAGCATCGTTTCTAAATTGAGAGCAGAGTTGTCCAGGCAAAATTTAGCAGTGTCAACATGCATCAGTTAAATAGATAATAACTCTTTGATTAATCTGCACACCTTAATAATTACATATAATTTTAAAGGGCATATAGGGATTCTATTTGGTATGCTGTGTAAATGTATACTGTATACTAAAATGTGCAAAAATATAAATACGAACATTTTTACATTTACTATTTTTGCATTCATTTATTTTGACTTTTATTATGTAACTGTATATGACAATTACACTATTAAACAGGTGGCTCTAAAGATGAAAACTGCATCCTGAAGGTGGCGCTGTTTTATGTATGGGCTGAAGCCATTCAGTTTTATTTCAGTGAAGTCTCCAGTCTGCATATAATCACTATGTCATATTTAACATAGTAATCACACGATAAGAAATCACTGTTATTGGTTCTTGATTGTCAGGGGAGAACCAAATTGTCAGTAACAGACAGATTTGTAAGTCAGCAGCGTCAAAGGGGAAGATGTTTATTTACATATCTCTGGACATACACATAAGGTGCATTTGTCTTGCCTGCATAGCCTCGCTGACTTAAAGTAACTCACTAGCTTTAAGTACAAAGTTACCTGAATCACACAACCCAAGATATGTCCCACAGCCCAAGTCTTTTTTGCCGCTGGCCATGCCAGCACAGTCAATCCTCATAGACTTGGGAGCTACTTCATGGGATGGTTCACTAAAAGTTTCTGGGGATCGACTGCAAAGGCACAGCAAGTGGCAAGAAAATTTCAGATGTGGAATAATAGTGGCTGACTGCAACTGTGAGTTTTCAGAAACTGTGCATCTTGGGCAAATTGGTTATTTTAGTTACATGAAAGTGCATTTTTTTTTTTTGCAGTACAGTTCTATGGGTTAGCTCAAATTTCATTAATACAATTCACTCTCGATATGGCTTATTATAAAGGATGTTCAGCAAAGATGCAGACTATACTTCCTGATCTATAGTTAGCCACTAGCGGGAGTACATAAAACAGGACTTGTTATAATAAAAATATGGCACAGCAAACATGTAAAAACATGAACGTCCTACCCAAAATTTCTTTCAGGTCAACTTTTCCACAGCACATATAAGAATTCACAGAATATACAACAGTTTATTTTAAAAATTGCAAATACCTATGTCCAATCAGGTATCAGTATTTAGCAATTTAGCACAACCGCGCTAATGACAGCTGACTTCCCATTTGGCTTTGTGCATTGATCCTTCCAATGTGATTAAAAACAACTCTGAGACGGTAAGATTTTATGAAGAATATAACAATCTGCTTACATAATTATGTTTTGTAAACCATCATTTTCTATTCCACAACATGGGAAATGACCATATGGTTGGTAAAGATTCTACTGCCTTCAGACTTTGATAAACTTATGCTGAACTGCTTCATTGCTTTATAGTATGCCTCTGCCTGTGAAAAATGCAATATGCGTGTATAACCGAAACGGTGCATATGTCAAATTTATTTGTTAAAAAGCAGCTCCAGGCAGTGATAGTCAAATATATCACTTGATTTCTAAAGTTTTTCGGGGAACACTTTAATTGATCCAATGTTATGACATATAGATGTAGCAGCCTGATGTTTAGGCAGGGTTGCTCTTAAATTTACCTGCCAGGTATAGTTGCCTTGGCTAATTGCTAGGGATCAATTGATCTCACCCTAGGTCTGGAATTGCTGCACTTCTCTCTTCTGTTACTAGATGGCCGGGTATCTGGTGACATTAGATAAGACAAGGGCATTGCGAGGACAGATTAGGAATAGATATTGTATCTCAGGCAATGGGCAGGGATTTTCTTGGGCCATTAGCCTGCTGGGAGAGCCTATTTATTTGAGTGAAGACAGGTGATCGGTGTTCTGTGCCACCAGGAGGGTGGTCTGGGTGGACATTTGTTGTGCTGCCCCGGGCTGCTAGGCCGGAGTTTGGGCCTATCCCGGGCACATTTGGCTGCTAGGCTGTCTGAGGGCCTATCCAGAAGCAAGAGAGCAGGATAGGGTTGGGATAGCGGCTTGCAGTCCAAAAAGAAGTGACGGTTCTGCCGGTCAGAGAACCTGTCATGGTTGGAGGTAGAGGGGAAGCTGTCGCCACTAAGGGACCAACCACCTTGTTACCAGGGACCACAGGGAGTAGCTGAAGCAAGTACCGGAGCAGTATTATCACCAACCAAGTACGGTGACGAATCGGGAAACTTCAGCCGGTGTCAAACCAGGGGCCCAGCCAGTTGGTTGACGCTTGAGGAGTATCTGGAGTGCCAAGCCAGGGACCAAGCAGGCCAGTGGGGTGACGCTTGAGGGAGATACTAACGTAAGAAGTTTAGAAGAGCTCACGGGATTCAGTGGCAGTGAATTCACAAGTCTAGTGAGAGAGACTGGGAGCTCAGTGGGCTGAGAGTCCACAAGAAGTGACTGTATAAAAGTAAAGGAGTTCGATACAATCTGTGTTAGGAACTGTTCTAAGACTGTTGCCATAGGGGACATAGCTGGATGCCTTTTCCTGCATGGCTGTCTACCTATAGAAGTCTCGGAGTCTGTTAATTGACATTGCAACTTTTTAAGGTTGTCCTGGCCCTAAACCCTCTCTCCCACTGTTCTGTTCAAGAGAAAATAAATCTCTTTGCATTCAAGAAGTGTCTGGTGCCCATGAATCTACCTTACATTACACTCACTATGCCTTGCAACTAGGGCTGCTGAAATTAATCGCAGCATCGATGCATCGCGATTCGGGTGTCCCCGATGCGGCATCGATGCATGCGACCCGAATAATCGATTTCTGGCCCCGCCCCCTCCCGGGAGAGCGCTCCGTGCGTAAAGCTGTTATTAGTGTGTATATTATGCGGTCATGTGACACTCGGCCGCGCCTCCCTCCTCTCAGTCTCTCCTGATGTCAGCTCCGCCCACTGACTGGAGCTATCAGGTCAGAAGAGAGGCGGGCGGGGCTGACATCAGGAGAGACGTTAGAGGAGGGAGGCGTGGCCGAGTGTCACATGACCGCAATATACACACTAATAACAGCTTTACGCACGGAGCGCTCTCCCGGGAGAATTCACTGCCCACCTCAGATGTGACAACCGGCGGAACACCGGCCGCACAAATGGAGATCGGGGGGAGATGGTGAGCAGGCAGATCGCCCTGCTCATTACAGACTGCCACCGGCAGAGCAGCATGTGAGTACAGAGGGGGGGAGGGGGAGGGGGGGGGCGCTGTGACACAAGTCCATATCATAAATTGTCTTCTATGTGCCTTCATCACACCACAACTCTGCATTATTGTCCGCAGTCTGTGCCCATCTCCTGTACCATGTCCACCGCAGTCTGTGCCCATCTCCTGTGCCATGTCCGCCGCAGTCTGTGCCCATCTCCTGTGCCATGTCCGCCGCAGTCTGTCCATCTCCTGTGCCATGTCCGCCGCAGTCTGTCCATCTCCTGTGCCATGTCCGCCGCAGTCTGTGCCCATCTCCTGTGCCATGTCCGCCGCAGTCTGTGCCCATCTCCTGTGCCATGTCCGCCGCAGTCTGTGCCCATCTCCTGTGCCATGTCCGCCGCAGTCTGTGCCCATCTCCTGTGCCATGTCCGCTGCAGTCTGTGCCCATCTCCTGTGCCATGTCCGCTGCAGTCTGTGCCCATCTCCTGTGCCATGTCCGCCGCAGTCTGTGCCCATCTCCTGTGCCATGTCCGCCGCAGTCTGTGCCCATCTCCTGTGCCATGTCCGCCGCAGTCTGTGCCCATCTCCTGTGCCATGTCCGCCGCAGTCTGTGCCCATCTCCTGTGCCATGTCCGCCGCAGTCTGTGCCCATCTCCTGTGCCATGTCCGCCGCAGTCTGTGCCCATCTCCTGTGCCATGTCCGCCGCAGTCTGTGCCCATCTCCTGTGCCATGTCCGCCGCAGTCTGTGCCCATCTCCTGTACCATGTCCGCAGTCTCTGACCATCTCCTGTACCATGTCCGCAGTCTCTGACCATCTCCTGTAGCATGTCCGCAGTCTCTGACCATCTCCTGTAGCATGTCCGCAGTCTCTGACCTTCTCCTGTAGCATGTCCGCAGTCTCTGACCTTCTCCTGTAGCATGTCCGCAGTCTCTGACCTTCTCCTGTAGCATGTCCGCAGTCTCTGACCATCTCCTGTAGCATGTCCGCAGTCTCTGACCATCTCCTGTAGCATGTCCGCAGTCTCTGACCATCTCCTGTAGCATGTCCGCAGTCTCTGACCATCTCCTGTAGCATGTCCGCAGTCTCTGACCATCTCCTGTAGCATGTCCGCAGTCTCTGACCATCTCCTGTAGCATGTCCGCAGTCTCTGACCATCTCCTGTAGCATGTCCGCAGTCTCTGACCATCTCCTGTAGCATGTCCGCAGTCTCTGACCATCTCCTGTAGCATGTCCGCAGTCTCTGACCATCTCCTGTAGCATGTCCGCAGTCTCTGACCATCTCCTGTAGCATGTCCGCAGTCTCTGACCATCTCCTGTAGCATGTCCGCAGTCTCTGACCATCTCCTGTAGCATGTCCGCAGTCTCTGACCATCTCCTGTAGCATGTCCGCAGTCTCTGACCATCTCCTGTAGCATGTCCGCAGTCTCTGACCATCTCCTGTAGCATGTCCGCAGTCTCTGACCATCTCCTGTAGCATGTCCGCAGTCTCTGACCATCTCCTGTAGCATGTCCGCAGTCTCTGATCATCTCCTGTAGCATGTCTGCAGTCTCTGATCATCTCCTGTAGCATGTCTGCAGTCTCTGATCATCTCCTGTAGCATGTCTGCAGTCTCTGATCATCTCCTGTAGCATGTCCGCAGTCTCTGATCATCTCCTGTAGCATGTCCGCAGTCTCTGATCATCTCCTGTAGCATGTCTGCAGTCTCTGATCATCTCCTGTAGCATGTCTGCAGTCTCTGATCATCTCCTGTAGCATGTCTGCAGTCTCTGATCATCTCCTGTAGCATGTCTGCAGTCTCTGATCATCTCCTGTAGCATGTCTGCAGTCTCTGATCATCTCCTGTAGCATGTCTGCAGTCTCTGATCATCTCCTGTAGCATGTCTGCATTCTCTGATCATCTCCTGTAGCATGTCTGCAGTCTCTGATCATCTCCTGTAGCATGTCTGCAGTCTCTGATCATCTCCTGTAGCATGTCTGCAGTCTCTGATCATCTCCTGTAGCATGTCTGCAGTCTCTGATCATCTCCTGTAGCATGTCTGCAGTCTCTGATCATCTCCTGTAGCATGTCTGCAGTCTCTGATCATCTCCTGTAGCATGTCTGCAGTCTCTGATCATCTCCTGTAGCATGTCTGCAGTCTCTGATCATCTCCTGTAGCATGTCTGCAGTCTCTGATCATCTCCTGTAGCATGTCTGCAGTCTCTGATCATCTCCTGTAGCATGTCTGCAGTCTCTGATCATCTCCTGTAGCATGTCCGCAGGCTCTGACCATCTCCTTTAGTATTGTGGAAGAGAGCCTGGAGCTCCTCTGCTGTCTCTTTTTTTGTTAAGAACAGATGGAATAAAAAAAATGGAGTCCTCCTGACTACTTGAATTTTTTTTGATGAAAACCATGAGAACTTGCGGACTTGCGCTGTAATCGTGATGCATCGTGATGCATCGCGGAATCGAATCGAATCGAATCGTTGACTTGATAATCGTAATCGAATCGAATCGTGAGGCCAGTGAAGATGCGCAGCCCTACTTGCAACCCACTCTATACAGAAGGATGTCAGCTGTCCTTGGCTCTGGAGGTTCTCATTAGACTAAAGGAGGCCTGGGATCTTGCTACATATATAATGTACCTTTGATGTGAGTTTTTCATGATCTGTTGTGGCTACATTTGGCAGGCTTTTGAATTGCTTCTGGTTGAAACTGCATCCTTTTGTGAAATGATGACTCTAATGCCCCGTACACACATTGATCGGACATTCCGACAACAAAATCCTCTGATTTTTTCCTGAAGGATGTTGGCTCAAACTTGTTTTGCGTACACACGGTCGCACAAAGTTCTCGGAATTTCCAATCGCCAACCACGCGGTCACGTACACCACATACGACGAGACTAGAAAAGGCCAGTTCAGAACCAAGCGCGGCACCCTTTGGGCTCCTTTTGCTAATCTCGTGTTAGTAAAAGTTTGGTGAGAGAAGATTCGCGCTTTTTCAGACTCGTGGCTTTCAGATCATTTTCTGCGGTTCAGTTTGTGCTTGTGGGTTTGTATCTGCTCTTCAGTGCGTGCAAGCAAGCTTCACGTGACTTTGTCATTGTGTTCTTGTTCGTTCGTTACTGTTTTTCAGGCCGCTCTTCACAGGCCTTGCTGTTCTTCAGTGCGTTCTGTTACTTCGTTCTGAGCAGCCGACCGTTTTCTAGCCATGTTGCATATACGTACTCCTCGTAGAGTTCGTGCTGGTGTTGGGGTCCTGACCTTGACAGAAGTCCAGTCCATGAACAGGGTGGGGAGGAGTTCATGGACCAAGAATTGGTTGCTTCAGCGTGACCAGTTCTCTCATATGCCTTTGCTCCGTGAGATCCGTGAGAATAATCCTGATGATTTCAGGAACTTTCTCAGGATGACGGACCCCGTATTTCACCGTTTGTTGGCTTCGCTGACCCCCTATATCATGCAGGCAGGATACCTGCATGAGGCAAGCCATCACTCCGGAGCAGAGGCTCGTCGCTACCCTGCGGTACTTGGCGACAGGGAGAAGCCTGCAGGACTTGAAGTTCTCGACAGGCATCCCCCCCAGGCTCTGGGAATCATTATCCCAGAGACCTGTTCTGCCATCATCCAGGTCTTGCAGAAGGAGTATATGAAGGTAAGATTTTTATCCTTTAATCTCACATTTTATTGTATTTAATGTTTGATAATATATTGTATTTCTTTCCTCATTCCCTCATTACCATGATTGTAATATGCTGTGAATGTCCCCTTTGTTCTCATGCATGCTGGATTTTTATGTAATTATTTTTTTAGTCCTTCATACGTATTTGCCTTCACTAACCTCCCCAGCATGTTCTCCTGGCCCTATATTCACCTCATGTAGTCACTTAACAATGTATTTTATCAGCTCCATAGTAGTGCTTTACCCCAAACACCCCCTTAAATGTTTAGAAATCTGATTTGTGCTTTAAATTCCGGCAGAGTGCCAGAGGCTTTTTTTGTAGTGTCCCCAAATCATTTTTATTAACCCTCCCTCCCCCCAACTGCTAAGTCAGCTGATACCAATTCTCTATCTATCCTCAATCATCTTTCTGCTGACTTTGCCAAACCCATACACACTATACCCACCTCTTTTGTGGTCAGATGTATGGATGAATTCCTCAAAGCATGTAGTGCAAGGGCCTGCCTGTATGCTTTCAAATGGTACTGTTTAAAGTTTTTGTATCCTATTATTATCTTGATAGGTAAAAGCAGAATGTCCAAATGTGCTCAAATGTGTACAGTGTGTATTTATATCTTTGTATTCTGACACTTCTTACCTGTCCAGTGGGCTGCCAATAGTGTAACTAAGGAGGGGCTGTTCCAAGTAATACCCATTATTTAGGCATTCATCTCTCAATGATGAGTGGAGAGGGTTACCTGTCCAAGATTCCCCCCCCCCCCTATAATGTTAGAAATGGCCCATGAGGGGGGGGGGATATGATAGGTGTACCTTATACTTTGGTGTTGTAAAATTCCCCTTAATAAATGTTATCTGGATGTTGGCCAAGAATGTTTGTGTCTATTATCTGCTTTCCATGTTTATGTGCAAAAATACTAAGTTTTTTTTGTTTTCCTCAACAGTTTCCTTCCACGCCACAGGAATGGCAGACTGTGGCCTCCCACTTTGCCCAGCGGTGGGACTTTCCTAACTGCGGAGGGGCAATTGATGGGAAACATGTCCACATTGTCCCACCACCCAACTCGGGGTCGTACTATTATAATTACAAGGGGTTCAATAGTATTGTGATGTTGGCGGTGGTGTCGGCTAATTAGGACTTCCTGTATGTGGACGTGGGGAAGAATGGCCGGATGTCCGATGGTGGAGTCATCGCCCAGACGGAGTTTTACAGGCGTCTCCAGAATGGCAGCTTGGACTTGCCACCTCCAGAAGAGAATGTGGAAGGACTCCCATTCGTCTTCATTGCAGATGAAGCATTTGCGCTGGGGGACCATCTTATGCGGCCATTCCCAATGAGGACCCTCACCCCGGAACAGAGGGTTTTTAATTACCGGCTGGCCAGAGCCAGAAGAGTGGTGGAGAACACATTTGGAATCCTGGCCAGCTGGTTCCGCCTATTTCTGACACCCATCCATATGGCGGAGTATAAACTTAATCATATAATCCTGGCGTGCTGTGTTCTACATAACTTTTTATGCCAACATTCTGCCAACTATGCTGGCTCAGTTGGGCCTGAGGCCGGAATTCTAAATGAAACAACCCTGACGGCGCTTGAAAGTGGCCGTCCTGGCTTGCCCTCCCTGAGTGCCCATGATGTCCGGTTAAGATACCTTGAATTCTTTGCGGGTAGGGGGGCTATCAATATGCCAGACAATTTGTGAAGCCTTTATCAAACAAAATTTAAAAAAAAGCAAATCTTTGGTGACATTTACTGCGTGTGTTTGTTTTAGCTGACCCTGACAGAAATGTGGGGAGTCCTGAAAATGGCGTGATTGTGTAACCTTATACAAAGCACTATTGGGTGTTATTTACTAAAGGCAAAGACACTTTGCACTACAAGTGCACTTGAACTGCACTGAAACTGCACTTGTAGTGCCCTTAAGAAATAACCCCCATTGTCACAGAAAACAGCAATTACCTCACCACAAAAGTGTTGTAGCGTTTAGACAATAATCCACACATTCTTGATTAACAATCTTTTTAATAGCTGCACAATCACATGTGCATTTAGAAAAGGTTTATAAAACAAACCAACATGTTTGTTGTATAACTATTTTTGGGGTGGCATTATCAAAAATAGAAATGTCCATTTAAGATAAAACAGGCATGTGTAAAACCAACAAGAAAGACACAAATCTTGAACTTACAAAGTTCACATTTGGTAGAACTTGAAGGCAATATCAGACATGAGTATTTAGGAACTGTGTTTGATATTGCATTCAGATGGGGTGAAGTCACCCCAGGAAAAGCCAAATTTGGAAGATGCACACAAATTTGCCAATGTCAACATGTGCTAGCTGCCATCACGGGGGATCAAGGGATGTGTTTTGGGGGAGAAACCCCTTCCTCTCAGCTACTTTATTATTGAGGAAGGGGTTGCACCCCCAAAACGCGTCCATTGATCTCCCGTGATGGCAGATAGCCCATGTTGGCACACTGTGTGCATCCTCCAAATTTTGCTTTTCAAAAAATCGCTAAAACATTTTTAACATTGTAGCACACAAAAAAACAAAGGGATTTGGAGGGGTTTTAAACTCGCCCCAAAACATCAATGATGTTTTTATAGAAATAAAAACACAATAAAGTAGAATTGTGTAAAGATTCTGCGCAACACAATATGAAGTAGCTGAATAAGTAGATGAACTGCACACTATAAATAACAATCCCCCTAGTGGGTTAGGAAAAATGTGCAAAGTGAAAGACATATATCAGGTGCATCATGGTGAAAAAAGTGTTGGCCAATAAAAGTCAATACAGGCATAAACATAAACATAAACTGTGACTAATGTGTTGGCATGCGTTGATAGGTGATCTGGTGACTGTTCGTGGTATCAAATACCCACTCAGGGCTCACAGAACTCTCACCTCTATGGCACAATAAAAGTGCATATGTGTTTCCAAAGGGTCTGTGGTCACTCAGATGTGGCGATGGCAGTGGCGTTCTACTCCTACTGGGGGGAAGGGGGGCGTCACTTGCTCCTCCTGGCCAGGCTTCTGTATTCCAATCAGGGTATCTGTATCCTTCCAATGAGCCTGTGATCACTCTTCTGTAGTGATAGCGATGGCGTCCAAATTCTTCCAGGGGAGAGGGTCGTCACTTCCTCCAGATAGTGAGCTCCATATAGGGGTAATAGAAAGGATTCCAATAGTGTGATAAATTTTAAGCCAATGGGTTTATTAAGGGTAAAGAATAGGCTTACATACACAAAACCAAAGATAAAAGCCAAACAGCGATGGGAACAGCGTTATTGCGATACTCGCTACGTCACTTAGGGAAGTGACGTAGCAAGTATCGCAATAACGCTGTTCCCATCGCTGTTTGGCTTTTATCTTTGGTTTTGTGTATGTAAGCCTATTCTTTACCCTTAATAAACCCATTTGCTTAAAATTTATCACACTATTGGAGTCCTTTCTATTACCCCTATATGGAGCTCACTATCTGGAGGAAGTGACGACCCTCTCCCCTGGAAGAATTTGGACGCCATCGCTATCACTACAGGAGAGTGATCACAGGCTCATTGGAAGGATACAGATACCCTGATTGGAATACAGAAGCCTGGCCAGGAGGAGCAAGTGACGCCCCCCTTCCCCCCAGTAGGAGTAGAACGCCACTGCCATCGCCACATCTGAGTGACCACAGACCCTTTGGAAACACATATGCACTTTTATTGTGCCATAGAGGTGAGAGTTCTGTGAGCCCTGAGTGGGTATTTGATACCACGAACAGTCACCAGATCACCTATCAACGCATGCCAACACATTAGTCACAGTTTATGTTTATGTTTATGCCTGTATTGACTTTTATTGACCAACACTTTTTTCACCATGATGCACCTGATATATGTCTTTCACTTTGCACATTTTTCCTAACCCACTAGGGGGATTGTTATTTATAGTGTGCAGTTCATCTACTTATTCAGCTACTTCATATTGTGTTGCGCAGAATCTTTACACAATTCTACTTTATTGTGTTTTTATTTCAGTTCATTAGTAGTGTAAGGTGTTCACTATTTGATTTTGCAGCATCACCTAGAACTCATCACTATTTATTTTTCCTCCACTGAATTTCAGATAGTAGCGCAGAAGTTTTTCTTTCTAGAATGATGTTTTTATTTTTTTTGAATAACATCATTGATGTTTTTCTTGAGGTTTTCCAATTCTAAATTACACCCCATGATCTCCCCGATCAGGATCTGGGCACTTTCTGATGTGAAAGGATCTGGATCCACAACATCACGATCACCTAAAAAGAGAGAAACCAAACAAAAACAGGTATCAAAAATATGCCGGCATCCATCTCTTACCTGAGCCTGTGGTCGCAGACACTCACCTGTTGTGGTGACAATTTCCACCACACCTTCTTCCTCCTCCTGCTCTTCTTGGGTTGGGGGTATTTCCCCTTCTTCCAGAGGTGGGGGGTCTGTGGTCTCCTCGGGTGAGGGGTGTCCTCTGAGTCTTTTCTCCCCTATGTAAAACAAAAATGCTATACTTAGCACACAGATATTTGATGGGAGAACTATAAATAGGAAACATTGCTTGGAAGTGGGGTACAATTGTTTATTTTGGCAGAGTTCCAAAATGTAGCATTTTCAGTGTCCTTTGTCAAGCTGCATTACTTTACCTGTTTGGTACAAGCTTCACAGATGGAGTCACCCCTATAGTATACACTGGAGCACCTGTGTGGCCCCCCTAATAAAAATTGTGTTCTGGGGTCCCACACTAGTGCTCCAGTGTCCAGATGTGAAAACAGCTGCTCAGTGTCCTCTCCTTACACAGAATCTAGTTTGCATTACATTCTAGTAACAAACACATCTACACAACCAAATTAGATTCATACAAGTAGGGTGTAAAAAATGTGGCCAAATGCATATGGCCAAAACAATGATGTTTTATAGGCCGAAAGAAAAATGTTTGATACGAACGAATAATGTGCCCATGAACATGAAAGTTGCCATTTTAAAATGTACACTTTTAAGAAAAGCACATGGAGCAGCACGAACGTAATAAACACAAAAAGAATAGGAACACAGCACAACTCCTTTTTTGCAGCACTCTCCTGATCTTTCTGTACTGCTCGTGTTCTCATAATTTGAGGTCCAACCACCGCTTCCTGAGCTGATCTTTCGATCGACGTACCCCGAAATTCCGGTGCAGACTTTTGACCATTTTCGCCATGATCTTGGCCTTTCTGACATTGGGGTTGGGGTAAGGTCCATACTTCCCATCATAGTCGGCCTTCTTCAGGATATCCACCATCTCCAACATCTCCCCAAAGGACATATTTGAGGCCTTAAATCTCCTTCTGGATCAGGACGTCTCCGGATCCGGGCTTTCCTCCTCCTCGTTCCTGTAATTAGCACGCACCTGCTGTGTATCCGCCATCTGCTCTTCCCCCACTGCGCAGAACAAAAAGGGGCGGGGAATAGACTAGAAAGAACGTCAGGGGCGGGCGGAGTTACACGCATGCGCAGTGTGTATAAAGCATAACACTCGTGCGTATTACGCACGATCTGTGAGCGGAGGAAGGAGCATCAGAGGCGCAGATTGTGATAACGAAGGTAAGATCTAAACTTGGGTCTATACAGCTTCGAAATTGAAGCCTATATTGTAACAAGATTAGGAGAGTTTGGCCTTACCTTAGGGTTTGTCTTGTGTTGTGTCTTGCAGAGAAAATAAATGGCTTCAATGACCACAACTTCCTCCCCCTGTTCATAGACAAATACAGGGAGCTGCCCTGTCTGTGGCAGGTGAGACATCCCCATTATAACAATAAACAAAAGAGGCAGGCAGCGCTGAAGAAACTGCTGGAGTTGGTGACGCCGGTGGTCCCCACAGCAACCATCCCCTATTTAAAAGCCAAAATTGGTGGCCTGAGGAGCACTTATCTTAGGGAGCGCAAGAAGGTCACGGATTCCCAGAGGTCCGGAGCTGCAGCAGATGACATTTATGTCCCCAGGCTGTGGTACTATGAGAGACTGCGATTTCTGTCAGACCACACTGAAGTCAGGGAATCCCTCTCCACTCTTCCTTCCACTCTTCTTTCCACCCCAGCTGAGGCTTCCGATGTCCAACCTGGGCCTTCCAGCCAGGAAGAAGTGGAGGAGCCCATCTGGAGTTAGGTATAGCATTCTTCTACAGATTTCTTGTCAATAAAGAAATGATGTTTACTAGATGTTATTATTGATCACTAATTGCTGATTGAAAAAAGTGTTTTACATATCAATAGACAGTAGTGGGCATCCAAAATTGGGACAAGAATGAAAAAAGCTGGGCTCAGAATGATAGTCTGTTATATTTGTTAACATTCAATTTGCAACAGTCAGGAGGTGACAATTGTGTGTGAATGATGACTAAAAAACTAAAACTATGTCCCTTTTTTATACACAGGAAGACCTCAGCCACGAGGAGGCTGTGGAATGTGGCAGCCAGGAGGAGGCAGGGATTAGTGGCAGCCAGGAGGAGTCGGGGCTAAGTGTCAGCCAGGAGAAGCCTGGGACAAGTCTTAGCCTGACTGAATCGCAGGTTCCTCCCCTCTGCCTTCCATACAAAAGAGCGAGGAAGGGGAGTCACGTTCAGGATTCTACACTCAGGCTTATTCAGGAGGCTTCTGCGTCCCTCCGAGCCTTACCCACTCCTGAAGAGGCCTTTGCCTGCATGGCTGCCACAAAACTGCAGGGCATGCAGGAGGGTCAACGCCTCATGTGTGAGCCACTTATTTATAAAGTCCTAACTAAGGGGGTGAGTGGCGAAATCACACCCAAGACCGACGTGATTGAGTTGGATCATTCTCCTCCTCCTCCTCCTCCTCCTCCTCCTGCTGCCACAACTCCACCACCACAGCCACAGCGTGGAAGGAAGCATGGAAAAAAGACAAGAGAGTGATGACCCTGGGTTCAGTCTGGTCTGACAAAAGCTGCAGTCTCTTGTATGACCACAGCCTGGGGACACAGATGTCATCTGCTGCTTTCCGGATCTCTGGGACTTCTGGACCAGACTGCACTCCCTTAGATAAGGACTCCTCAGGCCACTAATTTTGCTTGAAAATAGTTGATGTCTGCCCTGGGGGTCCAAGGCTTCACCCATTTCTGCTGTTTCTCCAGTGTTGCCTTCCTCTTTGTTTAGTTGTGAGCCCTTAATAAGTGAATTTTTTGGGAAAATTTTACTCTCCTATGTGTGTTTTCATACAAAAAGGACAGTTTGTTGGTGAGGATTCAGGTACATTTCGAAAGTACAATGTGAAATTAACAAGAGACAACAACACCAAGCAATCTCCTACAGATTAAATAGAACAACATATCAATGGTGTTGTGGTAACTTGACACACAAAACACACACAAAAATATTCTGGAGTAAAAATAAAAATACAATAAAACAAAGATCAGCCTTGAAAAAAAGACAAACCAAAAAAAAAATAATCTGCCCTAAAACCAAAAAAAAAAATTCCAACACAAAAAAATGTTGTCAGATGTGACAAATCTAAATATATTAAGGGAATCACGATAAATAATAAAGAAAGAAGTTTGTGAGAAGTCTGTGTGAATATGAGCAGCAAAACTACTTCAGTCTTCTCACATTATAAAGAAGAAGCGAGTGCGCTGTATTAAACCATTTTTAACATTGGACCGTGACGAAAGTGTTGTATCCATTGCGAACGCTAAGTTTACCAGACCGAGCTGTTCCGTCTCGGAATTTCTTCTGAGCATGCGTGGCACTTTGTGCGTCGGAACAGGCCACACACACGTTCGGAATTGACGCGATCGGATTTTGTTGTCGGAAAATTTTATAGCCTGCTCTCAAACTTTGTGTGTCGGAAAATCCGATGGAAAATGTCTGATGGAGCCCACACACGGTCGGAATGTCCGACAACACGCTCCGATCGGACATTTTCCATCGGAAAATCCGACCGTGTGTATGGGGCATTAGTGTCTAAACATTTCCCAGCAGGGACAAAAAGATCTATAAAAGCCTAACAGAGGTTCTATCCCTTTCCCAGTCTATAGAAAGCTAAAAGGAAAAAGGTTTTGCTGGACATCTACTGTAAAGCAGAGATTCCTACTTTTTCAGTGCATTAATACATGCATGTTAGATGTATAATGCTACAGGTTAACATACCCTGCAGTAAGGCCGTCTTAATATTTTGAAAGGGTTGCCATTGTCCCACAACAGCCTTTGGAACATATAAGCACCATTTTTTCCCACGCACCGAAATTTACATGGTTCATATCTTTGTTTTTTGACGTGCCAAAATGCCGGCCTGTTATGGTCAATTGGAGATGGATTTCCAGCTGGAAATCAATATGGAGAAGGAGACATTGCCTTTTATTCTTCTCTCCCTTTATTGAAATACTGATGTAATGCTGCACCATTCTCCTCCGGCCAGCAGGGGAAGAGCTAAAGCCAAGCAAGCCAATATGCTTCTATGCAGAGAGCTGAGAATCCTGGGAGTTGTAGTTTGAAAAGGCAGCCATATAATGGGACAATTAAACTCCTTATGCAGCGTACACACGGGCGGACTTTCCGACTGGACTGGTCCGATGGACCGAATCCGGCGGACAATATGACCGTGTGTGGGCTGCATCGGACTTCCGACGGACCGTTTCGGTCGGAAATCCGGCGGACTTTAGATTTGAAACCTGCTTCAAATCTTTACATCGTAACTCCGCCGGACTCAGTTCCTAACGGAAAGCCTGTTCGTCTGTATGCTGGTCCGACAGACCAGATACGAAGCAAAGGGCAGGGTACTACATCTCGCGCTCGCTGCAATAGGAAAAACAAATTTTTTTATATTGCGGCGAGCGCGAGGCGACGATGTCCCTTGGGTCTGGTATGGATTTTAAGGGGAACCCCCTACGCCAAAAAAACAGCGTGGGGTCCCCCCAA